>JAPVLO010000003.1:26535000-27225625 GCA_027257055.1 Cephalopachus bancanus
GCCCTCTCTGTGTCTTAGTTTTCTTATTCTCCCAATGTAGAGGTTGTACTAGATCCAGTTCCAGCCAACAATTACAAGGCACCTACTGTGTGCCCGGCACTGTGGGGAATGCAGATTCTACAAGCCTCTTCTCTCTGCCCTTCAGACACTTACATTCTGGGGAACTAGGCCTAGGATTAATGAACTGCTACGCAGAACTGAAAGAAAGTGAGTAAAGACAAGTTCCATGTTCTGGGGCCAAAGAGGAAGGATTAAGCCATTCCTCATGGGCTGTGCAGGAAGGCTTCAGAGAGGATGTGGCTACATTTGAGGAGGAGTCTCATAGGCAAGGACCTTCTTGGGCAAAGGACAAACATCTGCAAATGCAGAAGGCTGGAACAGAGCCTACCCCACAGCGCCCAGTATGGACTGGGGAGCTCAGGTTTCCAGTTCTGGTCCCTCCCCACACCTATGGCTTTGGAGTCCAGAAGGAAGAGTCCTGGGAACCTGTATTTGTAACCAGTTTCCTAAATGATTCTGTTATGTAGGCAGTGGGTGGTATGTTCTGAGAAAAATGAATGAATGAAGCCGGGCTCGGTGGCTCAGCCTGTAATCCCGCGCTTTGGGAGGCTGAGGTGAGTGGATTGCCTGAGCCCGCGGGTTCGAGACCCGCCTGGGCAACTTGGTGAGACCTCATCTCTACAATAAATCAAAAAATCAGCCGGGCGTGGTAGCGCATGCCTGTAATTCCGGCTACTTGGAAGGCTGAGGCGGAAGGATCACCGGAGCCCAGCAGGTCGAGGCTGCGGTGGCCGGGAGCGGCCACTGCACTCCAGTCTGGGTGACAGAGTGAGACTCCAACTCAAAAAAAAAAAAAGAATGAATGAATAAAAAAATGAACTTGACCTCAGACAAGTCCCTTTCTCTCTCAAGATGTCCACTGTTTCTTTAAAATGAAGGCAGTTGGGCACAGTGGTGCAAGCCTATGGTCCTGACTACTTGGGATGCTAAGACTGGGGGATTGCTTGAGCCCGGGAGTTCATGCTATAGTGCCCTATGAGCATGATTGTGATCAGCTGCTCTCCAGCCTGGGCAACATAATGACACCCTAAAAAAAAAAAAAAAAGTAAAGTAAAGGTGCTAGACCTCTGTGGTCTTCAAGCTGTGCTCTAAAGAACCCCAAATCTCCCTCAGAGACCACCAGGAGGAAATAGGAGGAGCAAGGTTCTAATCCACCATCCACCCCTCTTTACATCATCTCTCTTCCTTTTATCTGTTTGCTGTTGTGTACTGTGCTTCCATGCGCTATTTTGTTTGAAGCAAGAGTCCTTGGCTACACTGGATGATCGCCAAGAATTCTCAAGAAGAAATTAAAAGAACACCTTGAAGGCAGCAGCCTATCTCTATTAAGTATTTCTCAAACAAGCATGTTCAGAGCATGAGGCTATTTTCCAAAAGCAACTTGTTTACTTTGTCTGTAATTTAAAATTGTTCGCTATGGTCCAAAAACCAATGAGTGAAGAAAAAAAAAATGTGGTATACTAATGCAGTCAAATGTTATGCAACCTTTAAAAACAACATTTTTGAAGAATAGTTAACAAATGAAAAATTCAGTGAGAAAGTCAGATATAAAAGTGTACACTGATCTCAACGATGGAACCTACACATCAAAAATAATGGACAAGCCAGGCTCGGTGGCTCATCCTGTAATCCCGCGCCTTTGGGAGGCTGAGGTGAGTGGATTGCCTGAGCCCGCGGGTTCGCGACCCGCCTGGGCAGCGAGACCTCATCTCTACAATAAATCAAAAAATCAGCCGGGCGTGGTAGCGCATGCCTGTAATTCCGGCTACTTGGAAGGCTGAGGCGGAAGGATCGCCGGAGCCCAGCAGGTTGAGGCTGCGGTGGCCGGAAGCGGCCACTGCACTCCAGTCTGGGCGACAGAGTGAGACTCCAACTCAAAAAAAAATAAAATAAAATAATGGACAAGTACGGCAGTTTCTCAAAATGTTAAACATAGAATTACCATATGATCCAGCAATCCTACTTCTAGTTATATTCCCAAAAGAATTGAAAGCAGCGGCTCAAAGAGGTATCTGTTGACCAATGTTCAAGCATTATCATTCACAACGGCCAAAAAGACAGAAGCTATTCAAACATTCATCCATAGATTAATGGATAGACAAAAAGTGGTATATCCATACAATGGAATGGGTTTTTGTTGTTGTTGTTGTTTTTTGTTTTTTTGAGTTGGAGTCTCACTCTGTCGCCCAGACTGGAGCGCAGTGACCGCTCCCGGCCACCACAGCCTCGACCTGCTGGGCTCCGGCGATCCTTCCGCCTCAGCCTTCCAAGTAGCTGGAACTACAGGCGCGCGCTACCACGCCCGGCTAATTTTTTTTTTTTTGATTTTTATTGCAGAGATGAGGTCTCGCTGCCCAGGCAGGTCTCGAACCCGCGGGCTCAGGCAATCCACTCACCTCAGCCTCCCAAAGCGCGGGATTACAGGCTGAGCCACCGAGCCCGGCTCATACAATGGAATGCTATTCAGCCTCAGAAAGGAAGGCCGGGCACCATGGCTCACACCTACAATCCCAGCATTTTGGGAGGCTGAGGTGAGAGGATTGCCTGAGCCCACAGGTTCGAGACCAACCCACGCAAGTTGGCGAGACCTCATCTCTAAAATAAATTTTAAAAAAATATTAGCCGGGCGTGATGGCTCACACCTGTAGTTCCAGTTACTTGGAAGGCTGAGGTGGAAGGATTGCCTGAGCCCAGCAGGTTAAAGCTGTCGTGGCTGTGAGCATGCCACTGCACTCCAGCCTGGACAACCGAGTGAGACTCCCACTCAAAAAGAAAAAAAAAATTAGCTGGACATGGTGGCGCATGCCTGTAGTTCCAGCTACTTGGAAGGCTGAGGCAGAAGGATCACCTGAGTCCAACAGATTGATGCTGCGGTGGTTGTGAGTTTGGGCGACAGAGTGAGACTCCAACTCAAAAAAAAAAAAAAAAGGAAGGAAATTCTGTCACACACTACCACATGGAGGAAACTTGAAGACGTTATGCTGAGTGAAATAAGACAGGCTCAAAAAGGCAAATATCATGATTCCACTTACATGAGGTACCTAGAATAGTGAACTTCAGAAAGACTGGAAGTAGGATAGTGGTTACTAGGGGTTAGGCGAAATGAGGATGAGAAATTATTGCTTAATTGGCTCAGGATTTCTGTTTGGAGATGGATAGTGGTGACGGCTGTACAACATTGTGAAAGTACTTAGTGCTACTGAATTGTATACTCAAAAAAGGGATAAAATGGTAAATTTTACTACATGTATCTTTTACCACCCACTAATTCTGCCCAGAACTAGATTCACGTGGAAACATCAGTAAACTCCACATAATACGACTGGAGAATCTCTATTTATCTTTTCTACCTCTCTGAGTTTTTCAAACGTTCTACAGTAAAAATATGTTCCTTTGTAGCCAGACAAAAAGTTATTTAAGTAAATAAATCTGGTGGTTCGCTGGCACACTCCAAAAATGCACTGTTGCTTTTATGTAAATGTAAGTGATACTCTCTGTACTTAAAAGGAGTCAAGTTCAAGGATGCCAACTGAAATATACACCAAGCTGCTCAGTCCAAATAAATGCCATGCAGAGTGGCCCTCCTTTCTAAGACTAGCTGTTCTCATTTTTATTTGAGTAACTTTCAAATAAAAACAGAACCAAAATAAATCCTCAGCCGGGCTTGGTGGTTCAGCCTGTAATCCCGCACCTTTGGGAGGCTGAGGTGAGTGGATTGCCTGAGCCCGCGGGTTCGAGACCCGCCTGGGCAGCGAGACCTCATCTCTACGATAAATCAAAAAATCAGCTGGGCGTGGTAGCGCATGCCCGAAGGCTGAAGGCGGGAGGATCGCCGGAGCCCAGCAGGTCGAGGCTGCGGTGGCCGGGAGCGGCCACTGCACTCCAGTCTGGGCGACAGAGTGAGACTCCAACTCAAAAAATAAATAAATAAATAAAAATAAATCCTCTAATGAGCCTCCACAGAAGTCGTCTGGCTTGGAAAAGCTCACATGCAAACTGAAGAGAAAGAGTACAGGGACACGGGAAATAGCTGGTGCTGTTTCAGGACATTAACTCCCTGCAGCTGAGAAAGTGACTGTCAGTGAATTTCTGTTCCTTCTGCTTCTGGATAACATTCCTGTGTAAATCGGAATGCGGAATCTAGAAGAGGTCCACCATTTGTATTCATTACAAATCCTTTTCCTCCAATGCTCGCCACCCCAGATACACGGTGAAAAAAATATTAAAAGGATATGGCTTTGAAGGGCAGCCAGCATGTCCGCCTGCCAGGGTGCCCTTGGTCCCAGGCCACTTGGGCCCGCCTTCCCTGGTTCCCAGGCCCTCCGCTCAGGGCTGTCCCTGAGGCAGACAGACCAGAAGGGACCCTTGATGCAGGGTGTGAGGAGCTGGGAGAACACCCCCCCACCCACACCCCCGACCCCTGCAGTGCCCCTCTCCCTGACTAGGTGACAGCGTCCTCAGGCTCCTCCAGAGCCTCCATGTCCCAACCTAACTAGTGGGGTCAGAAGGTTTTTGCAAGACTGTTGTGAGGGTTAAGTGGTGTCACACGCATAAAGTATCTAGCGTCATATTCGTTTGAAATATGTGACTTCATGGGTTGAAGGGGTGCGGGGAGTTGCCCAAATGTAGTCAGCACCAGGTCGTGGATTACAGGATTACAGTAAAACAGCGGGGTGAAAAACAAGGTCCCCCAGCTCTGGGGCTCAGGGCAGCCTCCCCGGCTCCCTCTCAACTCTATCCCCCACATTGATTAGCAATACACAAAGGCCTTTGGTGGAAGTCTTCGTGGGATAGAAGAGCGTGGCCATAGGCTCCATTTTACAGATGAAGACACAGAGGCTCAAAGAGGTTACACTATCTTGTTCAAGGTCTCCTAGGAAATACACAGTTTTAGAGTTTTCTAATACGTCCTGAGTGAGGCATGGGGTCCTCCCTCTGCCGTAACTCCTTTGGGTATTTCATTGATTACCTTCTGCCTCTTTCCTAAGAAATAAAAATAAAAAAGGGAAAAAGTCAAAAGATTCTTTCCGGCACTAAGCTAGATAGGTTTCCAATCTCTGGCCTCTGTTTTCTCATCTATAAAATGAGCAGTTGATGGACTGGGCGTGGTGGCACTCGCCAGTAATCCCAGCACTTTGGGAGGTGGAGGCGAAAGGACTGCCTGAGCCTAGGGGTTCAAGAACAACCTGGGCAACTTGGCAAGACCTCGTCTCTACAATAAGTTAAAAAATTAGCCAGGTGTGGTGGTGAGCGCCTGTGGTTCCAGCTACTTGGAAGGTTGAGGCAGAAGGATCACCTGAGACCAGCAGGTTGAGGCTGCGGTGGCCGTGAGCCTGTCACTGCACTCCACCTGGGCGACAGACTGAGACTCTGACTCAAAAAAAAAAAAAGAGCAGTTGAGGAGAGATTTGTTCTTCTGCCCCCCCCACACCCCCATCCCTTTCTCTTTCTCCAACTCTCAGCTAAAAGGTCCTTTCCTGGAGAGGCCTTCCGGTGATATTCTCCCTCATAGCCCCTGTTCTTTTCCTTTAGGGCACCCACTCTTTGGATCCGTGTGTGATTATTTGTTTGACACGTGCCCTCAATTCCTCCTTAATCAGAGGCTTGCAGAAAGGTGGTGTTCAATTATAAGTATTGTGTGTTGATTTGAAACAGGGCTCTCCTCTGGGCTCTGCCAGCAGCCAGCTCTGTGATCTCCCCACCCTCCCCACCCCCTTCCTCAGTTTCTTATCTGTGAAATAGGGTGAGGTGGACTGGGGAATACCTTCCAGTTCTGCCAGCTCTCACTCATTCTAGGATTTTATAATATTGAAAGAGAGAGGAGGGTGGAAGTGGGGGGGGAGGGAGTGAGAGAGGGAGAAAGAGACCACTTAAAAAAGAAAAAATCGGCCAGGCTCGTTGGCTCAACCTGTAATCCCATGCTTTGGGAGGCCGAGGTGAGTGAATTGCCCGAGCCTGCGGGTTCGAGACCCGCCTGGGCAACTTGGTGAGACCTCATCTCTACAATAAATCAAAAAAATTAGCCGGGTGTGGTAGTGCGCCTGTAGTTCCAGCTACTTGGAAGGCTGAGGCAGAAGGATCGCCGGAGCCCAGCAGGTCGAGGCTGCAGTGGCCGGGAGCGTGCCTCTACACTCCAGTCTGGGCAACAGAGTGAGACTCCAACTCAAAAAAAAGGAAAGAAAATAAAATAATCTGTGACTATGGTGCACTATATAAACTAAGACAGGTTCGTATAGTCTTCTCTGGGCCTCAGTTTCCCCATCCATCAAACAGAGGCTTAGCAATATTTTAGGATCTTTCTACCTCTGATAATTTAATTTCAGTAAGGAAAGTCCTGCCCATCCCTTGCCCTTCACATATAGCTCCACTTGGGTCCAGGCGCACAAACAGGAAACGTGACGCCAGTGGGTGAGCAGCCCTTTCTCTGCAGCATGGGCGGGCTCATGGGAGAACAAAGAGTTCCTGAACTTTCCAGCAAGAGCCGGGCTCTATGCCCCAAGACCTTTCTCCAACAGTGTGGGAGGAGGACATTGTTCATGTTTGGCTGGGCCTCCCCCGCCACCCCCACCGCTGGTCTATTCATAGGAGGCCCCGCAGCCCAGAAGGGGCAGATTCACAGTCTCAGGAAGTGACATAGTGACAGAAGACACTGGAGCGTGGGAAGCATTAGGACAGGAGTTAGGACTCCCGGGTTCCAGCTCAGGCCCCTGTGACTTTAGGGAAGCCCCCAGGGGGCTGCATGTGGTGTTGGCAGGGTCTGGCCTGTCCTGAGGTTTCTTTTCTGCAGGCTGGAGTGTCCCGTGACACTACTGATCATTACTGGTGCCTCAGTCCCAAATCTCTCTCTTACCATGCGGCCCTAGGAAATTTCTTAGTCTTCCTGTGACTCAGTTTCCTCACTTGTAAAACTGGAACAGTAACAATCCCTACCACATGGAGTTTCTGGATGAATAAAAGGCAGCGTCCTAGAAAGCACCTAGAACAGGGTCTGGAGTGAGTAAAAATGCCCAGTAAGCATGAGTTACCACTGTTTTATTACTTGCTTAATCTGGTTTCTGGATCACTTCCCTTTCCCAATTTGCCCATCTGTGAAAGGGATAAGCAGAACCCAAAGAGCCCTACTGGCCTACAGGCCATGTCCAAGCCCCACCACTCAGAGAAAGCCAATCTGAAGATCAGTCAGAGCCAAGCACAGCAGGCAAAGGAAACCCTGTGGGGAAAGGCAGGAAATCCTAGGATGCCGTCCCAGAGCAGATGGATGTGGGGTTTGGCTGCTGCCCTAGGCTGTCGGGCATCAGAGAAGGCCTCCAGCTGCAACCAGACTCAATAGCAGAGAAAGAGGCCTTGGTCCATGCCCAGTTCACCCTGGAGAGGACAACCTTTTGAAGAGGGTAAAGAGATGCAGCAGAAGACCAGAAGACCTTGGTCTTGGATTTATCTCTGTTCCTACCTCTACCCCTGAACCTCATGAGTAAAAGTAGAGGCTCCTGGGCTGGGCACTGTGGCTCGCTTCTGTAATCCCAGGACTCTGGGAAGCCCAAGTAGGAGGACTGCTTGAGCTCAAGAGTTCAAGGCTAGCCTGGGCAACAAAGCAAGACCACAAGGTCTCCATAAGAAATTTTAAAAAACTAGCCAGGCATGGTGCCACATGCCTGTAATCCCAACAACTCAGGAGGCTGAGGCAGGAGGATCATTTGAGTCCAAGAGTTCCAGGCTGCAGTGAGCTGTGATGGAGTCACTGCACTCCAGCCTGGGTGACTGAGGGAGAGCCTGTCCTTAAAAAAAAAATGTTTTTTAAAGAGGAGATACCCATCACACATTTTATTGTTTCTCTTTCTGATTATAGCCATCTAGTGTATGTGGAGCGGTGGCTTAATGTGGTTTTGATCTACATTTTCCTAGTGATGCAGAGCATTTTTTCATGCAATTACTGACCTTTGTAAGTCTTCTCTGGAAAGCTCTTTCCAATTTGTGACCATTTTTTAATTGGGCTTTTTAAATTATTACTGATTTGTAAGAGTTCTACATAGTATATTCTCAAATTTCACTTTTAATTGCATGTTTATTGATAGATTACCATAGCAGTTTCTTCTCACAATATAATCTGCAGCAGGTTGACTTCCTGTGTTATTTTTCAGCTTAAGAACAGCTTTTGTCTTGCTTGACAATACAGCTTTCTCTCTTTGTACTTTCTCCTACGTCTGTACTCTCACCTGGTTGTGATCTCTACATCTGTGTAATAAAAAGCATTAAAGGCCACTTTTGGAGGTGAAAAAATAAAAAAAAAAATAAAGAGGAGACACCGGGCCAGGCACAGTGGCTCAAGCCTGTAATTCCAGCACTTTGGGAGGCCGAGGCGAGAGGATTACCTGAGTCCAGGGGTTCGAGGCCAGCTTGGGCAACTTGGTGAGACCTCGTCTCTAATATCAATTAAAAAAAAAAAAGAGAAGACACCGTCATCTTACCTCCGAGAAGAGGTGACTCAGTCTGGCAGGCTGCTGTCTCTCACCTCTGAGACATGGGAAGGTGAGTAGTTCTGCCTCCCTCTGCTCCTCAGAGAGAATGTCCAGAATCCTGATTGGGTCTACATGTTCTCACTTGCTGAGTGAGCATCCTCAAATACTTGCTTCGCCAGCAGCTATGAGAATGAAAGTCTGATGAGGGCAGCAGGAAAGTCATGCTTTCCAGGGCAGTGGCTCTCAAAGTGGGGCCCACAGACAGATGCTGTGTTTCTCCATGAGCAGGCACCAAAATTGAGAGTAATTCATTTGTACTGTATTTTAACAAAGTATCAGTCCACAAAGGAAGAGCCAGCCATGGAGGCTCACGCCTGTAATCCCAGTACTTTGGGAGGCTATGGTGAGAAGATTGCCTGAGCCCACGGGTTCGAGACCAGCCTGGCAACATGGTGAGACCTTGTCTCTACAATAAATAAAATTAGCCAGGTGTGGTGGCACATGCCTGTGGTTCCAGCTACTTGGAAAGCTGATGGAGAAGGCTCTCCTGAGCCCAGCAGGTCGAGGCTGCGGTGGCCATGAGAGTGTCACTGCACTCCAGCCTGGGCAACAGAGTGAAACTCCAACTCAAAAAGAAAGAAAGAAAGAAAAGAACTGTGCTAAGACATAAAGCAAGATGCAAAGAGAAGTAGAATCAAGATTCTGCCTCCTGGGAGTGCCCATTTGGCTGCAACAGGCCCGTGCTCAATGTGTGTTGCTGGGATGACTCTCCCAGGCAGGCTTTTCCTCCTGGATCCTAGAACATTTCACCCGGCAGCAATGGGCCTCACAGTATCTGCTGGCACTGAGATGGCGTCTTTTTATGTAGTAAGAGGGCTGGCTCTGTCTCAGCACAGCCGGGAAGGCTGGGCTGGGATCAGCCATGCCACTCAGAGGAAGCCATTTTGAACTTAGTGTTTAAAAAGCTGTCCACAGAGGAAAACAAGAAAGCTGACAGTCCTAAGAAGCAATGCACTAGCTCCCTTGAAGATGCTCAGTTGAGGGTCTCTGTATGACCAGGTTTTGTGGAAGGACGTAGATTTTTTTTTTAAGTTGAAGTCTCACTCTGTTGCCCAGGCTAGAGTGCAGTGACACGCTCATGGGCACTGCAGCCTCAGCCTGCTGGGCTCCAGCGATCCTTCCGCCTTGCTTTCCAAGTAGCCGGAACTACAGGCAAGCTCTACCACTCCCAGCTAATTTTTTATTTATTGTGGAGACGAGTTCTCGCCAAGTTGCCCAGGCTGGTCTCGAATCTGTGGGCTCAGGCAATCCACTTGCCTCGGCCTCCCAAAGTGCTGGGATTACAGGCTGAGTCACTGATCCCGGCCAACTTTTTTTTTTTTTTTAGTTGAAGTCTCACTCTGTCACCCAGACTGGAGTCCAGTGGCACCCTCAGCCACTGCAGCCTCGACCTGCTGAGCTCAGGTGATCCTTCTGCCTCAGTCTTCCAACTAGCTGGAACTACAGGCACGCGCCACCACGCCCAGCTAATTTTTTTATTTATTGTAGAGATGAGGCTCGCCAAGTTGCCCAGGCTGGTCTTGAACCCGTGAGCTCAGGCAATCCTCTCACTTCGGCCTCCCAAAGTGCTGGGATTATAGGCATGAGCCATCACAGCTGGCTGGATGTAGAATTTTTAATCAGGTAGAGACTTCATATAGTTGAAGGGAATCTTGGGGATCTCTCCTCAAACTCTGCTTTTATGGCTTTAGAGGCTCAAGGAGAGGCAGGATGTGGGTTTTTGTGTTTTGAAATTGTGGGTATGTGTGTGTTTTGCTTTTTTTTTTTTTTTTTTTGAGATGGGGTTTCACTCTGTCACCCAGGCTGGAGTGCAGTGGCTATTCACAGGCATGTTCATAGCTTACTGTAGCTTCAAATTGTTGGTCTCAAGAGATCCTCCTGCCTCAGCTTCCCAAGTAACTGGGACTATGAGCTCACACCACCACCCCTGGCAGGATATAAACCCTGGAAGCCTCCTTGTCCTGCTGCCATTCATTCAATCAACCCACGTTTACTGAGAGCCTACTCTGTGCAGCCCAGTGCTGTTCTAAGCACTGAGGATTTAGCACCGAACTGAACACAATGGTTATAAAGAAAATAAAAGCTGTTGACATGTTAGAATGTGACTGGGACGGGGCACTGTTCAGGGATGGGTTCTTTGTGCTGGCCTCTCTCTGGGGTCCCCCAAGCCAATAGTGTGCTAGAGTCGCTTCATGTGGGCTTGCATGACCCAATTGTTAAATTTTCAGGAATTTGGCAACTCAGTTGTTAAACACAGCCTTTATGAAATATTAAATTATATAAACCTGCAATGAAATAAACTGTATTAGGAACAAAGATAATAATAAAAACTCCCACTTCCCAATTTTTTTTTTACATTTTATGCTCTTGAGACTATTTGCGTCTGTTGTATCTAGCTATAGTGGAAAATATTATACATCAGCATGTTGCTGTGTACCTATTCCCGCTCCTCTCCTCAAGTGGTAGCTTAACATGGGCCTTGGTAGAAATATTTACACTAAGGAAATTGGCAAAGACCACATACTAGGGCTTTGGCTTTTCAATGAGCTATTCAAGAAACCGTTATTAGCACAACACTGCCTCCAGGCCTGCCGTGTTTGGGAGGCTACATTCTTCCGGTGGGAGGGGAGAGTCTGACAGTGTAGCCCAACTCTCCAGGGATGGGGGTGGCCCAGTCACGTGAGTATGAGCTTTCCTCTTCCTTAGTTAAGGCTTCTGCAGTGAAGCAAGTCTGGACTCTAAGTAGATCTGTCTGCTCCTGCTTCTCCAACCGCTCTAGTATTTATATCGAGGATTTGTAAGAGAGTGACTCATTCCGTTCATTTGTTTGTTTATTTATTTTTGGCAATTTAAATCCCAGTTTAAATATCCTAGGGAGATAAAAATGTACAGAAACTTTGCAGATAATTTCTTTGTGTAAATGTGTATGGTCACCTGAGTTTGTAGATTTCCTACACTGAATCTCCTTCCTTCAAGGACATAACTGTTGTGATAACAGCTGAGTAAAGTTACTATTACTTCTACAAATAATAATGATAACAGCACTGCCATTCAGTAGCACCCTATTCCAGGCAGTAGGCATTTAACTCTAAAATCCATACCAACCCAATTTACACACAAGGATGCTGGGGTTCAATAGCTCAAGGCAAGTCTGCCCCTCTGAATTTTCCCCAGAAGACTTTTTCCCTCCCTCAGCTGTGACCCTGTGACCCTCCTTAGATGGGCAGAATTCTGTAACACAGCTGGGTGTGGTGGCTCATGGTAATCCCAGCACTTTGGGAGGCATAGGCAAGAGGACTGCCTGAGCCCAGGAGTTCGACACCAGCCTGGGCAACTGGGTGAGACTTTGCCTCTATAATAAATTTAAAAATTAGCCAGGTGTGGTGGCGCATGCCTGTAGTTTCAGCTACTTGGAAGGCTGGAGCATGAGGATTGCCTGAGCCCAGCAGGTCGAGGCTGCGGTGGCGGTGAGTGTGCCACTGCACTCCAACCTGGGCAACAGAGTGAGACTCCAACTAAAAAAAAAAAAAAGAATTCTGTAACACTTACAGGGTCCCCATCTCTGATGGCATTGGTGGACTTGTAACTATCCAGTTTAGTATCAGTAATCCCCTCTCCACCCTCCCCACCAGAGCAGAAGGGGCTAAATCCTCCCCCAAGTCCACTCACTTGCACCTGGAATGAGGGAGAGTGATCTACACCTGGCCAGTCTTTATAGGTTCTAGCCAGTTTGGCTTTTCAGCCTTAGAGATGCTGTCAGCAACAACAAAAAAATCCTTCCAAGGCATGCCTCCTCTCCCTCATCGAGCTGAAATTTCCTGCTGTGGCTTACAACCATCATCTCTCTGATCTGTCCACCTTCTCAATGTATCAGCCCCAGACATTTACTGAGCACTTCCCATGTTGAACTTCCATGCCATGAAATGAATTCCTAAGCACTCAGTTAAATCTGCACATAGAAATATTCATTCTCCCTTCCTCAGCATGGCTCTGGTTAACATGTGAAAACAGAATTTGCTACACAAAACACCCATCCACAGATAGAGTTTTAGGCAACCACAAGCTCTCTGGGAGCCAAGTCCCCTTAAAAGAAGCCCTGCCCCCACTTTTGAAAGTGTCTTGGCTTTCCCCACAGATGCCAGGCGAATTCCTCTGGGGAACAGCTGGCCTACCACTCGAGGACTTGTGGTTCCCTGAGACAGAAGAAAGGCAGGCAGCTGCTCCTCTGCGTGCAGACGTTGCCAACCCTAACGTCACCCCTCGCCCCAGGCCTGCTGCCTTCTCTGAGCCCCTCCAGTCACTAGAGCTGTCAGGATTCTGGAACAGCAGGAGGGATAGCAGGATGACTTGTTCTCATAGCTTCTTCTCTCTGCCTGAAACACTCTTCCCCCTTTACCCTCTAACTCCCACGGGCTCTGTTTAAAGGTCATTTTCTCAGGGAAGCCTTCCCCCACCACCTCCCTAGACAGGATCAGGCCTTGACTTCTTCATGGTTTTTGATGTGCAATTAGTTGTCAAAACAACTGTCAGTCGGGCACGGTGGACTCGCACCTGTAATCCCAGCACTCTGGGAGGTGGAGGAGAGAGGAATGCCTGAGTCCAGGGGTTCGAGACCAGCCTGGGTAACTGGGCGAGACCTTGTCTCTAAAATAAAGCATAAAATTAGCCGGTGTGGTGGCACGCACCTGTGATTCCAACTACTTGGAAGGCTGAGGCAGAAGGATGCCTGAGCCCAGCAGGTGGAGGCTGCAGTGGATGTGAGTGTGCCACCGCACTCCAGCCTGGGCAAGAGTGAGACCCCAACTCAAAAAAATAAACAAAAACAAATAAACAACAGTTGTCTCCCAAGCTAAATTATGACCTCTACACAAGCAGGGATTGTGTTGATCTTGTTCCTCACTACATCTGAGATATCTAGCCCTGCACTTAGTAGGTGCTCCATAAATTCTGGATGAGTTAATAAATAAATGAATAGATGGGTGGTGGCTCAGTGAACACTGAATGCATACCTAATCCACAGCATAAGTCTCTGGAACAGGTGCATATTTTAGAACCTTCGTTTCTGGTGCCCAAACTGACAAGAGGGGTCCTAAAAGTTGGCGTTCCTTTGAGGACAACAGCTGCATGTTCCTGCAGGTTTTGGGCTTGGGCTTCCATTTCCTGTGGGTTTGAACTGTTTTCCCGCTTTTTGCTTAACAGCAGGTGTTTCTCAGAGATAAGTTTGCTAGACTTGTGTCATTTGGCAGACATAAAAACTGAGGCTCCCATAGCACCCACAGCTGGCAGCACCAGCACCAGGTAGAATGTGACCACCTCACTTTCAGCCCAGAGCCTTTACAGTGTCCTGCCCCAAAGGGAGCCAAGTCCAGGGCATTTAAAGCAAGATTTCTGAAGACGAGAGCATCTAGACAGAAATGGATTGAAAAATTATTATTAACAACTAATCATTAGCCGGGCTCGGTGGCTCAGCCTGAATTTAGGAGGTCAAGTCTGCAGTGAGCTATGATCGTGCACTCCAGTCTGGGTGACAAAGTGAGACCCCAACTTAAAAATAATCATCACTGAAAGGTACCTATAGAAACCTAGAAGAAACTTAGCTTATTCTTAGTTTAGTCTTTTTGCCTCAGCATAGCCATTAGAAAGCGTTCAGGCCAGGTTCGGTGGCTCAGCCTATAATCCCGTGCTTTGGGAGGCTGAGGTGAGTGGATTGCCTGAGCCCGCAGGTTTGAGACCCACCTGGACTACTTGGCGAGACCTCATCTCTACAATAAATCAAAAAATTAGCAGGGCGTGGTAGCGCTAGCCTGTAGTTCCCTCTACTTGGAAGGCTGAGGCGAAAGGATCACCGGAACCCAGCAGGTCGAGGCTGCGGTGGCCGGGAGCGGCCACTGAACTCCAGTCTGAGCGACAGAGTGAGACTCCAACTCAAAAAAAAATAAAAAGAAAAGATAGCGTTCAGATATTCTACTGCAGGACAAATAGCAGCCTATCCCATCCCCCCTAGGCAAATTTCCTTCAGATGCAAGACCAGGACAGCCCAACCATTCATGGTTTAGCATAATAATCTCTAGTAAACTTTTGATTCCTTGTCAAAGTCAAAGTCATAAAAGTAATAATATGACCACCCCATCTTTGGTCAAGGAATTTGTGCGTTGCAAATGTCTAACAAGTCTCTTACAGGAAACCCCCTCCAGGGTTAACCTACGTGACACAAAGAAGCAAGGCAGCAATCATATGACTAACCGACTCATCGGCCTACTGTCCATCACCTGACATCATCAGTACCTGCGCCTGTCTGCCCCTTGGTGATGACGTGGAAGCAGACCACCACCCAATCGCCTTAATGATCTTCCCCCATCAAGGGGAATGGCTAAAAGGACTCAACCACAAACAACCAGCGGCCATTGCCTTGCTAGAGTCTGGTGTGGCCATGTGCTTTTTGAGCCATGGCTGTCACCAGGCTTCCTGGCTTTGGTCTCCCTCCCCCACCTTGGGGAAGTGAATATTCTCTCTTCCTTCTCTTTCTCTAGTTTACTTTTAAATAAACTTTTCTTTCTTAACTTTTTTGTTTGTTGCAATTCTTTGCATTTGCTCGGATCTCTGGGTTCCCAGTGCGGCACCGCCAGCTCCGGCAGTGCTGCGCCTCCCTCTCCACCCCTTGCTCCATCCATTTTCCCTCACCCTGTCCAGTACCCTAACAATCACCATCATCATCCCAGGGCCTGGCCCCTCTCTCTCACTCCAGCCTCTTCCAACTGCTGCGTTTCTCTCTCTCTGCCTGATTTCAGTCTGATCAATGCCAGGAAGGTGGCTCCTCTGTGCCCCAGTGAAGGCCACTGCAGCCACCACCTTCTGAATAACCTTCATTCTCCTGCCTGCACCCACTGGTGGCTCAAAGCCACACTATGTTTGGAGTCAAGCCTCGGCTTTCATGCCTCAGTTCTGCCACTTAATTCTTGGTAGGATTTGGCCAAGACATGAAAACTCAAAACCTCGTTTTCCCCACATGTAAAATCGGGAAAATAGTGTCTTTTCTGCCAACTTCACAGGGCTTTTGTGAGACTTGGGTGAGATGAGTACATGGACTCACTTCTCAAACTGTGGGCCAGTGTAGAGAATGCTAATCATCATAATTCTCTATTATGTTTTGCTCAGGGTCTTGCTGACAGCCCACTCTGATCTCGGTCAGCAGATGTCTTCCAGGGTGCATCCTCTACACTCAGCCTCCACGTCATTCAACCCCCTTAACTGTGTCCTCCTGGAAACCCTGTCCTTCAGTTTCCTGGACTTCCTCTCTCTGGAATCTCCTCTTCCACTCAGATCACTCCCTGAGTTGTACCCATGCGTTTTCTTGCCATTCACATCTACCAAACACACAGGGCTTCAGAGAGGAAACACAGGCCCACCACTAAGGCCCCTTGGGAAGGTTCAAGAGGGGTTACCCTGTGGGACAAAAACGTGAGCACAAGTATGGACTCCCCACCATCGCTGCCTCTGCCTTAGGAGACTGGCCAGAAAAATTAGCATCATGGTTGCTGAGACCCAAGTTCCAGAAACTCCTGTGGCCAGGTTTGCACTGCGTGCGAGGAAGTTCTGAGGGCTCCATGCTATGCTTGAAAGCTGAGCAGATCAGCTCTTTGGCTGGAGATTTATTTATTCTTATTTATTTATTTTTTGAGTTGGAGTCTCACTCTGTTGCCCAGGCTGGAGTGCAGTGGCATGCTCTCGGCCACCATAGCCTCGACCTGCTGGGCTCAGGCAATCCTTTCGCCTCAGCCTTCCTCGTAGCTGGAACTCCAGGCAAGCGCCACAACTCCCAGCTAATTTTTTTTAAATTTATTGTAGAAACTAAGTCTTGCCATGTTGTCCAGGCTTGTCTCTGGCAACCCTCTCACTTTGGCCTCCCAAAGTGCTGGGATTACAGGCTTGAGCCACCGTACCCAGCTGGCTGGAGAATTAGACAATACATTTTCACTTCCTCTTTTTAGAAGTAAAAGGACTTATAGAAATAATTCTGGGTTGCTGAGCGCAGCAGCATACACCTGTAGTCCCAGCTACTGGGGACGCTGAGGAGAGAGAATGGCCTGAGCCCAGGAGTTCTGGACTGTAGTGTGCTACACCCATCAAGTGCCTGCACTAAGTTCTGCATCAATATGGCTGCTTCCAGGAAGGAGGGGGACCATCAGTTTGCCTAAGAAGAAATGAATTGGCCCAGGTTGGAAACAGAGCAGATCAAAACTCAGTAGTGAGATCTATCTGTGACCAGCCACTGCAGTCCAGCCTGGGAAACATAGTGAGAACTTGTCTCTTAAAAAAAAATTAGTTGGCTGGGCTCGGTGGCTCAGCCTGTAATCCCGCGCCTTTGGGAGGCTGAGGTGAGTGGATTGCCTGAACCCGCGGGTTCGAGACCTGCCTGGGCAACTTGGCGAGACCTCATCTCTACAATAAATAAAAAATGAGCCAGGCGAGGTAACGCACACCTGTAGTTCCAGCTACTTGGAAGGCTGAGTGAGGCAGAAGGATCGCCGGAGCCCAGCAGGTCGAGGCTGCGGTGGCCGGGAGCGGCCACTGCACTCCAGTCTGGGTGACAGAGTGAGACTCCAACTCAAAAGAAAAAAAGAATGCAAACTCTGGCAGTGGACCTCCAGAGGACATGCCTGACCCCAGAGTGCACCAAGGAAAGAGCACTGTGGTTGTGTGAATAGTGTGATGTGCCCTCTAGCTTCCAGCAACCCACAGTGGAGGAGGGAAGAAATAATGACGTGTGACAGAATGTGACTAGGGCCCTGTACCCAGGATGCCCAGGGTGCTGTGGGGGAGGAGGAATGGGAAGAGGGAGGAGGAATGGGAAGAGGGAGGAAGTGTCTGATTCTTCGGGGAGGGTGATGATTGTCCCTTGAAGGATGAGTAGGAGTCTGCAGGTAGATTTGGGAGGAAGAGGGGAGAGTGTTCTGAGCAGAGGGAACAGCAAGGGGAGCAGAAGCAGCCCAGAGGCATTAAACCAGGGGAGAGTTTCTGGACTTGGAGGAGTTGCCTGAGGCATGCATTATCCTGGGAGGTGGAGGGGGGACCACCAGTTGGCTTGGTGTCTGCAAAGAAGACTTTGGCTGCAGTGACAGAATGCACCAAAGGAGAGGAGAATGGAGCAGAAACTAGGGAGGGATGCTGGGGCCAGGCTGGAGAGGGGTGCCCCTGAACTAAGCAGGAGCAGTGGAGTTGGAATGAAAAGGACTGTTTGGACATTTGGTAGAGAGGTGGGATGGACCAAACCAGGTCATAGATTTGATGGTGGGGAGAGGGAGTAGGGAATAACTCTCAGCCAGAGGGACAATATGTGCAAAGACATGGAGACTTGAAAGGGCACTGCTATGTTGGAGCAATTGTGCCTAAGGGTAGGCTGTGTAAGGTCAGGCACAGTGGCTCGAGCCTGCAATCCCAGATACTTTGAAAACTGAAGTGGGAGGATGGCTTGAGCCCAGGAGTTTGAGGCTTCGGTAAGCTATGATTGCACCATTGCACTCTAGCCTGGGAGATAGAGTGAGACCCTGTATCTAACTAAAAAGAAAGACAGAAAAAGGCTGGGTGCGGTGGCTCACACCTATAATCCCAGCACTTTGGGAGGCCGAGGTAAGAGAATTGCCTGAGCACACTGGTTCGAGACCAGCCTGGGCAACTTGGTGAGACCTTATTCCTACAATAATAAAAAAAAAAAAAAATTAGCCTGGGCAATATGCTGAGACCTCCTCTCCACAATAAATCAAAAAAAATTAGCCGGGCGTTGTAGCACGTGCCTGTAGTTCCAGCTACTTGGAAGGCTAAGGCGGAAGGATCCCCTGAGCCCAGCAGGTGGAGGCTGCAGTGGCCTTAATCGTGCCACTGCACTCCAGCCTGGGCAACAGAGTGAGACTCCAACTCAAAAAAAAAAAAAAAAAAAAGAAAGAAAAAGCAAGTAAACTGTGTAGTGAATTAGATTGGAGACTTGTATCATAGAATTATTAGAAAACATACATGGTCAATTGAGTTATTGTTCCCAAGTGTCCATCTCCTGCCAATAGGCAGTCTATATCTCTGTCCAGCTGACTTTGGACTCGGTCATATGACTGTAGCCAATGGAAAGTGGATGGAAGTGACAATGTGTCAGTTCCAAGTGGAGACTTATTTGAGTCATCATGCTGAGCACAGTGGCTCATACCTGTAATCCCAACACTTTGGGAGGTCGAGGTGGGAGGATTGCTTGAGCCCAGGAGTTCAAAACCAGCTTGGGCAACATAGCAAGATCTCGTGTCTACAAAAAAAAAAAAAGAGATTTAAAAAAAGTAGCCAGGTATGGTGACGTGTGTCTGTAGTCCCAGCTACTCATCCAACCTGAGCCCAAGAGGTTGAAGTTGCAGTGAGCTGTGTTTCTACCACTGCACTCCAGCCTGGATGATAGAGTGAGACCTCAACCAAAAAAAAAAAAGCTTCATGTCAACTCTTTCGCCCTCCAGCTCTCACCATGAAAATAACATATACCAGATAGAAGTAGCTCCTTCAGGCAGGGTCCCAGAATGAGAAGACCCTTGGGAAAATCTGTCTGCCTAGCATCTGGAGCAGAGCTGTGACAACTGCCCTGCAGCTAACATGTTATGTGAACAATGAGCCTTTGAGCTCAAAAGCTAAAATTTGGGGCTTGTTTGTTATGCAGCATAGCTGCAACAAAAGCTAACTGGCACACATTATATACATGAGACAAGACGTACAGATTGCGAAGAACTTCCATGCCTTGATAAGGAGTTGCAGCACTGAGGAATCAGCAGAGAATGTTTTAGTTGATGGAGCTTCTCCCCTTCGTTCACTCACATCCCATCTCAGAGGTGGAGACATACATCTTTCTTTCAAAGTCATCCCTCCCCATTGCCTCCTGCTCCTCCTAGCAACTCATTCTATCCACCATTCCTTCCCTTTCATGGACAGAATCCTTCCCCTGCTCCTATACCTCAGTAGTCTCTTTCTTCCTAAAATCCCTTCCTTCACCCTGTCTCCCTACAGCTATAGTTCAATCTCTCTTCCGAACTTCTCAAATAAACTTCTTAAAAGAGTCGACTATACTTCACCATCTCTATTACTACACCCTCACCTTCCAACAATCTAGCTTGCTTACTCTCTACTTCACCAATACTGCTCCTTAGTATATTTCAGTAATCTTCAGTCATCCTCAGTAATTGTCCAGTGCAACTTCCAATCCTTGTCTTCCCATCTACGGCCATACCACCCTGAACGTGCACAATCTCCTACAATCCTTATCTTCTTGGACTGCTCTGTACCATTTAGCATGGAACTAATTCGTTATCTCCCCCAACTCTAAATATTCCTCTGTCCTTATTCTCTCAGATAATGACAGTATCATTCATCCAGTGGCCCATGACAGAAAGCCACCATGGGATAAATCTAGTCTGGACTTGTGGAATCTGCCAGTACCTTTGAGATATCCAAGAAGAGATGCCCAATGGGGAGTTAAAAATGTGGACTGGGAGCCCCAAATTCCCAGTTGATCCTACAGAGCTCTCCTGAGCCCAGAAATGCCTGGTCCTAAAGTTACTATTCCAAAGTCACTTGGCCCTTTCCTGTTCAAGTCATGGCTCCTGGCGGTCTCCACATCGCCATCTTATTTCATATTCTGCCCCTGCTTATGTTGTCTTCTTCCCAAACTCTTAAAATATAATCATAATAAATTGAAGGCAAAAATCACAATAAGAGGGCGGACGCGGTGGCTCACACCTACAATCCTAGCACTTTGGGAGGCCGAGATGAGAGGACTGCCTGAGCCCACGGGTTCGAGACCAGCCTGGGCAGGTTGGTGAGACCTCATCTCTACAATAAATCAAGAAAAATTAGCGGGGCGGGGTGGTGCATGCCTGTAGTTCCAGCTACTTGGAAGACTGAGGCGGAAGGATCTCCTGAGCCCAGCAGGTCAAGGCTGAGGTGGCCATGAGCATGCCACTGTACTCCAGCCTGGGTGATGGAGTGAGACTCCGAAAGACTCCTACAAAAAAAAAAATCACAAAAATGGCTAACATTAAAATTTTCAACAACACCAAATACTGTTAAGGATGTGGAATAATCCTAACTCTCATTCGTTGCTGTGGGAATGTAAAATAGTACACTTTACAACACAGCAATTTCACTTATAATTATAAGTGGAAACAAATGCTCACAAAAGACTTGTGCAAAAATATTCACATAATAGCCCCAAACCAAAGCAACTGAAACGTTCATCAACTAGAGAAGAGATAAACTCACTGTGGTATATCCATACAGTGGAATTTGACTCAGTAATAGCAAAGAACAAATTACTCATATACATAACACAAATGAATGTCAAAAGCATTATGTTGGGTAAAACAGCCAGGCATGAAAGAGTACATATAGTATAATTTCATTTACTTTAAGTCCAAAAACAAGCCAAATTAATCAGTAATCACCAGAGGGTAGAAGGAAAATTAATTGGGAATGGGAAAATATTTTATGCCTCATTTTGAGTGACAGTTACAAAGGTATAAACAACTGTTAAAACTAGTGAACAAGTACTTAAAATCTATAGATTTTAGTGTATGTGAATTACACTTTAATTAAAAATAAGAATAATGAAATAATTGTTAGAGATCTATAAGACTTAAAATGAAAGTACAGGGCAGAGAGAGCACATTCATTTCGAATAAAAACATGTTGATATCCTGAATGCATTATATGAATGCTCAGCCCCCCACTCAATGTTGCCCCCCACCCCTGCTCAGCCACCATCCCCTCACTTCAGACTGCCTCCATGACATCTGTTCATGAGCCATTGTTTAGCCGTGGTGAGAGACATGATGGAAAGAGCACAAGTCTTAGAGCCAGACAGAACTGCATTCAAATCCTAGTTGCTATTTTATAGCTCAGGGCCCATTAATAAGTCACTTGGCCTCTCTGAACCTTCCTTTGCTCAACTGAAAAATGGGCTAGTGATAACCTAGCCGAAGAACCTAATTCTTTGTTATCTCAACCTGAGGGGGGGGGGTCTGAACTAGTGTCCCACTAAAGGCCTGAAAGTGCCCAGAGGATGAAACTCACAGGCTTCTTCTCCCAGAAGACAGCCTCAGGACCCTGGGTCTAGGTGAGCCCGGTGTTAAGAGCCCGGGAAATGGCTGCCGTGGTCACCATGACCAAGGAGGCAGGTTTCCGGGAGAGGTTGGCCGCTGGAGAACCTTGCCCACATGGTGTCGCGCACCTCTGGACCTCTGCTACTCCACCGAAAATGACCAGGTCCGAGGTCATTTTCTAAGACTGAATCCAAGGAATTTGTTACCAACAATCTCCTCAGGGGTTCCCAATACACAGAGTATTAGATAAACGAAGAACCAACTGCTTCTGGCTGACATAAGGTAGGGCGGGGCCGAAAACCTGCCCCTGGGCTCCTCTCCCCCACATGGTGGCCCTTGAGGCAGGATGCTAGGCCCCTCAGGACAGGCTTTGAAAATCTGCTCGACCAGGTAATCCCTAGGGCCTCTTCAGATCTGCCTTATGGGCCGTTGAGCACCTGTTACTTGTAACAGAGATCACTTGGCTCTCTGCATCCTGCCCCCACATCTGGTAAGGGAGGCGAGGTACACCCAGAAATAAGGTAGAAAGTGCTTCGTGCCGCCAAGCAAGCACAGAAAGGCAAGCGCCTCCTCTACACCCACCCCCCCGGAGCCCCTCGCTTTTCCCCCACGCACTTTGCATGGCCTTACTCAGAGCCTGGAAGCAAGGTCTCCAGCAGTGTCCTTATCCCACGACCGAGGAGACGGAGGCTCTGCCTGGGAAAGTGTCCCCTAGCTGGGAAGCGGCGAGACCGGGACTCCACCCTGCATCTCTCCTGCCTCCCGAGGCACACCGATTTCCAGGTGGGTGAAGGAGGCAGCGGGCCTGCTCAGGAGCCGGGCGTGCACCAGACCAGCAAAGCCACTGCAACAGCTGCCTCGGGCTCCTTCCTGGGGGGAGGAGCGGCGCGGACACCCTCGGCCCCTCCCCCCTCCCCCGCCGCCGCGGGAAGGTTGGGGAATCTCATCGCTCTTTCTCTCGCTCTTCGCGCGCTGACATTTTTTTCCCCTTTGCATTTTCTTGGACGCTTCTCAAGAGTTTGTGCAATCACTCTGTTGAGCTGTTTTCCTGCGTTTTCAAACGCGGATGGCGTCTCTTCCGAGAGGGAGCGAGGGGATTTAAAGGGTTGAAGGGTCTTTTGCCTCCCACCAACCCGAGGCAGCAGGCACTCGGGCTGCCCAAGTTACAGTGTCTGAAACTTGCCCCGTGCTGGGCTATGGCGTGGTCCTCAGCCCTCCGAAACTCCCTGGCGTCTCCCTGTGTCCCCTGCTCCTCGGGGCCCCTGCGCCCCTCTCTTTACCCACCCCCAGCTTCCCTTCCCAGAGGCACCTCCTTCCCATCTCGTCCTGGGCAAGAGCTATCACGCTGTCCTGCCCTGCAGACGGGACACACCCTCACCTCTTTCCAGACTTACTCGGTCGCATCCCGCGCACCCCAGTCTCCCCTCTCCTCCCCGCCCCCACCCCGCGGGGGACCTCAGCCTGCAGCGCCTCGGGCTGGAGTCTGGAAGGCTGGACAGAGACAGCGACGGGCACCGGATGGGGACAGAGACTGGTCAGATCTGGGCACAGAGGAAGCCACAAGAACAAAAGCAGGGACACGGGGCAGAGCGGGAGCAGGAGCCCGCCGCGCTCTCCCCTCTTTCCCCTGCTCTCCCCCCCCCCCAAGCGAGCCCCCTGCTCGGGCCCGGCTCCCGGCCTCCGGGGGCTCGGGCGGGACCCACCTGATCCGCAGAACCCGGGCGCCAGGGCCGGCACCGCGAGGGGCGCAGCGGCTGGACCGTGCCTGGCTCCCGTCCCCGGCGGCGCCCTCCGCAGCCACCGCGCCGCCTCCGCCCGAGCCCCGGCCGGGCGTGCCGGGGCGGGGTGTCCGCCTGCGCTACAGCCGAGGGCCGGGAGGCTGCTCCCGCAGCCGGCAGGGGTGCGAGGGGCCGGTGGGCGCGTTCGGCGGGCGGCGCGCTCCCCGCTCTGCGCCGCCCGAGGCGTCGGTGCCAAGCCGGTCCCCGCCCCAGACACACAGGCTGGGAGGCCGCGCGGGTGCGTGAGAGTGCGTGTGTGTCGGGGTGGGTGTGTTTGTTTCATTTTCACTCAGGCAGAAAAAAGCCTGAAACCAGCAAAAAAGAAAATAAAGTCCCTAGTGAGAGTGGCTGGGCCTCTTTTGCCTTCTCCGGCCTGCACGTGATGGTGGTGACTGGGCAGGGACCGAGCACTGGAGGGTGGGGTGGGGTCTGTCACCCCGTGCTGCAGGAAGGGGCCTCGGTGCCCTGGCGCCCCGCCAGACCCTGGGGAGTCCGGGCGCCTGGGAGGTCTTATCCACCATTTGCTTCCCCGGGAAGGAAGAGCGCAGATGTAGACACGGACAGGCCGGGGTGGAGTCGCGCTCGCCGGAGGCACCCGAGTCCTGAGCTCAGGAAGGGAGGGGCTGCCCGCGTTTGTACATTGGCTTAGCGATCTTTGAGCCCAGAGTTTCTCAAAGGGGACTCTCTCTACGCAGTCCCCAGGCTATGCAATAATTCTTCACTAGAATTATTTAAAGGCAATCAAAAATTTTTCTATTTCAGAGTTTGCGCTTTTGTGCCCAATATGACAGCGATTCGCTTCTGGCAGTTGCTGTAGCCACATCCGGCTGTCCTCAGTCGGCTTGTCTTGGGCTGATAAGTACAACAGTCGTCTCACTGCCACCCTTGGGCTCGCATCAATCTGTTTTTCCCGTGGAGAATCAAAACTTCCAGGATCATTTGCCATTCACTGTCATTTTCATAGACTAAGAAATTAACTTCTAAAATAATTGAATACGTTGGGACCTGTCATTTGACATCATGAAAATGGCACGGAGTATGGCATGATGTATAATTGTAATTGTCTCATACTAATGAGAAAAGAAACCGCGGCCTGTCTTAATACTGGAAGGACACGGAGCTTACAGATGGGCCAAGTGATGTCATGGAGTTTGGGAGAACGGAGTTTCCCGGTGGGTTCAGTGGAGTAAAGTAGTAGGAGGATGGAGTCATCATCCCCACACGACTCAGGAATGAGGCGCTCTAGGACAGCCAGCACAATGGGCCCTTTGCTAGAGGATACATTGGGCGTTATTGTCTTTTGGGAGCACACTTGAAATAGTTCATTAGTAGTGAGCAAATATACAATGAGTGAGGCTCTACTAAGTGCATTATTTCCCACTTTGCATGACTGCATTTGAGAATGCGTTGTTTCAGTTGCTCTGCCCATCAAACTGGATTGTAAAACTTGTTTTCTTTTTTTAGGAAAACAATGATAGCAAGTGAGACAATGCCTCAAATGACGGTCCATCATGATCAAAATGGGAAGATGATGACAATGGAAACATAAAGCATTCCAGGAGGATTGCTTGAGCCCTGGCATTTTAGGTTGTACCGAGCTATGTTTGTGCCACTACACTCCAGCCTGGGTGACAGAGTGAGACTTTGTCTCCTAAAAAAAAAAAAAAAAAAAGGGGCCGGGCTCAGTAGCTCAGCCTGTAATACCAGCACTTTGGGAGGCTGAGGCAAGTGGATTGCCTGAGTCCACGGGTTTGAGATAGAGTGAGACTTCAACTCAAAAAAAAAAAAAAAAAAAAGGCCAGGTGCCTTGGCTCAAACCTGTAATCCAGCACTTTGGGGAGGCTGAGGTGAGAGGAATGCCTAAGCTCAGGGGTTCGAGACCAGCCTGGGCAACTTGGTGAGACCTCACCTCTACAATAAATCAAAAAATAAGCCCGGTATGGTAGCGCACACCTGTAGTTTCAGCTACTTGGAAGGCTGAGGCAGAAGGATTGCCTGAGCCCAGCAGATCGAGGCTGTGGTGACTGTGAACATGCCACTGCTCTCCAGCCTGAGCAACGGAGTGAGACTCCAACTCCAACACAAAAAAAACAAAAACAAAAACAAAAACAACAAAACAAAAATCTAACAGGGGGCATGCCACTGTACTCCAGCCTTGGCAACAGAGTGAGACTCCAACTAAAAAAAAATTTTTTTAAATAAAAAGGCCAGTGCTCACCGGGCTCCGTGGCTCAGCCTGTAATCCTGCGTCTTTGGGAGGCTGAGGTGAGTGGATTGCCTGAGCCCGCAGGTTCGAGACCCGCCTGGGCAGCGAGACCTCATCTCTACAATAAATCAAAAAATCAGCTGGGCGTGGTAGCGCATGCCTGTAATTCCGGCTACTGGGAAGGCTGAGGCGGAAGGATCGCCGGAGCCCAGCAGGTTGAGGCTGCAGTGGCTGGAAGCGGCCACTGCACTCCAGTCTGGGCGACAGAGTGAGACTCCAACTCAAAAAAAAAAAAAAAGGCCAGTGCTCACCGGGCTCCGTGGCTCAGCCTATAATCCTGCGTCTTTGGGAGGCTGAGGTGAGTGGATTGCCTGAGCCCGCGGGTTCGAGACCCGCCTGGGCAGGTGAGACCTCATCTCTACAATAAATCAAAAAATTAACTGGGCGTGGTAGTGCGCGCCTGTAATTCCGGCTACTTGGAAGGTTGAGGCGCGGGAGCCCAGCAGGTCAAGGCTGCGGTGGCCGGGAGCGGCCACTGCACTCCAGTCTGGGCAACAGTGTGAGATTCCAACTCAAAAACAAACAAACAAACAAAAAAAGGCCAGGGCTTTATATTGCTTTAATAGACCCTAAGCACATGGCCACTGCCATGTTTTCTAAGCTTTGGTCACTTTGCCTACGTTGGAGAGGTGAATGTCGTCTCTTTCTCTCTCTCTCTCTTATTTACTTTCTAAATAAACTATATTTTCTAATCTAAAAACAAAACAAAACAAAAACCACAGAAAGAAAGGACCAGTCCAGTGGCTCACACCTATAATCCCAACATTTTGGGAGGCCATGGTGGAAGGATCACTTGAGCCCAGGAGTCCAAGAACAGCCTCAACAACATAGGGAGCATCATCTCTAAAAAAAGAAAAAAATAAAAAAGGTTGAACGCAATGACTCAAGCCTGTAATCCCAGCAGTTTGGGAGGCTGAGGCGAGAGGATTGTCTGAACCCACAGGTTCGAGACCAGCCTGGGCAACATAGTCAGACCTCGTTTCTACAATAAATAAAAAAATTAGCTGGGCATGGTTGTGCACGCCTATAGTTCCAGCTACTTGGAAGTCTGAAGCGGAAGGATTGCCTGAGTTCAGCAGGTTGGGACTGCGGTGGCCAGGAGCGTGCCACTGCACTCCAGTCTGGGCAACAGAGACTCCAACTCAAAAAAAGAAAAAAAAAAAACAGAATAAAAAAAAAGAGAGAAAAAAAAAGAAAGCACCTTAAAACATTACTCTGCTACCATTAAACACAATGTCAGAGGTGTAATCAGTCACTTGATTTAATGTTTTTAATTTGATTTTTTAAATTGGTTTTGTATTGTGTTTGTATTTATTTTGAAAATTTGTTTTGGTTTTATGGCTGATGTATAGAACTGTGAGCATGAAGAATTCATGCTTGATTTTAGGTTTATGCCTGTTTTCAGTAAAAATAAAAATAATAGAAGTCAACACTGGGAGCCTGTTAGATTTTGTTGTTGTTTTGTTTTTGTTTTTGTATGTGTTTGGTTTGTTTGTTTGTTTGTTTGAGTTGGAGTCTCACTCTGTCACCCAGACTGGAGTGCGTCCACAGCCTCGACCTGCTGGGCTCTGGCGATCCTTCCGCCTCAGCCTTCCGAGTAGCTGGAACTACAGGCGTGCGCTACCACACCCGGCTGTTTTGATTTATTGTAGAGATGAGGTCTCGCCAAGTTGCCCAGGTGGGTCTCGAACCTGCGGGCTCAGGCAATCCACTCACCTCAGCCTCCCAAAGGCGCGGGATTACAGGCTGAACCACCGAGCCCGGCTGTTTTTTGTTTTTGAGTTGGAGTCTCACTTCGTTGCCCAGGCTGGAGAGCAGTGGCATGCTCATGGCCACCGCAGCCTCGACCTGCTGGGCTCAGGCGATCCTTCCGCCTCAGCTTCCAAGTAGCTGGAACTACTGGCATGTGCTAACATGCCTGGCTAATTTTTTATTTAGTGTAGAGACAAAGTCTCACCAAGTTGCTAGGCTGGTCTTGAACCCCTGGACTCAAGTAATCCTCTCGCCTCAGCCTCCCAAAGTGCTGGGATTACAGGCTTGAGCCACCGTGCCTGGCCTAGATTTTTTTTTTTTTAATTTTGAGAAAAGCCACATGGTTCTCAAAGCTGAACTAGCATTTCTGCTGACTGAATGCCTGAGCTGGAAAACACCTTAAAGTTTATATACATTGAGTTTGGGGTCAGAGTCCTAGGTTTAAAGCCCTGGATGAGTCACTCTTCCCCTCTGAGATTCATATGCAAAATGGGGGTAAGATGATTAGTTCATAGGAGGAGTGAAGTCAAAATGAGAGAACTTCTGGAAAGGGCTTTGGAGCCCTCTGAGTATTACAGGAATGTGAGGGTGATAAATTCTCAGAGATGAAGGGCGGGTCAGGTAAACACTTAGGTAAGCTGTGACCACCTGACAGACTTCATGCCATGTACCTTACACATATGTGAACTCATTCAATCCTCATTCAATTTTCACCCTGGGAGGTGGATACTAATCACATCCCCTTTTTCCAGGAAAGTAGGGACACGGGGAAGTTAAAGAGCTTTGTTTGTCACCCTTGTGGATATGACCAAACGCACAGGGGACTTCCTTTCTTTTTTTTTTTGGTTTTTTTTTGAGTTGGAGTCTCACTCTGTCGCCCAGACTGGAGTGCAGTGGCCGCTCCCGGCCACCGCAGCCTCGGCCTGCTGGCTCCGGCAATCCTTCCACCTCCCACCTCAGCCTTCCGTGTAGCCGGAATTACAGGCGTGCGCTACCACGCCCGGCTGATTTTTTAAAAATTTATTGTAGAGATGAGGTCTTGCTGCCCAGGCGGGTCTCGAACCCGCGGGCTCAGGCAATCCACTCACCTCAGCCTCCCAAAGGCGCGGGATTACAGGCTGAGCCACTGAACCCGGCTGGGACTTCCTTTCATGTCTATTTCATTCTTACAACAAATACATTAGGGACCCTGCTATCTGTCCACCCACGTCCTACATGCTGAGAATGTTAGGGTACGGATGGACAGGATGAGGGTGGAGAGGCGCAGGGAGGCACAGCAGCACTGCTGGGGCTGGCAAGCTGGAGGTGCACGCTGGGAACCCAGAGATCCGAGTAAATTGCAAAGAATTGCGACACACAGAGATAAGAGAATAAAAGATTTATTTAAGAAAAGTCATCCGGGCTCGGTGGCTCAGCCTGTAATCCCGCGCTTTGGGAGGCTGAGGTGAGTGGATTGCCGGAGCCCACGGGTTCGAGACCCGCCTGGGGCAACTTGGCGAGACCTCATCTCTGCAATAAATAAAAAAAAAAAATTAGCCAGGCGTGGTAGCGCGTACCTGTAGTTCCAGCTATTTGGAAGGCTGAGGCGGAAGGATCTCCGGAGCCCAGCAGGTCGAGGCTGCGGTGGCCGGGAGTGGCCACTGCACTCCAGTCTGGGCGACAGAGTGAGACTCCAATTCAAAAAAAAAAAAACAAGATGAAAAATGGCTTCCCACTCTCGGTCTGTCCTTTCAGAGAACACTAAGAAGAACAACTTATACTGTGTCTTAGCCCTGGAGGAGTTTGCAGCCTGGTAGGAGTCAGATAGCAAATCAAGAGTCACTCAATTTGTTATTTCAAGACCATGGTGATCAGGGCTCTGAGGAAGAAATACAGGGTTCAGAGGGTCTCAGCGATGGGAATACAGAGACCAAGACCGGAAGAAGGGGTTGACTAGGTGGAGAAATGGGAGACAGTGACCAAGCAAGTGACCATGCACAAAAACCTTGAGGTGAAAAGGACAAGACTCATGAGCATGCTGGAAACTGTCAGCACCACAAAGATGGCAATTCTAAAATCAACTTTAATCGTGGAACTTGATGAGCTGCTGCTAAAATTCACATGGAAGCTCAGAGGGCCATATTTCACCAAGATAGTTTTGATAAAGCAGGAAGGGGAGGATGGGGCACTTGCTCAACCAGATATGAAGACATACCAGGAAGCTATAGCGATGAAGGCAGGGTAGAACTGGTGCCAGGATGGACTTTTAGATCAGTGGGTCGGAATAAGGAGCCTGGGAAGGGACCCACATGTGTGTACAAACTCATTGTGTGGCCAAGGAGGAGCCCAGCTCAGTGGGACAAAGAGCAGGCTGTTCAGAAATGATGCTGGACCTCAAACAATTGAAAGCAAATATGCAAACAAAACTTGTACAGGCATGTTCATGGCACCACTATCCACAATGGCCAACAAGTGGAAACATCCCAAATGCCTATCCACCGAGGAATGGATAAACAAATGTGCTACATCCATGCAGTGGAATATTGCTCAGCATCAAAAGGAACAGAGTACTGATTTGTACTGCAACGTGAAAGAAAACATCATGCTATATGAAAGAAGCCAGACACAAAAGGCCATGTACCGGATAATTCAATTTGTATAAAGTATTTAAACAGGCAAATCTTTTTTTTTTTTTTGAGTTGGAGTCTCACTCTGTTGCCCAGACTGGAGTGCAGTGGCCGCTCCCGGCCACCGCAGCCTGGACCTGCTGGGTTCCGGCGATCCTTCCGCCTCAGCCTTCCAAGTAGCTGGAATTACAGGCATGCGCTACCACGCCCGGCTGATTTTTTGATTTATTGTAGAGATGAGGTCTTGCTGCCCAGGCGGGTCTCGAACCCGCGGGCTCAGGCAATCCACTCACCTCAGCCTCCCAAAGGCGCGGGATTACAGGCTGAGCCACTGAGCCCGGCTAACAGGCAAATCTTTAGAGCCAGAAAGCAGGTTAGTGGTTACCAGGACATGGGGAGAGACTGTTTGCTGAGTGCAGCATGTCCTTTTGAGGTGATGGATAGTGCTTTGGAACTAGACCCTGGTGATGGTTGCACAACACTGTGAATGTTCTAAATGACACTGATGTGTGCACTTTATTTTTTTGGAGTCATAGTCTCACTCTGTCTCCCAGGCTGGAGTGCGGTGGCACACTCATGGCCACCCCAGTGTCAACCTACTGGGAGCCAGTGATCCTTCTGCCTCAGCCTTTCAAGTAACCGAAACTACAGGCACAGGCTACCACGCTCAGCTAATTTCTTTGATTTCTTGCTGAGACGAGCCATCACCCAGTTCCCTGGGCTGGTCTCAAACCCGCGGGTTCAGGCAATCCACTCACTGGCCTCCCAAAGTGCTGAGATTACAGGCTGAGCCACCAAGCCTGGCCTGATTTGTGCACTTTAAAAGGGCCTACCCATTTTAAATGTGAAAGTTGTGTTACAATAATAAGATTAGATTTCTAGCACTCATACACAACACACACACACACACACACACACACACACACACACACAAAACTGGGTAAAAGACATAAGGAAAAGAGAAACTTTAAAACATTTAGAGGGGCCGGACTTGGTGGCTTAGCCTGTAATCCCAGCACTTTGGGAGGCTGAAGCAAGTGGATTGCCTGAGCCCGCCAGTTTGAGACCCACTCGGGCAACTTGGAGGGACCTCGTCTCTACAATAAATCAAAAATTAGCTGGGCATGGTAGTGCATGCCTGTAGTTCCAGCTACTTGGAAGGCTGAGGCAGAAGGATCACCGGAGCCCAGCAGGTCAAGGCTGCAGTGGCCAGGGGTGTGCCACTGCACTCCAGTCTGGGCGACAGAGTGAGACTCCAACTCAAAAAATATACAAAAAATAAAAATCATTTAGAGGAAAATATCTTTATACCTCAGAAAAGATAAGGGTTTATTTAAACACACACACAGAGCATTGACCATAAAGAAAAATAAGAATAAATTGGAATACATTAAAATGATAATAGCCGGGTGTGGTAGCACGCACATGTAGTTCCAGCTACTTGGAAGGCTGAGGCGGAAGGATTACCGGAGCCCAGCAAGTCGAGGCTGCAGTGGCCAAGGAGCGGCCACTGCACTCCAGTCTGGGTGACAGAGTGAGACCCCAACTCAAAAAAGAAAAATGATAAATATACAGAAAAGACATCTCAACACATTAATAGACAAACTCAGAGACTGAGAGATTATTTGCAACCTAGATAACCAAGAAAGAATTGCTATCCAGAAGACATAGGAGTTCCTGCAAACAAACAGGAAAAGACAAATGTTCTTCTTCATTTTTTCCACCTGACTAAAGTCTTGGATGAAATGTCACTGGGTCAGAAACGTCCCTCTGTGTCCCCTCTTCGTGGCACTTGTCACAACCATAGGGACATAACATTTTGTGTGGCAGCAGGTCCCACAAGTCACTGGCATACACATCTGATTTGGCTTCCCCAGTACACAGCATGTGCCCAGCACACAAGAGAAACGAAATAAATACATGCTGACTGTTAGGGTACTAATAGGGTGAGGGTGGATGGGTGGACAGGGGCATAGCACCACCAGAGCCAGCGTGCCGGAAGTATGTGCTGACAACCCAGAGATCTGAGTAATGCAAAGAATTGCAACACACAAAGAGGTGAAAGAAGAGATTTATTTAAGAAAAATTCACTCCCCACAGACAGGAAGCAGGCCTACACTCTAGGTGGAGCCCCCTAGAAAAGCTTAAATCCTTTTCCTTGGAGATATTGCAATCAGATAGACATGACTGCTGTGACTTCCTTATCGACCACCTGCAAATGTCTTGGAGACCTTGTGACACAGAGACCCTTTAATGTCTGTCCATATTATCATAGCCCCTAGAGAAGGGTGTGACAAGGATTCCAGTGCTCCTGAACCTTCCTGAAAGACATTCCTTAGAGCTAATGGAAGGTGCACCTCCCCCATCTCCCATGCATTCCCAGTGGATAACTTCGGGGAACCCTTGACTTCCCTGTAGATAGCGCCCAATCTACTGAAAGATTGAATCCCCACCTGTTCCCCCTCTGAGGGGTCACAAGTCCTGCAATTTCCATAACTTTTGTAATTACAAATTTTATGACTTCTACAATCCTTGCCCAATGCATGATCTCCTAGGCCTTGCAAATTCCCTTTACTCTAGGCAAGCTTAATTGCCACTATGAGATACCTCCGGCATCAGGAAGTCTGTGTTTCTGAAAGGACAAGTTGGCAAAGTTCATCTTTAAAGTATGCGTTTCTCCAAAACATAGCTTCTACTTTCTCATCATTGTGTCAGGGTTTAAGAACAAGATGAAGCCGGGCTTGGTGGCTCAGCCTGTAATCCAGCGCCTTGGGAGACTGACTTGAGTGGACTGCCTGTGCCCGCGGGTTCAAGACCCGCCTGGGCAACTTGGTGAGACCTCATCGCTACAATAAATCAAAAATAAGCCGGGTGTGGTAGTGCGCGCCTGTAGTTCCAGCTACTTGGGTTTTGTTTTTTTTTTTTGAGTTGGAGTCTCACTCTGTCGCCCAGACTGGAGTGCAGTGGCCGCTCCCGGCCACCGCAGCCTCGACCTGCTGGGCTCCGACGATCCTTCCGCCTCAGCCTTCCAAGTAGCCAGAATTACAGGCGTGCGCTATCACGCTCGGCTGATTTTTTGATTTATTGTAGAGATGAGGTCTCGCTGCCCAGGCGGGTCTCGAACCCGCGGACTTGGGCAATCCACTCACCTCAGCCTCCCAAAGGCGTGGGATTACAGGCTGAGCCACCGAGCCCGGCTGTTCCAGCTACTTGGAAGGCTGAGGCGGAAGGATCACCGGAGCCCAGCAGGTCAAGGCTGTGGTGGCCGGGAGCGGCCTCTGCAGTCCAGTCTGGGTGACAGAGTGAGACTCCAACTCAAAAAAAAAAAAGAACAAGGTAAAAAATGACTTCCTACTCTCGGTCTGTCCTTTCACGACTGGATGAAGGAATGGGTGTGTGGACAAGTGAAAAAAGCCTGATGAGATTCTCTCTCCCCCTCACCATCGAACCTTAAGGACCAGGTCCTGCCCACTCCCTGGAGGGCTACAAAGTAGACCCTCCCCTATGACTTAGATAATCATTTATTGAACTTCCACTTTCCAGGAGCCTCTGCAGCCAGCCTCCAACCTCTCTCATCCTGTTCTCCTCTCTCCGAACAGAGTCCCTTTCTTCCTTCAATTCTCCAAGCACTGAGACGAGGTGGGCTCTGGCGGGCAGAGTTTGGCATGCACATTCAGAAGGTTCTTGGCAGGAAGAACTGCCTCCTTGAGACCTTGATGGGGAAGAGAAACGTCAATAAGAATGAACTGGGGTGGGGGGGGAATCAGCGTCCCCAAAGTTTGATGAGCCCTTGTTCACAGAAATTCTAGATAAAAGGAATGCAAAACTTCCACAGAACCAGAAAACCACACAGTCCTGGAGCCCCAAGAGAGGCCAGTCCCAGCCTTCCAACGCCTAAATTTATAGATGAGGAAATGAGATCCAGATGGAGGAGCGACTTCCTCAAAATCCCAAACTTGGACCTTTCAAAACTAGGCTTTATTCCCAAAGCTCTCCCACTCCATCCTCAGCCCCAGACAACATGGGGCAACTCCCAGGTCCAGAGGTGAAGGGGATTTAAAGAAGCTTCCAGGAGTGGTAGGGATAGTCAGGACAAGCAGAGGGACAAGGCGGAAAGTGAGAGCAGAGTCTCCCAGGAAGTGAGGATGAGCGAGAGCACGTGGGACCGGCACCAGGCAGGGAGAAGGACAGCGAGAACCCTTCAGGAGGGCATTGGGCAGGTAACCTGTCCAGGCTGGAGGGACCTGTTGGTCAGTCAAATTAGAGAGGCTTGGAAGGGGAAGTCCAAGGATTCACATTCCATCCCTTCCTAGAGAGGATCCTCTGAAGGATTCCCAGGAAGGGAGGGTGACATGATGAAGGTTGTGTTTGAAGGGATTATTCTCACCTCTCCCAATCGGAGTCCCTGCTGGAAAATGAAGTTACAAGGGGAAAAAGTAAAGAAGAGAGGGAACCGGGCTCGGAAGCTCAGCCTGTAATCCCGCGCCTTTGGGAGGCTGAGGTGAGTGGATTGCCTGAGCCGGCGGGTTCGAGACGCGTCTGGGCAACTTGGCAAGACCTCATCTCTACAATAAATCAAAAAATTATCCGGGCATGGTAGTGCACGCCTGTAGTTCAGCTACTTGGAAGGCTGAGGCGGAAGGATCACCGGAGCCCAGCAGGTGAGGCTGCGGTGACCGGGAGTGGCCACTGCACCCCAGTCTAAGCGACAGAGTTGAGACTCCAACTCAAAAAAAAAAGAAGAAGAGAGGGATAGAGAGAGAGACAGCCAGAAGAAGAAGGAAGGGAAGGGAAGAGAAGAGAAAAGGGAGAGAAAAGGAGGGGAAGGGGGAAAAAGCTCAGTGGCTTACATCTGTAATCCCAGCACTTTGGGATGACAAGGCAGGAGGATCATTTGAGGCCAGGAAATCAAGACTAGCCTGGGCAACTAAGAGAGAGCTCATCTCTACAAATAATTAAAAACATAAAAAGAAAGACAAGTAAGAAGGGAGGAAAAGAAACTAAGGAAGGAAGGGAGGAAGGGGAAGAAAGAGAAAAAGAGAGAAAGAGAGAAAGACAGGCTTTCTGCCTTGAGACTGGCCTCAGATAATTGCTTTCCTTCTGACTTGACGATAAATAAGATGGGAGGAATTGACTAGCCCATCAACTTCTCTGACTTTTATTGACCCAACCAAATGCTGTTAAAGTCATTATTTCCAGGGAGGAAATATCCTATGTTTTTACTTGGTTATGTACTTGGAAGTCATTTGTTTTCTAGAGGTGGATATTAAATCCACCTCTGGCATTTACAAATATCTAATTTTAAAAGGCAAAAAACAGGGAGAAAGCCAAATCTTTTTATACTCTTGGGTTCATTTGTTGAAAACTGTCAGTACGCCCAGGGCCAAATAATTCTACCAGCTGAAATAAAAATTTTACCTACGCAACCAAAATTCATAAAGTTGCATTCCACCAGTTTTAAAAGTGTGCTTCTCCCAGTCGTTAAAAACGGGTCAGAGAAGTAATCCACTTGAGTGGAGGGAAGCTTTGGCAGTAAACCCTTTCATACTTTTGGATTATTGTTCCATGAGAATACCTTATCTATTTTTAAAATCAAGTGCATGAATAAAAATTAAAAGCACACACACACACACAAAAGCTAATGCACTGGGACTTCTCAAGAGTTTGAAAGCTATCTTCTGGACCTTAGCCTGGCTTCAAGTTCTGTCCCTGAAATTCCACAAGCTGTGTGTGCCCTTGGGGTGGGGGGGGCGAGGATCAGGTAACCTCCCTGAGCCTCAGTTATCTGAGCTGTAAAATGGAGACAATTATTTCTACCTCCCAGAGATTGGTAAAGATAAAAAAAAAAAAAACAACGAGGTAATGTGAGTTCTTGCAAAAGGGACTCGAAATATAATAAGGCGCCAAATAAATGTGAGTTCCTATCATCAACTATATAAATAGATTCTTTGGATTCTTCAGTTGCGAAATCCTGCAGGAATGGGTATTGCTCCCTCCCCCACCTTAGTCACATAGCTTTCTCTCTCCCTCCATTCAGGTCTTTGCCCGAAGGCCTCCTAACCACCAGTCTCCCCTAACCACCCTGCTTACATGACATCCCCGCCCCCATCATGCTCTTTGTCCCTCTGCTTGCCCGGCTTTATTTTTCCCCATAGTGTTTAGGATTACAGACATTTGGCTCTAGATTTACGTGTCTATTATCTGTCTCCCCAGGAGGGCAGGGATTTCCTGTTGTTTACGGTTGCACCCTCAGTTTCCTGGCACTAATAAATATTTGTCAGCCGGGCTTGGTGGCTCAGTCTGTAATCCTGCGCCTTGGGAGGCTGAGGTGAGTGGATTGCCTGAACCCACCTGGGCAACTTGGCGAGCCCTCATCTCTACGATAAATCAAAAATAAGACGGGTGTGGTAGTGCGGCGCCTGCAGTTCCAGCTACTTGGAAGGCTGAGGCGGAAGGATCGCCGGAGCCCAGCAGGTCGAGGCTACGGTGGCCGGGAGCAGCCACTGCACTCCAGTCTGGGCGACAGAGTGAGACTTCAACTCAAAAATAAAAATAAATAAATAAATAAATAAATAAATATTTGTCAAAGGCATGGTTGGATGAACAGTCACTTCCATACGCAGACAGGCCTTCGATGACGCTCTGTCTGACATGGTCAAATCTCCCTCTTATGTGCTTGCACGTGTCCACGAATGAATGAGTGAATGAATAAGCAAATGAAGTGAGGATGGGAGGTCTGAGGCTACAGTAGCCGTCCAGTGACAACAAGGATGACAGAGTAGAAAGCTGAAAAACCGTGAGTCCTGGGTGATGATGCTGAACCACTAAATGCACCACCCCTGGGAGCAGCCCATCTCCGCCTTCTGAAAGCTTGAATTACCTTGAGTTAGGTCTTTGGCATCTTGTAGCTGACACACTCCTAAGAGATATTTTTGTTCTGGTCATAAACATGGATCCTGTCCAGCAGCCTCAGGTCTCAGATGTGGCTGCTCAGGCCATTGTTTGCCTGTCCCAGCCTCCTGGGCTCAGCCACTGGGCTCAGGATTGCTACTGGTTTCAGGGGTAAAAGCTCCCATTATCTGAGCACTTACACCAAGCTGGCTCCTGGTAATTTGTCTCTGAAGTTAGCCAGGCCCTCAAAGTCCCTTAGGTTAGTGCCATACTAGAAGTTGCTTGAACACCACACTTTCCACCCCCACCCTGGCTTTCACTACACAGGAATATTATACAAAGCCTGATTTTGCTCAAGGCGATTCTGCCAGAAGGTGAGAGCAGGTGCCTTTGAGCAGGCAGAGTAGGGGGGAATCGAGGGACGAGAGAGATTCCCTAAGACTGGCCAAAGTCTGGGGATCTGGAGCTGGTGCCCTGTTCCATTGCAATGCTCTGGGAGGTGGCAGGACTTTCCTGGTGTCCCTAGGAGGCTAGAACAGACATCAGGGCTCCCAGTCCCAATCTCAGCAAGCACTGCCCCAACATTGCCCCATAACAACTGAGTTTCCCATCAGCCTTTGGAAAAACAGAATGATGTAGCTGGATAGCTGAGTCTGCAGAGCAGAGGGCAGAGCTACCTTGTGTATGAGCAGCCTCTATTTACAGTATGGACTTTGAGCGTCGGAAAGGTTAAGTCCAGCTCCTGAAAGTCAGAGCCCAGGTTGTAGGGCAGTGACATGGTCACAGATCATCACAGCCTCAACCTCCTCCAAGCAATCCTTCTGACTCAACCTCCCAAGTAGTGGGGACTACAGGCACATGCTACCACACCCAGGTAATTTTTAGATTTTTTTTGTAGAGACAAGGTCTTGCTATGTTGCCTAGGCTGGTCTCATATTCCTGGGTTCAAGCAATCCTCCCATTTTGGCCTCCCCAAGTGCTAGGATTGCAAGCATGAGCCACTGCACCCAACGTTGTGCCACTTTAAAAAATTATAAATTAGCCGGGCTCGGTGGCTCAGCCTGTAATCCCGTGCCTTGGGAGGCTGAGGTGAGTGGATTGCCTGAGCCCACGGGTTCGAGACCCACCTGGGCAACTTGGACCTCATCTCTACAATAAATCAAAAAATTAGCCGAGTGTGGTAGTGCGTGCCTGTAGTTCCAGCTACTTGGAAGGCTGAAGCGGAAGGATCGCCGGAGCCCAGCAGGTCGAGGCTGCAGTGGCCGGGAGTGGCCACTGCACTCCAGTCTGGGCGACAGAGTGAGACTCCAACTCAAAAAAAAAAAATTATAAATTGATAATGTATAATTGTATAAATAGGCCTGGTATGGTGGCTCAGGCCTATAATCCTAGCAGTTTGGGAGGCCAAAGTGGGAGTATTGCTTGAGCCCAGGAAGTTCAGGAAACTTAGACTCAGGGTGAACTTGTCCAGGGACAGTATACTGGGAAATGGCAGTTAGGATTTGAACTGGGACCACATGACTAAAAACTCCTAACAGATACGTTAGGGTATTCCTTCCTCCTCATTACTGTCCTTTGAGCATCTATTGTGTGTCGGACTCATGACTCAAGCTAGATTTCACTTTATGCCAATAGAGCAAACCCCTTCCCACCACACATACCTTATAAACCTTAAGATATGCCCTGTGAGGTGGGTGTAACTCTTCTCATTTTATAGAGGAGGAAATCGAGGTTCAAAGAAAAGTCATTTCCCAAAGTTGTGCAGCCCCAAATGCCAGAGCTGGCTTGGCCCAAACCTGCAGGTTCCCAAAGCCACAGCACAGAGGAAGGCTCCCATCTGTCACAAAGAAGCTGGCAGCAGCTTGCCTCAGGCCCATGGCCATCCTGCCTGGTTCCCTTGTGTTCCAGTACAGTTTTGAGGAGGCCCTCACTCCAGATGCTCCGGAGCGATCTGGTTCCAGGAAGCTGCATGTCTTGTTTCCTACACAGTGGCCTGGGGTCAGAGAGATGGGGACATGAGGCCTTATTTCATCAGAAAATGTTTCTCGACAACTGGGAGGTACCCCTGGCTAGCCAGGGTGGGAGGCTGGGCAGAGTAGCAGCCAGCAGACATGGGGTGATGCTGGTTGCTCAGAGGTAGGTCCTGGGGACCTTCTGCTGTAGCAGATCAGCCTCTGGGCCTGGGGCCAGACATCTCCAAACAATGTAAGGGTCAAAATAGTGATCTTTTTCAGGAATCGAGTTATGTTCCAAGGAATGTCACCTCGTTTCCACTGAACCACCACCCTTGGGGGCGGGGCCCTACCATTTGGAATTTTTTAACTTCCTGAGTAATTCTGGGTCATATGTTCTCATCATGCAGTCTCAGGGTTGAATAGGACCTTGATAGATCATCTATTTCCTCTCTGTAGGACTCCCAGAATGTGGTATCTGTATCCATATACACAGAGTTTTGTTTTCTTTGCTTTTTTGGTTTTTTGAGTTGGAGTCTCACTCTGTCACCCAGACTGGAGTGCAGTGGCACATTCCCAGCCATCACAGCCTCGACCTGCTGGACTCCAGGGATCCTTCTGCCCCAGCCTTCCAAGTAGCCAGAACTACAGGCATGTGCTACCAGCCCGGCTAATTTTTTATTTATTGTAGAGACGAAGTCTCGCCAAGTTGCCTGTGTGGATCTCAAATCCACGGGCTCAAGCAATTCACTCGCCTCGGCCTCCCAAAGTGCTGGGATTATGGGCTGAGCTATCGAGCCCGGCCTACACAGAGTTTACACAGGTACTGCTATCCCCTTAGGGTGTCTATTCCATAGAGAGTCAGTCAAATAAATACCATTATATCTATTTAGTGGAATATTATGCAACCAGTGAAAAGAATGAGTCTGATTTCTATGGCTGATGTAGAAAGTTGTTCATGCTACACTTTTAAATGAAAAAAGGAAAAATACAGCAGGAGGTAGGATATAACCCTATTTTTTTTTTTGAGTTGGAATCTCACTCTTTGTCGCCCAGGCTGGAGTGCAGTAGTACACTCATGGCCACCACAACTCGACCTGCTGGGGTCCCGCGATCCTTCCGCCTCAGCCTTCCAAGTAGCTGGAACTACAGATGCATGCCATCATGCCCAGCTAGTTTTTTGTGATTTATTGTAGAGATGAGGTCTCACCAAGTTGCCCAGGCTGGTCTCAAACCCCCAGGCCCAGGCAATCTTCTCGCCTTGACGTCCCAAAGTACTGGAATTACAGGCTGAGCCACCTTGCCCAACCATAACCCTATTTTAAAAGTATATCCATAAGGCCTGGTGCCGGAGTCCAGCAGGTCAGGGTTTCCTGAAGGAGGAACGGTGTCGGCGTAGGAGAAAACTTGGACACTGACTCTGTTGTTGGGCAGGACAGATGTCGCTTTATTGTCTTTTACAACTCCATTTTATACCCTAGATTTCGGCTTAAGGCGAAAGCATGTTTTTTGTTTCAGAGTTAATCAGTTCTCAGTTTAATAAATTTTCTTGTCCATTCTGCTTTGATTTTTGTTTTAATCTTAATGGGGTTCTATTTTCCTCTTTGAATCATAATAGCGTACTGTTTACTTTCTAAGATTACAACATCAAGCATGTTATTTTTAACCCTGAATGTTACCTTCGAATGTCATTTTTTATCTATGTACAATGAGTTACAAATTCTTTTAATGTTTTAGCTTAGCTATAAAATTTGTAAACTCTAGCCGGGCTCGGTGGCTCAGCCTGTAATCCCGCGCCTTTGGGAGGCTGAGGTGAGCGGATTGCCTGAGTCCGCGGGTTCGAGACCTGCCTGGGCAGCAAGACCTCATCTCTACAATAAATCAAAAAATCAGCTGGGCATGGTAGCACATGCCTGTAATTCCGGCTATTTGGAAGGCTGAGGCAGAAGCATCGCCGGAGCCCAGCAGGTCGAGGTTGCAGTGGCCGGGAGCGGCCACTGCACTCCAGTCTGGGTGACAGAGTGAGACTCCAACTCAAAAAAACCAAACCAAAACAAAACAAAACAAAAAAATTTTGTAAACTCCTAACATTTTCTAAGGATCACCATTTCTCAATGTTCATACAAAAACTTACTTATCTCTATAACTACTACATTATAAATCACTACCAAGTTCTAAGTACTATAACTGTCACATTGATTTGTAAGTTACACCTGTGACTTTTACACAGCAATTTGTAATCAGCTGGGGTAAAACAACATTCTCAAGGTTTCTTTTTCTTTTCTTTTCTTTTTTTTTGAGTCAGAGTCTCACTCTGTCGCCCAGACTGGAGTGCGGTGGCCGCCCCCAGCCACCGCAGCCTCAACCTGCTGGGCTCCGGCGATCCTTCTGTCTCAGTCTTCCAAGTAGCCGGAACTACAGGCACGCTTAACCACAAGTTGATCTGACTAGTTTTCTATAATGTCACACCTGGTATTTACAATCTGTGTCAATTATCCCGTCAGGGAGAATGAGCTTCAACGTTTGTAAAACAAAAGGCACCTCCCCTCAATTTACCTTAGGTATAATCCCTAACCAGAATTACAAATCTCCCTAACAAAGGGAAGTAAAGCCAAGGGTGCTGTAATGGGAGAGTATACTTCTAGCAAAACAAATCCTTCGTTTACTAAACACTACTATTTGGTAAAAATTGTTTCTCCCATATAGAGCTCTTTACATCTTCCACCTTCCAGGTTCCCAGTGGCAAGATCGAGAGTGGAGACAGAAGAAGCAGGAACAGCAGTTGCTCAGTGTTGCCCTGCAACCTGGGGTCTTCAGTCTTCCGGATCCTGTCCACAAGAAGGTCTGTAAGGCTGGCTTCCAGCAGCCTGGTATGGTAGTTCATGCCTATAATCCCAGCACTTTGGGAAGCTGAGGCAAGAGGATCACTTGAGCCCAGGAGATCAAGACCAGCCTAGGCAACATAGTGAGACTTCATCTCTACAAAAATAAAAATAAACAAATTAGCAGGCACCTGTAGTCCCAGCTACTCTGGAGGCTGAGGTAGGAAGATCCCCTAGCCCAGGAGGTCAAGACTGTGGTGAACCATGACCGTGCCACTGCACTCCAGTGACAGAATGAGACGCTGACTATAAATACATGCATACATGAAGTATATCCATAGGAAATATCAAGAAAGAATTGGCCAGGCTCGGTGGCTCAGCCTGTAATCCTGCGCTTTGGGAGGCTGAGGTGAGTGAATTGCCTGAGTCCGCGGGTTCAAGACCTGCCTGGGCAACTTGGAGAGACTTCATCTCTACAATAAATAAATAAAAAAATTAGCTGGTCGTGGTAGCACGCACCTGTAGTTCCAGCTACTTGGAAGGCTGAGGTGGAAGGATTGCCAGAACCCAGCTGGTCAAGGCTAGGGTGGCCAGGAGCGTGCCACTGCACTCCAGTCTGGATGACAGAGTGAGACTCCAACTCAAAAAAAGAAGAAAGAAAGAATTGGTGGAAAAGAGGAGTTTCTTTTTAAAATTTCCATACTTTCTACTTGTTGTCAGCATGTACTTCTTAAATTCTTTTTTTTTTTTTTTGAGTCAGAGCTGGAGTGCGGTGGCCACAACCATGGCTCACCATAGCCTCGATCCCCTGCTTCTGCCTCAGACTTCTAGGCAGCTGGAACTACAGACCTGTGCCACCAGGCCCAGCTAATTTTTTGATTTATTGTAGAGACAAGGTCTTACCAAGTTGCTCAAGCTGATCTCAAACCCTTGGGCTCAGGCAATCCTCTTGCCTCTGTCTTCCAAAGTTCTGGGATTATAGGTATGAGCCACCACTCCTGTCTTAAATATTTTTTATTAAAAGCAAAGCAGGCTGGGTTCAGTGACTCAGCCTGTAATCCCAGTGCTTTGGGAGGCCAAGGTGAGTGGATTGCCTGAGCCCATGGGTTCGAGACCTGCCTGGCAACTTGGCAAGACCTCATCTCTACAATAAATCAAAAATTAACTGGATGTGATAGTGCACGTCTGTAGTTCCAGCTACTTGGAAGGCTGAGGTGGAAGGATCGCTGGAGTCCAGCAGGTTGAGGCTGTGGTGGCCGGGAGTGTGCCATTGCACTCCAGTCAGGGTGACAGAGTGAGACTACAACTCAAAAAAAAAAAAAGGGAAGCAAAACAGGCCATTGCCTTGCTAGACTTGTGTGGCCATGTGCTCTTTGAGTTATGGCAGTTGCCATGCTTCCTGGCTTTGGCCACCTACCCACCTTGGGGAGGTGAATCTCTCTTCTCTCTCTCTCTAATTTGGTTTTTTTTTTTTTTTTTTGAGTTGGAGTCTCACACTGTTGCCGAGATTGGAGTGCCCTGGCACCCTCCTGGCCACCGCAGCCTCAACCTGCTGGGCTCCAGCGATCCTTCTGCCTCAGCCTTCCAGGTAACTGGAACTACAGGCACATGCTACCATGCCCAGCTAATTTTTGATTTATTGTAGAGACGAGGTCTCACCAAGTTGCCTAGGCAGGTTTTGAACCCGCGGGCTCAGGCAATTCACTCACCTCAGCCTCCCAAGGGTGAGCTACCGAGCCCGGCCATAAACTATATTTTCTAATCTAAAAAAAAAACAAAGCAGGCCGGGCAGAGTGGCTTATGCCTATAATCCCAGCACTTTGGGAGGCCAAGGTGAGAGGTTTGCCTGAGCCCATGGGTTCAAGACAAGCAGGGGCAACTTGGTGAGACTTCATCTCTACAATACATCAAAAAATTAACTGGGCATCATGGCATGTGACTATGGTCCCAGCTACTTGGAAGGCTGAGGCGAAAGGACCACCACCTGAGCCCAGCAGGTCAAGGCTGCGGTGACCGTGAGTGCACCATTGCACTCTAGCCTGGGGACAGAGTGAGACTCTGACTCAGGGAAAAAAAAAAAAAAGCAAAACAACACAAAAACCTTCTTTAATAGAGTTTACTAAAATTGGGTTCTGTTGATCCTGGCTTTTGAACTGTGGGCTGTCAAGAAACGACACACCGAGAGCTGCATTTGCTTTTCTGCTTTGTAGCCTTGTTAGTAGACCATGATCAGAGACTCTGTGGCTGGGCCTAATAGCTTAGTGGTTTCCCGGACGTTTAGCCTTCGTCGAACCATCCACTCCTGGGCTCACACACCTGGCTCCCTGGAGTCTACCGCATTTCTGGAGGCAGAAGTCACAGCCTAGAGGACCCAAGTTTATCAGTGCAGCCCCAAGAAAGTCCTGGATGCCAACAAGACAGGCTCCATCCTGCCTCGAACTTTACCAGTGGAGGACTTTGAACAAGACACTGCCCCTTCAGAAGCTCTGTGCCCTTATTTGTACTATGAGGAATTTTACCTCTCAGAGGCAATGAGATGAGATATGTGAGGTGCCTGGAAATATATGACAGTTGTGATTATCATCAGGACACTGAGGAACGAAACTTGAACTAAAACAGGCAATTAGGAAGACATAGGAAGTGGATGGGCATTCTTGGGCCTTCCAAACCATAACTTTAGGCAAAAATCAACTTCTTTTTTTTCCTTCCTCTTCTGCCTCTTCTTTTTTTTTTTTTCTGTGACAAGTCTTTGCCCTCTCACCCAGGCTGGAATGCATTGGTGCGATCCTAGTTTACTGCAGCCTTGAACTCCTGGGCTTAAGCAATTCTCCTGCCTCAGCCACTTGAGTAATTGGGGCTATAGTCACTTGCCACCCTTTTTTTTTCCTTGAGTTGGAGTCCCATTCCATCGCCCAGGCTGGAGTGCAGTGGCATGCTCACCACCACCCCAGCCTCGACCTGCTGGGCTCTGGCGACACTTCTGCCTCAGCCTTCCAAGTAGCCAGAACTACAGGTGCGCAGTACCGTGCCTGGCTATTTTGCCACCATTTTTTAGAGATGGGTGTCTCACTATGTTGCCCAGGCAGGTGTTGAACTCCTGGGCTCAAGCAGTCCTCCTGCCTTAGCCTCTCAAAATGCTGGGATTACAGGTGTGAGCCACCACATTTGGCCAACAACCAACTTCTCATGACCAAGAATCCAATACTGCATGTCTCTTTGCACAGGATGGTGGGAGGACTATCTCCATTGGGAATGCTCACTGTGGTGGCTGATCCCTCCACATGTTGTATAGTGTACATGCTGGGGTCTTGATCAAAACTAAACTGCTGGTGGTGGCTCACACCTGTAATTCCAACATTTTGGGAGATCAAGGCAAAAGGATTGCTTGAAGCCAAGAATTTGAGACCAGCCTGGACAATACAGAGAGATCCTGTCTATACAAAAACAAACAAAAAATTAGCCAGGATGTGTATGGTGTATGCCAGTAGTCCCAGCTACTTGGAAGGCTGAGGTGGGAGGATGACTCGAGCCTAGGAATTCAAGGCTACAATGAGCTATGATCACACCACTGCTCTCCAGCCTGGGCAACAGAGTGAGATCCTGTCTCAAAAACAAAAACAAGCAAACAAAAACCCCGAACCACTGCCTTGACCATGGATCATTTCTGGAAGACAGCATGCTTTCTTCTGTCCTACAGTTGATTACAATAACTATAACTTCTTTCCTTCCATAAAGTGGTCACAATATATTTTTTTCCAGCTTTAGTAAAATTATACTGACAAGAACATGATTTACTATGCAATTTGATCCTTAAGATGATGAGAGTATACACTGTATTTTTATGCTAACCTCTGAGCACCTACTCAAACCTTATGCCTGGGAAGCAAAGTCACACCCTGTGTGTGCAGTTGACATGTGACCCTTTTCTGCAGCCCTGGAGCCCAGTATCTTTTCAGAGACAGGAGCCGCTAGCACTGACTGAGCCCTTACTAGGTGCACAGCTCTGCTGCCACAAGCTTGATGAGTAGCATTTCCTGCCAGTCCTCGGCCCAGCCCTGCAGAGGATTCTGGCTTGAGTCTCAGCTTCACAGCTCTCCCAAGAAGACACTCTGCCATCATCTCGCCGTGACCTGAGCAAGACCCTTCCCTGGGCCCCAGATGTCCATGTATGCAGTGACCCAGCAGAGTAAGAAGTTCTCCCCAGGCCCTCCCTGCTCTGGTATCCCGCCTATGGGACACTCATGAGCCCATGCAACGTCTTCTCGGATTTTCCCAGGTGCTGTCATTAGAGTTGTGATCTAGAGAAAGTGATGTCACCTCTTTGTGCCTCAGCTGCCTTGTCTGCAAAGTGAGAGATTAGAACAGAGCCTAGCACAAAGTAGGCACTACATGTGAGGAGGCTATCTTCATCACCACCAGCAGCACCACTATCGCCACCATCACATTTTCACCATCATCACATCACCACCGCCATCCTCATCATCATCATCATCATCATCATCATCATCATCATCATCACAATGATCACCACCATCCCATCATCACCATCCTCACTACCACCCTTCTCATCGTCACAATGATCACCACTACCATCAGCATCACCATCATCACCATCATCATCTCATCACTGTCACCACCACCATTATTATCATCACCATCATCACCAACATCATTGTCACCACCACCACCATCTTATCCCCATTCCCACCCTCATCATCCAGTCCCTTTAACCTGTTGGCAATGTAGCTGGTGTGGGGAAAATTGACCAGAACAGGATTGCTAGATGCCTGGGAACAAGCCCCTACTCAAGCATGTTTCTATCTCTTCCCCTGACCCCAATCCTTTCTTCCTAAGGCAAGGGGATGAGGCCTGGTAGTTGGAGTGAGGAGTGTACCCTGGAGCTAGAGGCCAGACGCTTACTTGGCTATAAGTGATACCTTTTTGTCCCTCTAGCTTTCCAATCAATTTTTTCACATTTTGGGCTCTCGGCTAGATTTCACTCTTTTTTTTCCCAGGAGGTCATAAGCTCCTGGCCCAGCCCTCAGTCAAAGGCATAAGCTTGATCTGAACAAAAGGAAAAAGTTGGAGCAACGTAAGGCAAGAAAGAAATCCAGGCCCACAAATTTCCAAGTTGAGTTTCTTATAAACGTAGCATGGTCCAGTAGCCACCCAGTCCCTGAGTCAGACAGGACAGACAGGAGAGGAACCAGGAGGGGAGAGGAGGGAAGGGGAGAGAAAGAAGAGGATAAAAGGAGAAGGGACAAGTCCTGGTGCAGTGGCTCATGCCTATAATCCCAGCACTTTGGGAGGCCAAGGTGAGAGGATTGCCTGAGCCCATGGGTTCGAGACCAGCTTGGGCAATTTGGTGAGACCTCATCTCTACAATAAACCAAAAAATTAGCCAGGTATGGTGGCATGTGTTTGTAGTTCCAGCTACTTGGAAGGCTGAGGCGGAAGGATCACCTGAGCCCAGCAGGTTGAGGCCCGTGAGCGTGCCACTGCACTCCAGCCTGGGTAACAGAGTGAGATGCCTACTCAAAAAAAAAGGGGGACAGGGAGGAGACAGCAAGGATGGGGGAGAGGATGTGGGAGGGCATTGCAGGAAGAGGCCACCAAGACTTCTCTAGAAACACTGCCACTCACTCATCTTCAATTGCTGAAAATTCAAACTGAGTGTGTGCCTTGAAGGCAGTTGTGCCTTGCCTGTTGTTTGTCCACCTGTGTATGCACATGTGTCTGTGACTAAGTGTGCATCTGTGTATGGATATGTTCGATCGTGTCTGTGTGCATCCATCTATCTGCATGACTAGAGAGTGCCAGGCACATGGTAGGGGCTTCATCAATATCTGGTAATTACATTTTTTTTTTGAGTTGGAGTCTCACTCTGCCACCCAGACTGGAGTGCAGTAGCCACTCCCGGCCACTGCAGCCTCAACCTGCTGGGCTCCGGCGATCCTTTCGCCTCAGCCTTCCAAGTAGCTTGAACTACAGGCACGCACTACCATGCCTGGCTAATTTTTTTTATTTATTGTAGAGATGAGGTCTCACCAAGTTGCCCAGGCGGGTCTTGAACCTGCGGGCTCAGGCAATTCACTCACCTAGGCCTCCCAAGGCACGGGATTATAGGCTGAGCCACTGAGCCCGGCTGGTAATTAAATTAATATGTATGGGGCTGTTGGGGGACTCGGGGGGAATCTGCATATTTATGCACGTATGTAGCTGTGTGTGCATTCCCATATGTCACCTGAACATGCCTGTTTGTTCCTTGTGTGGAGGGGTGTTATGTGTGTCTGTGTGCAATGATGTGCTGGTGCAGTTAAAGTATGAGTGTGCATTTCAGCACATGCTGGCTGAGTGTGAGGGCACAGGCACTCCTGTGCACGTGAGAGCTTGTCTGCTAGGGCAGCGTGTGAACACGTGGCTGGGAGTGTGGCTGGTAGAGAGTGTGTGTGTGCATGTTGCTTCGCATATGAATGCTGTGAGGGTATGTGCACTGGGGCACCTACACAAGACCCTGGGTGTATTTTCCAGGCCCTGACAGGAAACTTCTGTGGTTTGTATGATCGGTCAGTTCCCCTTTCATTTCAGGGTAGCCGTGAGGTTCCCTGGTAGCCTCTGAACTGTTCTCACCCAATTTCTGCTTTCTTTGTGGAAACTGAGAGGCTTGTTTGCAAGAGCTCAGCTGAAGCTTGTCCACATGACCTGGTGCTTAGGGTCTAGAGGAAAAGACCGTGTTTTTTTTTTTTTTTTGAGTTGGAGTCTCACTCTGTCACCTAGACTGGAGTGCAGTGGCCGCTTCTGGCCACCGCAGCCTCGACCTGCTGGGCTCCAGTGATCCTTCCGCCTCAGCCATCCAAGTAGCTGGATCTATAGGCGTGCGCTACCACACCCGGCTAATTTTTGATTTATTGTAGAGATGGGGTCTCGCCAAGTTGCCCAGGCAGGTCTCGAACCTGCGGGTTCAGGCAATCCACTCACCTCGGCCTCCCAAAGTGCTGGGATTACAGGCTGAGCCACCGAGCCCAGCAAAGACCGTGGTTTTGACTCCAAGGAGGCAGTCCCTGTTCTGTCCCTTCCCACTGCACTCCTAGGTCCCCTGCTGTGCAGCCGGGCAGGGTCCCTCCCCCCTCCAGGGGAGCCTCAGCAGCTACAGGAGGAATGGACAGGTCAAGAGACTTGAAGGCAGGCAACCTGGGTTCAAGTCCTGCCTACTCAGGTCTCTTACTCCCCAATAGGTGCCTCTGTCTCCAGCCTCTGTGCGTATTCGCTTCTAAGTTCACAGCTGCCTGCTTCTTTAGGGAATGTCCTTGGCCAGGTGGAATCACTTTGCCTGGGAGGTCACACTTTCTCCAGGGCACCCAACAACCAACGCATACTGACTGCTATGGGCTGCAGGAAGGGAACCCTCTTGTCTGGAGATGGAACCAACACCACGATTCACGCTCCAGAGCTCCCTGGGGTGTCAGGCTAAGCTGATACCTGCCAAGACCCTATCTTGCCGCGGTTTTCTATGCCCCAGCCTGCGTGCCTCAGTCCCCTTGCCCAGAGAACATACCCCCAACAAATGACTTTTCTAGGAAGCCCCTCTCAAGCTCTGCTTCTCGGGAGCCTAGACTAAGACAAGAGGGAAGCACTTTCACGGGCCTCATCTCACTTTATACACACAATGACCCTGTGAGTTGAGGTTTGAGTAGGTAATATCTCCCGCCCCACGGTAGGGCAACATGGACATCAGCAGAGGACACAAGAAAATTAGAGAGCAGAAAGTGCTCAGAGTGAGTTAAAAGCCCAACCATCAAGTTGAGCCTCTCAGACAATTGCCAGCAGGCTATTTCTGGAGTTTTCCCCAGCCCTCCAGCTTCCTGGGATCAAAGGGAACCTGAAAACTCCGCTGGGATATTCAGCTGATGCCTCTCTGCGTTCTAGACAGATGTCCCCTCCAGGCAAACGTCCAGTGTGTATTTTTTTTTTTTTTTTTTGAGTTGGAGTCTCACTCTGTCACCCAGACTGGAGTGCAGTGGCCGCTCCCGGCCACCGCAGCCTCGACTTGCTGGGCTCTGGCGATCCTTCCACCTCAGCCTTCCAAGTAGCCGGAATTACAGGCATGCGCTACCACACCTGGCTGATTTCTTTTGATTTATTGTAGAGATGAGGTCTTGCTGCCCAGGCAGGTCTCGAACCCGCGGGCTCAGGCAATCCACTCACCTCAGCCTCCCAAAGGCGCGGGATTACAGGCTGAGCCACCGAACCCGGCTCCAGTGTATATTTTAATGCCTCTCAGTGATAGAGGGCTCACTCCCTCCAAAGAAGCACCTTCTACTTTTATTTATTTATTTATTTAGCTAGTTAGTTATCTATTTATTTATTTATTACATTTTTATGTAGAGACAAGGTCTTGCTATGTTGCCAGGTTGATCTCAAACTCCTGGGCTCAAGCAATCCTTCTGCCTCTTCTGCCCAAAGTGCTGGGATTGCAGATGTGACCTACCATGTCAGGCCTATTTTTAAATTTTTTTGAGTCAGAGTCTCACTCTGTTGCCCAGGCTGGAGTGCAGTGGCATGCTCATGGCCACTGCAGACTCGACCTACTGGGCTCAGGCAATCCTTCCACCTCAACCTTCCAAGTAGCTGGAACTACAGAACTACCATGCCTGGCTAACTTTTTTTTTTAATTTAATATAGGGACGAGGTCTCACCATGTTGCCCAGGCTGGTCTTGAACCCACGGGCTTAGGCAATACTCTCGCCTCGGCTTCCCAAAGTGCTGGGATTATAGGCTTGAGCCACCACCCCAGGCCTGATATTCTTTCAACAAACATTCTTGAAGCACCTACTGTGTGCCGGGTGCTGTGTTGAGCCCTGAGGACAAGGCTGGTGGGGGAGATGACCAACAGGAAACAACCATAGAAATAAAAACCACAACCAGGCTTGGTGGCTCAGCCTGTAATCCTATGCTTTGGGAGGCTGAGGTGAGTGGATTGCCTGAGACTGCGGGCTCGAGACCCACCCAGGCAACTTGGCGAGACCTCATTTCTACAATAAATAAAAAAATTAGCCAGGCATGGTAGCGCATGCCTGTAGTTGCAGCTACGTGGAAGGCTGAGGTGGAAAAGATCACCAGAGCCCAGCAGGTCGAGGCTGTGGTGGCTGGGAGTGTGCCACTGTCTTCCAACCTGGGTGACAGAGTGAGACTCCAACTCAAAAAAAAGAAAAAAAAAAGAAATAAAAACCACAACCATGAAGTGTGTGCTAAGAAAGGGGCACTGTGGGGGAAGTCCTGACTGGTTTAGGGAGGACAGGGAAGGGTTTCCTCAGTACCTGACGACTAAGCTGGCATCTGTAGGATAGGTAGAAAGTAACAAGGGGATGAGCAGGGGAAAAGTGATAAGGAAAGAGGGAACGACATGTGCAGAAGCATATGGCGGGCAGGAAAGGAGAACAGCACATGCCCAGCACTGAGAGGAAGCCCGTGAGAGGGCTCAGCAGACAGGCAAGAGAGTTGTCTGGGATGAGCCCGGGGGTAGGGCAGGGCCCCAACTACCCTCACTCCAAGACCACTGGGACCTGAGAGGGTACCAGCCAAGGCCCTCTTTGTTCCAGGTCAGCAGAGTCTCATCTTCCAATTCTTTTTGTGACAAAATGACTCCTCTCTGCTGGGTTGTGATGCTTCCTCTCCTGTGGTGACTCTGCCCAGGCCTCAGTAGGCCCCTGCACACACTCCTCGCCTGAGTGACTCAGAATTCAGGCACTTCAGGGTCTCTTGTTTTTTGTTTTGTTTTTTTTTGTGTTGGAGTCTCACTCCGTCACCCAGAATGGAGTGCAGTGGCCGCTCCCGGCCACCGCAGCCTTGACCTGCTGGGCTCTGGCGATCCTTCCACCTTAGCCTTCCAAGTAGCTGAACTACAGGTGTGTGCTACCACGCCCAGCTAATTTTGATTTATTGTAGAGATGAGGTCTCACCAAGTTGCCCAGGAGGGTCTCGAACCCACGGGCTCAGGCAATCCACTCACCTCAGTCTCCCAAGGTGTGGGATTACAGGCTGAGCCGCCGAACCCGGCTTGGGGTCTCTTTTTTCTTTTTGAGTTGGAGTCTCACTCTGTCACCCACCACAACCTCAACCTGCTGAGCTCAGGCGATCCTTCCACCTCAGCCTTCCAAGTAGCTGGAACTATAAGAGGGAACAAAGAAGGGAATGTAAGGGAAGAACAAAGAAGTGACTTCGACCTTGGAGCAGGCTTCACAGACTTCACTCCCTTCCTGAAAACTGTTTTGAAAACGTTGCAAAATTAATAACACCCTTATCCACTGCGCCTGCATAACTGGCTATATCTGCTTCTGTAAAATTGCTTGCTTTTCCATGCTAGCAGAATAATGCGATAAGAGCCTTGGAACGTCCCAAGTTCTATCTTTAGCCTACTAGAATGTAAGTCTAAACTACTTAAGGCAGCCCTGTGTTGCAGCTGGCCGCCCTTGCTTTGGAATTCATTATCCAGCAAGTGGCCACCAGCCATGGCCGAATCTGGCAATTAAACCTCTCCTTTGTTACTTATAACTTTGTGTCGGTATCTGTAGTTTAAGCCCTTGGATTCTACTTCAGAACTACAGACATGCGCCACTATGCCCAGCTAATTTTTTTTTTTTTTTTTTTTTTTTGGAGTTGGAGTCTCACTCTGTCGCCCAGACTGGAGTGCAGTGGCCACTCCCGGCCACCGCAACCTCACCTGCTGGGCTCCGGCGATCCTTCCACCTCAGCCTTCCGAGTAGCCGGAATTACAGGTAAATTATAGGCCGCTTAAATCTTAAGCCCCAATGTGATGGTGGTAGGAGGTGGAGCCCTTGGGAGGTGATTAGGTCATGAGCCTGGAGCACTCATGAATAGGATTAGTGCCTTTATCAAAGGGACCCCAGGGAGTTCGCTCACCCTCTTCCCACAACGGGAGGACACATGGAGAAGTTGGCAGTCTGCAACCAGAAGAGAGATCTGGCCAGAACCCAGCCATGCTGGCCCTGTGACCTCAGACCTCCAGCCTCCAGAACTGGGAGAAATGAATTGCTGCTGTTTATAAACCGCCCAGTCTGGTACTTTGCTGTAGCAGCCCAAACCGACTAAGACACTGGGTGAGCTCAAGACAAGTGTGTTCAAAAGTGGAAGATGGAGGCAGAAGAGGAGTCTGAGTCCAAGAAAGAAGCAGAGGCTGGAGGGGCATAATGCAAGGACTCAGCCCATCATTTCTGGCTTTGATGACGGAAGATCACAATCCAAGGGATGCCGGCAACCTCTAGAAACTGGAAAAAGCAAGGAGACAGATTCTCACCTAGAGTTTTCAGAAAGGGAAGCAACCCAGCAGATGCCTTTGAATTTAGCCCATGAGATCCATGTCAGACCTCTCTCCTCAGAACTATAAGGTAATAAATGTGTGTTTGAAGCCACTAAGTGTGTGATCATTGTAACAGCAATAATAGGAAATAATACACAAGGGCCCTGATTTTTCTGGGGCAGTCTGGGAACCTCTGGGCTCCCCTGTCCTGCCAGTCTCTGCATGAGTAATGGGCCTCGTTAGCCCAGGGAGAGGCAGGCATTGGGAAAAAAGGACTCTGGTTTTGAGGACTCTCTCTTGGGATTCCTGAATGGACATAGACGCTTCCCAGAATGGCTTACCTTCTATTATGGTGCTGTGCATACCAGTACATGGTGGTAGGTATGGATCTAGGCATTGCTTTCTGCTAGGGCACTGTCCACACCAGCAGATGCTGGTGGGTATGGATTGAGGTATGGCCCTGAGGGTTCCAGGGACACAGTGATGATGAGCAAGGACCCCAGCTTTGAAGAGCTTATCCACCGGAGGAGAGGCAGGCAGAGAAGAAGCTGGGATAGAAACCTGTGAAGAGGAAGCATAATGGAGTCCTAATGGCAGGATGTGAGGCAAGGGCACGAATGCCCAGGAGACCTCCTGGTTTGTCATAAACCATGTGATGTGCCTGGGGACAGGATGATTCGGAGCCCCAAGCTGGTCACAGGCAGTGATGTGACCTGGGCAGCTGCTTCCCTTCCCCGGGCTTGGATTTTCCACTTGCAAAACGAATGCTTCCCTCTCCTGGTCCTCTTCCTTCTGCCACTAATCCTGGGGACACAGGAGACAGACAGGGGCTGTGCTATCAGTTACCCATCCACACACGTCTCTAAGCACCTACTGCATGCTGGCTCCCCAGTTGAAATTGTCACACACACACGCTTTCAATTATTCCTCAAAAACCCTGAAACAGGTGAAAAAGGCCAGACACAGAAGACAGACATTGTGTGGTTTCACTTACATGAGGTACCTAGAATAGGCACGTTCAGAGACAGAAAACAGCACAGAGGTTGCCAGGGGTGGGGGAAGGGGAATAACAGTTAGTGTTTAACAGGCGCAGAGGCTCAGTTTTGGAATGGTGAAAAAGCTCTAGAGGTGGATGGTGGTGGTGGTTGCACAACAACGTGAATGTACTCAATGCTAGTGAATTGAGCCCTAAAAGCAGTAAATTATAGACTGGGCACAGTGGCTTATGCCTGTAATCTCAGCACTTTGGGTGGCCAAGGTGGGAGGACTGTTTGAGCTAAGAAGTTCAAGATCAGCCTGGGAAACATAGTGAGATTTTGTCTCTACAGAAAGAGAATTTTAAAAATGAGCCAGACCTGGTGGTGAGCATCTGTGGTCCCAGCTCCTTGTGAGGCTGGGGCAGAAGGATCTCTTTAGTTCAGGAGGTCGAGGCTGTGGTGAGCCAAGATCGTGTCACTGCACTCCAGCCTGGGTGACAGAGTGAGACCCTGACTCCAAAAAAAAAGTAAATTATGTTATGTATACCATACACACACAAAAGTATTAAGTACCCTAAAGCAAAGATAATTCATCCCATTTTATAGATGTGGAAACTGAGGCTCAAAAAGATGAACTGACTCGCTCCACATCTTGTAGCAGAACATAGCAGAGTTGGGCTTTGAATCCAGGTTTGACTCTAAATGCAGAGTCCTTTTCTCCCAGTAGCTTTCCCAAGGTGCTTTGGGAGCTTCTACTCTGGAGGAGACCCTGCACTCGGCACAGCGGAGGGGGTGGTAGAAAAATGAGGTGAGGTGGGTCTCAGGGGAGTACTTCCGAGGAGATGAGGAACAGGTTTTGCTTGCTGTGAGCAGGCCAAAGAGAGAGGCTGGGCCCCGGCCATGTCACACACACGCCCCACGACTTGGTTGATGTTCTGGGTTTCCCTTGACAACCTTTGTTTTCTATGACAACATTGGAAGCAGCTGGCCTGGGAGACAGACGAGCCAAAAGCCCCTTCCCAGAGAGAAGTTGCAGATATCCATCTGCTCTCTGTTTGTAGCAAGAGTCACCAGCGAGCTCTCCGCATCATGGCAGTCCTGCCACCTAGAGGGAGGCAGCAGGAGGGTGGTCATACGGCCACCCAGAGCTACATAGCAAACCTACAGAGGTTTCCAGAATTAGCACCTTCCAGGACCCAAATCAGGCTGGGCTATCACCCTCCCTCCAGTGGTGAGGGGAATGTCCCAGAGTCAGAGGATGGCACAGACAGGATCCCTGAGAGACCTAGAGGGATAGACAGGTTCTGCCCCTACCCTAGAATAGCCTAAAATACGGAGGGAGAACAGGCTTGATGACCACACGCAAAGCAGGAAACTGAGGGACCCACAGAGGGCTTGACCACACCCCCAGGATTGGTGGGGGCAGGGGAGGCATCAAGCTGGTTACCTATTGCTATGCAACAGAGTACCCCAAAACCTCATGGCTTAAAACAACATGTTAATAATCTTTTGGTCAGAAATCTAGGTTTAGCTTGGCTGGGCGCCTCTGACCTAGGACTCTTATGAGGTGGGACATGAGGTGTCAGGTGGAGCTGCAGTCTCCTCTGGGAGAGGATTCATTTCTAAGCTCGTTGCCATGGCCGTTGGTAGGATTCAGGTCCTCACGAGCCAGGGCACTGAGGGACTTCATTCCCAGGCTGTCAGCCAGAGCCCTCCTTGACGCCTTGCCTGTGGGCCTCGCTACAGAGCAGCCCACAGCATGGCTGCTGGCTTCTTGCAGATCAAGCCAATGGGAGAGTGAGCAAGATGGAAGCCACACCTCACCTCACAGGTAACCTCCATCACTCTTTCTAAATTCTACTCATTAGAAGTGAGTTCTGTTGGGCTCGGTGGCTCAGCCTGTAATCCCGCACCTTTGGGAGGCTGAGGTGAGTGGATTGCCTGAGCCCGTGGGTTCGAGACCCGCCTGGGCAACTTGGTGAAACCTCATCTCTACAATAAATCAAAAATCAGCTGGGCATGGTAGCACGCGCCTGTAGTTCCAGCTACTTGGAAGGCTGAGGCGGAAGGATCACCGGAGTCCAGTAGGTCGAGGCTGCGGTGGCCGGGAGAGGCCACTGCACTCCAGTCTGGGTGACAGAGTGAGACTCCAACTCATAAATAAATAAATAAATAAATAGACAAAAAACCAAAAAAAAAAAAAGAAGTGAGTTCCAAGCCGGGCTCGGTGGCTCAGCCTGTAATCCCGTGCCTTTGGGAGGCTGAGGTGAGTGGATTGCCTGAGCCCGAGGGTTCGAGACCCGCCTGGGCAGCGAGACCTCATCTCTACAATAAATCAAAAAATCAGCCGGGCGTGGTAGCGCATGCCTGTAATTCCGGCTACTTGGAAGGCTGAGGCGGAAGGATCGCCGGAGCCCAGCAGTCGAGGCTGCTATGGCCGGGAGCGGCCACTGCACTCCAGTCTGGGCAACAGAGTGAGACTCCAACTCAAAAAAAAAAAAAAAAAAAAAAAAAAAGAGGTTAGTTTCGGCCAGGCGCAGTGGCTCATGCCTATAAACCCAGCACTTTGGGAGGCCGAGGTGAGAGAACTGCCTGAGCCTACGGTTCAAGACCAGCCTGGGCAACTTGGCGGGACCTCATCTCTACAATAAATCAAAAAACTAGCCGGGTGTGATGGCACATGCCTGTGTTAAACCCAAAATTCAGAATCCGAGAGACCAACAAAGAGCCAGCTCTGATGCAAACACACAAGGGTCTTTATTCAGGCTCGAGTCTGGGCTCACGCCCGAAGCAGCAGCTTCAGGGACGAGAGCCCTGATCCAGCATGGCAAGCCGTTTTAATACATCATTACAGAGGAAGAGGAAAGAACTTTAAACTTGTTTTTACATGATAGGGTAATTTCTCCTAATGGGTACGGGGGCACTTGGGATTGGTCTGGTCCGCTCAGCTACCTGTGATTGACGGGGAGCTGCTAAATAGGCAGGGTAGGATGTCAGATAAGCTAGGTTTAGCAAGCAGGCAGAAGGTTAAACAATGCAGAACCTAGGGGGGGGGGTGGCTGGTGCCACCAGTCTACTGTTATCTAAGCAAAGGAATGTCCGGGAGGGTTTATTACTTAACATTCACACACTGCTAGCAGCAGTTGCGGAAGCAATCGGTTATTTTATGAGACAAACAAAAATTAAACCTAACAAAATTCTAAGTACAAACACTGCAAACAAATACAGTGAAAGTGGGGTAGGAATTCATATAGTAATAATTCTCTTAGAGTTTTTTTTTGAATCTCTTGGGTCTCTCACCTGTAGTTCCAGCTACTTGGAAAGCTGAGGTAGAAGGATCACCTGAGCCCAGCAAGTCTAGGCTGCGGTGGCCGGGAGCGTGCCACTGCCCTCCAACCTGGGAGACAGAGTGAGACTCCAAGTCAAAAAAAAAAAAATGAGTTTCAGCTGGGCACAGTAGTTCATGTCTATAACTCCAGTACTTTGGGAGGCTGAGGAGGGAGGATCGCTTGAGCCTGAGTTCAAGAACAGCCTGGGCAGCACAGTGAGACCTTGTCTCTACAAAAAAATAAAAGAATTAGCTGGGAGTGGTGGTACAGCACTCAGGAGTGCCCCAGCTACTCGGAGAGTACTAATGCAGAAAGATCACCTGAGCCCAGGTCGAGGCTGTGGTGGGCCATAATCATCCTGCTGCACTCCAGCCTGGGCAACAAAATGAGACCTCGGCTCAGAAAAAAAGAAAGAAAAAAAGAACTCTCTAGTTCCAGCCTGTCCTCAGCAGGATGGGGCCACACAAGGGCATGGACACTAGAGGTAGGAGTGACTGGGGGCCATCTTAGCCGCCCCCCACCCCAGCCCTCTAATGGCAGCACCAAAATATTCCTTCAGGATGGAGCCGGGACAAGGGTGGTATAGATGACAGCAGCTTAGCAGCCATCCTAGAAGGCACAGGGATGACCCAGAGTGAAAAGGAGGTGGCTTCCTCAGTGCTGATGCACGGGCATATGGCTGCCCTCTGACACTTCTCTGTCAGTACTGCCAAGGCTGCTGTCATATGGCCTCGGTCAGAGCCTCCCAAGGTGGCACTGGTGGCATGTGCCACCACACTGGCTAATTTTTTTTATTTTTTGTGGAGATGAGGTCTTACCATGTTACCCAGACTGATCTAGAAATTCTGTCATCCTCCTTCCTGAATGTCCCAAAGTGGGATTAAAGGTGTGAGCCACGGCACCTGACCAAACTTTCTTGTACAGGTGAGGAAACTGAGGCCCAGAGAGGGCAACTGACTTATCCAAGCAGACTCCAGCTGTTGGTGACAGAGCCGGACAAGACCCAGAGCTCGGGGGCTCTTGCCCTCAGTCTGGCTGGGTCTCAGAGAGCAGTGCAGGTCCTGTTTGTTCCGGCTATTTCTGGTTCCCCTTCTTTCCTTTTATTTATTTTATTTTTTTTTTTTTGAGTCAGAGTCTCACTCTGCCGTGCACACTCACTCTGCCGTGCACACCCACTCTGCAGCGGCACACCCACGGCCGGCCACCACCTCCTCAACCTGCTGGACTCAGGCGATCCTTCCGACTAATTTTTTTTATTTATTGTAGAGACAAGATCTCGCTGAGTTGCCCAGGCTGGTCTTGAATCCACGGGCTCAGGCAATCCTCGCCTCTGCCTCCAAAAGTGCTGGGATTACAGACGTGAGCCACCGTGCCCAGCTTGGTTCCCCTTCTTTTCTAAAATAGTCCTCAGATATAGCCACCCCTGAACAATGAATTGTTTGATTTTGCATAATTTTGAAACCTTTACGCACATAGTACCGTGTTGCCTGCCTCCATGACTTGCCCTTTCCCGTTGATGCTACGGTTCTAAGGTCCATCCCGCTGTGGTTCTGGTTTCACTTCCTGGGTTTTCATGCTGTGGCTCCTGTGAACAGGAGCAGGGTGTGCATTACGGTGTATTCCTTTAGGGCTTGTTTCTTTTGGTGCGTGCGTGATTGATAAATTCCTCCTGGGAAGGGCTATGAGGATGCTCTTCCTCCTTCGTTTGATGTTAAACGTGTGTGTTAGTACCTAGGATAACTTCATTGATTGATTACTCTGCGGGCAGGACTCACTGTTTCCTAGGGGTCTGACAGTGGGTAAGTTCTTCCTTGAACCCGCCTCCTTATAGTCTCCCACGGGTCTGGATTCTGTCCCCAGAAGCTGTGGAATGTGTCTGTCATGACAGCCATGAGGCTCGGTTCTCTCCACCCCTAGCACTGAACCCTTCCCCCACCCACACCTACATTTGCCACCCCCTAGATGCTACATCTTCCCCCCCCACACACACATACAAGATAAGCTTTCCCATTCTCGGCCCCTCACACTGCTTGTCCTCACTTGGGTGTGACCCCGTGTTCCCAGTCCTCACCACCTGTAGATGTGGGCAACGTGGCCCTAGCAGTCAGCCCGCAACACCCCCACCTTCTCACAGGGGACTCCAATCCCAAGGAGTGTGATATAATCCCTCGATGTGTCACGGTCGCAGCTCTGGGTGCCGGCCATGCTGTGAGCTGAGCAGGAGACGCATCCTCCAACACAGCCGTCCCCTCTGCCTCTACAAAGTTCTGCCACCAGGACTCAGCCTGCAGGGCTGCTACCTCCATGCAGACCTCACTGTGCAGTTGCAGCTTGGCAGGCAGTTGCAAAATGGAAGGCTCCCTCCTCTCTGTTCTCCTGTGTGTTAGTTTCCTGTGGCAGTTTCTGCAGTTCCCACAAGGGACACCAGGAAGAGGACAGGCTCCAATAGCAGCCTTCACTCCCCTGGGTCCCTCTCCTCGGCCCTGAGGCTGAGACTGCTCTGCCAGGCAGGTTCCCCTCCTTCCCCCTCTGGAAGGAGCCCCCCGAGGACCTTGCCAACCCTACTCTGACGTACATACCACTGTATGTCTGAGCCTCAATTGTGGACACAATCTTCCAGGTAGTTCACAGCACCACTGTCAACCTCAGGGGGTAGGGGGGTGGGTACACACAGCCTGGGGCTGGGTGGAGAGGCCATCCAACTGGATGCATGTACAAAGGGGTCTGAATCCCAGCTATGATCAACCAGGATCCCCAGGACCCAGGGACGATGGTCTCCCAGCCCCCATTTCCTGCTAATAAACAGGCCCACCCACACTTCCAGGTAAATAAAGACAAGAGAAGAAAAGATGATTTTTGAAATTTCTGACTGTTAAGTACAAACCCCTAAGAGTTTTTTGTCCTCATCTGATGAAGAGGAGTGCAACATTTTCAAGTCAATTCAGGAGCAACTGCGGTATACTCAGCTCTGAGTGGGAAAATACAGAAAAAAATGTGGTTTAAGAAAGTCACCAGGCCAGGTGTGGTGACTCGCACCTATGATCCTAGCACTTTGGGAGGCTGAGGTGAGAGTATTGCCTGAGCTCACAGGTTTGAGCCCAGTCTGGGCAACTTGGCGAGACCTCACCTCTACAATAAATCAAAAAATTAGCCAGACGTGGTGGTGCGTGGCTGTAGTTTCAGCTACTTGGAAGACCGAGGCAGAAGGAATGCCTGAGCCCAGTAGGTAGAGGCTGCAGTGACCATGAGCTTGCCACTGCACTCCAGCCTGGGAAACAGAGTGAGACTCCAACTCAAAAAAAGAGAGAAAGTCATAGTTTGGCTGGGCATGGTGACTCACACCTGTAATCCCAGCATTTTGGGATGCTGAGGTAGGAGGACTGCTTGAGCCCAGGAGACCAGCCTGCACCCTTCCAAGCTGCCGCAGCACGGTGAGATCTGCATGGAGCTGACAGTACTCCAGGTTGAGTCCTGGTGGCAGAACTTTGCAGAGGCAGAGGGGACGGCTGTGTCGGAGGATGTATTTCCTGCTCAACTCTCAGCAAGGCCGACACCCAGAGCAGCAGCTGTGCTGTGGAGAGATTGTATCAACAACATATTGAGACCCTCGTATCTACAGAAAATGAAAAACAATTAGGCATACACCTATAGTCCCAGCTACTCAGGAGGTTGAAGTGGGAGGATAGCTTTAACCCAGGAGGTCAAAGCCTGCAGTGATCTATATCATGCCACTGCACTCCAACCAGTGACAGAACCAAGACCCTGCCTCCACTTGGGGGTGGGGGCGCACGGCGGAGAAAAAGTCATAGCCAAACTAAGGAAAGACACTATTTTGCTAGCTCTCTCTCCATGGCCTTGGCCACTTTCTGGTTTGGAGTTTCTTTCTTTCCTTTTGTTGTTTTTTTGTTTGTTTGTTTGTTTTTGAGTTGGAGTCTCATTCTGTAGCCCAGACTGGAGTGCAGTGGCTGCTCCCGGCCACCGCAGCCTCGACCTGCTGGGCTCCTGCAATCCTTCCGCCTCAGCCTTCCGAGTAGCCAGAATTACAGGCACGCGCTACCATGCCCGGCTGATTTTTTGATTTATTGTAGAGATGAGGTCTCGCTGCCCAGGTGGGTCTCGAACCCGTGGGCTCAGGCAATCCACTCACCTCGGCCTCCCAAAGTGCTGGGATTACAGACTGAGCCACCAAGTCCAGCCTAGAGTTTCTTTGTGTAAAAAGATAACTCATGTGTTCCTTTGAGCCCCTTGGGGCAGGATTCATATCTGACACTGTATCTCTCCCAGGACCTGGCCCAATGCTTGGCTCATAATAAGCACTGAATCATAGAACCAAGAAAATTAGAGGGAAAGGAACTCCTAGGACCTCCCTATGTCACTTCTCTGCTCAACCACCTGCAACGGCTCCTCATTATCGGCAGGAATAAATTGCAAGCCTCTTGGCCAGACATGCTTGGCTTTCTGGCCCCAGGGCCCAGCCCCACCTCTCTATCCTCATTTCTTTTTTTTTTTTTTTTGAGTTCCCAGACTGGAGTGCAGTGGCTGCTCCCGGCCACCGCAGCCTCAACCTGCGGGGTTCCGGCAATCCTTCTGCCTCAGCCTTCCAAGTAGCCGGAATTACAGGCATGCGCTACCACACCCAGCTGATTTTTTTTGATTTATTGTAGAGATGAGGTCTTGCTGCCCAGGTGGGTCTCGAACCCGCGGGCTCAGGCAATCCATTCACCTCAGCCTCCCAAAGGCGTAGGATTACAGGCTAAGCCACCGAGCCTGGCTTCTATCCTCATTTCTTATCATGTTTGCCCCATCCCCGGTTCTCCAGTCCCCAGTCACACGGACTCAGGTTCATTCTGAGAAGCAGAACCATTAGGAGTGATCATCAGAACATATTACAGGGAGCTGACATTATGCAATTGCAGGAACTTAAACAGCTGCACAAGCAGTTTCTGCACAGCTGTGGCTTCTGCATCCAGTGCTTGGTTTGAGGCCAGCAAGACAGGCTATTGGAAAGGAAAGTGGACATAACCGGAGAGTAAGGGTATGCTGGAACCCACAGGAATAAGCTGGAACCCACGCTGGTCTCTCACTGTGTCGAACCTGCAGCTTCCACCCTAGGGTTGACCTGAGGGAGAAATGAGGAAGGGTCAAAGAGATGAAGAAACTGCAGGAGAGGACCCAGGGAGCTGGGCCCAGCAGCCACGCCACGTGGAAGAAAGTGAGCCCGTGGGTCCATGACAATGTGTGTGGGCCGCATTGGGGCCTCTTGATTGGACTTCTGAGGACAAGCATGGTGACAATTTCACTTCCACTTTTCAAATCTCGTGCAGATTTCTCTCTCTCTTTTTTTTTTTTTTGAGTTGGAGTCTCACTCTGTCAACCAGGCTGGAGGGCAGTAGCACACTCCCAGCCACCGCAGCCTCGACTTGCTGGGCTCAGATGATTCTTCCACCTCAGCGTTCCAAGTAACTGGAACTACAGGCATGCACCACGATGCTCAGCTGTCGTGCAGATTTTTTTTTTTTTTTTGAGTTGGAGTCTCACTCTGTCATCCAGACTGGAGTGCAGTGGCCGCTCCCGGCCACTGCAGCCTCGACCTGCTGGGCTCCGGTGATCCTTCTGCCTCAGCCTTCCAAGTAGCTGGAACTACAGGCACGCGCTACCACATCTGGCTAGTTTTTTTTTTAATTGTAGAGATGAGGTCTCGCCAAGTTGCCCAGGCGGGTCACAACAGATTTTTCTTATGGCCAACCCTAACCCAAAGGAAATTTCAAGAAACATAGTTGCACTTCAGCTAAATGTGACCAGACACACACTTCCTCAGCCTATTTCCTTTGCCTAGAACGTTCTTCCTCATCCTCCTCTTGAAGAACTCCTACTTATCTATCAAGGCCCCAGCCCACTGGCTCTTCAAGTCTCTCCTCTTATCCCTGAACAGACTTACCCAATCCACGTGCCCCAGGACAATCAGTACCCCCTGTCTTAGAACTGTCAACTTGAAAGAAAAAACGGAGACAAGCATTATAAGCAGAAAGTTCATTTGGGCTAAGCCTGAGGATTGTGACCTGGGAGCGTAGATTCAAATTGCTCTGAATATACAACTCTGATACCAGTGGATTTCTTTTTTTTCTGAGACAGGACTTTGCTGTGTTGTCCAGGCTGCTCTCGAACTTCTGGCTTCAAGTGATCCTCCCACCTCAGTCTCCTAAAGGTCTGGGATTACAGGCATAAACCACTGCATGGGGTGGGGTGGAGTAAGTGGATTTGTAAAGGAAAAGAGGTAGTCCTTAAATTCTTTACCAAGAATTTACGTTAAAATAACATCAGCTATTGATTGACTGTACATTGTTTTTTGTGTCACACATTCTAGGAACATGAAGAGACTGGACAAGACAACTAATCAGGAACAAAATGCCTTTAAAGAATTGCATGGGCTGGGTGGGTGTGACCAGAGCCCCACACTCAGGTATCTTTGGACCTGATAGATTTTGCATATCTCACAGAGCTCGGACTATCCTGGGCGATTTTTCTTTTCTCCAGACCGTAACATATCATTTTTTTTTTTTTTGAGTTGGAGTCTCACTTTTGTCGCCCAGGCTAGAGTGCAGTGGCACACTCACGGCTACCACAGCCTCGATCTGCTGGGCTCAGGTCTTGAAACCCCAGGCTCAGGCAATCCTCTCACCTCAGCCCCCCAAAGTGCTAGAATTATAGGCTGAGCCACCGCCCCCGGCCCTTATTTTGAGTCGGAGTCTCAGTCTGTACCCCAGGCTGGAGTGCAGTGGCACGCTCAAGGCCACCACAGCCTTGACTTGCTGGGCTCAGGCAATCCTTCGGCTTCAGCCTTCCAAGTAGCTGGAACTACGGGCATGCACCACTATGCCTGGCTAATTTTGCTTGATTTATTGTAGAGAAGAGGTCTCACCAAGTTGCCCAGGCTGGTCTCGAACTCCTGGGCTCAGGCAATCCTCTCGCCTTGGCATTCCAAAGTGCTGGGATTATAGGCATGAACCACCGAGCCCGGCCAACACATCATATTTCAGACAGCTGTCTGACATCTATCTCCCATCCTCAGATGTGAGGGCTGGGTCTGTGTCCTTGCTGTGGCCCAAGGAACTAGATATCACTAAACACTGTCTCCATCAGTCTTCATACTGACTCTTTAAGCAAAACAGTTTTTACTATCCTCATTTTATAGCTGTAGAAACTAAACCTCCAAGAAGAGAAATCAGCTGACAGGGCCAGAGGCAGAACTCAAACCCTGATCTATCTGACTCCAGAGCCCAAATTGTTTTTGTTGTGAATCAGAGTCTCACTCTCTCTCTGGAGTGCAGTGGCATCATGATCACAGCTCACCACAGCCTTGACCTGGGCTCAGGCCATCCCTCCACCTCAGCCTCCTGCGTAGCTGGAACCACAGGTATGCGCCACTACACCAGGCTAATTATTTAGATATGGGGTCTTGCTATGTTGCCCAGGCTGGTCTCAAACTCCAAGCCTCCCAAAATGTTCGGGTAATAGGCATGAGCAACTGTGCCCAGCCTTCAGAACCCAAATTCTACTCACCAAGTAGTTCTTAAAATAGAATAAGCTGGGCTCGGTGGCTCAGCCTGTAATCCCGCGCCTTTGGGAGGCTGAGGTGAATGGATTGCCTGAGCCCGCGGGTTCGAGACCCGCCTGGGCAGCGAGACCTCATCTCTACAATAAATCAAAAAATCAGCCGGCCGTGGTAGCGCATGCCTGTAATTCCGGCTACTCGGAAGTGGAAGGATCGCCAGAGCCCAGCAGGTCGAGGCTGCGGTGGCCGGGAGCGGCCACTGCACTTCAGTCTGGGCAAGAGAATGAGACTCCAACTCAAAAAAAAAAAAAAAAAAAGATAGAATATGCCAAGCTTGTGGTGAAAGTAGGGTGACCAACCGTCCTGGTTTGCCTGGGACCCAGGAGGTTCTTAGAATATGAGCTTTCCAGTTGCAAAACCAGGATAGTCCCACGCAAACTGGGATGAGTTGGTCCCCTAAGAGGAAGTGCTCTGACCATTCAAACACTGGAGGGTGCTGGGAAGCCAGGGACAGGTTCAAGGCCAAATGACCCTGGATCACAGACGATGCCATTCTTCTAAAACCAGAGCAAGATGGAAGGTTGTAATAGGCGTCATTTGTTACCCAATATCTTCCTTCCTCAGGAACTCATCCCTCTTGGTTATTTAGAAAGCAATTTGGAGCAATCAGAGTTTCTATAGTTAGTTACTGGCTGCACACAGGGCTGGGTGGGAAGGTAGCTATGTGGTCTGGAGTGGGGAGGGAATTGTTTCCTTTCCTACAAAGTCTGGGGGTTGGGAGTCAAAACTGAGATCAGTGGAGCCAGTGGGGGCCTGGGGCCTTCTCTGGGTCCTGCCTCACAGAACTTGCTAGAGACACACCAGTGGAAGTAGAACCCCAGCCTCCTAAACCGCAGCACTGGGGGGAACAGCCCAATCCTGCCCCATTAGTTCAGCCCTGGGAGGGTCACAGAACAATCAAGAGCAGAGAGGCAGTCTGAGTGTGGTGGCTCATGCCTGTAATCCCAACAATCTGGGAAGCTGAGGCAGACCTAGACAACATAATGAGATCTCATACCTACAAAAAATACAAAAAAATTAGCTGGGCATAGTGGTGCGTGCCTGTGCTCCCACTTGAGAGGCTGAGGCAGAAGCATCACTTGAGCCCAGGAGGTCAAAACTCTGATGAACTGGGATTGTGCTACTGCACTCCAGCCTCGGTGACAGAGTGAGACCCTGTCTCCAAAGAAAGAGAGAGGGAGAGGAGAGAGGGAGGAAGGTAGCGAAGGAGGGAGGGAGGGAGATGGGTAAGCAGAGCTGCAGCTAAAACCCGATCTCCAGGGTTCTGCCCCCATGTGGGGAGACTCCCTGAGCAGGGAAGAGGGCAGGGCATATGGCTAACTTCAGGCAAGCCACTTGAGTGAGCCTCTGACACTCACTTCTTTTTTTATCTGTAAAAGGGGGAGAATCTCAGGGTAAAACCAGAAGAAATGGAAAACTCTGGAGCCTTGCAGATCACCTAAGGACTACCAGAGCCTCTTTTCAGGCCCACCTGGCGTCCCAGGGCCATATCTCCTGGCCAAGCCACCTCCACCACTGAGCAGCTGTTTAATTAAGCCCTCAGTGTCAGTTTTCTCCTGTGTAAAGTGATACCTGCTCCTGAGGTGATGGAGAATATGAACAAAGGGACAAATAAAATTATCTTAATGGCTGGCACCTCTTGTCTGTCTTTACTTGGGGAAAATACCTTGATAAGCTTTTTGGTGAGTCCTGGGACCTGCCTCACAGAACTTGCCAGACTGGATGCCATAAGGGGGCTTGGGTGAGGGACCCGGCACAGGGAAGGGGGAAGACCAAGGAAGGCGTCAGCAGAAGAGCCAGCAAGAGGGAGAGAGCCCGGCCCTAGGAGGCAGGACAAGCCAGACTCCCAGCCTGAAGGAGAGTTCTAGGATGATGATACATTCCACTCTTCCCCAGAGTGTTTGTAAGCAACTCTCCACTCCCAAATCATCAGTGACTTTATACAAGGAGCGTGTGTGTGTGTGTGTGTGTGTGTGTGTGTGTGTGTGTGTGTGTGTGTATGTTTGTGTGTATGACTCTAAGAGAGCAAAGTTTCCTGTTTGATATAAGGCAGAGACCACACAGAGGGAAGATAAAGCCAGGAATTTGAGAAGGCTTGGTTTGGCAGAGGCCACCGGCTGCACATGGAAACCCACTGTGTCCCTCCTCGTGGGCTGACCGCTCAGCAACTCTCTCCAGCCTCCCCTGCAGTGAGGTGTGGCCAAGTGACAGAGTTGGAGCCCCGGAATGTGTGAGGAAGTAGTGAGTGCCTCTTTCACCCTGGCCCAGTGAAACTGCCCACACCTACCCCTCCCTGCTCCTGGGTCGGCTCTGGAGCCACTGTTGACGACAGCAGAGCCACCAGCACCTAGCACCCCCCCACCAACCTGGAGCCCCCTAGACCTTCCTTCTCATGAGAGGAAGTTAAGTTTCTATTACACCCTGAGTCTAAATGTTAAAGATGTTTAGCCTACTAAAACAATACACTTGGGGAGGGCTTTAGACCCCAGGGATCATGAGATCAGAGAGGAGGACTGGGGGAGGTGGATGTCGGACCCCCTTAGCAGACCTGCAGACTGGGCAGTACCGTCTCACATGGGGATGCCCCTGTGAAATGTTTTGTTTTTGCTTTTTTGTGTGTTTTTTCTTTTTGAGTTGGAGTCTCACTCTGTCGCCCAGACTGGAGTGCAGTGGCCGCTCCCGGCCACTGCAGCCTCAACCTGCTGGGCTCCGGCGATCCTTCCGCCTCAGCCTTCCGAGTAGCTGGAATTACAGGCATGTGCTACCATGCCCGGCTGATTTTTTTATTTATTGTAGAGATGAGGTTTCGCCTGCCCAGGTGGGTCTCGAACCCGCGGGCTCAGGCAATCCACTCACCTCAGACTCCCAAAGGCATGGGATTACAGGCTGAGCCACTGAGCCCGGCTGATGTTTTGTAAGCATTCAGCAAGCAGCAGCCATCCTGATGATGATGACATTCACCATGGGAGAGCTGGTCTGTCTCTAAAACGACAGATTCATAAAGTCCACCTCTCAGGGGATTGTGGGGACTGGAAACGGCCATGGATGCTGTCATTAGGGGGTGACACTGGCCCAAGGGGAACTTGACTGGAGTTTTGCTTTCTCACTGTTGGAAAAAGAAGACTTCTCTGAGCTGATCGAAGCTGGTGGGTGTAGGAGAAGGAGGATTATTTGGCTCAGGAAAGAATGGAAGCCATTCCCACCCTCAGGAAGGCCAAGCATCCTCCCCACCAAACCTCATGAGCCCTTTGTGTCTCTACATTCTGGCCTTCCTGGCTTGGCTCAGCACCCGGGGTGGAACTGCTGGCTGAGTCCCCGTCCTTCGAAGGGTCCTGGCAGCAGAAACCAGGAACCAGGCAACATGAGGCAGTCACAGTGGATAGACATGGAGGGCAGTCACCCAAGCAGTCCACACAGCAGCAAGCAGCATGGCATGGATGGCAGGGACAATATCCATGGCAGTCTCCTGAGTCGTCTGCATGCCCAGAGTCCCTGGTGATACAGGACTTCCTGGTGCAGGTGGTTTTAATTTAACTAAGAATTAACTTGAAGAATGGTGTGATTTGCTGCCAGAGTTCATATTTGCCACAGGCACCTAGAAGAAGAGAGGGCTACTGGTCCCTGGTGACACCCAGGGGGCCTGGAGTAGTTGTGTCCACCAACCAGAGCAAGCCCCTGGCCTCCGTCCACATCTGCCGGCTTTAGCATCGCTCAGGAAATTCAGGGACTGACTCTCGGGAGCAAAGAGATCTGGGCCAGCAGGTGGAGCAGGGCTCAGCCCCACCACACGCTTTGTCCTCCGGCTCTGAGTTAGTCTGAGGGAGGGTGGAGGGGAAGGCTCAGCCAGGGCAGAAGGAAATGAGCTGCAGACTTTCTGCAAAGGCTTGGGGTGCCTTGAGCATTGCCAAGACAACCAGAGGCTCCGATTTCCACGAATCATGTTTCTCTTGCAGACGACCCAGGTCTCCTGACACCGGAGATGAGGTGCAGCAAGATGTTAGGGGAGCTGGTCAGGGTGATGTACAGAGAAGCCCAGAAGGGAAAATCGTCTCCCCTTGGGTTCCAGAAGCCACAGACTGCATGTGAGGGGGCCTTGGCTCCCAAGCCTTGCACGTTTTCTGGTATTAAGAGAACACAGAGCCGGGCTCAGTGGCTCAGCCTGGAATCCCGTGCCTTTGGGAGGCTGAGGTGAGTGGATTGCCAGAGCCCGCGGGTTCGAGACCCGCCTGGGCAGCTTGGCGAGACCTCATCTCTACAATAAATCAAAAAATTAGCCGGGTGTGGTAGTGCACGCCTGTAGTTCCGGCTACTTGGAAGGCTGAGGTGGAAGGATCGCTGGAGCCCAGCAGGTCGAGGCTGCGGTAGCCGGGAGCGGACACTGCCCTCCGCCTGGGCGACAGAGTGAGACTCCAACTCAAAAACCCCCCCAAAACAAAACAAACAAACAAACAAAGAGAACACAGGCTCTGGAGATAGGCTAGCTAGGGTTTGAATCCCAGTTCTGTCACTTGCTAGCACTACTTGGGCAAATTGCTTCATGTTGCCAAGCCTTAGTTTCTCCACCTATAAAATGGGGATTGTGATATGTCATAATTGTCCTCATGATGACCGAATGAGTATTTTGCTCTGTGCCAGCCCTTTTCCTGCATTATCTTATTCAATCCCCACTGCGGTCCTCCTAGACAGATGAGAAAGCTGTGGCCCAGAGAGACACAGTGATTTTCCCAGGGTTGTTCAGACTTAAAGTGACAGTCTGGCCTGAAACCCAGGCAGTCCAAGCCAGCAGTCAGGCTCTGAGCCTCACCCCATGCTTCTGATTGAAAGCAGGTTGTTATCAGCACTCAAGGTGAGGTTGAAACCTGCAGTGGAACACAAAGGCAGGGAGAGTCATTCTGAGACTTCTGTTCTTAGAGTGGGGCGGGATTTGAGCTGAAATTTTCCAAGAGAAAGCAGGATATCAGAGGAGGAAAGGGGCGGGAGGGGAGGCCTTGCTGGGCAGCCGCTGCGGTTGGAGGAAGGTCAGGGAAGTGGACACAGAGCAGGCGGATTGGAGAGGAACAGGTAGATCTGTGGGGCTGTCGCTAAGGCCTCCAGGCAGAGAACCGAGCAGGGGCCTTTGCAGGCTTTGCAATCAAAGCTGCTTCTTTACAAAAGAGGAGCCATCCTTTTTCTCCCAGTGCCCTGCACAAATCCATCACATTGCCATCTCCATGTGGGCAGAGATCAGGCGGGTCGCCTCCACTGCCACAGCCCCAGTGCCCAGCATGGTGCCTGGACAGCGGCAGCACCAAACATCGCTGAATGGACGGAAGTGGGAGGGCATAGCGTCTCACCCATCTCTCACTTTGGGCAGATTGACCCCTGTGTGACCTACGCCTTCTCTCTCCCTATCAGGGGGTCAGATGTGACTGGAATGGGGGTAGGGCTGGGGGAGAGATATGATGGGACCTAGACCCAGGGACAAGCATTGAGTTCAGCATACTGACTGCAGGGGACAGAAACCACAGCCATCTCCTCTGCCCCAGACCTGTTCACTGGGATGCAGTTGGGAGACAATTCCCCAAGGGTTTCCAAGTCTTGCTGATGGAACCACTGACTGCCCTGTGTTCTGGACCATCTTTTCCGGGACGTTTGAATAGCAAACAGTCTTGGAAGGTGGAGTGAGCCTCTCTTACTCTGAACCAAAGAGCATGCATGCTCACTGCCCACTCTAAAAGATTTGGATTCTCGAAGCTCAGGGTCATTCTTGTAAGGCGCCCCACTATGTGTGCAGTCATACCACCAGACTCATCTATGTCACCCATGTGGAGTCGCCTGTTAAAATATAAGACACCTAGTAGAATTTGAGTTTCAGATAAATAATGAATACTTTTCTGGTATACCTCCCATGCAATATTTCAGACATACTAAAAACGTATTCATTGTTAGTCTAAAATTCAAATTCAACTGGGTGCTGAATATTCTTATTTTCTAAATCTGGCAACTCCACCCCTACGGGACTTGGGGGGCAAAACACCAGTGCAAACATGCTGATGCTTGTGCTACTCATCAGGCTGTGAGGAGTGAAGTCTTTTGTCTCTGACCCCAAAATCTTGTGTCTTCTGCTGGCATGAAAGTTAGCTACAAAGTAGGGTAAAATCTCACACCTTTTCCGGTTCTTAACAGGTATCCCCAGCCTAAGCCTGGAGCCTGGCATAGAGTTGGTAGCAAAAAACATTTGTGGGATGTATGGTTGTCAATCCATAGGAGTTGCTGCCAAGGACACAGAATTCCTTAGAGATTTAGATGTGTTATTGGCGGTTGGTGCAGCAACTGTATATCTCACTAACTCATTGTTGTTACCATGGTTACCACAACAACACAGTGCTTCATAGCTTCCAAAAAGCATTTTCATGCATTTCCTCATGCAATTTCCCAATACCTTGCCGAAATATGTGTTATTATTCTTTTTTTTAGGAATTAAAGACTGAAGTTCAGGGTCAGGAAGTACACTGCAGAAAGACATGCAGCCAGCAAGTGACACAGCGGGGAGTCCTTCAACCACGGAGGACATGCCAAGATCCATGTTGTGCCTAGCACTGGGCTAAGCAAGCTACATCCTTCTTCTAGTGCAAGTCTTATAACTTCCTCATGATGTGGTTATCATCAGCCCTGAAGGAGTCATAACCCGCCCAGATTCACATAGCTGGGGAGTGTGGCAGAATCAGAAAGAAAACCCACTTTTGTTGGATGTCAAAGTCTGAGCTAAAATGGTAGGAGATAGTGAGGTGGAAAGGGGAGGGACAGGGCCTAGCAGAGAACAGCATGCCAGACCCTTTATAGCGACTCCCCATTCAGTAGACAGGGGCACAAAGCAGGGTCTGGGTCCCAGGGTCCCTAACTAGCAGCAACTAGACTGGCCAAATATGCTGAAATTTGAAACTATGGTTTCACCCCAGCTGAAAACTGCAGGACTGAGCAGGGAAACTGAGGCAGCACAGTCACACAGACTAGATCAACTCAGCAACCACACATCCTGCGACTTCAACACATACCACAGTGCATTCTAGTGCCTGTGGGCTGCCCCAGGGTCACTACAGTCTTAGAGATAGAACAATGATTCAAGTTGGGAGGGACAGGCAGAGAGAATCATGATGCTTTCTATACGTTGTTGGGGAAAGTTGACTTTTTTTTTTTTTGAAAACGCACTCTTCTATGCCAGAGTTTCCCAAAGTACGTTTTCTGAAACACTTATTTAAAAAAAAAAAAAAGAAAAAGGCAATTCTATAGAACCAATCTCTCCCTCTTGGATTTACAAAGTATTCAGTATGTTAAAGGCTCTGACAAGTCCTGTAGCAAAAGTGCCTGTTACATTTTATTTAACCTGAAAGTTCCTGAAAATATCTGATCATGATAATTCTCCCTTACCTGATAATTTTTTTTTTTTGGTAAAAACTCTCAAGACATTTTGGAAAATGCTAGAATTGCAAAAATTTAGGGGTATAGTGTTTTTAAAATTCTTTTTTTTTTTCTTTCTATTTTTAGTAGAATAAAGCTTTTGTTTTAGGCTCAGGAAATTCATCATTATTATTATCATATTATTTTTGAGTTGGAATCCCATTCTGTCACCCAGGCTGGAGTGCAGTGGCATGCTCACAGTCACCACAGCCTCAACCTGCTAGACTCAGATGATCCTTCCGCCTCAGCCTTCCTACTTGCTGGAACTACAGGAACATGCCACCATGCCCGGCTAATTTTGTGACTTATTATAGAGATAAGGTCTTGCCAGGCTGGTCTCGAACCCCTGGGCTCAAGCAATCTTCTTGTTTCTACCTTCCAAAGTGCTGGGATTACAGGTGTGAGCCACCATGTCCAGCTGCTTTTTTTTTTTTTTTTTTGATTTGGAGTCTCACTCTGTTGCCCGGGCTGGAGTGCAGTGTCATGCTCACAGCCACTGCAGCCTCAACCTGCGGAGTTTAGGGGATCCTTCCGCTTTGGCCTTCCAAGTAGCTGGAACTACAAGTGTGTGCTAACATGCCTGGCTGATTTTTTTTTTTTTTTTTTTGAATTGGAGTCTCACTTTGTCACATAGGCCGGAGTGCAGTGGCACACTCACGGCCACCCCAGTGTTGACTTGCTAGGCTCCAGCAATCCTTCTGCCTCAGTCTTTCAAGTAGCTGGAACTACAGGCGCAGGCTACCATGCCTGGCTAACTTTTTTTATTTATTGTAGAGATGAGGGCTCTCCAAGTTGCCCATGCTGGTCTCGAACCCAGGGGCTCAGGCAATCCACTTGCTTCGTTCTCCCAAAGTGCTGGGATTACAGGTTGAGCCACCAAGCCCATCCTCATCTCTACAATAAAATAAAAAAAATTAGCCAGGCCTGTAATTCTGGCTACTTGGAAGGCTGAAGCGGAAGGATCGCTGGAGCCCAGCAGGTCAATGCTGGAGTGGCTGTTAGTGTGCCATGGCATTCCAGCCTGGGCGACAGAGTGAGACTCCAATTCAAAAATAAATAAATAAATAATAACTGATCGTGGTAGTGCATGTCTGTAGTTCCTGCTACTTGGAAGGTTGAGGTGGAAGCATCGCTGGAGCCCAGCAGGTCAATGTTGGAGTGGTGGTGAGTGTGCGTGCCACTGTACTCCAACCTGGGCGACCAATTTAGACTCCAACTCAAAAAAAAAAAAGAGAGAGAGACAAGGCCTTGCTCTGTTGCTGAGGCTGGATGGCGTGCAGTGATGTAATCATAGCTCACTGCAACCTCTAACTTCTGGGCTCATGCAATTCTCCCTCCTCAGCCTCCCACATAGCTGGGACTACAGGCACGTATCACCACGCTCAGCTAATTTTTTTTTTTTTTTTTTTTAGAGAGGAGGTCTTGCTATGTTGCCCAAACTGGTCTCAAAGTCCTAGCCTTAAGAGATCCTCCCATCTGACTGGCTTGGACTATGGATGCAAACCACCATGCCCAATTTGTACTCCATGTTTTGCATTTGAATAGTGCCTCCTGGAGGTGTGCAAGGTACAGCACTGGCAGCATTTGCCACCATGAAGGGGTCTTCTGACAGAATTTGCTTGTCTCTGGGGCCTTTCATCTATTTCCCATAAAGGCTTGCAGGCAGCCTTTTTTTTGGAGTCGGAATCTCAGTCTGTCACCCAGGCTGGAGTGCAGTGGCACGCTCCCGGCCACCGCAGCCTCGACCTGCTGGGCTCAGGCGATCCTTCTGCCTCAGCCTTCCAAGCAGCTGGAACCACAGGCACGTGCCACCACACCTGGCTAATTTTTTTATTTATTGTAGAGATGAGGTCTCACCAAGTTGCCCAGGCTGGTCTTGAACCCTGGGCTCAGGCAATCCTCTCACCTCGGCCTCCCAAAGTGCAGGGATTATAAGCGTGAGCCACTGTACCCAGCCCAGGCAGCCTTTTCTAATGGCTGGCACCAGAGAAACCATATTTAGCACTTGCCTGTTGAGCCAGAGGAAATGCTGGGAAGGTTGTACTCCCTCACCCCACGTAAAAGGGGTAAGGGGCATCGCCTGCCTCTAAAGCCAGCTTCAGGAAGCAGAGGAAGCAGCTGCTGATTGTGTCTGATAGGCAGTGAGCCAGGCAGCTCCTGAGGCCCTCACCTGCTCTTCCACCTACCAGCTCTCCCAGGGCCTGAATCCCTACTGTCAGAGTCACCCCCTGGGCCTGTGGATGGTTTCCACGCTGCAGGCCTCCTAGGAAAATGTAACTATACATCATCCACAGAAAAAAAGCCCTCTTGGATCACATTGTCCCTAAAACCCAAGGGTGACATTAAAGTATGTCCCAAAGAGCGAGTACATGGGATTAGGAAATGCTGCAAGATAAAACAGTTTCAAGTTCAGGCCACCACATCCTGCAGGCCCTCGGTAGAGAGTCGCAGTGCATGTTCCAGTTCAGAAGTCCTGAGGGACAGAGCCCGACTAGCTGAGTGTAGAATAGCTATTTATATCCACCGGCAATGCTGGGCAGGGAGATCTAGCCAATGACTCTCTAAGAACCAGGCTTGCAGCCGAGCTCAGTGGCCCAGCCTGTAATCCTAGCACTTTGGGAGGCAGAGGAGAAAGGATTGCCTGAGCCTGCGGGTTCGAGACCAGCCCAGGCAACTTGGCAAGACCTCATCTCTACAATAAATTTTAAAAATTAACTGCAGGCGGAAGGTTCCCCAGAGCCCAGCGGGTCGATGCTGGAGTGGCCATGAGTATGCCACTGCATTCCAGCCTGGGCAATGGAGTGAGATTCCAACTCAAAAAAAAAAAAAAAAGAAAAAAGAACCAGGATTGCCAACATGGGCCTTGTGGACAGGATGAGTGTTCTGCAAAGTGCATATCCGTGTGGACTCAGAAGTCAGGCAGGCATGAGTTTGAGTCTTGCCACTGGGGTTTAGAACTATGCAGCCTCGGGCAACTTGCTGAACCTTCCTGACTGCAAATTCTTCATCTGTAAGAGAGGAATAACAAAAATTCCTACCCATGAGGCTTTTGTAAGGATTAAGTGAGATAATGCACATGGCAAGTGCTCAATAAATAGCTGCAGCCGTGGTCATTGTGGTTGTTATGGTTTTGTGTGATTGTTACCAGGTTGTTTATGGAGATGGAATGCAGAGGGTGGATAGCAGGAAGTGAGAGGACCCATGAAGGGCGAGGAAGGAAAAGGCTAAACAAAGTTTTCCCTATGTTGGTATGCCCTGTCGTGTACGAGTTGGAAGAATTTTCCCTTGTTATGAAGTCGGGACAACCAGAGTCCAGAGAGAGGAAGGGACGCTCCCCAGATCACACAGCAAGTTCGTCTCAAGCTGAAAATCCATGTATTCATTCTGCAACTGTCTAATGAGCCCCTACTCTACTATGTGGGAGCGATTTGTGTGATTTAAGAAACATATCCAGCTTGCCCCAGATATCTCATGCTTGAGATTTACCTTATAGAAAATCATGCAAAGCTGAGTGTGGTGGCTCACGCCTATAATCTCAGCACTTTGGGAGGCCAAGGTGAGAGGATTGCCTGAGTCCAGGGGTTCGAGACCAGCCTGGGCAACTTGGCAAGACCGCGTCTCTACAATAAATCAAGAAATTAGCTGGGCCTGGTGGCACGCACCTGTGGTTCTAACTACTTAGAAGGCTGAGGAGGAAGGATCGCCTGAGCCCAGCAGGTCCAGACTGCGATGGCCTTGAGTGTGCCACTGCACTCCAGCCTGGGCCACAGAGTGAGACTCTGACTCAAAAAAAAAGAAAAAAGAAACTCGTGGAAAATGTGTTCAACATAAATGTTATTTTTATTTATTTTTAAATTTGTTTTTCTAAAGACAGGAGTCTTATTGTGTTGCCCAGGCTAGTCTCAAACTCCTGGGCTCAAGTAATCCTCCCACCTCAGCCTCCCAAAGCACTAGGATTCTTGAACCACTGTGCCCAGCCAATAAATGTAGTTTTTTTGAGTTGGAGTCTCACTCTGTTGCCCAGGCTGGAGTGCAGCAGCATGCTCGGGTGTTCCTTCCCCCTCAGCCTTCCAAGTAGCTGGAACTACAGGCACACGCCACCATGCCTGCTAATTTTTTGATTTATTGTAGAGATGAGGTCTTGCCAAGTGGCCCGGACTAGTCTCGAACCCGTGGGCTTAGGCAATCCTCTCACCTTGGCCTCCCAAAGTGCTGGGATTATAGGTGTGAGCCACCGCACCCCACAAATGTATGTTTTTTAAAGGGACTTAAGAAGATACACATGTATCCACGTATTTGAATAAAAGAAATACAGTAAAGACAAATCAGGAACTAAGGAGGTCAACGACCTATAGCCGGTAGGTGAGAATGGGGGAGGAAGGGCAGTGGGAACAGAGGAGAACGGGTAAGGCGGTGACACTTCTCTGAGTACACTTTTTGTGTACCTCTGATTCTTAGAAACTTGGAGACAGATCACATATCCCAGAATGAGTAAATAAATACATCAGCCTGTAGGGACAACCCAACACGTAAGATCAACAGTAGCCACAGGGCCTAACGGGATTCTAAGTGAATATTATCATCACACTGAAGGCAGTGGGAAAGAAAGGATCTAATCTAGGAAACTTTGGGAAGCAGTTTTCAGGGTTTCGGGGTTTTTTTTTTAGTTTAATTTCATTCCTGGATTTGGGAGATCCTTCTGCCTCAGATTCCTGAATAACTGGGACTACAGGCATGCACCACCACGCCCAACTAATTTTTTTTTTTTTTTTTGATTTGGAGTCTCACTCCGTCACCCAGACTGGAGTGCAGTGGCCGCTCCCGGCCACCACAGCCTCGACCTGCTGGGCTCCGGCGATCCTTCCGTCTCAGCCTTCCAAGTAGCTGGAACTACAGGTGCACGCTACCACGCCCGGCTAATTTTTTTGATTTATTGTAGAGATGAAGTCTTGCCTGCCCAGGTGGGTCTCGAACCTGTAGGCTCAGGCAATCCACTCACCTCAGCCTCCCTAAGGCGCGGGATTACAGGCTGAGCCACCAAGCCCGGCTCCAGCTAATTTTTTATAAAGACGAGGTCTCCCTATGTTGCCCAGGCTGGTCTAAAATTCCTGAACTCAAGCAATCCTCCCCCCTCAGACTCCCAAAGTGTTGGAGTCACAGGGGTAAGCCACCAGCGCATGGCCAAGAAACAGTTATTTTGAAAGTTTGGAAACAGTTATCTTGACTGTTAGGCTAAAGACAGTCTTTGTTTTTCCTGACCTCTGTACCTTTGAAGAGTTTTAGCCAGTTGTTTTGTAGACTGTCTTTCAATTTGCATTTACCTGATATTTCCTCATGATTCAATTAAATTGTATACTTGGGTCAAGAATACCACAAGGGTGATAGTGTGTCTTTCTTTTTTTTTTTTTTTTTGAGCCAAGGTCTCACTGTTTTGCCCAGACTAGAGTGCGGTGGCATGCTTATGGCCACTGTAGCCTCAGTCTGCTGGGCTCAAATGATCCTTCTGCTTCCAAAAGTGCTAGGATTCTTGAGCCACTGTGCCCAGCCAATAAATGCAGTTTTTTGTTTTGGTTTTTTTTTTTCAGTTGGAGTCTTACTCTATTGCCCAGGCATGCTCAGGTGATCCTTCCGCCTCAGCCTTCCAAGCAACTAGAACTACAGGCATGCACCACCATGCCTGGCTAATTTTTTGATTTATTGTAGAGACAAGGTCTCACCATGTTGCCCAAGTTGGTCTCAAACCCATGGGTTCAGGCAATCCTCTAGCCTCTGCCACCCAAAGAACTGAGATTACGGATGTAAGACACTATGCCTGGCTTAGCATGTCCTTCTTAGTGCATCATATCAGAGGGTCTGTGACGTCTACATGCCTTATTGTTGGTGATGGGAACGATGCTCATCCTCAAACTCCTCCTAGGTTCAAGCGATCCTTCTCCTCCCAAGTAGCTGGGACTATAGGCACACACCCCCATGCCCGACTAATCTTTGCATTTTTTGTAGAGACAAGGTCTCACTATGTTGCCCAACTGGTCTCGAACTCCTGGATTCAAGCAATCCTCCTGCCTTGGACTCTTACAGGCATGAACCATACCAAACCTGCCTATATTTGTTAATTGTAATTTTACTCCAAGCTGTCCCCTCTCCCTTATTTATTTACCCAATAACTTCTATCACTATAAGCTTATTAATATTTAGTTTACTTTGTGAATTCTAGTCTATCATCATAATTATTTATTTTGTTACTCAAATTGCCCCAAATTTTGAGTCCTTCCTTACTTTCTAGTCACATAAGACCTTCTAGTTTCACCGTATTTTTTCTGCCCTAGTCTTGGAATCAGCCATTTCTCCAAGGAATCTTGCTTTCTTTTATTAGGGAATAGTATTTGAAACTAAGATCTAGGTGTTAAATGTCCTCATTGCTATTTTTTTTTTTTTTTGAGTTGGAGTCTCACTCTGTTGACCAGGCTGGAGTACAATGGCACACTCACAGGACCTCACTGTTGACCTGCTGGGCTCAGGTGATCCGCCTCAGTCTTCCATGTAGCTGGAACTACAGATGTATGCTACCACGCCCGGCTAATTTTTTATTTATTGTAGAGACGAGGTCTTGCCAAGTTGCCCGGGCTGGTCTCGAACTCTCAGGCTCAGGCAATCCACTAGCCTCAGCCTCCCAAAGTGCTGGGAGCTACCTAGCCTGGCCCTCATTGCTATTAAGGAATCACTGAGCTGGGCTCGGTGGCTCGGCCTGTAATCCCGCGCTTTGAGAGGCTGAGGTGAGTGGATTGCCTGAGCCCACGGGTTCGAGACCCGCCCGGGCAACTTGGTGAGACCTCATCTCTACAATAAATACATTAAAAAATTAGCCGGGTGTGGTAGCGTGCGCCTGTAGTTCCAGCTACTTGGAAGGCTGAGGCGAAAGGATGGCCAGAGCCCAGCAGGTTGAGGTTGCAGTGGCCAGGAGCAGCCACTGCACTCCAGTTTGGGTGACAGAGTAAGACTCCAACTCAAAAAAAAAAAGGAATCATTGATTCCAGTCCTCCACAAACAGAACTAGGAAATATGTTTACGTATACTCATATGCATATTGTGGTGGCTAACTTTATGTGAACGTGGCTGGGTCATAGATATGTGGTCACACATTATTCTGGGTGTTTCTGTGAAGGTGTTTTTGGATGAGATTAACATTTAAATTGGCCAATGTGAGTAAAGCAGGTTGCCCTTCCATCGTGTGGGTGGGCCTCACCCAATCAGTTGAAGGCCTGAGTAGAACAAAAGATGGCTCTCCCCCATGAGCAAGGAGGGAATTCCACAACAGATAGCATTTGAACTTGAACTGCAGCATCAGGTCCTCTCCGAGTGTCCGTCCTGCCAGCCCACTCCCAGATTTTAGACTTGCCAGCTTAATTACATGAGCCAGTTCCTTAAAAGAAGTACCTCTCTCTATATATACACACCCTACTGTTTATTTTTCTCTGGAGAACTCTGACTAATACACACACACACACGCGCGCGCACACACACACACACACACACACACACACACAACACACCTCTCTCTCTCTGGATCTGATGTATATAGATCATATATTACTGTATATCTATAATAGAAGTTCTCGTACCGGATTTTGGAGGTGATGCATCCTCACTTGGGTGCATCACTCTGGCCTATCTACTGAGTGACTCAAAAAGCTGCTAGTTTTGAGTGGATCCCAGAACAGCAGAAGGGTCTGTAACAGGTGTGTAGGGGAGAACGGGGGAGAAGAAGGGCAGCGGGAATGGGAGGAGATCAGTGGCGGAGGGGGGCACACTTCTCTGTGCAACTTGCCCTGCCACTCAGGTTACATGACCCAAGAGATCTGATGGCACTCCAGATGTCAGTGGCAGACAGGAATGCCGTTTTGGAGCCTTTGGCAGACCCTGCAGGTAAATCGCAGCAGAGTCCCTTAGGGTTTTGGAGTAAGGCTCTGCCATCCTCTGCTGGTAGCTATTCTCCTTTTGAGAAACAGCTCTTGGCCTGCAACCGGGCCTTCGTCTTGACCATGGGTTGCCAAGTTGTCGTGTGACCTGAGTGCCCTATTGTGAACTGATGTCATGTGACCCACCGTCCATAAAGCCAGGCGAGCACAGCAGCACTCCGTCACCAAATGGGTGTGGTAGATACATGATTGGACTAAGTAGGTCCTGAGAGCACAAGTAAATTAATTATCCGAAGAAGTGGCCCAAATGCCCGTGGTCCTCGCTCCTGCTCCACCACCTTCTCTCTCCCAGCCTGCACCTGTGGCCTCATGGAGAGGACCCTGTGATCAGTCAATAGAGGGAGAAGACTAGGGCCTGGTTTCTAGACGGGCCTGCGTGATACACAGGAACCACCCGGAAGAGGATAGGAAGAGGATAGGTGCTGCACCATAGCCTCTCTCTGGGACACCCTGAAGGACAGCGGTGAAGGGAAATCCTCCCAGTGGGCAGAACTTCAAGCAGTATATCTCTGGTTGTGCACTTTGCTTGGAAGAGGAAATGGGCAGATGTGCAATTGTGCACTAATTCAAGGGCTAGAGCCGAAGGTTTGGCAGATGGTCAGGAACTTGGAAGAAACATGCTAAGAACATTGATGAAAGTTTGGGAAGAGGTATGTGGATAGGCCTCTCCGAGTGGGCAAAGGATGTGAAGATATTTGTGTCCCATATGAATACTCACCAAATGCTCTCCAAGGGGTGACCTCAGCAGAGAAGGACATTAAAGTTCTGGTGGATAGGGTGACCCACTCAGCCTCTTTCTTCAGCCACCCTGTCATTTGCCCCACGGACTCATGGTCTAAGTAACCGTGGTGGCAGAACGGAGGTCCTGCATGGGCTCCACAACATGTACTCCCACTCACCAGGGTCAACCTGGCTATGGCCACCTCTGAGTACCCAATCTGCCAGCAGCAGAGACCAATACTGAGCCCCTGGGATAACACCATTCCCTGGGGTGACCAGCCAGCTACCTGGTGGCAGGTTGACCACACTGGACCACTTCTATCATGGAAGGAGCAGCATTTCATCCTTACTGGAACGGGCACTTACTCTGGATGTGGATTTGCCTTCCTTGAACACAATGTTTCTGCCAAAACTACCACCCCATCCGCAGTCATGGTATTCTGCACAACACCGCACTTTTTACATGGTTTTCCTAGAGTCTGCAATGTACATTTATAACTAATCTAAGTTCATTTTCAAATAACACTATACTACCTCCATGGCTACTGTGGGTACCTTATAACAGAATATTCTCAATTCCTCCCTCCTGTACTTTACGGCATTGCTGTTATTCACTTTAATTATCCCTAAGCTATAATCATGCAATACCTTGTTGCTGCTATTACAAACTACTCAGGAGGTTGAGGTTAACGTATGGCAGTGTGCTATGATCATGCCTGTGTTTTTTCTGGCGGGCGGGGCTGAGTCAAAGTCTCACTCTGTTGCCCAGGCTGGAGTGCAGTGGCACGCTCATGACCACCACAACCTCGAATTATTGGGCTCAGACCATCCTTCTGCTTCAGCCTTCCAAGTAGCAGGGACTACAGGTGCATACCGCCATGCTAGGCTAATTTTTGTTTGTTTGCCCTCCCTCCTCCCGCCCCCTCCCCTTCTTCTTCTTCTTTTTTTTTTTCTTTTTGAGTTGTAGTCTCACTCCGTCACCCAGGCTGGAGTGCAATGGCACATTTATGGCTACCCTAGCATCGACCTGCTGAGCTCTGGCGATCCTTCTGCCTCAGGCTTCCAGCCAGCCAGAACTACAAGCACATGCTGCCACACCTGGCCAATTTTTGATTTATTGTAGAGATGAGGTCCTGCCAAGTTGCCCAGGCTGGTCTTGAACCCTCAGGCTCAGACAATCCACTCGCGTCAGCTTCCCAAAGTGCTGGGATTACAGGCTGAGCCATCACACCTGACTATGCTCACGCTTGTGAATAACCACTGCACTCCAGACTGGGCAACATAGTGAGACTTCCATCTCTAAAAAAAAAAAAAAGGAGGAACAAGAAAAAGAAGTTATCTTACCTTCATGTGTTCCTTCTTTAATGCTTCCCTTTCTTTATATAGATTTGAGTTTTTGACCTGTATTATTTTCCTTCTCTCTGAAGAACATGTTTTAACATTTCTTTTTTTTTTTTTTTTTTTTTGAGTTGGAGTCTCACTCTGTCGCCCGGACTGGAGTGCAGTGGCCGCTCCCGGCCACCGCAGCCTCGATCCGCTGGGCTCCGGCGATCCTTCCGCCTCAGCCTTCTGAGTAGCCGGAATTACAGTCGCACGCTACCACGCCCAGCTAATTTTTTGATTTATTGTAGAGATGAGGTCTTGCCTGCCCAGGCGGGTCTCGAACCCACGGGCTCAGGCAATCCACTCACCTCAGCCTCCCAAAGGTGCGGGATTACAGGCTGAGCCACCGAGCCCAGCTAGCATTTTCTTTTTGAATTGGGGTCACACTCTATTGCCTAGGCTGAAGTGCAGTGGAACAATCATGGCTCCCACAACCTCAACCTCCTAGGCTCAGGTAATCCTTCCACCTCAGGCTCCCAAGTAGCTGGGAGGTACACACCACTATACCTGACTAATTTTTTAATTTATTGTAGAGATGAAGTCTTGCTGTGTTCCCGGCTGATCTTGAACTCCTGGCCTCAAGTATCCTCCCACCTCAGCCTCCCAATTGCTGGGATTACAGTTGTAAACCACCATGTCTGGCCTTGTAACATTTTTCTTTTTGAGTAGGAGTCTCACTCTGTCACCCACACTGGAATGCAGTGGCATGCTCGCGGCCACCGCAGCCTCGACCTGCTAGGCTCAGATGATCCTTCTGCCTCAGCCTTCTAAGTAGCTGGAACCACAGGCACATGCCACGACACCCAGTTTGTTTTTTGATTTATTGTAGAGGTGAGGTCTCCACAAGTTGCCCAGGCTGGACTTAAACCACTGGACTCAGGCAATCCTCTCACTGCTACCTTCCAAAATGCTGGGATTATAGGTGTGAGCCCCTGTGCCCAGCTTCTTTTCTCTTTTTTTAAATTCTATTTCTCCGTTTGTACTACTCATCTGTTCTTGCAAGTTGTCTTCTCTTTCCATTACAACCCTTTACATTGTTAAAGAAAAACATTATCCCACCTTCCCCTCTCTTCCTCTGCGCTGCCTACCGAGGTGACAGCCATCTCCTACCCGGCATCATGGCTGCCCTCAGACCCCTGGTGAAACCCAAGATCATCAAAAAGAGGACCAAGAAGCCGGGCTCGGTGGCTCAGCCTGTAATCCCGTGCCTTTGGGAGGCTGAGGTGAGTGGATTGCCTGAACCCGCGGGTTCGAGACCCGCCTGGGCAGCGAGACCTCATCTCTACAATAAATCAAAAAATCAGCCGGGCGTGGTAGCGCATGCCTGTAATTCCAGCTACTTGGAAGGCTGAAGTGGAAGGATCACCGGAGCCCAGCAGGCGAGGCTGTGGTGGCCGGGAGCGGCCACTGCACTCCAGTCTGGGCGACAGAGTGAGACTCCAACTCAAAAAAAAAAAAAAAAAGAGGACCAAGAAGTTCATCCGGCACCAGTCAGACCAATATGTCAAGATTAAGCGTAACTGGCGGAAGCCCAGAGGTATCGACAACAGGGTGCGTAGAAGACTCAAGGGCCAGATCTTGATGCCCAACATTGGTTACAGGAGCAACAAGAAAACCAAGCACATGCTGCCTAGTGGCTTCCGGAAGTTCCTGGTCCACAACGTCAAGGAGCTGGAAGTGCTGCTGCTGTGCAACAAATCTTGTTGTGCTGAGATTGCTCGCAACGTTTCCTCCAAGAACCGCAAAGCCGTTGCAGAAAGAGCAGCCCAGCTGGCCATCAGAGTCGCCAGTCCTAATGCCAGGCTGCGCAGTGAAGAAAAGGAATAGACAACTCGTGCATGTTTTGTGTTTAAATAAAACCATAAAAACTGAAAAAAAAGAAAAAGAAAAACATTGCCCCAAGAACAAAATATATGCCAAAGATATATTGGCAGACTTTATTTGGGAGATGGGTACTATGGTGGTAGATGTAGACACCATTGCAATGGGCTCTTGCACTGGGGGGGAGACTGGACTCATCTCTGACTTCGGCAAGCTCATGTGGGGGTTTAAATAACCAAGGAACAGCCGGGCTTGGTGGCTCAGCCTGTAATCCCAGCACTTTGGGAGGCTGAGGTGAGTGGATTGCCTGAGCCCATGGGTTCGCGACCCACCTGGGCAACTTGGTGAGACCTCATCTCTACAATAAAATAAAAAAATTAGCTGGGCGTGGTAGCGCGCGCCTGTAGTTCCAGCTACTTGGAAGGCTGAGGCGGAAGGATTGCCAGAGCCCAGCAAGTCAAGGCTGCAGTGGCCAGAAGCGGCCACTGTACTCCAGTCTGGGTGACAGAGTGAGACTCCAACTCAAAAAAAAAAACAAAACCAAGGAGCAGGGTGGGAGGTCTCAGTGAATGGAAAATCACAAAGAGGAAACAGCAAGGAGGTTACTGGCTAAACATGATAAGATTCTTGCTAAATGCAGGTCTGAGTGATAAGATATCAAGGGTGGTCAGGTACCGAGTGTGGGGCATTTTTAAAAAACTGAGCTAGCAGGATTCTTGCTCAGGTTGGATTCTGTGAGGACAGAGAGGGAAGTTCCAGGTTGGGCCTAGTCAAACAGAGGACTCAGAGGAGCCTGACTAAAGTTATGGCCAAAGAGGAATGCCTCTGTCAACATATTGATTATAGTTATTTAAACATTTTTTTAGGCCAGGCACGGTGGCTCACACCCATAATCCCAGCACTTTGAGAGGCCAAGGCGGGAGGATTGTTTAAGCCCAGAAGTTCGAGACCAGCCTGAGCAACATAGTGAGACCTTGTTTCTACAAAAAAATTTTTTTTTAAATTAGCCAGGCCTGGTGGCATGTGCCTGTAGTCCCAGATACTCAGGAGGCTGAGGTGGTAGGATCACCTAAGCCCAGGAGGTCAAGTCTGCAGTGAGCCATGATCACACCACTGCTCTCCAGCCTGGGTAACAGTGAGAACCCAACTCAAAGAAAAAAAAAATTTTTTTTCGCCTCAGCCTTCCAAGGAGCTGGAACTACAGGCGCGTGCTATCACGCCCGGCTCATTTTTGATTGATTGTAGAGATGAGGTCTCACTGCCAAGGCGGGTCTCGAACCCGCGGGCTCAGGCAATCCACTCACCTCAACCTCCCAAAGGCACAGGATTACAAATTTTTTTAATCTGATAAACTGTATTTCATCTGAGTCTTGTTCTGATGTTTGCTTTGTCTCTTCATACTGTGTTATTTTCTTGCTTATAATTTTTTGTGGTTTTTTTTTAGTTGGAGTCTCACTCTGTCACCCAGACTGGAGTGCAATGGCCGCTCCCGGCCACCGCAGCCTCCACCTGCTGGTTCCAGCGATCCTTCCGTCTCAGCCTTCCAAGTAGCTGGAACTACAGGTGTGCGCTACCACACCTGGTTAATTTTTTGATTTATTGTAGAGATGAGGTCTCGCCAAGTTGCCCAGGCAGGTCTTGAACCCACGGGCCCAGGCAATTCATTCACCTCAGCCTCCCAAAGCGCAGGATTACAGGCTGAGCCACCGAGCCCAGCTGCTTATAATTTTTTACTGAAAGCCAGTCATGATGTTTCTGGTAATAGGAACTGAGGTACTCGGGCTTTCAGTGTGAGGTTTTATGGTTAGGAACTGAGCAGTCTCTAATGTTTACTGTATCTGTAGGTGCCACGGGTTTCAAATAAATTATTTTAGTTCTTCGTTGTTTTTTTCTCCTGTTGTCTGGTTTTCCCAAGAATTCTTTTTTTTTTTTTTTTGAATTAGAGTCTCACTCCATCGCCCAGGCTGCAGTACAGTGGCACGCATGCTCACGGCCACCCCAGTGTTGATCTGCTGGGCCCAGGAGATCCTTCCGCCTCAGCCTTCCAAGTAGTTGGAACTACAGGCACTGGCTACCACACCCAGCTATTTATTTGTTTATTTATTGTAGAGACGAGGTCTCGCAGAGTTGCCCAGGGTGGTCTCAAACCCACGGGCTCAGGTAATCCACTTGCCTCGGCCTCCCAAAGAGCTGGGATTACAGGCTCAGCCACCGAGCCTGGCCTTCCCAAGAATTCTTAAACATAATTTTTTTTTTTTTTGAGTCAGGATCTCACTCTGTCACCCAGGGTGGTGTGCAGCAGCATGATCATGACTCACCGCAGTCTTGACCTCCTGGGCTAAAGTAAACTTCCTACCTCTCCCAGGTAGCTGGGACTATAGGCTTGCACCACTATACCTGCTGATTTTTTTTAAGAGACAAAGTCTCATTATGTCTCCCTGGTTAGTCTTGAACTCCTGGGCTCAAGCAATTCTTCTTCCTTGGCCTTCCAAAGTGCTGGGATTACAGGCGTGACCCACTGTGCCTGGTCCTTAACAAAATCTTTTACTTGCACTCTCTGAGTTGAAAGCCACTGTTATTGTACCTGTGGATGTGGTGGTAAGGTGGGAGGGGGAGCATTTTATAATTTTTTTTTTTTTTTGAGTTGGAGTCTCACTCTGTCACCCAGACTGGAGTGCAGTGGCACGCTCCTGGCCACCGCAGCCTCGACCTGCTGGGCTCTGGCGATCCTTCCGCCTCAGCCTTCCAAGTAGCTGGAACTACAGGTGCGTGCTACCACGCCCGGCTAATTTTTGATTTATTGTAGAGACGAGGTCTCACCAAGTTGTCCAGGTGGGTCTCGAAACAGCGGGCTCAGGCAATCCACTTGCCTTGGCCTCCCGAAGTGCTGGGATTACAGGCTGAGCCACCAAACCCAGCATTATTTTATAATCTTATGATTAAATCCCACTTGGGTTTTGTTTGTTAAAGGGGTCTTGAGTTCCTGAGCTGGAAATTTCTTTTCTTTTTCTTTTTTTTTTCTTTTTTTTTTTGAGTTGGAGTCTCTGTCTCCCACAGTGGAATGAATGCAGTGGGACACTCACGGCCACCTCGATCTGCTGGGCTCAGGTGATCCTTCCACCTTAGCCTTCCAAGTAGCTGGAACTACAGCCATCATGCCTGGCTAATTTTTAGATTTCTTGTAGAGATGAGGTCTCACCAAGTTGCCCAGGCTGGTCTTGAACCCCTGGGCCCAGGCAATCCTCTCACCCCCACCTCTCAGAGTAATGGGATTACAGACGTGAGTCACTGTGCCTGGCTGCTGAGCTGGGACCTTCACCCGAACCTCTTAGTTTTAAAAAATCACCCCCTCCCTTTGTGAGACAGGAAGGCAAGAGAAAGCTGGAGCTATCTAATTGCCCAGAGCAGATGAGAGGAGTAAAGTAGTCTCCCTTGAGGGCAAGCCTTTGTTAGAGACAATGATCTGGGTGTATTTCAAAATGGTTACTTTCCCTACCAGAAATATGACTTTTGGAGATAAAACCCACAAAAATGTGGGGTCCCTAAGGCTTGGCCCCTAAACATTTTACACTCTCAACACGGAGGCTCCAGCAGTGGTCATTTTAAGTGTCCCCACCGGTTCCTGGCTCCAGCAACTTCCACTCTCCCAGGAGGCAGCCTTAGCTGTGGTGCTCCTTCACCCCCCCAGTTTTTAGGGGGGTGGTTTGCACTGACTTCAATTTTTTCAATTTTCTGAAGGATCTAAGACAATTCATTGATTTTCTGTTCGCTCAGCTTTTTTTTTATTGTAAGGACAGAAGCGATGACTATTGGAAGTGTGTGTGTATATAGATACTTTTCTTCAATTTTATTTTGTTTATTTTTTATTTAATTTTTTTTTTTTTTGAGTTGGAGTCTCACTCTGTCACCCAGGCTGGAGTGCAGTGACACACTCACGGCCACCCCAGCATCGATCTGCTGGGTTCCGGTGATCCTTCCGCCTCAGCCTTCAAAGTAGCCAGAACCACAGGCGCACACTACCACGTCCAGCTAATTTTTAATTTCTTGTAGAGACGAGGTCTCGCCAGAGTTGCCCAGGGTGGTCTCAAACCCACGGGCTCAGGCAATCCACTTGCCTTTGCCTCCCAAAGTGCTGAAATTACAGGCTGAGCCACCAAGCCCGGTCAATTTTATTTTTAATTGACAAACAGTTGTATATATTCACAGAATACACAATGATTTATTTTTATTTTTTTGTAGAGATGAGATCTTGCTATGTTGCCCAGACTGGAACTCCTGGGCTCAAGTAATCCTTCTACCTTGGCCTCCTCCCGAAGGGCTGGAATTACAGGCATGAGCTGCCACACCCAGTCAGATACTTAGTGATGTTTTGAGCCATATAATGTATAGTGATCTGGTCCGATCTTGGAGATAATTTTAAACACTTTTGGTTGCTGTTATTTATAAACTGGGAGGTCCTTGCCCTTGAGGTACTTAGTCTGGAGGGAGAGGTAGAGAGTAAACAGATAATCCTGCCAGTAAATACATGCTACAAATAGTGGGGATGCTGAGCAGTGCCACAGGAAGTCCACAAGGGAAGCTTGAGGCAAAGGGTGGGTCAGAAGAGGTTTAGGCAGAGAGGAGGGATAGAGGGGACAGCCTCGAGGAACCTGGACCCCTCCATGCCCCCACCTCCCTGAGCCTTTTCAACTTCCATTGCCTGGCTCTTGGCCTTTGTCACTTCCCTGTTCAGTCATTCTCACCTTTAGCTTGATTTGACAATTCTATGTGTCCAACTGGGCCGGTGAGTGGGAACCATTGTTATTAGGCAGATGTTGTCTGGAGCCTGTGCTGTGAGTGGAGCATGGGCTCGAGTGACCCTCCTCTACTCTTTTTTTTGTGTGTGTGTGTTGGAGTCTCACTCTGTTGTCCAGGCTGGAGTACAGTGGCACGCTCCCGGCCACCGCAGCCTCGACCTGCTAGGCTCTGGCAGTCCTTCCACCTCGGCCTTGCAAGTAGCCGGAACTATAGGCGTGCACTACCACGCCTGGCTAGGTTTTTTTATTTATTGTAGAGATGAGGTCTCGCCAAGTTGCCCCGGCAGGTCTCGAACCCAATGGCTCAGGCAATCCACTTGTCTCGGCCTCCCAAAGTGCTGGGATTACAGGTTAAGCCACCAAGCCTGGCCCTCCTCTACTCTTGAATGAAGTTACTTGGGCCTGGTTGGTGATTCTGTGAGAGGAAATTGCCAAGGAGAACTCTGGTTCTGCTACCTCCAGCCTTGAAAGAGGCAAGCGAAGGTCCTAGCCGGCATCTTGGTACATGTTAGGCACTCCTTTGATAGCACACCCTGAGGGATGAGCATTATTATCTCCATTTTACAGATAAGAAAACAGAGGGTCAAAGGGAGGGTGTACATTTGCGCAATACTTGGCAGGTAGAAAGGTGTAGGACTGGGAGTCAGACTCAAGGGTCTTCACTTTACATCTGAGCTCCCTCTCCACCAGCACCGCTAAGGCTCATGCTGGCCCAGTGTGACAAAGCCATGTGCTCTGTGGCCTCAGCTGCCGGCATCTGTCCCCAGATGTACAAGCAGATGTTGCTGGTGATTTAGCGGCAGGGCAGGCCTGTTGGAAATTTGGCTGGAAGCCTCCATTGTCTCAGCATTTTGTAATCTGGTCCTGGGCAGGGGGCTGGGGGGTGGAGGCCACTTTTCGTGGGAACCCAGGCGAGAAGGGAGTGTGAACCGTCAGCCTGGGACATGGGCCAGGAAAGCAAGAAGAAAGCTGGGGCCTCAGCCAAGGCTCTGGGCTCTGGGGAGCTTCCAGCTGGATGGAGCCTTGTGGGCTGAGCCAGATGTGGGCCAGAATGTCGCAGAGGTGCTGGCGACTCGCCGTCTGTAGAGAGGGAGGAAGACTATGGGACTGTCAGAGGTTGTTGCATTGCCATCCAGGTACACAGGGGCCTCCCACCATCCAGGAGAGCAGTCGATCCCTTATGAAGGAGCAGGGAGGCTTCTTGGAGGAGGGGGACCCAGTGTTCTGAATCCCAAGAGATGAGCAGGGGTAGGCCAGTTTGAGAAGGGAGAACGGTCTTTCTGGTGGAGGGAAGAGAAGGTACTAAGCGCTTATGGATGAAGTAAGGTCTGACCCACTTGGGGAGTTTCAAGTAGTCCAGCCTGTCCCAAATTTCAGATGTGAAATACAGCATAGCAAGAAACAAAAGTCGGGCACGGTGGTTCACGCCTATAATCCCAGCACTTTGGGAAGCCAAGGTAAGGGGATTGCCTGAGCCCATGAGTTTGAGACCAGCCTGGGCAACTTGGTGGGACCTCACCTCTACAATAAATTTAAAAATTAGCCAGGTGTGGTGACATGTGCCTGTAGTTCCAGCTACTTGGAAGGCTGAGGTGGAAGGATCACCTGAGCCCAGCAGGCTGAGGCTGTGGTGGCTGTGAGCATGCCTAGGCGACAGAGTGAGACTCCAATTCAAAAAAAAGAAAAAGAAAAAGAAAAGAAATAAAGCTGGTGATATGGAAAGCATTCAGGGCATGGATAGCGCTGATGCCAAATATTGCATGGGACATACACTAAAAAAAAATTATATATATATGAAATTCAGACTTTTTTTATCTCTATTTCAATAGTTGTAGGGGATACAAATAGTTTTTGGTTACATGGTTGTTTTGTACAGTGGTGAAGAAGTCTGGGCTTTAAGTGTACCTACCTGTGCACATTGTACCCAATAGGTGATTTTTTGTCTTTCTACCCCTTCCCCCACACACATTCTGAGTCTGCAATGTCCATTATAACCATTCTCTATGCCTTAGCAGATCCTTAGTTTAGCTCTGGTTTATAAGTAAGAATGTGTGGTGTTTGGTTTTCTGTTCCTGAGTTAGTTCACTCAGGATGGTGTTCTCCAATTCCATCCATGTTGCTGCCAAAGGTGTTATTTCATTCTCTTTGATGGCTGAATAGTATTCCATAGTGTATATATAACACATTTTCATTATCCACTAATCAGCAGATGGGCATTTAGGTTGATTTCACATCTTTGCAATTGTGAATTGTGCTGTGACTAACATGCGAGTGCAGATGTCTTTTTTGTATAACTACCTCTGTTCCTTTGGGTAGATACCTAGTGGTGGGATTGCTGGATCAAATGGCAAATCTACTTTTAGTTGTTTGAGAAATCTCCATACCAACTTCCATAAAGATTGTACTAGTTTACACTCCCACCAACACTGTGTAAGTGTTCCCTTTTCACTGCATCCGTGACTGCGTGCATTGTTTTTTTTTTTTTAATTTTGTAATAATGGCCATTCTGACTGGTATAAGGTGGTATTTTGTGGTTTTAATTTATATCTCCCTGATGATAAGTGATGTTGAGCATTTTTTCATATGTTTCTTGGCCATTTGCATATCTTCTTTTGAGACATGTTTGTACATGTCATTTGCCCACTTTTTAATGGGGTCATTTACCTTTCTTTTGCTGATTTGTTTTGAGTTCTTCATAGATTATGGATATTATTTCTTTTTTCCTTTCTTTCTTTTTTTTTTTTTTTGAGTTGGTATCTCACTTTGTTTCCCAGACTGGAGGGCAGTGGCCGCTCCTGGCCACTGCAGCCTCAACCTGCTGGGCTCTGGCGATCCTTCCGCCTTAGCCTTCCAAGTAAGCTGGAACTACAGGTGCGCGCTACCATGCCTGGCTAATTTTTTGATTTATTGTAGAGATAAGGTCTCGCCAAGTTGCCCAGGCGGGTCTCGAACCCGTGGGCTCAGGCAATTCACTCACCTCAGCCTCCCAAATCATGGGATTACAGGCTGAGCCACTGAGCCTGGCGGATATTATTTCTTTATCAGATGTATAGTTTGTGAATATCTTCTCCCTATCTGTAGGTTGCCTGTTTGCTCTGTTGGTTATATCTTTTGCTGTGCAAAAACTTTTTTTTTTTTTGAATTGGAGTCTCACTCTTTTGCCCAGACTGGAGTACACATTCACCACAGCCTCGAACTGCTGAGCTCAGGCAATCTTTCCACCTCAGCCTCCCAAGTAGCTGGGACTACAGGCACATGCCACCACACCCAGATAATTTTTCTTGATTTATTGTAGAGATGAGGTCTCACCAAGTTGCCCAGACTGGTCTCGAGCCCCTGGGTTCAGGCAATCCTCTCATCTCGGCCTCCCAATGTGCTAGGATTATAGGTATGAGCCACCATGCCCGGCCCAGAAACTTGTTAGTTTAATTAAGTCCCATTTACTTTTTTTTGTTTTTACTGCATTTGCTTTTGGGATTTTAACCATAAACTCTTTGCCTAGGCCAATGTCCATAAGAGTTTTTTCTAGGATTTTTATGGTTTTAGGCTTGGCATTTAAGTCTTTAATCCATCTTGAGCTAAATTTTTGTATATGGTGAAAGATAGGGATCAAGTTTCATTTTTTTGCATCCAATTTCACCCCCCCCACCATTTGTTGAATAGAGTATCTTTTCCACAGTTTATGTTTTTGTCTGCGTTGTCAAAGATCAGTTGGTTGTAGGTATTTGGGTTTACTTCTAGAGTCTCTATTCTGTTCCATTGGTTCATGTGTTTACTCTTGTACCAGTAACATGCTATTTTGGTTACCACAACCTTGTAGTATAATTTGAAGTCAGGTAATGTGATGCCTCCAGGTTTGTTCTTTTTGCTTAGAACTGCTTTGACTATTCTGGCTCTTTTTTGGGATCATGCGAATTTTAGGATTGTTTTTTCTAATTCAGTGAAAAATGACATTGGTAGTTTGATAGGGATTGAGTCGAATCTGTAGATTACTTTGGGTAATGTGATCATTTTAACAATGTTGTGTCTTCCAATCCATGAGCATAAGATGTTCTTCCATTTGTTTGTGGCCTCTATGACTTCTTTCATTAGTGTTTTATAGTTCTCCTTGTAGATATCTTTTATCTCCTTGGTTAAATATATCTCTAGATATTTTAGCTTTTAGGCTGCCTTTGTAAAAACAATTGAGTTTTTGATTTGATACTCAGCTTGGTCGCTATTGGTATATAGCAGTGCTCCTGATTTGTGTATTTGTGTATTTGTGTGTTGATGTTGTATCCTGAAACTTTACCAAATTCATGTATCAAGTCCATGAGTCTTTAGGAGGAGTTTTTATGATTCTTTAGGTATATGATCATATCACTGGCATACAGAAATTTCTTCTTTTCCAATTTGGGTACTCTTTATTTCTTTCTCTTGTCTGATTCCTCTGGCTAGGACTTCCAGTACTATATTGAAAAGGAGTGGTGAAAGTGAGCATCCTTGCCTTGTTCCATTTCCAAGGGGGAATGCGTTCAACCTTTCTCCATTCAGGATGACATTGGCAATGGGTTTGTTGTATATGATTTATTATTATTATTATTAATTTATTTATTTTTTAGTTGGAGTGTCACTCTGTTGCCCAGACTGGAGTGCGGTGGCCGCTCCCGGCCACCGCAGCCTCGCCTGCTGGGCTCCGGCAATCCTTCTGCCTCAGCCTTCCTAGCTGGAACTACAGGCGCATGCTACCACGCCCGGCTGATTTTTGATTTATTGTAGAGATGAGGTTTTGCTGCCCAGGCGGGTCTTGAACCTGCGGTCTCAGGCAATCCACTCACCTCAGCCTCCCAAAGGCGCGGGATTACAGGCTGAGCCACCAAGCCCAGCTGGTTTATTATTTTTAAGAATATTCCTAAGCCGGGCTCGGTGGCTCAGCCTGTAATCCCACGCCTTTGGGAGGCTGAGGTGAGTGGATTGCCTGAGCCCGCGGGTTCGAGACCCGCCTGGGCAGCGAGACCTCATCTCTACAATAATCAAAAAAAAAAAAAATCAGAAGAAAAAAAAAAGAATATTCCTTTGATGCCTTTTTGTTGAAGGTTGTTATCATCAAGGGATGCTGGACTTTATAAAATGCTTTTTCTGCCGGGCTCGGTGGCTCAGCCTGTAATCCCTCACCTTTGGGAGGCTGAGGTGAGTGGATTGCCTGAGCCCGCGGGTTCGAGACCCGCCTGGGCAGCGAGACCTCATCTCTACAATAAAAAAAAAAAAAAAAAAAATCAGAAGGAAAAAAAAAGAATATTCCTTTGATGCCTTTTTGTTGAAGGTTGTTATCATCAAGGGATGCTGGACTTTATAAAATGCTTTTTCTGCCGGGCTCGGTGGCTCAGCCTGTAATCCCGCACCTTTGGGAGGCTGAGGTGAGTGGATTGCCTGAGCCCGCGGGTTCGAGACCCGCCTGGGCAGCGAGACCTCATCTCTACAATACATCAAAAAATCAGCCGGGCGTGGTAGCGCATGCCTGTAATTCTGGCTACTTGGAAGGCTGAGGCAGAAGAATCGCTGGAGCCCAGCAGGCGAGGCTGCAGTGGCCGGAAGTGGCCACTGCATTCCAGTCTGGGCAACCGAGTGAGACTCCAACTCAAAAAAAAAAAAAAAAAATGCTTTTTCTGCATCTATTGAAATTATTATGTGGTTTTTGTTTTTAATTCTGTTTATCTGGTGGATCACACTTAACAACTTGTGTATGGCGAACTATCCTTGCATCCCTTGGATAAAATCCACTTGATAGTGGCTGATTTTTTTATTTATTAGTATTATTACTATTACTATTATTATTGTTGTTATTTTTGAGTTGGACTCTCACTCTGTCACTCAGGCTGACACCACGCCTGGCTAACAAACCAAATTAAACAACACATTAAAAAAAATCAGCGAGGCTCAGTGGCTAAGCCTGTAATCCCAGCACTTTGGGAGGCTGAGGTGAGTGGATTCCCTGAGCCTGTGGATTTGAGACCAGCCCATGCAATTTGGCGAGACATCAACTCTACAATAAATCAAAAATTAACTGGGCATGGTAGCGCGTGTCTGTAGTTATGGCTACTTGGAAGGTTGAGGTGGAAGGTTCACTGGAGTCCAGGAGGTCGATGTTGGGGTGGCTGTGAGCATGCCAGTGCACTCCAGCCTCGGTGACAGAATGAGACTCCACCTCAAGAAAAAAAAAATCAAGCCGGGCTGAGGTGAAAGGATTACCTGAGCCCAGGGTTCGAGACAAGCCTGGGCAACTTGGCAAGACCTTGCATCTATAATACATAGATAGATAGATAGATAGTTAGATAGAAAGATAGATAGATAATTCGGGTGGATGTGGTGGTGTGTGCTTGTAGTTCCAGCTACTTGGAAGTCTGAGGTGGAATGATTGCCTGAGCCCAGTAGGTCGAGGCTGCAGTGGCTGTGCTGCTGTACTCCAGCGTGGATGACAGAGTGAGAATCTGATTTTTTTTAAAAATTAGGTTTGCTAATATTTTATTAAAGATTTTTGCATCTATGTTCATAAGGGATATTGGTCTGTAGTTTTCTTCCTTGGTTGTGTCTTTTTCTGGTTTTGGTATCAGGGTGATATTGGTTTTGTAGAACGTGTTAGGGAGAATTCTCTCCTCTTCAATCTTTTTTTTTTTTTTTGGTTTTTTTTTTTTTTGAGTTGGAGTCTCACTCTGTCGCCCAGACTGGAGTGCAGTGGCCGCTGCAGCCTCGACCTGCTGGGTTCCGGCGATCCTTCTGCCTCAGTCCTCCAAGTAGCTGGAATTACAGGCATGCGCTACCACGCCCGGATGATTTTTTGATTTATTGTAGAGATGAGGTCTCGCTGCCCAGGTGGGTCTCGAACCCACGGGCTCAGGCAATCCACTCACCTCAGCCTCCCAAGGGTGTGGGATTATAGGCTGAGCCACTGAGCCCGGCTCCTCTTCAATCTTATGGAATAGCTTCAGTAAAATTGGTACCATTTCTCATTTGAAAGTCTCGTAGAATTCAGCTATGAATCTGTCAGGTCCTGGATTTTGTTTTGTTGAGAGGCTTTGAATTACTGCTTTTTTGTGTTTGTTTGTTTTTTTTTAGTTGGAGTCTCACTCTGTCACCCACACTAGAGTGCAGTGGCCGCTCCCGGCCACCGCAGCCTCGACCTGCTGGGCTCTGGCGATCCTTCCGCCTCAGCCTTCCAAGTAGCTTGAACTACAAGCGTGCCACCACACCTGGCTAATTTTTTGATTTATTGTAGAGACGAGGTCTCTCCAAGTTTCCCAGGCTGGTCTCAAATCCCTAGGCTCAGGCAAATTCTCTTGCTTCCACCTTCCAAAGTTCTCGGATTGCAAGCCTGAGTCACTGCACCCAGCATCACTGATCCTTTGTAATTTTTATTGTTGTTTTCAGTCTCATTTCATTCTGCTCTGATCTTCATTATTTCTTTTCTTCTGTTAGCTTTGGGTTTGATTTGTTCACATTTTTCTAGGTCTTTGAAATGTGACATTAGATTGTCAATATGTGATCTTTCAGTCTTATTAATGTCATTCATTTCAAGGAATTTTTAAGTTTCCATCTTAATTTCTTTTCTTTTTTTTTTTTTTTTTTTTTTTAGTTGGAGTCTCACTCTGTCACCCAGACTGGAGTGCAGTGGCCACTCCCAGCCACCACAGCCTTGACCTGCTGGGCTCCGGAGATCCTTCCACCTCAGCCTTCCGAGTAGCCGGAATTACAGGCATGCGCTACCAAGCCTGGCTGATTTTTTATTTATTGTAGAGATGAGGTCTCGCCAAGTTGCCCAGGGTCTCGAACCCTCGGGCTTAGGCAATCCACTCACCTCGGCCTTCCAAAGTGCTGGGATTACAGGCTGAGCCACTGAGCCCGGCCTCCATCTTAATTTCATTATTGATCCAAGGATCATTCAGATGCAGATTGTTTAATTTTCATGATTTTGTTTGGTTTTGCCAGTTCTTCTTGGAGTTTATTTCTAGTTTTATTCCACTATGGTCCGAGAAGTTACTTGATATGATTTTGATTTTTTTAATTTATTGAGACTTGATTTGTGGCCTATCATATGGTTTATCTTGGATAATGTTTCACATGATGATGAGGAAAAAAATGTATATTCTGTCGTTTTGGGGTGGAATGCTCTGTAGATATCTGTTAGGTTCTTTGTTCTAAGGTTCAGTTTAATTCTAATATCTCTTTGTCGACTTTCTGCCTTGATGATCTGTCTATTGCTATCAGTGTTAAAGTCTCCCACTTGTATTGTATTGCTGTCTATCTCCCTTAGGTCTATTAGAATTTGTTTTGGGTTGGCTATGATCCCAGCACTTTGGAAAGCTGAGGTGAGAGGATTGCTTGAGCTCATGGGTTCGAGACCAGCCTGGGCAACTTAGGGAGACCTCATCTCTACAGTAAATCAAAAAATTAGCTGGGCATGATGGCACATGCCTGTGGTTCCAGATACTTGGAAGGTTGAGGTGGAAGGATTGCCTGAGCCCAGCAGGTTGCGGCTGCAGTGGCCATGAGCATACCACTGCACTCCAGCCTGGGTGACAGAGTGAGATTCCAACTCAAAAAACAAACAAATAAACAAACAAACAAAAACAAAACAGAACAAAAAAAACAAAGTTGTTTTATAAATCTGGGGACTCTGGTGTTAGGTGCGTGTATATTTAAAATTGTTATTTCTTCTTGTTGGATTGATGACTTTATCATTACATAGTAACCATCTATGTCTTTTTTTGTTAAACTCTGATCTGATATGAGAATGGAAACTCTTGTTCATTTTTTGGTTTCTATGTGCATGAAATATTTTTCCTACCCCTTTACGTCAAGTCTGCAGGAGTCTTTGGGTTTTAAGTGAGTCTCTTGAAGGTAGTAGATATTTGGATTTTTAAAAAATCCATTCCGCCAGTCTTATCTTTTAAATGAGGCTGAAATTCAAATTTAGCTGGACATCCTCTATTTGTATGGGCTAAATCTGGCACTCTAGACTTTGAGGCAATTTGGACTCAATTCTTAGGTACGGGGAAGTCATTAAAGACTTATTAGGCCTGGTGAGATTTGCATCCGAACAGGAGGTGGGCAGCAGCTGGACTGAGGGGTTGGACTGGAGGCTGGAGACCAGCTGGGAGGCTAAGGCTTAGCTGGGAGAGAGGCTCTGTGGAGGAAGAGTTGGGGAACAAATCAGGATTTACTAAAAAGTTAAAGGCAGTGGGTGTGGAAATTGAGAAGACGGGGCAGTTAGGAATGACATCCAAGTTTCTGGGCCACTGGACGGAGTGGTGACCATTTCTGAGCTTGGAGTGGAGGAGAAGTCGATGCGGAAGGAAAAAGAAGCAGAGTCCAGCTTCTCACGTGTAGAGTCAGAGAGGCCTGATCGCCATCCAAGAAGAGACGCCTGGGGACAGCTGGAAATGTGGGTCTGGAATTCAGGTAAGAAACCGGTGCTGAGGTCGACATTTGGAAACGATCAGTCTTTGGAATGATATTGAAGCCATGGGAATAGATGCACACACTTGGGGAGAGAGTGTAGGGTGAGAAAAAAGGACACCAAGTGTGGACCTTGAGAAAAAGAAGCAGAAAGAAGAGAAGCTAGCAAATGAGACCCAGAAGCAAAGGCAAGGGATGTAGGAGGAATGTGGGAAGGGCCTTCACAGGTCTACCCCGGAAGATAAAGCAGGAGAACATCAGAAGAAAGAGAGGAGGTTTGAAAGTTTCAAGCATTACCTAGATATCCAGTCATATGGGGAAAAGTGGAGTCCATTGGATTTGGTTACTGGAGACATGACGAGGATGTTCCAGTGGAGGACAGAAGGGACAGAAGCCAGGGTGGAAGGGATGAAGAGCAGACAGAGATAGAGATGGTGCCTCCATGTACTCTGTCCATGAGCCAGAGTACACATGTTTAATGTGGATTGGCCATGGGCATTTATTTCCTTTCCCTCCTCAGACCCACTCACCTGACAATAAAGGAATAAAGTAGGTATAAATCAAGCCATAATGACAATGAGGCTGGGAGAGAAGGCATCAGCAGGAAAAAGATTTCAACCAACCTTTGGAAGAAGGCATGCTAACAGAAATACCAGACAGACTAGTAGCTACAACCTGAAGTGCCTGCAGAGGAGATTCTGGAGCCAGTTTGTCCTGAGACATCCCTGAGGGACTCAAGTCTGGGAGGGACCAGATGTGGTAAGAAGTCAGAACACAGGGCAGTTGTCTCTCAAGTCTTCTCCCTAGTCTATGCAGCTAGATGACAGTCCCCACAGACACAATAACAGCAGTTTCTTCTTGGAGAAATTGCAACAAAAAAGCCCCAGACTTGCAAAGACCAGGCACAGTGTAGAATAGGACTGCAAGCAGGTTGAGGGGTGTGAATTCTGAATGCTGGAACTCCCAGCCCTTTTTCCTTGGCCTGATCCTAGAATGCCAACAGACCGAAGTATGCCTACCATGCCCTACTCAAAGCAAGAGATTGAAGGACTTTTCTTTATTTTTCAGAAACATGATCTCTCTGTTACCCAGGCTAGAGTGCTGTGGCACAATAACTGCTCCCTGCAAGCTTGACTTCCTGGATTTGAGAGATTCTCCCCAATTAACCTCCTGAATAGCTGGGACTACAGATATGCACCACCATGCCTGGCTTTTTTTTTTAGACATGGTATCTCACTATGTTTTCCAGGCTGGTCTCAAGTTCTGGCCTCAAGTGATCCTCCTGCCTCAACCTCCCAAAGTGCTGGGATTACAGGCATGAGTCACTGCACCTGGCCTGACTTTTCTTTTGAGTTACTAAGTTCCAAAAGATATACTTCCAGTGATGATGAGGATGGATCGGCACACCCTTCAGTCTCCTTTCAGGGAACCCGACCATGAGCATCAAGCTTCTAATCACCTTTTTAAAGCTTAACTTAGTGGTTTTTGGGTTTTTTTTTTTTAGTTGGAGTCTCACTGTCTTGCCCAGGCTGGAGTACAGTGGCATGCTTATGGTCACCGAAGCCTCGACCTGGTGGGCTTAGGCAATCCTTCCACCTCAGCCTTCCAAGTAGCTGGAACTGTAGGCACGTGCTACCACGCCCAGCTAATTTTTAAATTTATTGTGGAGATGAAGTCTCACCAAGTCGCCCAGGTTGATCTTGGACCCCTGGGCTCACGCAATCCTCTCACCTTGGCCTTCCAAAATGCTGGGATTACAGGCTGAGCCACCTCATTCAGCCTAGAGTTGTTTTTTTTTAAGAGAAAACTGAAATTTCTTTTTCTTTTTCTTTTTCTTTTTTTTTTTTGAGTTGGAGTCTTACTCTGTCACCCAGACTGGAGTGCAGTGCTCCCGGCCACTGCAGCCTCAGCCTGCTGGGCTCCGGCGATCCTTCTGCTTCAGCCTTTCAAGTAGCCAGAACTACAGGTGCGCACTACCATGTCCGGCTTATTTTTTTGATTTATTGTAGAGATGAGGTCTCGTCAAGTTATCCAGGCGGGTCTCGAACCCGCGGGCTCAGGTAATGCACTCACCTCGGCCTCCCAAAGCATGGGATTACAGGCTGAGCCACCGAGCCCAGTTGAAATTTTTTTTTCTAAAAAAGTCAAATGAATATTCTAAAACTAAAAAATTGTATACTGAAAATAATCATCCAATACGTGGGTTTAACAGAAAGTTGGAAACCAGTGAAGTCACAACTAACAAACTGGAAGATGGGAGTGATTGAAACTATCCAAACTAAAACACAAAAAAATTAAGAACAAAATATAAGAGTGTAAGCCATAAATGCAACACACAGTTGAAAGATCTAACAATATAAATATGTTTTGATAAAGAGAAAATTGTTGCCGGGCTCGGTGGCTCAGCCTGTAATCCCGCGCCTTTGGGAGGCTGAGGTGAGTGGATTTCCTGAGCCCGCGGGTTCGAGACCCACCTGGGCAGCGAGACCTCATCTCTACAATAAAAAAAAAAAAAATCAGCCGGGCGTGGTAGTGCATGCCTGTAATTCTGGCTACTTGGAAGGTTGAGGTGGAAGGATCGCTGGAGCCCAGCAGTTCGAGGCTGCGGTGGCCAGGAGCGGCCACTGTACTCCAGTCTGGGCGACAGAGTGAGACTCCAACTCAAAAAAAAAAAAAAAGAAAGAGAAAATTGTTAAGAGATAATGACCCAAAATTTTTCAAATATGAGGAAAAACATCATATTATAGATTCAAGATCAGATACAGAGGCTCACACCTATAATTCCAGCATTTTGGGAGGCCAAGGTGGGAGGATTACTTGAGGCCTGGAGTTTGAGACCAGGCTGGGCAATGTAGGTAGGAGAATTTGTCTCTACAAAACTAAAAATAAAAAAGTTATCAGGACGTGGTAGTGCCTATAGTCCCAGTTATTTGGGAGACTAAGGCAGGAGCACTGCTTGAGCCCAGGAGGTCAAGGCTGCGGTTAGCCATGATTGTGCCATAGCACTCTAGCCTGAGCAACAGAGTGAGACTCTGACTCAAAAAAAAAAAAAGAAAAAGAAAAGAAAAAGGAAAAAAAAAGCCCCTACAGATTCAATAAGCTCAACAAATACAAAACAAAATATATAAACAAATCACATTAGAGCACATGAGAGTAAGGGTTTCAGAAACCAAAGACAAAGAGAAAACTGTAAAATAGTCAGGAAAGCTAGATGTTCCTGGGCACTCATCCTCATCTTTAGGGTAGCAGCTGCTTTCTGCTCTGTTATTTCTAAATTCCCTAGAACGCGCTCTTACCTCATTAGTGGTTAGCTACTATATTTGTTTCCTGTTCTTGCTATAACAGACCACCACAAATTTAGCCCAAATTTAAAACAACACAAGCTTATTACCTTACAGTTCTTTTTTTTTTTTTTGAGTTGGAGTCTTGCTCAGTCGCCCAGATTGGAGTGCAGTGGCCGCTCCCGGCCACCGCAGCCTCGACCTGCTGGGCTCCGGCGATCCTTCTGCCTCAGCCTTCCAAGTAGCTGGAACTACAGGCGCGCTCTACCACACCCGGTTACTTTTTTTTTTTTTTTTTTGATTTATTGTAGAGATGAGGTCTCGCCAAGTTGCCCAGGCAGGTCTCGAACCTGCGGGCTCAGGCAATCCACTCACCTCGGCCTCCCAAAGTGCTGAGATTACAGGCTGAGCCACCGAGCCCGGCCACCTTACAGTTCTTTAGACCAGAAATCCAAAATAGGTTTTCCTGGGTTCAAATCACGGTGTTCGCAGGGCTGCATTCTTTTGAAGACTCAGGAAGAGAGTCTATTCCTTTGCCTTTTCCAGCTTCTAAAATGAAGTTTCACTCGGTTTATCTATCATCTATCTATCTATCTATCTATCTATTATGTGTGTCATGGTTTTACTCTGTCACCCAGGCTGGAGTGTAGTGGCACCATCACAGTTCGCTGCAGCCTCCACCTATCTGGCCTCAGGCGATCCTCCCCCCTCAGCCTTCCTAGTAGCTGGCACTTCAGGCACACACCACTACACTCAGCTAACACTTTTATTTCTGTAGAGATGAGGTTTTGCTATGTTGCCCAGGCTGTTCTAGAATTCCTGGACTCAAGAAATCCTCTCATCTCAGCCTCCCAAAGTGCTGGATTACACCCGTGAGACATAGCACCCAGTCAAAGTTTCACTTTTTTCTTTTCAGAGTCAGAGTCACTCTGTTGCCCAGCCTAGAGTGCAGTGGCACGCTCACAGCCACCACAGCCTTCACCAGCTAATTTTTTCATTTATTGTAGAGACAAGGTCTCACCAAGTTGCCCAGGCTGATCTTGAACCTGTGAGCTCAGGCAATCCTCTCACTTCGGCCTCCCAAAGTGCTGGGATTATAGGCTTGAGCCACCGTACCCAGTCCCAAAGTTTCACTTTTAAATGCCAAGGACAGCAGACAGAAGAAGGGCCAAGGAAACTCATTTTATTTATCTATTTGGTGGGCAGTTTTATCAGTTCTTTTTTTGAGTTGGAGTCTCACTCTGTCACCCAGACTGGATTGCAGTGGCTGCTCTCGGCCACCACAGCCTCGACCTGCTGGGCTCTGGCGATCCTTCCGCCTCAGTCTTCCGAGTAATCAGAATTACAGGCGCGCGCTACCACGCCTGGCTAATTTTTTTGATTTATTGTAGAGATGAGGTCTCGCCTGCCCAGGCGGATCTCAAACCCACGGGCTCAGGCAATCCACTCACCTCAGCCTCCCAAAGGCGTGGGATTACAGGCTGAGCCACCGAGTCCAACTCAGTTTTATCAGTGCTAACACATGCATAGTCTCAAGCAACCCCTACCCTAATCAGGACATAGAACAGTGTGGTCACCACAAATACCTTCCTCATGTATCTCCTTTGCCATTGTATATTCCTCTCACCTCAGTCTCTGGCAACCGCTGATCTGTTCACGATCCTTGAGTTTTACCTTTTCCAGAATGTCATGCATTTGGAATTATACGATATGTAACCCTTTGAGTGTGGCATCTTTCATTTCAGCATGATGCCCTTGACCTCTGTGTAAGGTGTTGCCTCTACCAATATTTTTCTTTTTCATTCCTGAGTAGTATTTCATCACATGGATATACCATAGTTTGTTTATCATTCATCCATGAAAGGATACCTGGGTTATTTCCAGTTTTTAGTAATTTTGAAGAGTTGCTATAAACATATATGCACAGATTTTTTGTGAAATTTTAAGTTCTCTAAGATAAATACCTAGAAATGGGATTGTTGACCATAGGGTAAGTGCAGCTTTAATTTTATAACTAACTGCCCAATTGTTTTCCAGAGTGGCTACACTATGTTGCATCTCCACCAGCAATGCAGGAGAGTTTTGCTGACCCTGGATCCTTGCCAGCACTTGCTATTGTTTTATTTTAGTCATTTGAATAGGTGCAAAGTGGTATTTCACTGCAGGTTTTTTTTTTTTTTTTTTTTTAGTTGGAGTCTCACTCTGTCACCGAGGCTGGAGTGAGGTAATCCTTCCGCTTCAGCCTTCTAAGTAGTTGAAACTGCAAGCACGTGCCACTGCGCCCGGCTCATTTTTTGATTTCTTATAGAGATGAAATCTCACCAATGTGCCTGGGCTAGTCTCGAATCCATGGACTCAGGCAATCCTCTCACCTCGGCCTCCCAAAGTGCTGGTATTATAGGCCTGAGCCATCGCACTCGGCCCTCGCTCACTGTGGTTTTAATTGGCATTTCCCTAGTGGCTAGTGGTGTTGAACTCTTTATCATGTGCTTACTTGCCACACATATATCCTCTTTAGGGGAATGTCTGCTTAAATTCTTTTTTTTTTTTTTTTTGAGTTGGAGTCTCACTGTGTCACCCAGACTGGAGTGTAGTGGCCACTCCCGACCACTGCAGCCTTGCCTGCTGGGCTCCAGTGATCCTTCCGCCTCAGCCTTCCAAGTAGCTGGAACTACAGATGCGCGCTACCACGCCCAGTTAATTTTTGATTTATTGTAGAGATGAGATCTCGCCAAGTTGCCCAGGTGGGTCTCGAACCCGTGGGCTCAGGCAATCTGCTCACCTCAGCCTCCCAAAGCGCTGGGATTACAGGCTGAGCCACCGTGCCCAGTGTTGTTTAAATTCTTTTTTCATTTTTGTAAATTGATTTTTATTTTTTAATTTTTATTTTAAAGATGTGGAGTACAATTCAGGGTTAGATATACAAATGGTCATTGTACAGGTAAAGTTTGGGTCTCACTTTCATCCCACCTGCTTTGAGATCAGGTACCCTTATTGATGAAGTGTGCCCCATCCTGTAAATTGGTTTTTTTATAAATCATTCGATTTCTTAAAACTTTGGTAAAAAAAAAAAAAAAACACATAACATAAAATCTATCACCTTAACCATTTTTAAGTATACAGTTCAGCAGAGTTAAGTATATTCACATTGCTGTGCAATACATCTCCAGAACCTTTTCATTTTGCAAAACTAAGACTCTATACCTATTAACCAACTCCCATTTGGCCCTCCCCCAACCCCTGCTATCTTTCATTCTACTTTCTGTTTCCATGAATGTAACTACTTTAGATACTTCATATAAGGGGAATCACACAGTATTTGTCTTTTTTGTGAATGGCTTACTTCACTTAGCATAATGCCCTAGGGAGGCACTAAAACATAGCCTCCAAATTCCTTGACATTCTTTGGGTGGGGGGAATCTACGTCCCACTCCTTTTGAACTTGGGTCCTGTGTGTGCTTGGCCAATAGAGCATGGCACAATGAATGCTATGCCAGTTCCCAGGCCTAAACCTTAAGAAACCAACAGCTTTCCACTTCTACCATGCCATGAAGAAGATCAAGCAGCCACGTGGATCTGAGATCCCAGCCAATAGCCAGCAGCAACCACCAGCCTTGAGGTGATTCCAAACCTCAGTTGTTGAGTTATCTTCAGCCTCTGAGTCTTCCAGCTCAAAGGAGAGTCAGAGGAAATTACCAGCAAAAACACAGGGTTGGAAAGAATGAAACCTGTCCAGGCAAATACTGCACGATTCCACTTATTATGAGGGTTCCAAAATAGTCAGACTCATTGAAGCAGAGAGTAGGTGCTCGTTGCCAGGAACTGGAGGGAAGGGAAAGTGGGGAGCTGTCATTCAATGAGTTTGAAGTTTCAGTTGCACGAGAAGAATAAGTCCTAGAGAGTCACCATTAGGGGCCTAGCGTTACCAGGTTGGTGTTGTGCATTTAAAAGAAAATCTAAAAGAAGAGCTCTCATGTGAAGGGTTTTTACCATAAAAACTAAAAACAAAGAGGACAAGGAAACTTGTGGAGGTGATGGATGTGTTTACCACATTGACTGGCATGATGGTTTAATGGGTGTGTACAAGTGTCCAAACTCATGAAATCATATACATTAAATATGTGCAGTTTTTTGTAACTCAATTATACCCCATTGAAACTAAAAAAAAAAAAAAAAAACCAGCTGAGCGGCTCACATCTATAATCCCAGCACTTTGGGAGACTGAGGTAGGAGGATTGCTTAAGCCCAGTTCAAAAGCAACCTAGGCAACATAGCAAGACCCCATCTCTACAAAAAATAATAAAATTACATTAAAAAATTAAAAAGTTAGCCAGGCATGGTGATGTACACCTGTAGACCCAGCTACTTGGAGACTGAGATAGAAAGATCATCTGAGCCTGGGAGGTCAAGGCTACAGTGAGTTGAGATTGTGCCACTGCACTCCATCCTGGGTGACAGGGTGAGATCCTGACACACACACACACACACACACAAATCTGCGCAAGGACTAGAAAGAAGTTTTTAGGGTTGGGGCATAGGCTACATAGAGGATAGACTAGGTGTGGTGGCTCATGTCTATAAGGGATGAGGTGTCTTTAAGAGACTTGTGTGAAGAGGAACTTTGGTGGGTGTGTAGTGCTTAGAATTTTCTGTTGCCTTAGAATTTTCTGGTGCATCCTTTTTTTTTTTGGGTTGAGGTCACCCAAGCTGGAGTGCAGTGGCACAATCATGGCTCACTGTGTCTCAACCTCCTGGGCTCAATGATCCTCTTGCCTCAGTCTCCAGAGTAGCTGGGACTATAGGCATGCACCACCACACTGGGCTAATTTTATGATTTTTTCTTTTGTAGAGATGACATCTCCCTATATTGCCCAGGTTGGTCTCAAACACCTGGGCTCAACCAATCCTGTCGCCTCAGTCTCCCCAAGTACAAGTGCAGGGATCACAGGCATGCACCACCATGCCTAGCCCTGGCATCCACTTTTTTTTTTCTTCTTTGAGTTGGGGTCTCCCTCATTGCCCAGGCTGGAATGCAGTGGCATGATCACAGCGATCACAGTTCATGACAGCCTCGGCCTCCTGGGCTCAGGCAATCCCTCAGCCTCAGCCTCCTGAGTAGCTGGGACTACAGGTGTATGCCACCATGTCCAATTAATTTTTAAATTTTTTATAGAGACAAGGTCTTGCTGTGTTGCCCAAGCTGGTCTCACACTCCTGGGCTCAATTAATCTGCCCACCTCGGCCTCACCAAATACTGGGATTACAGGCATGAGCCACTGTGCCTGGCCTCAGCATCCATTTTTAAATATAAGTTTAACTTTCTCATACCAGAAGTAGGGCTACGTTACTCTGGACACAGCTTCCGATGCTATAACCTTCCTGAATGGCTGCACGGCCAGAGATGAGCACTTAGAGGCGTCTCTCTGCCCAGCAGTCTGGGTGCCCCCATCTCCTAACAGTTTCCTTCAATTGGACCATTCAGAAATCGGCCCTTGAACTTAAAGTAACCACCTCTCCATCACAGCCTGACCTCCTAGAACTGGTGCCCTGCTTGCTTTAAACCTACCGGGTAGCCGGGCATCGTGGCATGTGCCTATAGTTCCAGCTACTTGGAAGGCTGAGGCAGAAGGATCAATTGAACACAGCAGGTGGAGGCTGCAGTGGCTGGGAGTGTGCCACTGCCCTCCAGCCTGGGTGACAGAGTGAGACTCCAACTGGGGGGGGGCACACCTACCAGGTAAAGCTCCCCTCAGGAAACCTATTGGGAAAATGCCCTGGATTCAAGAGAGGTGTTTGTCTAGGGGTCTCTTCCCTACCTACCTGCCTGTGCTTCTTGATCTGTGTGTGCCAGCCCACACTCAGTGTACCCCAGGGTCCGTAAGTACTAAAACTCTTAAACTTTTATTCTGTGGTTGTGTCATTGAAGCCATGCCACAATCCGACCCCTGAAGGTGTGGCTGCCCCAAAGGGACCCATGCAGACAGATCCCCTGCTGGTGTTCTTTTGTCCAAGCCTTCAGTGACTGCTGGGGACAGTAGCTACCAGCTACATGGATAAACAAATTTGAAGAGTTTCCTTGAAGGCAGGAGCCATTTTCCCACAACACGGGAAGTGCCTTCAGCAAAGGGAGCCCTCAGAGGCTCAGAGCCCTAGGAAGAGCCCTCAGGGACAGGGGCGGGGCTTGTACCAAGTGCTGCGCAGAGACAGAGGGGAAGACAGAGCTCAGGGGCCCAGGAAGAGCTGAACTTGGCTGAGAAGCCAGCACCCTAAGACCGGCTGAGGGAGGGTATCTTCATCCGGGAGACAGGAGAGTCAGAGCCAGGAGCTGCGATGGAGGCAGGAGGTGGTGACGAGGCAGCAGAAGCCGAGGACCCCGATGTCTGCCCGGGGTTGGCTCAGAGGAAGAGGGTTTGTGCTGCCTCTTTCTGTTGCAAATGACACAAACAAACCCAGGCATAAACAAGGAATGGCTTGTGCAATGGATAATGGATTCAGGACCATGAAGCAATGTTACCGGAGGCACTGGCCCTTTACCTCCTGGGCTCCAGCCTCCAGCTTCCTGGCGTGACCCCTGACAGTTTCCATCACCATGAAATTCAGTGGACAGGATGGTGCTGTTCCCCCATCTCTCAAACCAAAGTCCTGGGACTGAGCCTCATTGGTCCTGATTAACCGGACTCAGGCCATGGGTTCATCCCTACACCGGTCATCAAGGCTAGAATCATGGAAAACCCTGACATGTTCACCCTTGATCATGGGCTCCATCCTAGTCTGGGAGCTGTAGTTTGCTACTTATGAAATGTGTGAGCTGGGGACAAGGTCCCCAGAAAGCAAGTTCAGAGTACAACGTCGCTCCAAGAAGAGAGAGTAGATGCTGAGCCTCAAGGGTAACAAGTGTCTAGAACTGTCCCTGGATCCTGATGCTGGGCACCACCGAACTGTGAGGACCCCTGATTCTAGCACTTAATATATGTTTGTGGGAGGGAGGGACGGACGGATGGACGGACGGACGGACAGATGGATGGATGGATGGACAGATGAACAGACAGATGGAAGAACAAGCCCATCTTTCCAACTCTGAGAGAATAAATTATTTCTTGCTCCATGTCCCCCTCTGTTTGCTTTTACCACCAGCCTAGCACAAAAGCAGGCCTTGGGCTTGTTCATGGCACTATCCCCAGTACCCAGTGCAGGACCCAGCAAAGTGTAGGGGTACAGAAAACATTTGAATGAGCAAATAAGCTCTTCTACAGAAAGGGCTCTCAGTTTCCCTATCTGAACCTCCATTTCTTCATCTATAGCCAGAGGGTGCTGCTCTGAGTATCAGGCAGCCATGACAACCTGAACCGCAGCTCTGTGAACATGGGCACTGGGCACAGACATCACCCGTCCCAGTGGAAGCAGCCCCTTGCACTCATCTGGCATGGAAGTAGTTAATTGCCCTCCTAAACTACAGGAAAACCTCAGTTGCCCCTCATCTTCCCCTGCTTGCCAGATCCAGAATCTAATTTTGCAACAGGCCAGAGGACTAATCCATTTAGCAGACTCTCCAGTCGTGGGGAAGGGAAGCGAGGAGTTAGTGATGGTCCCTGGGAGATGAAGGTTTGGAAAATGTTCAACCCCTGTCTGGAAAACTACTGGGAGACCAGGCTTGGCTCTAGATAGACTCATGGCCAGAGCAGAATAGGGATAGAAGGGACAGGGCTTCCTCCAAGGTGGTGAGTCTCCCATCACTGGAAGCATTCAAGCAGGCATACGGCATTCACTTATAGGGAATGTTGTACAAGGGGTAAGAATGAGTGTGTCCTTCTATCCCTGGATTCTTAGGATTCAGACCCACACAGACTCACAGTGACAGGATGTCTTCTGGGTGCGGGCTTCCTTAATCCCCCTAACAGCCCAAAAAGGGAGTTAGCCATAGCCCCATTTTACAAAGAAGGAAAACCAGGTACTACAGGATCAAATTGCTTGGCCCGTGTCACTTCACTAATGGTAGCAACAGCAACAGCATCGATTTGAACTGGAGCCTAAGCACCAGCTCAAGCACCTTATTCACGTTAGTTCACTGACTCCCCACAGCTACTCTGTGAGGTGGGTATTGAAAAGACAGACCGAGAGTGGGAAGCCATTTTTAAAATCTTGGTCCTAAACCCTAACACAATGATGAGAAAGTAGAGGCTACGTCCAGGAGAAATACATGCTCTAGGTAAAGATTAACTTTACCTACTTTGTCTTTTCAGAAACACAGACTCCTTAAGCATGACCAGTACCAGCCTATTGTAACCTGTCTTTTTAGAAACTCAAACCAACCGGGCTCGGTGGCTCAGCCTGTAATCCCGTACCTTTGGGAGGTTGAGGTGAGTGGATTGCCTGAGCCCGCGGGTTCGAGACCCGCCTGGGCAACTTGGCGAGACCTCATCTCTACAATAAATCAAAAATTAGGCAGGCGTGGCAGCGCACACCTGTAATTCCAGCTACTCAGAAGGCTGAGGCGGAAGGATCGCCGGAGCCCAGTGGGTAGAGGCTGCGGTGGCCGGGAGCGGCCACTGCACTCCAGTCGGGTGACGGAGTAAAACTCCAACCCCCCCCCCAAAAAAAGTAACTCAAACCTCTTAAGCATGACCAGTATTGACCCATTGTGTACTCAGTGCCTGGTGACCAGGACCCCCCCTCAGGGTCTCCAAGACATCCACAAATGGTCAAGAAGGAAGTTATGGCAGTCATGTCTACCTGATTGCAACATTTCCAGGAGGAATGGATTTAAACCAGAGCTCGGGGGGGCTACAGTGCCATACTCATCTAGAGTGTAGGCCTGCCTCCTGTCTGTGGGAAGTGAACCTTTCTTAAATAAATCTTTTATTCTTTCACCTCTTTGTGTGTTGCAAATCTTTGCATTACTTCAATCTCTGGTTACCAGTGTACACCTCTGGCACACTAGCTCCGGTAGTGCTGTACACCTCCCCATCCATCCATCTACCTTCACCCTCAGGTATTACTCTCCCCCATTCTACAGATGAGGAACCTGAGGCCAGAAAAGGTTAAGTTATTTGCCCAAGGTCAAAAAGTCAGTCCACATGCCAACCCCAGCCTCAGGTCTGCCTGACACCAAAGTCCTGGCTTTTCCCCAGAGCAGCAGATACAAACCCGGGTTTTCATGTTGTCTGTTCCTTCCACTGAGGCTCACTGCCAGGGACAATGTGGACCCCTGGCACAGAGACCTCTCCCCCCGTCCCGTGCCCCCCACTGGCTTCCTCTTCTGGGAGAAGAACAGGAGAAAGGCAAGAAGTGGGACAAGCTATAGCTACTCCTCCCATTCTTCCATCCCCTGAATTCCACACTGAACAAGCAGCTCCAACAGAAAGGGGTCAGCTTGCCCAGCGGGAGGTCTGTCCTGCAGAGTGGGCTTGTGATGCCAGGGGAGAAATACGGTGGTGGCCGTATGGACCTGGGTTGAGCCCTAGGCACTGGCTCTTTAAGGGGCAAAGCCATCAGCTCTTCAAGGACAACGCAGGGAAGCAGGGTCTCACTCCTTCCTGAACACCCATGTGCCAGGCACTGTGCATTAGCTCTGCTCTCTCCTTCACGCCTGACATTGACCTAGAACGCTCACCTGCATCGATCAGCCCAGGAGGCCTGAGGATCATGCCAGCCTGCATATTACTGCTGCTTCCAGCCTTCTCTGCCCTGGCTTCCTCCCTCCACCGTCCTCACCGCCCATCTGCAGCCACTGTCCCACCCGTACCTGAGGTGGCCCGGGCCCTGACCCTTGCGTGCCATTTGGGAGTGCCCTGGTGCCCCCTTCTGGCTGCTGCTTGAAAGACAAGGGCCCAGGGATGGCCTCAGCCTGCTTGACTCAGGCTGGGGAGTCCAGCAACCCCCGTGTGGGGTGGTTGGCTGGTTGGAGTGCTCCTTGCCTCACTGCAGAAGGATCTCAGGCAGCTTCCAAGGCTACACGATGTCCAAGCAGAGCAGAAGACAAGAGTGGGGGGAAAGGTGAGGAGCACAAGGGCAGAAGCACAAAAGAGCCAGGAGTGAAGTTAAAATAGACAATTTCAGGGTCTGCTATTGTGGAAACAAGGTCACAGACTTGGAACATCTGGAAGATGGCTGTTATGGTTTCCTCCAAATGAATACAGGAGCATCCACCAGCCACAGCTGGGTGACAACCTGTCTTCTTTCTCAACCCAACACCTTCACAGGTTCTCTTTACAAGTGGGTACAACGCGTGATTTCACACACAACATTCACACATGCGCACACACACGTTCGCCACCTCCTTTTGGAACTCATGCTGGATGTACAGAGGAGGGAGAGGCATGTCGTGGGGGCCATCCCCCAGTCCAAAGATGGTACAGTTCTTCCCATGGAGCCAAGAGTATGGGGGCTGTGTGTCCCACTCTCTGCTGGCCTCACTCCACCCATCAAGATGTTTAAGGTTAAGTTATTTGTTTAAGGTTAAGTTATTATCTGGAGGGTTCGTTATCCTCAGCAAGATTTTATTTACAGGATGCTGTGAGTATACTGAGCCTGTCCTCCCTGTGGAAGCCTGGTTGTTTCCCCAGGAGACTGAGTCTTTCTTTCTTTCTTTTTATTTTTTTTTGAGTTGGAGTCTCACTCTGTCACCCAGACTGGAGCGCAGTGGCCGCTCCCGGCCACCACAGCCTCGACCTGCTGGGCTCCGGCGATCCTTCTGCCTCAGCCTTCCAAGTAGCTGGAACTACAGATGCGTGCTACCACTCCCGGCTAATTTTTGATTTATTGTAGAGATGAGGTCTCACCAAGTTGCCCAGGCGGGTCACAAACCCGCGGGCTCAGGCAATCCACTCACCTCAGCCTCCCAAGGCACAGGATTACAGACTAAGCCACCGAGCCCGGCTTGAGTCGTTCTCCCAAGCCCTGAGCTGTCAGGAAAGGCAGAGCCTTGCTCACCTGCCTTCCAGCCTTACTGTCTCCAGGGCTCCTCCCTAGAATGGAGGTCTCTCTGACCCTACCTGGATGGTCTTGCCCTCAAGACACTGTGCCAGGCTTCCCTGAGGGACTCAGGCCTACAACCAGTTGGCATCCTGGATCCTGGGTTCCTTCCAGGCTATGCTGAGGTCTCTTCTGCTTGGCCTAACTGAATTGGCTGAAACAAAAGCCTGCCCAGACTAGCTCACAGTAGGGGACCTGTATGGCCCAAACACAGGTGGGGCAGCCAGGGAGCCATACCTCAAGGTTTCCAAATCAGTGTTCCTTGGAATGCAAATGACAAAAGTCCCAAGTCAACCTCCAGCAAAAGGAAGAAGAGGAGGAGGTAGTGGCTTAGTACCATGTGGCACTAGCGCCTCAGCCTTGCTTCCCTCATCTGCTTCTTCCCTGAAGGAATGACAGGACCGCCGATACCTCTGTCTCCATCCCACTCTCGCAGAGTTTCTCACTTCCCATAAGTTCCAATCAAGGCTCCCACCAGTCTCTAGTCTCAACGGACAGGCAGAGGTCATATGCCCATCTCTAAGCCAATTACCACAGTTGGGGTTGTGGGCACTTACACTGAGTAGTTAGGTCTGGGTCTCTGCCCACTTCTAGGCAACCCAATTCCCTGGTCTGAGAGGTTTTGGGAGCTCTTTAAGGAAAAGAGGGGTCTGTGGCAGAAGAGAGGGTGTCGGGCAGAGATGGATCTGTCTTTTCGATCCAGGAAGCCCAGTACCGCTGAGATCTCAGAAACTGGAACAGGGAGCTGTGGAGAGCTGAGGTGGGCCCCACAGGGATATAAGGCTCTGCTTCTCTCCTGTGTCTTTCCTCCCATTTATTTATTTTAACTTTTATTTATTTATTTTTTCTTTTTCATTTTAGAGACAAGATCTCACTATGTTGCCCAGGCAGATCTCGGACTTCTGGCCTCAAGAAACGCTCTTGCCTCTGCCTCCCAAAGTGCTGGGATTATAGTCATCGTGCTGGCCTCTGCCCCTTTCTTTGGCCACCCCTCCACTTTCCCCTCCTAGTTCCTTTCCCTCACATCATTGATCTGCAGATATGATGACCTAAGCCATCCCAGGGCCAGATGACACAGCTCATGGAGTCATTCCATTTGGGTCTGAATCCTGGCTTTGCATTTATTAGCTGAGGGACTTGGGACACTATATTTCATCTGTCTGAATGTAATGGTCCTTCCTCACAAAGTGAACTGAGAACAGGGCCAGCTTCCCGGGTGCCCACTGCCAGCTTCATGGGAGATGAGGTATTGAGGATACTTAGCACTCTGGGCGCGGTGGCTCATGCCTGTAATCCCAGCACTTTGGGAGGCTGAGATAGGAGGATTGCTTGAGCCCAAGAGTTTGAGATCAGCCTAGGCAACATAGTGAGAGCCCCCTATCTCTACAAAAACAAAAAACAAAACAAAGCAAATCAATTAGCTGGGCGTGGTGGCATGTGCCTGCAGGCCCAGCTACTCGGGAGGCTGAGGTGGAAGGATCACCTGAGCCCAGGAGTTTGAGGCTGCAGTGAGCCATGATCGTGCCACTGCACTCCAGCCCAGGTGACAGAGTGAGACCCTGACTCAAAAAACAAACAAAAGGCCGGGCTCAGTGGCTCAGCCTGTAATCCCAGCGCTTTGGGAGGCTGAGGTGAGTGGATTGCCTGAGCCCGCGGGTTCGAGACCTGCCCAGGCAACTTGGCAAGACCTCATCTCTACAATAAATAATAATAATAATAAAAAATTAAGCCGGGCTCGGTGGCTCAGCCTGTAATCCCGCGCCTTTGGGAGGCTGAGGTGAGTGGATTGCCCGAGCCCGCGGGTTCGAGACCCGCCTGGGCAGCGAGACCTCATCTCTACAATAAATCAAAAAATCAGCCGGGCGTGGTAGCGCATGCCTGTAATTCCGGCTACTCGGAAGGCTGAGGCGGAAGGATCGCCGGAGCCCAGCAGGTCGAGGCTGCGGTGGCCGGGAGCGGCCACTGCACTCTAGTCTGGGCGACAGAGTGAGACTCCAACTCAAAAAAAAACCAACAACAACAACAAAAAAATTAGCCAGGCATGGTAGCACGTGCCTGTAGTTCCAGCTACTTGGAAGGCTGAGGCGGAAGGATCGCTGGAGCCCAGCAGGCCGAGTCTGCAGTGGTCAGGAGCGTGCCACTGCACTCCAGTCTGGGCAACGGAGTGAGACTCCAACTCAAAACAAAACAAAACAAAACAAAAACAAAAAAAACCAAAAAACAACTTAGCACAAGCCACTGTGGAGAACAGCCTAATGGGGCCTCAAAAAGATAAACATAGAATTGTCAATTGATTCAGCCTTTCCTCTCCTGGGTACACACCCAAGGAATTGAAAGCAGAGACCCGGATAGATGTCTGCACACCATGGTTCAGAGCAGCATCATTCACAATAGCCAAAAGGCGGAAACAGCTCCAGGCATCATCCACAGAGAGGGAGACAGACAAGATGTGGGTATATTGACAGGGTTCAGGACAGGCTGCCCCGAAACATGGCACCTTGGATATTATTTCAAGCAGAAGAGACCTGACCAGTGACATGTGCAGGAAGGCATTTCTGACTTTCCCCTGAAGCAGGTTGTAAACCCCACACATGAGAGAGGCCCTTGCCACACCTGGAGGGAGGCAGCACCCTTATCTCTGAGGAGAAAGGGGCTCCGAAAGAATCGGAATGGACAGGCCTCTCCATTTCTCCCAGCTGATGACACTCAGCACTTCATCCTGAAACCAGCCCGATTTTCTGGCAAGCTGGATGCCCACAGAACTGAAGGCTAAGAAACTTACCGTGAGGTGCACCGGCTGCCTGTTGATCAACTCCTCTTCTTTGTCTCCCTGTGTTCTTTCTCTGCTCCATAAACCCCTAAATTTAGTCAGGGGGTAAGGGATGGATTTGAGGTTTGGCGTTCGTCTCTCTATCTGATGTCATGCATAAACTAATAAACCCTTCTTCCCTGGCAATACTCATTGTCTCCGTGAGTGACTTTCTGGGTGGCAAGCGATGGGATGACCCCAAGCCCCTGGGGTTCAGTAACAATCCTATCACACCCTTCCACGATGATCCACTGTTCAACAAACCCAAGCAGAAAACACTCAGGCTTGACTGCTTCTCTGGGTCTTCATTTCCTTACGAAGGCTGCTGTATCACATATACATGAGTTCTGTAAAGCTCCTATGAAATACATTTGTATGCATTTCTCTTGTTAATCTCTCTTTTGCTATGGGAGTCCCAGTTGAGAACTTGGAAAGTTAGAAGAAAAAGATATTTTTCTTCCCCTGCAATACAGACAATGGAATGTTATTCAGCCTTGAGAGGAGTGAATTCTGACACATGCTACAACATGAATGAACCTCGGAGACGTTATGCTAAGTGAAATGAGCCAGACACAAAGGGACAAATGTTGTGCAATTCCGTTTACATGAGATACCCACACCTGTCAAATTCAGAGAGTAAAATAGAGGTAACCAGGAAAGGGGGCTGCAGGGGAGGAGAAACGAGGAGTTATTCTTTAACGGGCTTAGAGTTTCTGTTCAAGATGATGAAAAAAGCTCTGGAAATGGATGGTGGTGATGGTTGCACAACACTGTGAAGGCACTTAATGCCACCGAATTGTACTCCTGAAGACAGTTAAATGATCAATAATAGCAATAAAGCCACCCACAGTGACATGCCTGTTGTCTTATCTACTCAGGAGACTGAGGCAGGAGGACTGCCTGTGAATAGCCACTACACTTCAGCCTGGGCAACATAATGACACCTTGTCTCTAAATAAAAAGGGAAAAATGTAAAACAAAAATAAGTAAATATTATCTCAAAAAGGAAAAGAGTGCTTAGCACAGAGTCTGGCACGAAAACACACTGTACTGTATACAGCTACTACGATCAGTCTTCTCAGTTTGCTCACGTTCTTTTTTTGATTATTATTATTTTAATAGAGGAAGGAGTCTTACCATGTTGCCCAGGCTGCTCTCAAATGCCAGGACTTAAGCGAGCTGCCCACCTTGACCTCCCAAAGTGCTGGGATTATAGGCGTGAGTCACCGTGCCTGGCCTGTTCCTATTCTGTTAGCATTTGCTCGCATTGCTCAGGTGACCAGCTGTCCCCACTTCCTGGCATGCACTTCCAGTGTGCAAATCAGGAAAGTCTGGGGCAAGGCAGGGTTGTGGGTCACCTTGCCTGCTGCCAATTCCCTCTTCTCTTCATTCCCCAATTCCACAACTTGGAGAAGGAAACTGGCTTGGTCCAGGTCATCTTTTCTAGCCAAGCAGCCCAGGTCACTATCAGACCTGCATGGGTGTCCACGGGCCAGGAGCGCTCCCTTGGCCCGGGACCCGGGTCACTTGGGGGTTTCCCTTTGCAGGACCTGTGGGTCGGGCAGACAGCAGGATGGTTTCAGGTTAAGAAGCCACCTGGGGAGGTTGGTGGCCACTGACCTCAGAAGCCTGCACTTTTTTTGGGGGGGGGTTAGAATCTTACTCTGTGCCCAGGCTGGAATGCAGTGGCATGCTCATGGTCACCGTAGCCTCAACCTGCTGGGCTCAGGTGAGCCTTTTGCCTCAGGCTTTCAAGTAGCTGGAACACAGGTGTGCGCCACCAAGCTCAGCTAATTTTTTTATTTATTGTAGAGACAAGGTCTCGCCAAGTTGCCCAGGCTGGTCTCAAACTCCTGAGTTCAGGCAATCCTTTCGTCTCTGCCTCCCAAAGTGCTGGAATTATAGGCGTGAGCCACTATGCCCAGCTAGAAGCCAATACTTTTGAAAGAAGCCCAGTAGTGAGGGCAGGGGGGCTCAAAGCCAACCTCAGCCCAGGCCACATCCACCCAGCTCAACCTGCTTTCTGGTCCTTGCTCTCATACTTCCTCACCCCAACCTCACAGCTTTACCCAGGAAGGACTCAGAGTCCCCACCGCCCTGTGCTTGGGCACGGCAGCTGCTGTGGTGGGAAAGGCCACCTTCCCCTGACCAGGTGCTCCAGAGGACCCCCTGGGCCCTGTTAGTCACCACAGTGGCCACAGGGCCTGTCAGGTGCTAGGTGCTTAATGTGGTCTCATGTAAATCTCACAGCAGTCCTGGAAGGGCGTTCACAAGTGAAGAAACTGAGGCCCAGAGCTGCGAGGTTCCTTACCCAAATTGAAAACTTGTCTGTGGCAGAGCCAGATTTGAACTGGGTCGGTCTGACTCCAGATGGCTATGGGGTCCGTAAGGGGCTTCTTCCGGGGGTGGAAATTGCGGGAGGCTGAGGCACAAGCTAGGGGGCAGGAGTGGGCGGAGACGCTCCCAGGTGTTCTGCATCAGGGTGGCTTTCCAACTGCCTGGGCCTCCTCACCTCTGTGCCAAGAGCTTTCTGAGCATCGTCCTGCAGAATCTTCACAAGGGCCCCACAAAAAGGGTGCCATTATTACTCTCTCCATTTTTCAGGTGAGGTAATGGAGGCCCCGGATCACACATGTGGGATAGGGTGTGAGGCCAAGGTGAACTCAGCCTTTTCCAAGGCAACGACTCTTTTTTTTTTTTTTTTGAGTCGAGGTCTCATTCTGTTGCCCAGGCTGGAGTGCAGAGGCATGTTCACAGCTTACTACAGCCTTGACCTCTTGGGCTCAGGCAATCCTTCCACCTCAGCCTCCCGAGTAGCTGGAACTACAGTCGTGCACCCCCATGCCCGACTAACTTTTAATTTTTTTTTTTTTTTTTGAGTTGGAGTCTCACTCTGTCACCCAGACTGGAATGCAGTGGCTGCTCCCGGCCATCGCAGCCTCGACCTGCTGGGCTCCGGCGATCCTTCCGCCTCAGCCTTCAAAGTAGCCGGAATTACAGGCATGCGCTACTATGCCCAGCTGGTTTTTTGATTTATTGTAGAGATGAGGTCTCGCTGCCCAGGCGGGTCTCGAACCCGCGGGCTCAGGCAATCCGCTCACCTCAGCCTCCCAAAGGCGCGGGATTACAGGCTGAGCCACTGAGCCCGGCTCAACTTTTAATTTTTTAGAGAGACAAGGTCTTGCTATGTTGCCCAGGCTAGTCTCGAACTCCTGGGTTTTATCGATCCTCCCGCCTCGGCCTCCCGAAGTGCTGGGATTACAGGTGTGAGCCACCGTGCCCGACTGCAAGGACTGTTAATGCAACCCCGCTCCATACTCCTATCCTCTGTCCCCCATGCCCTGACTTCCTAACTCCTGCGGCCCTCTCACCCCCTGCCATTCCTTAATGTCTAGCAGAATTCAAGTCTGGCCAGATACAACCCAGGCCACCTCTTCCTAGGCCCACCAGGGGGCGTGCGAGCTCCTTCAAAAGACCTTACGAGGCCGATCGGGATGGGTCTAGAATCTGAGGCCAAGGCAGTCAGAAAGGAGCCTCCGGCCACGGGGGTGGGTTGAGGGTGGGGCAGGGATGGGAGCCTGGACCCAGGAGCAAGCCACCTGGCTTGACACTCTGGCCCTGCCAAGCCTTGCAAGAGCCCTCTCCTCTGCGGGCCCCAGTTTTTTGTCCATAAAGTGGGAGGTGGGGCTCTCTAGGGCAGAGCGTCTCAACTTTTAGCATGTTGTGTGTGACTCATCTGGGAATCTTTATAAGGCAGATACTGGGTCTGGGGCGGGGCCTGGGAAGCCGCATTTCTAAGAAGCTCCCAGGTGGTGTCCACGCTACTGTCTTCTTGGATTTATCTCTGAGGGACCAGCAGCTCTGATGACAAATTTATTTCTTTTTCTTTCTTCTTCCCCCTCTCCCCTTCCTCCTCCTCTTCCTTCCTCCCTCTCCTTCCCTCTTCCCACCTCCCCCTTTCTTTCTTTCTTCAGAGTCTCAATGTCACCCAGACTGGAGTGCAGTGGCATGATCACAGCTACCACAGCCTCTACCTGCTGAACTCAGGAGATCCTCTTGCCTCAGCTTTCCAAGTAGCTGGGACTACAGGTATGCACCACCATACCCAGCTAATTTTTTTTTTTTAAAGTCAGAGTCTCACTCTGCCACCCAGCTGGAGTGCAGTGGCATGTTCACAGTCACTGTAGCCTCGAGCTGCCGGGCTCTGGTGATCCTTCCACCTCAGCCTTCCAAGTAGTTGGAACTACAGACATGTGCCACCACGCCCAGCTAGTTTTTTGATTTTTTTTTAGTTGGAGTCTCACTCTGTCCCCCAGACTGGAGTGCAGTGGCACGCTCCCGGCCACCGCAGCTTCAACCTGCTGGGCTCCAGCGATCCTTTTACCTCAGTCTTTCAAGTAGCCGGAACTATAGGTGCACACTACCATGCCCGGCTAGTTTTTGCTTTATTGTAGAGACGAGGTCTTGCCAAGTTGCCTGGGCAGGTCTTGAACTCACGGGCTCAGGCAATCCACTCACCTCGGCCTCCCAAAGTGCTGGGATTACAGGCTGAGCCACCGAGCCTGGCCGATTTTTTTTTTTTTTGAGTAGGAGTCTCACTCTCACCCAGTTTGGAGGGCAGTGGCATGCTCCCAGTCACCGCAGCCTTGACCTGCTGGGCTCAGGTGATCCTTCCGCCTCAGCCTTCCAAGTAGCTGAAACTACAGGCACACACCACCACGCCTGGCTAGTTTTTTGATTTATTGTAGAGATGGGGTCCTCACCAAGTTGCCCGGGCTGGTCTTGAACCCGTGGGCTCAGGTAATCCTCTCATCTCAGCCCTCCCAAAGTGCTGGCATTATAGGCATGAGCCACCATGCCTGGCCTTTTTTGATTTATTGTAGAGATGATGTCCTGCCAAGTTGCTCAGGCTGGTCTCGAACTCCTGGTCTCAGGCAATCCTTTTGCCTTGGTTGGCCTCCCAAAGTGCTAGGATTACAGACGTGAGTGTATGACAAAATGACGACAAAGTGTTTTTTTGAGCTGAGTGGGGAAGTCTTGCCAGTGCCCCAAACTCTTCTGAGAAGGTGGCTGCTCATGTGTTCATTCACTCATTCCTTAATTCACTCAACAAGCGTTTTCTGGGCGTCTCTCTATGCCAGGTCCCTGTTATCAGGAACATAGACATGGACAAGACCCTGTTCTGCACTTGAGGAACTCATGGACACAAGAACCAGAGAACAGCACTTGTGACTTGTTCTGGCAGAGAAGCCCAGAGTGGGACCCCTGACCAGAGAGTGTTAGAGAAGGTTCTGGAAGATTCCCCCACTTACTCTTAACGAATGGGCAGGAGAGCGCCAGGCAAGGGAGGGGGGCGGGAGGAAAGGGTGTTCCAGGCAGAGGAAAAGGCATGTGCAAAGGCCCTGAGGAGAGAGCCAGGCCGGGAGGTAAAGTGGTTGTGCAGTGAGAGAGCCATGCACAGACACACAAACACACATCAACCCCCACCGCAAAGTAGACACACAAACACACCAGTAGATACACCCTCACCCCCCTAACCCTGCACCCAGGGCGTGCTGATGTGGGTGAGAAGCAGCATCCTAAAAGTGGGGAGAAGTCTTATCTGGAGAACTCCCGGGAGCTCTGCGCCCACTGAAGTGGGTTGTTGCAGCAGGGTTTCCGTGGCAAGCCCCACCTGCCTCCCCAGACTCTGCAAGGACAGCTCCCAAGGCTCCTTCAGCTGGACAGTGGGGGCTCCCCTGGCTTCTGGACTCCAGAGCCCACCCCTGTCACCCCTCTCCACTCCCACCCCCAACTCTGGGCCCCCAGGTCCAGAGAAGCGACCGGACACTCACACAGGGCCCCTCCCACCCCGCCCCCTCAGCTCTTCTGGCTTTTGGGCCCCTGCCGTCCCTCCAGCCACTTTGAGAAGCAGGTATGAGCCGGGCTTGGTGGTTCAGCCTGTAATCCCGCGCCTTTGGGAGGCTTAGGTGAGTGGATTGCCGGAGCCCGCGGGATCGAGACCCGCCTGGGCAACTTGGCGAGACCTCATCTCTACAAAAAATCAAAAACTAGCCGGGCGTGGTAGCGCGCACCTGTAGTTCCGGCTACTTGGAAGCCTGAGGCGGAAGGATCTCCGGAACCCAGCAGGTGGAGGCTGCAGTGACCAGGAGCGGCCACTGCACTCCAGTCTGGGCGACGGAGTGAGACTCCAACTCAAAAAAAAAAAAGAGAAGCAGGTATGGATAACCCTTTTGGAGGTGACGCAGGCTTGGAGGGAGGCGGTGTCTACCCAGGCCTGACTCTGAGCTGGAGTTCTTTCCACCTGGTGTGGAGGCTGGGAGGGTTGCAGTCTACAGAACGCCAGGGCCTTAGACTCCCGTCGCCTGGCCCCCCACCCTAAGGCCAGAGCATTCATTCCTTCATGCCATTCATTCAGACATCCTGAGCATCTCCCATGCAGCGGGCCCCCTGCCTGGCCCAGAGACTTGTAGTCCAGGTCAGGGACAGAACCTGAACAGAGAGGCAAATGAAACACCGAGGCCCCTTGGGTGTTCACGGGCATGCGGGCTCTCCCCACAGTGGGAAGGTTGGAGGGCAGAGGGTTGAGGGGCCTGCAGGAGGGATCTGAGAACGCAGACCTGGGCTGGGAGGAGGAGAGAGAGCGCCTAGATCCCGTCACCCAGGAAGGCCAGGGAGACATGGACTTGCCCCAGGCCAGTTCTTTGTGGAGATGAGATTAGAAACCAGCTCCTAGCCATCCCCCCTCATGGACGCCCCTAGGCCCACCATCTTACTCCCATGCAAGTCCACACACTCCCATACCCCCAGGCACCGGGATCTGCCCAGACAGGTCCTTCCATTTCCTGCCTCCCAGGTGGCACCTGGTGCAACTGGGAGCCACCTCCAGGCACGTCCCTGACAGAGGCTGGGTAAGAAGGCTCCTCCCCCAAGGCACGGGGGAGGTGGGTGTTCTGGGTGGAGCAGGGCCCCTTGCAGAAAGAGCCTCCTCTCTGTTCACCCTGGGGTGAGCAGTGGGGGACAGTGGACCACAGAGTAGCACCGGGGGCCTCTGCCCTCACCCTGCAGGGACGGCACAGGTGCACCCTTTGGAAAGAAGATGGTGGAGGACTGTGGGGGAGCATGCGTTGTGTGCCTAGAGCCGTGCTAAGCATTCTCTGTGCCTTATCTCACCTTCTTTAATCTCTACCCAGCAATTCAGGGAAGGATTACCATCTCCAGCTGTCATGGGAATTGTCCTCTTCCTCCCGCCTTATTAGCTTGGTGGGGAAGAGACAGGAAATGACACAGTCTTGGCTAGTGTGATTGTTTAAATATTTTTTAATTTTAATTTTAATTTTTTTTCTTTTTTGAAAAAGAGATGAGGTCTCACTATGTTGCCTAGGCTGGTCTTGAACTCCTCCCTCAGCCTCCCAAAGTGCTGTGATTACAGGCGTGAGCCTCAGTACCTGGTGGCTAGCATAATTGTTTTTTAAATTAAAAAAAAAATTTTTGTTTTTTGAGTTGGAGTCTCACTCTGTTGCCCAGACTGGTGTGCAGTGGCCACTCCCAGCCACCGCAGCCTCGACCTGCTGGGCTCCGGTGATCCTTCCGCCTCAGCCTTCCGAGTATCCGGAGTTACAGGCATGCGCTACCACACCCGGCTGATTTTTTGATTTATTGTAGAGATGAGGTCTCGCTGCCCAGGCGGGTCTCAAACCTGCGGGTTCAGGCAATCCACTCACCTCAGCCTCCCAAAGGCGCGGGATTACAGACTGAGCCACCGAGCCCGGCAGCATAATTGTTTTTATTTATTTTTGAGCTTGAGTCTCACTCTGTCGCCCAGACTGGAGTGCAATGGCCGCTCCCAGCCACTGCAGCCTCGACCTGCTGGGCTCCGGCGATCCTTCCGCTTCAGCCTTCCGAGTAGCCGGAATTACAGGCGCGCACTACCACACCCAGCTAATTTTTTGATTTTATTGTAGAGATGAGGTCTCGCCTGCCCAGGCGGGTCTCGAACCCTCAGGATCAGGCAATCCACTCTCTTCAGCCTCCCAAAGGAGCGGGATTACAGGCTGAGCCACCGAGCCCAGCAGCATAATTGTTAAAAGGCAATCTTGCAGGGGTGTTGGCGCCCTACCAAGACAAGGAGGGCTTCCTTGAAGGCAGGGGCCTGGTTCAGGTGGGGTGAGGGAGGCATCCCCTGCTGCTGGCAGGTGAGGGCAGCAGGGCAGTGGGAGATGGGGTATTGAGGAAGGCCCTGCCAAGATGGCCTCCAGGATCCTCACCTCCTGGTGTCCACGCCCTTGTGTAGTCCCTTCCCACTTTTTGTCAGGGGGGTGTCTGGGTGACCTAAGGAATACAGTGGAAGGTCAGGTGCGGTGGCTCATGCCTGTAATTCCAGCACTTTGGGAGGTAGAACGAGAGGACTGTCTGAGTCCAGGGGTTCAAGAACAGCCTGGGCAACGTGACCTCGTTTCTACAATAAATCAAAAACTTAGCGGTGTGTGGTGGCGTGCACCTGTAGTTCCAGCTACATGGAAAGCTGAGACAGAAGGATCGCCTAAGCCCAGTAGGTCGAGGCTGCGGTGGCCATGAGCATGCCATTACACTCCAGCCTGAGTGATAGAGTGAGATCCCAACTCAAAAAAAGAAAGAAAGAAAGAAAAAAAGAAAGAGGCCAGGTGCTATGGCTCATGCCTGTAATCTCAGCATTTTGGGAGGTCGAGGTGAGAGAATTGCCTGAGCCCACAGGTTCAAGACCAGCCTGGGCAACTTGGCGACATCTCATCTCTACAATAAATCAAAAAATTAGCCAGGCGTGGTGATGTGTGTCTGTGGTTCCAGCTACATGGAAGGCTGAGGCGGAAGGATCTCCTGAGCCCAGCAGGGAGAGTCTGTGGTGGCCATGAGCGTGCCACTGCACCCAGCCTGGGCAACAGAGTGAGACTCCAAGAAAGGAAGGAAGGAAGGAAAGGGAAAAAAGGAAAAAAAAAAAATGACAGTGTGAGATTTCTGAGGCTAGACCATAATGACCTGGTTACTTCTGTCTCGCGGAATCATACTCCGGGCAGCCAGCTGCCATGCTGTGAGGACACACGAGCAGCCTGTGGGCAGGTCTGCAAGGCACTGGTCGGAGGCCTGCTGCCCACAGCCCACGCCAGCTTGATGTTTTGCTAACTGTGTACCTGCTGTTCTATCGGTTACCCAAAGAGGGATGGTGGTGTGAACCTTGGAAGCAACCCCTAGTCCTCTCAAGCCTTCATTCGAAGGATATGGCCTGGCTGACACTGGATTGCCAACTCAGGGCAGATGGGAGATCCCAAGCCAGGATCCTCAGAAGCTGCTCCCAAGTGCCTGACCCAGAAACTGGGGAGTAACAAGTGGCTTTTGTTGTTTTGAGTCACAGAGTTTTGGGGTACTGTGTTATGCAGCGGTAGTCAGATAGCATAGTTATATGGGGATTGGTCAAATACCCAAGGAGAAGCAAAGACATTAAAAAATAGTGGAAGCCAGCTTTCTCACCGTTAAAGAAAGGGATTTCAAATCTAGAAAGGGAGAAAATTGCTGGGCATGGTGGCTCACGCCCATAATCCCAGCACTTAGGGAGGCCAAGGCAGGAGGATCACTTGAGGCCAGGAATTCAAGACTAGCCTGAGCAACATAGTGAGACCTGGTTTCTACAGTTAATCAATCAATGGAGAAAATTAGAATGAATCCTCTGGTGTTAAACAGAAGGTAGAGCTCAAGTTTTCAACAACTGCGATAGATACAGAAATAAATGTAGATATAAACGTATATCTGGGTATGTGTAGGCACATACATATGTACAAACACACATATACTCTTGGCTCTATCCACTGAGAGGACCTCAGGTATTCCGAGAGCAGTGAGCACAGATCTTGGTCTCTAAATATCATTCTTTGTTGAAAGAACCAAGGCTCCTTAGGGAGATGGCTGATGCCAGGAGAGGGATGATGGAAATGAGGCTGAAACGGCATGCTGTGTCAGAAAGTAAGGCAGTCTGTGAAAAGGAGCTCCCACTGGCCAAATCTGGAAAAGTCTGAGCAGCAAAATGATCATTGCTAACAACAAATTACAACCCATTGAATCAAATAGGAATGCCTGGGTTTACCCTGATATCAATAAGTAAATGAAGAAAATGAAAGCTTGATAAAGAGTTGACTATTTATGCATTTAAAAGTATCTCTCGGCTGGGCTCGGTGGCTCAGCCTATAATCCCAGCACTTTGGGAGGCCGAGGTGAGTGGATTACCTGAGCCCGCGGGTTCAAGACCCGCCTGGACAACTTGGCGAGACCGCATCTCTACAATAAATCAAAAAATCAGCCGGGCGTGGTAGCGCGCACCTGTAGTTCCAGCTACTTGGAAGGCTGAGGCGGAAGGATTACCGGAGCCCAGCAGGTCGAGGCTGCGGTGGCTGGGAGTGGCCACCGCACTCCAGTCTGGGTGACAGAGTGAGATTCCAACTCAAAAAAAAAAAAAAGTATCTCTCTCTCCATATATATATATATGTTGTTTTTTTTTTTTTGAGTTGGAGTCTCACTGCTGGGCTCCAGTGATCCTTCTGCCTCAGACTTCCAAATAGCTGGAACTACAGAAGCATCATACCATGCCTGGATCTTTTTTTTTTTTTTTTTTAGTTGGAATCTCACTCTGTTGCTCAGACTGGAGTGCAGTGGCTGCTCCCGGCCACCACAGCCTCACCTACTGGGCTCCGGCAATCCTTGCACCTCAGCCTTCCAAGTAGCTGGAACTACAGGCGTGTGCTACCACGCCTGGCTAATTTTTTGATTTATTGTAGAGATGAGGTCTCGCCAAGTTGCCCAGGCGGGTGTCGAAACCACGGGCTCAGGCAATCCACTCACCTCAGCCTCCCAAAGCGAGGGATTACAGGTTGAGCCACTGAGCCTGGCCCTGTTTGTCTTTTAATTGAAGTGTTTAATCTGTTTATATGCAATATTTTTGTTTGCTTGTTTTGTATTGTATTTTAGAGACAAGGTCTAGCTCTGTTGCCCAGGTTGGAGCACAGCGGTGTGATCATAAACTTACTGTAACCTTGAACTCCTGGGCTCAAGCCATCCTCCCACAGACAGCCTCCTGAATAGTTGGGACAACAGGAGCATGTCACCACACCTGGCTAATTTTTAAAAATTTGTTGGTAGAGACAAGGTCTCACTATGTTGCCCAGGCTGGTCTTGAACTCCTTGCCCCAAATGATCTTCTTGCCTCAGTCTTCCAAAGTGCTGGGATTGCAGATGTGAGACTACAGTGTAATTTTTTTTTTTGAGTTGGAGTCTCACTCTGTCACCTGGACTGGAGTGCAGTGGCCGCTCCCGGCCACCGCAGCCTCGCCTGCTGGGCTCCGGCGATCCTTCCGCCTCAGCCTTCCCAGTAGCCGGAATTACAGGCATGCGCTACCACGCCCGGCTGATTTTTTTTTATTTATTGTAGAGATGAGGTCTCGCTGCCCAGGCAGGTCTCGAACCCGCGGGCTCAGGCAATCCACTCACCTCAGCCTCCCAAAGGCGCGAGATTACAGGCTGAGCCACTGAGCCCGGCTAGTGTAATTTTTGAAGGTCATTTTTGGATGATGTTAGTGCATGCTGGCAAGAGAAAACAAGAAAGGAGAGAAAAGTAACGGGACAAATGGGACGAACAGAAAACAAACAGTACCATGGGCAACCTGGAGCCAAATGCAAAAAGGAAGGGGAAAAGGGAGACATTTCATACAAATAAAAACTGAAAGAATTCCTCACCGGCACAGCCCCATGAAAGGAGTTAGCAAACGGTGATCTTCAGGCAGGGGAAAATGGATCCCAGATGGAGGCTTGGAGGTGCAGGCAGAAATGAAGGCGAATGGAGAGAGGAAATATTTGGTGAATCTAAACAAATATCGTCTATATAAAACAATAATAAGAATGCCTCGTGGAGTTTGAAACATGCAAAGTATTTGAATACCAGATGGCACCAGATGACAATGGCACATAAGTCGGGAGGGGGTAAATGGAGTTTTAAGTGGAGCAAGATTCCCGCGTTATCCCATGAGTGGTGAGTGTGTGCATTCATAGCTGACTTTTACAATCTTGAGAATAGCCACCGAAAGAAAGGAAAACGAACACATTAATGAAATGGTGACGGGATTAATTAAAAATACCATATCAATCCAGAAAATGGTAAGAAAAGAGAGAAAAGATAAACGTGGTATATTTTAACTTTTTAAAAAGCGAAGCACAAAAGACATTTCAAAGGTAAACAAAATGTTCTCAACTGGGTGCGGTAGCTCACGCCTATAATCCCAGCTCTTTGGGAGGCGGAGGCAAGAGGATTGCCTGAGCCCAAGGGTTCGAGACCAACCTGAGCAACTTGGTGAGACCTCGTCTCTACAATTAAAAAAAAAATAGTTGGGTGTGGTGGCATGCGCCTGTGTTTCCAGTTACTTGGAAGGCTGAGGCAGAAGGATCGCTTGAGCCCAACAGGTCGGGTCTGTGGTGACCGTGAGCATGCCACTGCACTCCAGCCTGGACGATAGAGTGAGAGCCTGACTCAAAAAAAAAAAAAGGAAATAAAAAGGTTCTTAAATCAGGTGGTGGGTCGGGCGCAGTGGCTCAGCCTGTAATCTCGGCACCTTGGGAGGCTGAGGTGAGAGGATTGCCTGAGCCCGCGGGTTCAAGGCCAACCTGGGCAACTTGGTGAGACCTTATCTCTACAATAAATCACAAAAACTAGCTGGATATGGTGGCATGCGTCTGTAGTTCCAACGACTTGGAAGGCTGAGGCGGAAGGTTCGCCTAAGTCCAGCAGATGGACGTTGCGGTGTCTGTGAGCATGCCACTGCACTCCAGCCTGGGTGACAAGAGTGAGACTTCAACTCAAAAAAAAAAAAAAAAAAATCAGGTGGTGGACACACAGTGTTCCATTCAATCAGATTTACATAACTTACATATGTTAAATAAATATTCTTTTATCTCTACCACACAGTTAATAACAAATTTAGAAAACAAAGCAGCTGGGCACAGTGGCTCACGCCTGTAACCTCAGCACTTTGGGAGGCTGAGACCGGAGGATTGCTTGAACCCAGGAGTTCAAGACGAGCCTGGGCAACATAGTGAGACCTCATCTCTACAAAAAAAAACAAAAAAAAAATTTACTCAGGTGTGGTGGTGTGCACCTGTAGTCCCAGCTACTCAGGAAGCTGAAGAGGGAGCATCGTTTGGACCAGGAGGGTGAGGCTGAGTGAACCAGCTGTGATGGTGCCACAACACTCCAGCCTGGGCAGCATCGTGAGATCCCAACACACACACACAAAAGCAAAGCAAATGGTAGAGTATTAGGTACATATAATATGATTTTGTTTGTATATAGGTAGCCTATTTGCCAAAATACAATCAGTGGTTGTCTGAGTTGAGGGCATGGATTTCTGCAGGAAAACTGTCATTTCTGCCTTTATGACAGTCTATGAAGTTTGCATAGTTTTTTCAGTGTTTATTACTTAGCAATTATAAGTCACAAACAGGCTGAAAATATATTCCCCTCCCCCCGCCTCCTTCCTCCCTCCCTCCCTTCCTTTCTTTCTGGGATGGGGTTGCTCAGGCTGGAGTGTGGTGGCATGATCATAGGTAACTGTATCCTCAGACTCCTGGGCTCAAACCATCTGCCTGCCTCAACCCCTCAAGTATCTGGGACTACAGGAGTGGGCCACCATGCCCAGCTAATTTTTTTATTTTAATTTTTTTTCTGAGTTAGGGTCCTCACTCTGTCACCCAGGCTGGATCATGCAGTGGCACGATCATGGCTTACCACAGCCTCGAACTCCTGAGGTCAAGAGATCCTCCTGCCTCAGCCCCCTGAGTAGCTGGGACTACAGGCGAGCGCCACCACACCCGGCTAATTTCTTACATTTTTTTGTAGAGATGAAGTCTGGCTATGTTGTCCATTCTGGTCTCGAACTCCTGGGCTCAAAGCGATCCTCCCGCCTCGGCCTCCCAAAGTGTTGGGATGACTGGCGTGAGCCACGCGCCCGGCCTTAACGTTTCCGTTTTGGAAAGATGCATTTTAAGCAACATGCGATGCCAGTAGGATCTGATGGCGTGCCTTGCGGACCAGAAAGGCTGCACGCGGCGTCCTTCCGCCTCCCCGGCGCCTGCGCCTCCGGCGGCCGTGACCCTCCTCGCCCACACGGTGGCGCTGCGGGATGGCCCAGCCGCCCCGGCTCCCACGGCGGGGGGGACCCGCGCGGCGAGGCGGGCGGCGCGTCTTCCCGGACTGATGGGTTTCTGCGGCGACCCGCGGACAGTCGAAGGCTCCTGTCTCCCAGGGACGGAGAGCCCCCGCAGCTCGCGCGAGGACGTGCCAAGGCCTGTCTTCAGAGGTGGCTCCTTTCTGGTCTCTGGAGGCATGCAAGCCACGGTGGCCCACGTCCCCCGTCAAGGGGGCTGCAAGGGAGAGAGGGTGGTCTTGCCTGGGTCCTTCTGGGCTGACACGGGGTGTTTTCTGATTTCTGTCTCTGAATTCTGCCACGTGCAACCCTGAGCAAGCCACTCCCTGCCTAAGAGACACTCCGTGCTACCACGAACATCCCAGGCCCCCTCTCACCGGGGAATCCTTTCCTTTTCTCTCACCTGCCATGCACTTTCTCACCTCTGAGCTTTCCACATGCTGTTCCCATTCACCCAAACCTTTCCACTCCTTTTTCTTGTCTAACTCTGACGGATCCTTCAGACCTATTTTTGTTTGTTTGTTTTTTGTAGTTGGAGTCTCTCTGTCACCCAGGCTGGAGTGTGGTGGCATGCTCACAGTCACCACAGCCTCCACCTGCTGGGCTTAGGTGATCCTTTCACCTCAGCCTTCCAAGTAGCTGGAACCACAGACCTGCGCCACCACATCCGGCTAATTTTTTGATTTATTGTAGAGATGAGGTCTTGCCAAGTTGCCCAGGTGGGTCTTGAACCAGTGGGCTCAGGCAGTCCTCTCACCTTGGCCTCCCAAAGTGCTGGGATTACAGGCGTCAACCAGGGTGCCTGGCCTCCTTCAGACCTATTATTTACATGTTGCCTCCTCCTGGAAGCACCCTTCCCCACCCCTAAAAGTTCCCCAGGCTTCTCTGTCTTAACATCACTCTTGGTTCTAATAACACATTTATGGCCTGTCTCCCCCACTGGATGGTGGGTCCGTAAGAGTGGGAGTCTTTCTGCCTGGGTCATTCCTGCCTCCCAGAGCCAAGACTGCGGGGCACCCAGTGGCTGCTCCAGACATTGCTGTGCTGTGAACGTTCGAGAGCGTGCATATTCTGTGGAGGCCCCTTCCCTCTGGGCACTCAAGGAGTGTGACGTGCTCTGTGGGCTGTGGGTGGGTGGGGATGGGAGGGACAGAGCATGGTTACAGCAGCCTGTCCCAGGAACCACCGGGTTTCCCTTGGCTCCTGCTGTCTGGGAGACCAACCCAGTGACTGGCTGCCAGGGCCCCTCCCAGCATGCAGTGGGTGGCTGGACACAGGCTGACCGGAAGGGGGCGAGGGAAGGGTGAGCTCCTAGGCCCCACATCCAGTCAGCATGCCCAGCTGATGGTAGACTCCTTCCTCGAATGTCATCCGAGTTGTCATCCTTCCTCAACTCATGTGCCCACCTGGTTCCCCGTCTCAGGACGGCTCTGCCATCCCTCAAGACACCACCACCCTCTTCTGTCTCCCACCCACCCACCACCAAGCCTGGTCACTAGTTAGGACCACCATCTGTGTTGCTGACCCCTCCAGGGTCCTGTGAAGATAACACCCTTCCTGTCCAGCCCTCACCCTCCTGACTGCCAGCCGTATCTACTTTCAGTTCCCCAATCTCATGGCGTCTGTTCTCCAATCTGGCCTTTGCCTGCATTGTTCCCTCAGTCTCTGCCTGTCCTTTTTACCTGAGGGGTACAGGTTGCTGCTTAGACATCCCTTCTTCCAGGAAGTCCTCCTGGGTTGGCGCCCCTCCTTGTAGCTCCCACCGCCACCCGGGCTTCCCCCATTTCTGTCCTGGTCGCACTGTGTGGCTGTGGTTTATCATTTGCCTTTGTGCTGCCTAGTCCAGTGGTCAATGTTCAGTTCTCAGCTCACGCAGCAGCTCTGACTCATCCCACCTGGCAGGTCATGGCTTCTCACCGAGATCCCCTGTCCCGTTGGCTTCCAGGTTCCTTCTCTTTCGGAGTCTCCCTCCTCCCGTCCACTGGCTGCTCCTCTCAGTTCCCCTGGCCGGTTCATCCTCACCTCCCTTCCTCTCGTATTGGCATGTCCTGGGACGCGGCCCTCGGGCTTCCCCCACTCTGCCTGCTCTCTGTCTCTTGGTGCTCCCTCCAGGCACCTGGGCTGAGTCCCCTTTGTGCACAGATTTTATCTCCAGCCTGAGCCTGTGCTCAGCAGCAGGCGACTCCAGCCCTGCTCCTCGGCCCCCACTCCACGGCAGTGGTCACCTCTGACCTCGCAAGCCAGGCCCAGCTCTGGGTCCAGCCCCCTTCCTGCAGCCGACTCCTCTGCTGTGATCCTCACCCTTCTGTTCATGAGGCCCAAATCCTCGTGCCCCTTTCACTCCCTTTTCCATCCGGAAGGGCCATGACCACCCTCAACATTCGCCGGAGTCCCGCCCCACCTCATCCCTTACCCCGACCACCACTGCTCAAGGTCTCTTGCTGGGTGGAGCACAGTGGCCTCCTGACTGATCTTCCTGCTCCAGCCCGAGCCCCGTGCGGATATGCCCCACCTCCTCTGCTCCAATCCTTCCTCAGGCCTTGCCTCGTTTGGGGTAACAGCCAAGCCCTTCCCTGCCTATGAGACCTTGGTGGGGGGGGCTGACCTGCTCCAGCCCTCAAGCCTTGATGCTGGCCATTCCCTCTGCTCTTGGCGCTCCCGCACCCCACGTCTGCACCCTCCCTCCCTCTTGCTCTCAGATCTCTGCTCCAGGGGCCTCCCCTACCCACCTGCATGGCCCTTCAGAACTTCCCGTGTTGGACACATGCTTATGCGTTCACTGTCGGTCCCCGCTCCCAGAAATGAGGTTGGGAGGGCAGGGATGTCTTTCTCTTGTGTTCCCTGCTGTTTCAGAGGCAGTAGTGTAGCAGACCAGAGAAAAGTTCACGAAATAAGCGAATGAACAAGTGCCTCCTTGAGCAGACAGTGAAGACGGCAGCGGCAGGCGCATGCTTGTGCTCACCACCCCAGCCCAACCAGGGCCCGGTGAGTAGGTGTCAGGTGCGTGGATGGATGGATGGATGGAGGGGCCAAGGTGGGTAAGCAGATCAGCTGTCCCAAGGGCAGCCACCAAGGCAGGAACCCGGCCCGCCTCTGTCGGGGGAGGCAGGTCTGCCCACCCTGGAGATGTAGGAGCCCTGGAGTTGTCAAGCAGCCCCTGAGACACTGGGGTAATGACTCCTGACCTCCTGTGGGACTTCCCTAGGCCCCAGAGGATTTGCAGTGCTTATTCCTGGCAGCAGGACAGGAAACGACTGCAGAATGCCACACCAACCCAAAGTTTAAGTTCTCATGCCATTTATTTATTTACTTTCAGCTGGAGTCACCCAGGCTAGAGTGCAGTGGCACAACCGCAGCTCACTAGAGCCTCGACCTCATGGGCTCAGGTGATCCTCCTGCCTCAGCCTCCCAAGTAGCTGGGACAACAGACACACGCCACCATGCCTAGATAATTCTTTTGATTTTTTTTTTTCTACAGATGAGGTCTCACCCAGGCTGGTCTTGAGCTCTTGGCCTCAAGCGATCCTCCCACCTCAGTCTCCCAAAGTGCTGAAATTACAGGTGTGGGCCGCTGTGGCTGGTTCTTGTGCCCTGTAACACAGCACTTTTGCTTCAGAGACTGTTTCCAACATGAAGCCGAGCACCAGGGCACAGAGACAGATGCGGGTGCCAGGAGGGGCACAGCAGCATTGCTTGCAATCACGGAAAGCAAGGAGCAACCTGGATACCCAAGAGCAAGGGCCGCCAGGGTGAAGGGTGACACAGTCCACCACAGGACGTGTGGCCAAAGACACAAAGATCGGAGGGGATGGATTCTGTGCTGATCCAGGCAGCGGGGGGAGGAGGAGCTGGGTAACAGAAGCATGTTTGAAGTCATCGTGGGGCATGGACCCTGAGTGCCGTGTGTAGGGAAGCCTTCAGGTGTGCGTGTGCCCATATATACATGTCCGTGTGCATCAGAAAGGGGCTGGACTCACACTCACCCGCCCAACCAGGTCACCCCTGGGTGGGGAGTAGGATTTGACAGAAAGTCTCCTCCGCTTAGCCTATTTGCTTCTTTTCTGGGTATTCTTTCAACAGTGAGCTTGTATTCCTAAGTAATTGGACAACTATTTTTATTTATTTATTTATTTATTGAGTTGGAGTCTCACTCTGTCACCCAGACTGGAGGGCGGTGACCGCTCCCAGCCACTGCAGCCTCAACCTGCTGGGCTCGGCAATCCTTCCACCTCAGCCTTCCAAGTAGCTGGATCTACAGGCGCGCGCTACCACACCCGGCTAACTTTTTTTATTTATTGTAGAGATGAGGTCTTGCCAAGTTGCCCAGGCGGGTCTCGAATCTGCGGGCTCAGGCAATCCACTCACCTCAACCTCCCAAAGCGCGGGATTACAGGCTGAGCCACCAAGCCCAGCGTGGACAACTATTTTTTTTTTTTTTTTTGAGTTGGAGTCTTACTCTGTTGCCCAGACTGGAGTGTAGTGGCTGCTCCTGGCCACCGCAGCCTCGACCTGCTGGGCTCCGGCGATCCTTCCGCCTCAGCCTTCCGAGTAGCCGGAATTACAGGCGCGCGCTACCACGCCCGGCTAATTTTTAAATTTTACTGTAGAGATGAAGTCTCCCCTGCCCAGGGGGGTCTCGAACTCGCGGGCTCAGGCAGTCCACTCACCTCAGCCTCCCAAAGGCGCGGGATTACAGACTGAACCACCGAGCCTGGCTGGACAACTGTTTTTAAAGAAATTGTCCCTATGCATGAGCCAGCACTTGATCCTAACACTTTTTTCTGTTTTTCCTGTTTCCTCGACGATGGTTTGGTTGGTCTCTGGGTGGAAAGGAGGGTGGGCTGATGGGTTGGCGGCTGGATTGTCACTCAGGGTGGGAGTGTGGGATTTCTTGCCAAGCTCCCCTGTCAGATCAATCCGAAAGCCTCTCTCAAGTGTTCAAGGGCCTCTTCTACCAATTCAAGCAATATCCTCTGGCATCCCCAAACACAAATAGCAGGGGACAGCAAACTATGGCCCACTGGCCGGAGCCAGCCTGTTGCTTGTTTTTGAGCAGCCTGTGAGCTGGGAGTGGTTTTCACGTTTTTAAATGGTGGGAATGGGAAATCAAAAGAATACCTTACTATTTTGTGGGTTTAGAAAATAAGACATTCAGGTTTCAGTGTCAACAAATAAAAGTTTTTGGGGCCAGGCTTGATGACTCAGCCTGTAATCCCAGCACTTTGGGAGGCTGAGGCGAGGGAATTCTCTGAGCCCGTGGGTTCAAGACCAGCCTGGGTAACTTGGCAAGACCTCGTATCTACAATAAATAAATTTTAAAAAAATTAGCCAAAGCCTGGCTCGGTGGCTCAGCCTGTAATCCCACGCCTTTGGGAGGCTGAGGTGAGTGGATTGCCTGAGCCCGTGGGTTCAAGACCCACCTGGGCAACTTGGCGAGACCTCATCTCTACAATAAAAAAAAAAAAATTAGCCGGGCGTGGTAGCGCGCACCTGTAGTTCCGCTACTTGGAAGGCTGAGGCGGATCACCGGAGCCCAGCAGGTCGAGGCTGCGGTGGCCGGGAGCGGCCACTGCACTCCAGTCTGGGCGACAGAGTGAGACTTCAACTCAAAAAAAGAGAAAAATATTAGCCAGGTGTGGTAGTGCGCGCCTGTAGTTCCGGCTACTTGGAAGGCTGAGGCGGATCGCCGGAGCCCAGCAGGTCAGCACTGGGGTGGCGGTGAGTGTTCCACTGCACTCCAGCCTGGGCGACAGAGTGAGACAAAAAAAAAAAAAGAAGAATTTTTTGGGTTTTTTTGAGTTGGAGTCTCACTCTGTCGCCCAGGCTGGAGTGCTTACCCACTGACGCATTTACGGCTGCCTTTGAATTGAGTGGCTGCAGAAGTGATTCCATGGCCTGTAAACCCTAAAATACTCACTACCCGGCCCTTTGCAGACTGTCTGCCAATCCCTGCTACCTAGCATCTTCTGTCCCAAGCACATCTGTCAGCTATGTGGCCTGTCTGGCCTTTGCTTCCTGGCTCCGTGCACCCTGTGTCTTCTCTGCTGCTGGGAAATTAGCCATCCTCAAGGCGACTTTCTCAGCTTTCTCTCAACCAGGTGGGTGTCTCACCCTGCCAATCCCTCCCCCCGATACCTCTCACCTCCCTCTCTCCCTCCCAGTGGAGACCCTCCTGGGCAGGGACTCACAGACTCCCCTCTGCATTTCCAGAGCTTGGCAGAGACTCTGCCTACAGCCTGCTGAGTTGCATGGACTGCTGTCATTGCTGCGTTGGTAAAATGCTTCTAGACTTCTCCAGGATTTTTCTGACTCTCTGCAAAACCTGGAAACTAGCCAGGAGCATGGGAGGGTGGCAACGGGGGTGGGGGCCAGGTGGAATGCAAGGAGCTAAGCTCACCTGGAGGCTCTGATGATCCCAGGGGCTTCCCTGGGGCAGAATCCCTTTGTGTGACCACAGAGAGCAAAGCCAGGATGAGAAATTAGTTAATGGGGACACATTGTTCAAGCGATGGATACCCCAAAAGTCTTGCCTTGACCACACTGCACAATCTATATATGTGACAAGCATGTGACAAAATTGCACATGTATCCTATACATTTGTACAAACGAAACCAAAAAAAAAAATGCTAGGACCAGGATTGCCTAGGAGGGTAGGGAGCTCCCCATCCTGGGAAGTAAGCGAGCCGAGTTTGGATCAATGGTGTGGGAGGGTGCACTGGATGAGCTCTCTGGTTGCTTCTGAGCCAGGACAACTGGCTTGAGGAGGGTTTGAGGAAGCCTGAGGTTCTCTTGGGCAATGGCCAGACCCTCGTGCCCCACTGAGACCAAACTCAGTGCTGGGGAAGGGGACAGAGAACCTCCTCCCTGCCAGCTTCTGAAGACCCGGCTCCTTCACGAAGCCTGGGTCCCATCCCTGCCTTGTCCTCCTGCAACTGTGTGCCTGAGACGGGAATCCAGGGGACGTGCATCCAGGGCTTCCCGGAACATGAGGCAGGACTGTGGGCAAGACATCTCTGGTCCAGGCCCATAGCTCATCACAAAACTGATGATTTCAGGGAACTTTGAGGACCCCAGACCTCACCATCTCCATCCACTCCATCCTGGAAAACCCCTAATCCAGGCATTTATTTATAGCTTGCCTTCTTTCCCGGAAAGGTCTGAGGCCGTTTAATGATAATTCAGTGTCGCATTTGTGCGGCACCCAGAGGCCACAGGGCATAGTGGTTGGGAATCCGGGCCCTGGAATCATCTGTGGGGATGAGAGCTATGGGGCAGGCGCCAAGTTACTCAACCTCCCAACGGCACCACCACAGAGGACTCACATTTCTAACCCAGCCCAGAAGTTTGGTGCCTGCCACTTCCTCCCCACCAGGCCAGCCAGCCGCTCCCCTCTCAGAGCCCTGGCTTCCTTGGACCGCGTGCTTAGGACGCCCTGGGAGGAAGAGGGAACTCACAAGGGCCTGAAGATGTAAGCCTGCGTGTGAGTCACTGTTGTCAGAGGGAAACCAGTTGTCCCAGGGCCCAGCCTGGCCTTAGAGGAGCTGATGACAGGGGGCCTGTGATGCGCCTTAGTCCCCTGGGATGCCCCGGGCACCTTGTCAGAAGGTGCCAACCCTCTGTTTCAAGGCCTGGATGAGCCGAGAAAGCAGAGTTGGCCCCCTCCTCACAGGAGCTGGAGAAATGTCATGTGGGGCCACCAGGTAGCAGACCAAAGCCTGGTCCTGACTTTTCTTCTTGCTGTCCCTGACCCCACCTCAGCTTCTCCCTGCCGCTTGCACCCAGGCACACTCTCTCTCCTTGGCTAAGTGGCACCCTGGGTGTTCCAGTGAGGCCCATAGGGACCTCCTATCAGGGAGACTTGGGTTCAAATCCCAGCTCTGCCACTTGGTAGTCCTTTGTGCAGTCTCTGTTTTCCCATCTGTGAAACGGGGCTCAGAAGACCTTTTGGAAGGGGATGAATGAGGTGCTTGGAGAGTGCCAGACTTACAGGATGGCCTCCCCAGGAGAATAGAAGACCCTCTAGCCTCCTTCCTCCTGTTCTGGCCCCACGGGGGCCAGCTTTTAACAAGAAGGGAGGACCCAGTCCACCTAGAAAAGCATTAAGAAGTAGGGAAAGCTGGGTGTGGTGGCTCACGCCTGTAATCCCAGCACTTTGGGAGGCTGAGGTGGGAGGATTGCTTGAGCACAGTAGGTCAAGAAGAGCCTGGCAACATAGTGAGACTTTGTCTCTGAAAAATATCAAAAACCTAGCCAAGTGTGAGGGTGTACGCCTGGAGTCCCAGCTACTTGGGAGGAAGAGGCAGAAGGATTGCCTGAGCCCAGGAGGAGGTCGAGGTTGCTATGAGCTATGATGGTGCCACTGCACTCCAGCCTGGGCGACAGAGTAAGAACTCGACTAAAAAAAAGATGCAGGAAGAGACACAGACAGGGAACAGAGGTATCCTCGTGTGAGGCACCCTGATACCTCGGTTGGGCTCCTGGGTTGTGTGCATACGAGTCAAGGCTGGGAGGTAGTGGGGAAACAGCTAGGCCAGTTGGTGTGCCCGGTCAGTCCATGGGTACTGTTCATTCAACATGTGTTAGCCGGGGCCCACTTTGCCAGGTGTGGGGGAACAGCAGGAGCTTATGCGAAGGCAGGGGCGGGCCTTGCAGGCTGTGCTGTGGGCTAAAGAGTTTAGATTTTTTTTTCTTTTCAAGTCAGGGTCTTACTCTGTCGCCCGGGCTGGGGTGCAATGGCATGATCACAGTTCACCACAGCCTCGACCGCCTGGCCTCAGGTGATCCGCCTCAGCCTCCCAAGTAGCTGGGACTACAGACACGCACCAGCACACCCAGCTAATACTATGTATGTATGTATGTATGTATGTATGTAGAGACGTGATCTCAGTATGTTGCCCAGGCTGATCTCAAACTCCTAAGCTCAAGCAATCCTTCTGCCTAGGCCTCCCAAAGTGCTGGGAGTGAGCCACTACACCCGGCCTGGATTTTGAATTTCCCGAGCACCTCCGCTGGCCCAGGTCTTATTTTAAGGTCTGCCTGAATTAACGCATTAATTCTCCTGACAGCCTTCGGAGTCTATTCTTATCTTTCATTACTGATGAGGAAACGGAGGCTCTAAGAAGTGAAATCACCTGCCCAGGGTCACCCAGCCAGTAAGAGGGGAGCTGGGATTTGGATCCAGGCAGGCTGACACCACAGCCCAAGCTCCAAACCATTAAGCTCTGCTCTCTTCCTCACGAGGAGAAACCCAGCTGGGGTGTCCTGATCCCAAGCTGGTGCTGGACGCCAGCCTGGTGGACCTGACCGCACGGCCTCAGGTCTGCACTCTGGGGAGGGTTGGTGCAGGGTCAGGGAGAGTGCCCAGCCCTGGGTCGGTCTCAACCCCTGCTCGGGATCTTGGGAGGAGCAAGACACTGTGGATTCCCGTGGCCTCCATGTAGCCTTGGGCAGCAGGATTTAGCTAGAAAGTCAGAACCCAGGGCAGGAAAACAACTTGAAAGCACACACAGCCCAGGCTTTTGGACGTTCCCACGCCTGGGTACGGGCAGCAGGGTCACATGCCCTTCCTCCACTAGTCTGCCTGGTGAACTCCTCTTCATCCCTCGCAGTCCCGCTTGACTGGGCCCTCCTTGGCAAAGATTTTCTAGTTTCTGCTGAGCAGATCACTTCTTCCTCAGACCCCTGCTTTCCTGGACTTGCTCTCTTCTACCTTTTAGGTCCCTGAGTTTTGATTCTTCCTCTGTGTCTAGTTCTCTGTCTTGGCCCAGCCCAGGACTTGGCAGGAGGTGGAGGAAGCGAGTGGGGCGGACACAGCATCTCTATGTGCCAGCACCACTGTCACCTAAGCCCCGACCACAGTGGCCATCGTTCCAACCCTCCCACTCAGCAAGCTCCCTCCCACCTTGGTCTTGCAGCCACGCTGCCCACTCCCAGCTGGTCAGGCTCCAAAATGTGCATGGCCGACCCCTGCTTGCCCATCCGATCGTGGCTCAGAGGTTACCCCCTCTGTGTGGGCCCCCATTTGATCCTCCGAATAGCACACCCTTACATCTGATAGTGCATGTCCTTCCCTAGCTAGAAGACAGTATGGCAGTTCCTTAAAAACTGTCTAGGAGTGGTGGCTCACACCTGTAATCCCAGCACTTTGGGAGGCCGAGGTGGGAGGATTCCTTGAGTCCAGGGATTCAACACTAGCCTGGGCAACATAGCAAGACCTTGTCTCTACAAATTTGGGACTCAACTGGAACTCAATAAGTGTTGGTGGCATGAACAGAGAGGGCTGGACTACCCTGGACTGCCACGTTAGGAACGTGCAAACGCAGGTGCTTTTTGACCCGGCAGCTTCACATCTAGGGTTTCACCCTGAGGAGGTCGGAAGTCAGATGTGCACAGAGGCACGTTCAAGACACTCCTTGCGGTGTTGACTGTCATCATGACAGCTGGCAGCCACTCAGGTGTCCCTCAGTAGGAGACTGGCTCAAACCAAATGTGGTGCAGGCAAAGGGCATTCACAGTCACTAAACAGGGGGATATGGGTCTGCTTACGTTGACATGCCACTAAGGGAGGGAAGCAGAGCAGGGTGCCAGGGGTCCAGGACAGACAGTGAATCCCTGGAGGGCAGGAGTTCTGGCTGCTCTTAAACATATCTAGCTGGGTGTGGTGACTCACACCTATAATCCCAGGACTTCAGGAGGTCAATGCAGAAGGATCCTTTGAGCCCAGGAATTCGAGATCAGCCTGGACAACATAAGGAGACCTCGTCTCTACAAAAAAAAAAAATTAGCCAAGCATGGTAGTGCATGTCTGTAATCCTAGCTACTCAGAAGGCCAAGGTAGAAGGATCACTGGTGCTCAGGAGGTCAAGGCTGCAGTGAGCCATGATCACACCACTGCACAGTAGCCTGGGTGACAGAGTTTTTATTTTTTTAATTTTTATTTTTTTATTTTTTTAAGTCAAAGTCTCACTCTGTTGCCCAGCCTGGAGCACAACAGCACACTCACAGCCATCACAGCCTCAACCTGCTGGGCTCAGGAGATCCTTCTGCCTCAGCCTCCTGAGTAGCTGGGACTATAGGCATGTGCCACCACACCCAGCTAATTTTTTAATTGACTGTAGGGATGAGATTTTGCCAAATTGCTCAGGCTGATCTTGAACCCCTGGGCTCAGGCAAACCTCTCACCTCCATCTTCCAAAGTGCTGGGATTACAGGTGTGAGCCACCGTGCCTGGCCAAATTCTTATTTATTTATTTGTTTTTGAGTTGGAGTCTCACTCTGTCACCCAGGCTGGAATGCAGTGGCGTGCCCATGGCCACCGCAGCCTCGACTTGCTGGGCTCAGGCGACCCTTCCACCTCAGCCTTCCAAGTAGCTGGAACTACAGGCACACGCCACCACACCTGGCTAATTTTTTGATTTATTGTGGAGATGAGGTCTCACCAAGTTGCCCAGGCGGGTCTCAGACCAATGAGCTCAGGCAATCCTCTCACCTCGGCCTCCCAAAGTGCTGGGGTTACAGGTGTGAACCACCGTGCCAGGTCTCTGGAACTCTGTACCTTGACTGGTGAAGAGTGTCAGACCCGGGGAAGGAAGTGCCTCGCGGTCGGTGGCACCACTGCCCGGAAGCACAGCCGGAACTAGGGCCCAGATCTCCCTCACGCCACGACCCGCCTCTGCTTTCAGGAGGTCCTGGGGACACAGCCTAGTGAAGGGTGCCCCCTGAGTCTCACTGGAGAGACCAGGGTCCAGCCCTTCCTTCAGAGCCTCAGTTTCCTCTCTGTGAAATGGGCCCGTATTCTCCCACGCTTCCTTTATGAGGCGACAATACAAGTCTGTTTTGAGGATGAGCGTTACCCACACCCGGCCCTGCCCTGAGGCTTTGATGCACCTACATCATCCCCTTTCATCTGCACAATAGCCCTGTGAGGTAAGGGCTGTGAGTAGCCCCATTCTACTGCTGAGACTCGCAGGGTTGAGTAACTCTGCCCATGTCACCCAGCAGAGCCTGGATGTAAATGCAGGTGATCAATTTCAGCCCCATCCTCCCCACCACACACTGTCTCGAACAGGCCACACGTGCGGAGTGCACACGGGCCCTCAGAGCCCCTGGGGCACCAGGGAGAGCCGGACCTCTTGGCTGGGGGTCCAAGGGCTTGCCTTCTCGCCCCTCCCCACCCCCCGCACCCCCACCCGCCCCACCCGCTGATTAGAGCCAGGGGCCTGGTGCCTGCTGCCAGCCTGGGTAGGGTTGGCCTCCCTGTAATTAAGGCAGCAGGAGGCTGAGAGCTGCCATTGTGTCATCCGAGGTTGGGGAGCCTGGCCCACCACGTCGGCAGGCAGCCACGCTGGGAGCCGCGGGGCAGCGGCACGTGGCTGGGGGGTGCCTGGGTGGGTACTTCCCTCCCGGTCACCTCTGGACCCTCCTATCAGCCTCCTGCCTTGTGGTCTCCTTGTTTCCTATCTCCCTCCACGGCCCCAACACCAGAGCTATGTCTCCAAAAAGCAGGTCACCGAGGCTCACCTTCCAGTGCTCCTGCCATGCTGTTAGGACAGAAAGGCTTTGCCTGCATTAAGCATCGTGCATGAGGATGGCTGGGGCGGAGCTGATGGCAGGAGTAGCCACATCCATTGGAAAGGAGGTCATTCTCTGGAACACATGCCTTCTGGACAAGCCCACGCCCTCAAGCTGGCACTGGATCTAGCCCAAACCTGCTCATCCATCCTGTCATGGTCATTTCCATTGTGTTACCTTCCTGCCCCCCTGCCTTCGCCTTGCCCTTCCCTCTGCCTGTAATGCCCTCGCTTTCCCGGCTCAGCCCACCAGATCCTGCTCTTAACTCTGCTCAGTTCAGAGGCCTCCTAACCCAGGCAGCCTTCCCCGACTGGGCTCAGATGAAGCTCTCCCTTTCCTGCAAGCCTACAGTGCTGTCCCCTGTTAGGGGACAGGGTGGAGACAGTGGAAGATTGGGAATGGCTACCTCTTTGTCTTCCCTGCCTCCAGCACCAAGGCTGTGCCCTCTCTGGGGTCCAGGCCTGCCCCGAAGCTCACTCACACTGTGCCCTTGGACAAGTCCCTTCACCTCTCAAAACCGCATGGTCTTCATCTGTAAAACAGGATGACCGGAGTGTCTCCTAGGCAAGGTTGCTGTGAGGATTACATGAGCCCACGCAACCAGCACTCAAAATGGCGCCCTTCTCTACTCAGGGTTCCAACCGCTGCTGCCACTGAGGCTGCATCTCCTCCTCCCTGGGCGACCTGACGACACCCCATTGTCGGCCCTCTTTTATGACACGGTGGCCAGAGAGGCCATCCCAAAGGACAGTTTGGGTCCTGTCACTTCTACAGACTATCCTCAGGGCAGATCTGGCACTGTCCCCACAGGCCCTGCCCCCACCAAGCCTGCCTCCCTCTGGGTTCCTGGGTCCCATCCACCAGCCCCATCCCCACTCTGCTCCATCCACATGGAACTGACTGGGGGGCACTCTCTCAGCTCTTCACCTGGCTGACCCCTACCCATCCTTTGGGCTACGGCTGAGATGCCCATGCATCCAGGAAGCCTCCCTGGTTGGTCCAGGGAGGCCCCCCCTTCTCTGTGCTCCTGCAGTGCTCACCCACACTGCACTGCAATGACCTGTTTACCTGTGAGCTCCCAGGGCCTCGCTCCCTGCTGTACCCTCAGCACCTGCATGGTGTCTGGTGCAGACTAGATGCTCAAAAAATATTTAGTGACTAACTGAATGGATGGATGAGTCAATTTCTGCATCCCCCACACTGCGGGAAATGTCTGTAGAACAGATTTGAGTGGGAGGTTCCAGCAGGGCCTGAGAGAAGCCCCTGGGGTTTGGGCACTGGGGGGTGAACAGAGCGGACTCCCATCCCCTCCCACCCTCTCAGGTGGACCGGCCTCCCCCTGCCCACAGACCCCTCGGGCCCCAGATCCGGCTTCCAGATGCTCAGCCTGCCTCAGCCTCACCTTTTAGCTCCTCTGTCTGCACAGCTGGACCAGATCCCCGCAGCCAGCGTCGCGGACAGCCGGGCCAACCGTCCCGGCGTCTTCCTATTTTAGACATCTCACTGCCTCGGTCCCTTCTAATGTTTCCAGCCAGGCTGCGGGGGGAGGAAAAAGAGGTTACTGCTACTTTAAATGTACTGTATGAAGGCGAGGGCTGGAAAGGGGCCTGCTCACAGGAATACCCAGTCATCTAGTTGGAAAAGGCGCCAGATGGAATACAAAAGGAGAAGCCCAGACGCTCATGGAGACAGCCTCGGCTCATAAATCAGGTGGGGCCAGGGGCTGGGGGCCCGCACGCCATGGAGCCCGACTCCCTCCTGGACCAGGACGACTCCTACGGTAAGACAGGCCGGCCCAGTGCAGACTCAGGCTCTCAGCCCCGCTGCTTAGGCAGACTTTTCTCTCCTGTGGACTCCGAGGTGAAGGAGGAAGCAGCCAGGCAGTTGGGTGCCGTCTGGTCTTGGGACCCGTGAGTGGGCGTGGGTGCCCTGGGCATCGGGCTGAAGGCTCCCAGAGCGGGCAGCCCCTCAGGCTCCGGGCACTGGTGGGGTGGGGGGGGGGAGAGTTTCTCTGCTGCTTCGGGTTTGCTCTTGGCCAAGAAGGAAAGGAAGGAAGTTTGCAAGCCCCCTGCTTGTCCACCTCCCTGCCCTGTGCTGTGGGGAGCTTGAATGGTGTGACCCTGCAGATAAACATAGATGGAGTGGGTGACAGGGGCACACGCAGTGATTAAAGGCCATGGCTGGGGCTGAAAGCACTGGGGGGCCCCAGCAGCTGCCATCGGGGACCTGCCCCGCTCCACCCAGCCGCCTGGGGCACTGGAAGCCCTGGGTGCCTTGCTGGGGAAAAGTTGCTGGGACAGAGCCCCTGCAGGGTGTGTGCAGGGGCCCCGGGGATGCAGGTAACTCGGCTCCCAGGATAGCTCACCCTGGCCAGGCCGCTGCACCTTCATGGGTGTCCAGCACAGGCTGGCTGTCTCTGGGCAGTGGCAAAGGAGAGATGCAGGAGGGCAGGAGGGTGGCCGAGGGACCGGGCTGGGCAGGGGAGGGGGGTACTGGTTTCAGGGTTCAGCCGGGGAAGAACCTCCACTGGTCTCAGGAGTGGCCTCCTCCCAACTTGGGTCAGCCTTTTAGGGGCTCAGGTCCTCCTGGAACTGCAGTTTTGCTAAGAAAACCAAGTCTTGTCCCTGTGGGCTCCCCCACCCCCGCCAGGCCCGCAGCCTGGCACAGACTCAAGGCCAAATTTCCTTCCTCTTGCAGGAGCTCAGCTCTTTCCAGGGAGAGGGGCCCCTTGCCACGTTTGGAACTGCCACCCTCCGGGGGGGGGGGCTGGGCCTTGCCCCAGCCCGCAGACCTGGCATCTTTGGACAGTGAGGCGGCCGGTCAGTGCGCACGGATAACCCTGTGTGCCAAGCCCCTTGTCGGGGTCAGGGGTGCTGGAAGGAGGAGCTCAGGCCTCACAGACAGTTGGTGTTCCGTGCATGGGGGAGGATAGGAGAGAGGGAGGGGAGGGAAGGCGAGAGAGAGAGCAGCCCTTGCCCTGGAAGCGCTCCCAGCCTGGGCCGGAGACAGACGAGCCATACCAGACTAAATTCAGAGTGATGAGCTCTTCAGGGAGGCTGGGGGCAGACAGTCTGTGGGGCAGGACAGGCCTGCTGCCTCCAGAGCTGTGCGCCAGAAGCTTGGCACAGGGACCGGCACAGGCCCACCCGGACCCCAGTATGCTGCTCCATGGAGGACTCGGACCCTGGTCAGCAGGATAGAGGGGGACAGGGATAGGAGGGGGACCAGCCCTGGTCAGTGCTATCTCAGAAAGCCACAGCCCCGACTTGCTGTCCTCCAGGTTGCTAGCGGCAGCCTCTGGGCAGGGCGAGGCTGGAAGCTGAGGCTGTTGCCTCCACCCTGACAGAAAGGCCCGGTGCACAATCAGCCCCTTGTCTCGGCCTGTCATGGGAGCCTGCTGCGGATCTCCTGGAGTCACTGGTCTGGCAGAGGTGATTCGAGAGGAAGAGGCAACAGGACAGAGGGGGCCCTAGGAAGGGGACGGGCTGGCATGGCGTGGAGCCCAGGTTTTCCCAAGAGGTGATTCGAGGCCCAGCTGGAGAGGGTCTGGTTTCTCCAGCCAAGGTCTCCTACCCACTCAGCCTTGGAGGTTCACAGCTGAAGGGGCCCTCCGGGGCCAGGGCAGTTGAGGAAAACCGTGGTCTCAGAAAGTCGCTTCCCCAGTCTAGGCCCTGATTCTGCATTTATTCACTCAACAAACACTTTCAGGGTGCAAACTGGGCTTTGGGGGTCCAATACCAAGCCAAACCCTGTGACGTTCATAGGCTCGTCTGAGAGAGAGGGAAGCGCTCTGATGGGAGAAGCCAAGGCACTGTGGAAACCCCAGCACCACCCACGGAGTCCAGAAAGGCTTCCTGGGAGAGGTGACTCTTTCACTGCAGAAATCAATGATCCCCCGTACTAGTCAGCTCAGGCTGCCATAACAAAATAGCATGGACAGGGCGGCTTGAACAATAGACATTTCAGAAACAGAAATGATGTTCTCACAGTTCTGCAGTCTAGAAGTTCAAGATCCGTGTTCCAGCTGATTCGGTTTCTGGTGAGGGCTCTCTTCCTGGCTTGCAGATGGTTGCCTTTTCACTATGTCCTCACACGGCCTTTCCTTGGTGTGTGCATGTGGGGAGGTGGGGGGGGGGAGGGAGGGAGGGAAGGAAGGAGAGAGAGAGAGAGAGAGAGAGAGAGAGAGAGAGAGAGAGCGCACGCACATGCACTCACACTCCCTGGTGTCTCTTCTTACAACGACACTAACCCTATTAGATCGGACCCCACTCCTGTGATCTCATTCAGCGTCATGACTACTCAGAGGTCCCATCTCCAAACAGAGCCCTTCTGGGAGGTAGAGCTTCAACATATGGACTGGGGGTGGGAGAAGCGTACACACTCAGTCCTAACATCGTCTGCAAGCACTGTCTCCACCGAGCTTCTGGAACAGGCCGCTCTCCTGGCTTTCTCCCACTGGCTTCTCAGTCTCTGTCGCTGGCGCCTTCTCCCGGACGCTTCTTTCCCTGCCGCCCACGTGGTCTGCATGATCTGACTCCTCTCCTTTCATTCACTCACTATCTAGGTGCCAGCCACACCCATTTGACCTTCCCCTCATGCCCAAGCTAGGTCTCACTCACCTCAGGACCTTTGCACATGCTGTTTCCTTGCCTGAAGCATGCTTCTCATTCTTCCCTGAGTGAACACCTCCTCTTCCCAATATCAACTGAGAGGTCACCTTCTCTGAGAAACCTTTCCTAGGCCATGTTTCCCTAAACCACCAAAATAGATCCCACTCTCTGAGTCTTTCTTGTTCTGGATAGGACCTGCTCTTATTTGCGCCACACATTATTGTGTGTTTATGTCTTTAACTCTGTGTCCCCCACTAAGCTGTCAGCTCTGTGTCCCCAGAGCACAGTTCTCTGCCTGGCATGTAGTAAGCATCCAACAAATGCTGATTGAATGAGCTAGTGAGTGAATGAATGCAGTTGGCCCAGGCAAAGAGTTGAGGAAAGGCATTCCAGGCAGAAGGAACAGCAGGGGCAAAGGCACGGAGACTGGAGATGCTTTGGAGTATTTTGGATACTTGCAATCATGGTGATGCTTTTGGTGGGGGTAGGAAAGCGGAGGTCCTTGGGGGGGATCAGGAACCTTGTTGGGGATAGGGTTGGGAGTGGCAGAACTGGGGTGGGTCTCTGGGACCCCCTGCGGCTTCAAGCTGAGCTAAATCCTCCTTTGACAGAGATCCTGACTCTGAGTCCATTGACTATGTGCTGGGGGGCTGCAAGGGTTTGCTCACGGCATCTCGGAGATCCACAGCCACTGGCACTGAGGCCCCGGCCTGAGTCACATGAGGCTTGTTCCCAGGCAGTAGGACCGAGCAGAGCCCCATGTGGGTTCCAGAGGTGGGTGCCCCCAGAGCAAGGCCACAGAGGACTCAGACACAGCTTGGGGAGGGACAGATATAGGGCAGATATAGGGCAGGAGTTTCTCTTGCGCGACAGTCAGAGGGGAAGCGAGCTTGGAAGTCATGCGCTGCCCCCACAGGGCCCTCTGCACATGGGTCTTAGTTTCCCCGTGTATAAATTGGGGTGAGGATCAGCTGAGATCTGACTGCTCCCTCTTGTGTGAAAAGTCCAGCTCAGAGAAGCCAGTCCTTTCCCTCTACCCTGTGATTCCCCAGGAAGGGGACTTGAGGAAGGAAGCCCGGTCCGGCAAGCTCTCGGGTTCCCTCAGGATCCTGCTGTCCCTCCCACTCACAGATAACGCCTCCCACCCGTATGCCACCACAGCTCTCAGTGCCTCCTCAGCCATCATGTCAGCCTGTCACGGGCCTGACTCCCACTTGGGACCGTAAGACCCTCAAGGACAGGGGCTGTGTTTTGTTTGCCTTTGTGTTCCCAGGGCGTTGCACAACACCGGACCCTGAGAAAGCGCTCAATGCACATTCATTGGATGAATGAATGAATGCGTGAATAAATGAGCAAATGAGTGAGTGAATGACACCAGCTGGACCTGCCTCTGACCTTCTGCGTGTCCTCAAGCATCCTCCCTGCCTCTGGATTTCCGGTTCCTCGGCTGGCAGTTGAAGGTGCTGGTCACTGCGCCCCGAGGGAGAAGGCCCCAGCAGCATCCCAGCTCTCTTGGGCAGTGGGTGGCCTTGATCAAGTCCCTGCCCCTCACTCAGCCTCAGCTTCCTCATCTGACAAATGGGCAGACTCTACCCTGCCCTGCTGGCTTCTCAGGTGGTCTCGGGGCTCCAGAGGAGTGCAGGGAAAAGCATGTGGGGTTGGATACTGTTGGGGGAATCTGTGATTCATACAGAAGGGAGTGGAACTCTGACAGTGGCTGGGATAAAGGTTTGGAAGGGGCTGTTTACTTTGGAAATCATGGGGGTCGAACAGGCAACTCATAACCTCAGTCTTCAGTTTCTTCCTAATGGGAATTCACAAGGACATCTGCCCCAGCTAGAATAACCAGTACCATTTATTGAGCTCCTGCTCCATGCCAGGCTCCACCGAAGGTGCGTTATCTATATTGTCTTCTTGAGTGCTCATAACACACATGGCAGGTTGCTGTTAGCCCCGTTTTCCAGATGAGGAAATCAAGGCTCAGGGAAGTGGAATGACTAGGTCAGGTCACACAGTGAGTGTGGTGCACTGAGCCTAGGTCACTCCAGCTACAAGGCCAGGGATTTTTTTTTTCTTTTTGAATTGGAGTCTCACTCTATTGCTCAGAGTGGAGTGCAGTGGCATATTCATGCTTCACTGCAGCCTCAACTTCCTGGGCTCAGGTGATCCTTCTGCCCCAGCCTTCCGAGTAGCTGGAACTACAGGCGTTTGTCACCATACCTGGCCAATGTTTAAAAAAAAATGTTTTTGTAGAGATAAGGTCTTGCTATGTTGCCCAGGCTAGTCTTGAATTCCTGGGCTCAGGCAATCCTCCTGCCTTTGTCTCCCAAAGTGCTGGAGTTACAGACATGAGCCACCACACCAGGCCTGAGGAGCTTTATTTTGGCCTGGGATCTTTATTTATCTCTCTTAGAGCCAGCCCTGTGCCAAAGCTGCCACCTGGACGCCCGTCCACACTCCCGTGGGAAGTCTTGCCTCCCAGTGCCAAGCAGTTCAGGGACATTCAGGAGCCATGTTAGCTCAGCTGGGGAAGGTGAGACAGAAGGAGCTGTCAGGGGACAGAGTTGGTCTAAAGAGAACGAGTGCTGTTGGGGCTGATACCTGTCAGGGGCTGATGTTGCCATCCCCTGGGCCTTCCCTCCAGAGAGGGCACTGGAGATGCCATCCCGGGGACTGGCCTCAGCTGGTAACAAGTAGATCATAACCATAAAGTTATCTCACGAAATAACAGGTATAAGCCCAGCCATACATCTCAGATTCCTCCTCTCACATCTCCTTTCCACTGACCCGGTGAGGTCAGTATTATCATTTTAATGATAGAGACAAGGAAACTGATGGCTCAGAGAGGCTGAGTGACTTACCCAAAGTCACGCAGCTCGTGAATGACCGGGCCAGGCATCACGTGACTTGTCCCACCGAGGAGTCCATTCTCTGGACCAGGGCCCACTAGGCCATTCTCCAAGGATGGAACATTAGAGCTGTTGCCCAGGCCTGTCCTTCCTCCAAAATCTCCTCCCAACTCTGTCACTTGCTTCACCTAACAGGCCCTGGACAAGGCCTGGGCCCTACGTCAAGTCTCCGTTTCCCCATCTGTGAAACTGATGCCATCCTGGGGTGGCGAAGGGAAGCCAGAATCTCGAATCCTTTCATTTGACTTGAGGGCTCTATCCTGGACCAGGCTGGCTGGGCCTTGCAGGAAACTGAAGGAAGAAGAGAAACCACACTTCCACCTGAGGCTCTTCCATCTGAAAGTAAAGAAATGAGGCCAAAGAGGCAGAGCTGGGATCCCATTTACTGAGCACTTACTGCGGGCCTGGCTCTGTGCTAAATGCTTTCCCTGAATGGAGTCATGGGCTCCTCACAGAGGAACAACCCCATTGCTTAGATGAGAGTCAAGGCTCAGCAGGGCTCCAGGCCACACAGCAAGTGAGGAGTACCTGGGATTCAAACCCAGGCCTCCCTAACCCCGGTGCTCTTTCTGCCACTCTGGGCTGCCCTCCCTCCTCCTCACCACCCTGGGTCTCCTGGCCCAACCCACAGAGAGCCATGCCCAGTCCTACTGGCCAGCTAGTTGGGCAGGTGGATGAGTGGTGCCTCCCTTCACACTTGGCCTGGCTCTGGAAAGAAGCTCAGTCAGGAAGAATAGACAACAAAGAAGAACAATGCGCCGGATGGGGAGGGGCTTGCAGCATTTGTGCACCCAAGCCTAAGCAGCTGGCAGCAAGACAAGGTCAGGGGCCCGGGTGGAGGCTAGGCGGGTGGAGGGTGGGGTGGGGAGGAGCTGGCTGATCGGGCAGAGCCAGGGTAAATTCAGGCGAGAAGGGCTGGAGTCCCCCAGAGAGAGGGCTCCTGCGGGTGCAGGGTGGGAAGCAGTTTAGGACCCAAAGACACTTTTTTTTGAGTCAGGGTCTCACTCTGTCACCCAGGCTGGAGCGCAGTGGCACAATCAGATAATGGGTCACTGCAGACTCCACTTCCTGGGCTCAGGTGATCTTCCTTCTTCAGGCTCCTGAGTGGCTGTGACTACAGGTGTGCACCACCATGGCCAGCTAAGTTTTTATTTTATGTGGAGATGAGGTCTTGCTGTATTGTCCAGACTGGTCTTGAACTCCTGGGCTCAAGCAATCCTCCTGCCTCAGTCTCCCAAAGTGCTGGGATTACAGATGTGAGCCACAGTGCCTGGTCACTTTACTTTCTTTCTTTCTTTCTTTTTTTTGAGTCGGAGTCTCACTCTGTTGCCCAGACTGGAGTGCAGTGGCATGCTCCCGGCCACCGCAGCCTTGACCTGCTGGGTTCCAGCGATCCTTCCACCTCAGCCTTCCGAGTAGCTGGAACTGCAGGCGAGTGCTACCACACCCAGCTAATTTTTTTTTTTTTTAATTGTAGAGAGGAGGTCTCACCAAGTTGCCCAAGTGGGTCTTGAACCCGCGGGCTCAGGCAATCCACTCACCTCAGCTTCCCAAAGCATGGGATTACAGGCTGTGCCACCGAGCCCAGCTTACTTTCTTTTTTAAAAAAATGTATTTGTATAACTCAGGGTTAGGTACATAAGTGGTTATTGTGCAGGTAAAGTTTGGGTCTTCCTCTGGTCCCCACTTCACCTGATTTGAGATCAGGTACCCTTATGGATGTTAGGTGTCCCCTCCCTCCCTGGGAGTGTTCTGCTACTACCAAACCCTTTCTTATAGTTATTATGATAAATGTTCAGGGCTCACTTATAAGTGAGAACATGTCGTACCTAGTTCTTTGTTTCTGTGATAGATCACTGAGTATGATAGACTCTAAGTCCATCCAAGTTGCTGTGAAGTTCATGATTTTGTCCTTCTGTATTACAGCTGCATAATATTCCATCGTGTATATGTACCACAGTTTTTAAAATCCAGTCCTCTTTCGATGGGCAGCATGGCTGGTTCCATGTTTTTGCTACTGTGAACAATGCTGCAATAAACATGTTTGTGCAGGTATCTCTTCCACAGAGTGATTTGAGTTCCTCCAGACATATTCCCAGAAGGGGGATTGCTGGGTCGTATGGAAGATCAGTTTTTAGATCTTTTAGGAATCACCACACTGTTTTCCACAGAGGCCGAACTAACTTACACTCTCCCCAACAGTGTTGAAGCATTCCCTTTTCCCTGCATCTTCTCCAGCCCCTGTTGTTTTTTGAGTTATTGATGATCGGCGGCTTCACTTTCAGTGGCCTTCTGGGGGACCCCCTCCTGACCTGCACTTAACACCACAGTCCTGGGCGTCCGTGTGATCTGTGAGCTGAGCCATTTGGTTCTCTGAGCCCGGACCTCATCAGAGGGGCGGGAACAACAGTCGCCCCTCACAGGGCGCCTCGAGAACATTAAGCTGGAGAAATTGTCCCCTCTTATCTGGTCCTGGACGATGACTGCTTTCCTACCACCTAGTGTACTTCTTGGCACATTGTTCAACGCCCATGTTGGAGGTGAAGAGACTGAGGCACTGGCTCAAGGCTCAGCCCTTCTGGTGACGGGGCCTGGCTCACCCCCCAGCTTGCTGCTTGGGCCCTCCTTGTTCCAAGCAGGCAGGTGACTCTTCCCATCGGGCTCACTATGTCCCCTCACTGGCTGGCCACCCTGGGCCGACTGCCGAGCCCTCTGTCCCCACAGTCCAGCCCATGCCTTCTGCTGGGTGGAGATGTCTGGCGCCGCTGAACACACGCCAGGTGTCCAGAACCATAGCGGTGTCCCTCCCGGCTGGAGTCCCTCCCAAGAAGTCACCTTTGGGAGCAAACAGAGAATGACCCAAGGTGTGGGGAGGCCCCAGGGGAAGGTTCTATGAGGTTCTTCTTCTGTCCACTCCCCATGACATGATGGGAAGATGGAGGGCAAGGGAGGAAGAGCCAGGCCCATGTGAGGCCCATCCTACCACCTGAACGAGATCACCTGACTCCACCTCCCAGGCCCTACTTGGACACCTGGACAGCTGCTGGCCTGCCCGCTCCTGGAGCTCCCCACTCCACCCGTTCCCTAGCTTATCCTCCATGTGCAGATGGGGGGCACTCACAGGTACTTTAAAACCCTCACGGTTCCCCCACAGTGGCAGGATTAACAGAACCTTAAGGAAGCTCACTGACCCCTCAGATGACTCTTCTGCCCTCATCTCCAAGCCACACCCTTCCTTCTTGCCCCTCCCACCATCAGGAGTTAGTTTCTCCCTGGAAGGTCCTGTCCTCTCTCTTGCTGTCCCCCCTGCTGGGACACTCTTCCATCTCAGCTCTCCCTACTGCCCCTCCAACTTGGCCTATTCTGCTCATCCTGGGGTCTCCTTAGGTCAGATCACCTTCTCCAGGAAGCCCTCCCCGACTACCTTGTTTGGACTCCCCGGGAACCCTGGGCTTTCTGCGACTCCACTGCATGTTGATGAGTCCATTCGCTTTCCTGCTTGTCTCCCCCTCTGGGCTAGGAGCTGCTTGGTGAACTAAACCAAGAACTTGGAGGCTTGGGGTAGGGGTGGGTAAGGAAAGAGTTTGGAATGACCCTGATCTCTGGCCTGTGTGGCGGAGGATGTCGGTGTCCACACTGAGAGGGGGACGCAGGTGGAGAAGCAGATTCTGGGCAGCACTAAGAGGGAATGACTTCCAGGGCTTGCTGCATCTGAAGGGCCCAAGGGGTCATCCAGTGGTTTTCTCCAGGAGAGTCTGAGACGGCCCTTCCTGGCGTGGCCTTCAAGAGACCCTGATTCCAGGGCCGAGGCAAGGGGCCTCTAGGCCTTCCCAGCATGTGTCAGAACACTTCCTCTCCTGGGTTTCCTGAAGCCTTCGCTCAACTGCCCAGCCAGGGTCCTGCCACCTCCCCCTGGAAGCCAGCCTGCCCTCCCAGCTGCAGCTGATTCATCCTTCCTCTAGGTCATCTCTTGCCTCTAGTCCTAGGATGTCTCCCAGGCTCTGCCTTAGAACTCTTCAAGGTGGGAACCACGTCCCTCACGTCTCTTGTCGACCACATTGCCTGGCCCAGGGACAGACAGAGAAAAAGCCATGTGGTCAGGGAGCGCTGCTCCCTGCCCTGAGCAGGGCCTGGGTTCCGGCAGCCTTGGCCCATGGGATTCTGGGGAAAACAAAGCCCAAACTTTGGGGTCAGATGTATGGGAGGGAGTAAGCAGGCAGCAGGAGGGGCTAACTCCTGTCCAATCTGGGAGCTGTGCTGGATGGCTGGATCACCAGCACCCCGGGCTCCAGGCACCCCGCTGCTGACCTACATTCCCAGAGCGCCTCTGTGCACACACGGGCATGCATGCGTGAGAGCGGAGGGCCGTGGGAGGGGCCGGTGCGCCTGCCAGTGGGCCCCCATCTCGGCAGGCTGCATCTGCAGGAGCCCGTGTGTGCGCACGTGACAGTGCCCCACCCGGGCCCCCCAGACTCTGGGCCAGAAACGGTGGGGTCTGTGTTCCAGCAAAGCCGACATGAGGAGCTGCGGGTCTTGGAATGGCTGGGGGTGTCCCCTACCTCTGCCCAAGACTCCCCCTCCATTCAGACTCCCTCTGCCCTTTGCGAATGGGGGGTTGTCAGGCATGGAGCTCTTAGGTGGTGGAGATGGGCCTCGACCCCCAGCAGGAGGCTTAACTAGACATAGCCAGAGCGGAGGGCGGACTGGTGGTGGGGTGGGAAGGGAAGGGGGCAGATGTATCTCCAGAGGGAGCCGGGGATGGGCTGGGGCCCTGAAGCCGGAGGTCAGAGCTCCGCTCAGGGGCCCTCTGGGGACTGACCCAGGTCAGCATCCTCCTCCCCACCCCACAAGTGGGATCCTTCCCTCCTGGTAAGGCTTGTCCTTGAAGGAGAGCGCCCAGGAGCCAGGACACCAGGGGCTCTGGCAGTGCTCTGAGACCCTTTAGTCTCCTTTTTTCAGTGCTGTGGTGGGCAGGGGAGGGGTGGCTGCCTCTCCCCGCCCCCCACCCCCAGCCCTTCTGAGGCTCTTCTCTCAGACTGGGCCTCTGACAGTATGGAGGGCATGGGCAGTCCTCTCAGAGACGCTTTCTCTCTGTGTGTCTCTGTCTCTATCTTCTGTTCTATATCTCTATCTCTCTGTCTCAATCTACGTCTTTCTCTATCTCTCTCTGTCTCTTCTGTCTTCTTCTCTCTGCTCAGTCTCTGTATCTATCTTTTCTGGTCTCTCTGTTAGTCGCTGTCTCTTTTTCTGTCTTTCTCTGTCTCTGACTTTCTGTGTCTCTATCTCCCTCTCTCTGTCTCTGTCTCAGTCTCTGTCTCTATCTCTCAGCTTCTCTATCTTTGTCTCTCTTTCTCTTTCTGTCTCTCCCTGTCTCTGACTTCCTCAGTCTCAGTCTCTGTCTCAATCTCTGTGTCATTCTCTGTCTCTGTCTTTCTGTTTCCCTCCCTCTGTCTCTCGGTCTCAGTCTCTGTCTCTGTCTTTCTCTCTCTCTCTCTGTCTCCCTCTCTCCGTCTCTCATTCTGTCTCTCTGTCTCCCTCTTCCTCAGTCTCTGCTTCTTTCTCTGTCTCTGTCTCCCTCTCAGTCTCAGTCTCTTTCTCTGTCTCTCTGTCTCTCAGCTTCTCTGTCTCTGCCTCTCCCTCTGTCTCAGGCTCTGTCTCTCTGTTTTTGTTTCTCAGCTTCTCTGTCTCTGTCTCTCCCCGTCTCCCTCCTGCCAGGCTCACCCTGCTTCCCCCCTCAGCGGCTGGATCCGCACAGGCTCAGCAGGAGAGGAGTGAGTCTCGGGCTCCTGCATCTCCTCCAGACCCCTTCCGAGCCCACTGGTGTTCTTGCTCCAGTTCTCGCCTTCTTCCCTCAATTCTATAGCCGAGGTCAAAAGCCTGAGCCCTGGGCTCTGTTTCCCACACCCCCACCAGCCTGAGATGTCCCCGACCTCCCCCACTGGTCCTTCCTCCCACCCTTCAGCCAGCAGTCTCCTTATCCTTCCTCACTCCCCCAGCCCACGCCCATGCCCAACCTGCCCTCTGCTTCTGGTCGATGCAACTCAATGCCAGCCCTGCCCCGGAACCGCTCTGACCACAGCCTCCAGGAGAGTCCCAGCTGCAGAACCCAGGGCGTCCACCTCGGGCACCCCCTTATGGTGCCCTGGGCTGAGAAGCCCTGGTAGGGAGGGTCTGGTGAGCTCCTGGAGCCCACCGCCCGGGGTTGCATCAGACCTCTGCCGCTCACCAGGTGTGCAGCTCTGGGGACACAGGGAAGCTCCTCAGAGGCTTGGTTTTCCCATCTGCAAGATGGGATGATTGCACTAGTTCTTGTCTCACAGGTTGTTGAGAGGAGTAACAGTGCTAATGCTTGTTTCAAAGATTCTGAGGGCTGTTCCTGCAGAGAAAGAGCACTCCATGGGCTGCCTCTGTAAGTGTCTTTGCTTCACCTGCCTGGCCCTCCTCTGCCGCCCCTCCTCAGTCTCTCGCAGGCTCCTCTTCCTCCTGCTCCAGCCATGCCTCCCAGTTGCCCAGGTCAGAGGTGATTCCCTCTCCCTCTGCAATCCCCACCGCCGACCTCAGATCTGTGTGACCCCACACTCCCTGCCCCCCACACAGCCTCGTTCCCAGCCTGCCAGCCCCCACCTGGGCCTCCTGCCTCACGGACCACGCCAAGGACCCCTATCCCCTGGCCCTCCTCTGTGCCCTGACGGGTTTGCTCAGGGCTCTGGGAACCGCCCTGTCACAGGCTGTAGCCTTGTTCATCAGTCTGTCAGGCAGTGTGTCTGTCTCTGCCACACACCTCGGCGCCTCATCTCTATGGCCTTGGCACTTTTTACTGCATGTTTGTTGAATGAATAATGGATGAATGAGTGACTGACTCAACGCAAGTAAAAAGTACTTTGTAACCTACAAAGGGCTCCTCTGATCAATATCAATGCATCTCACAGGGAAGTACTAAAGAGCCTCACCTGACCTGCACTGGGCGGGGGGCTGGCTGACTGGGGTCATCCAGAAAGTTCTAACCCTGGTCATGCCTCCTGTCAGTCGGCTAGATCTCTAGATTCAGGTAGTCTAGAGGGACTGGGCATTGGTTTTTTGTTTTTTTTTTTTTTGAGTTGGAGTCTCACTCTGTCACCCAGACTGGAGTGCAGTGGCCGCTCCCGGCCACCGCAGCCTCGACCTGCTGGGCTCCGGCGATCCTTCCGCCTCAGCCTTCCGGTAGCCGGAATTACAGGCATGTGCTACCACACCCGGCTGATTTTTTGATTTATTGTAGAGATGAGGTCTCGCTGCCCAGGTGGGTCTCGAACCCGCGGGCTTAGGCAATCCACTCACCTCAGTCTCCCAAAGGCGCGGGATTACAGGCTGAGCCACCGAGCCTGGCTGGGACTGGGCATTGGAATGCTCAGATTCCTCCTGCCTTCCCCTCCTCCCCACCCCACCCGGTGACTACTTGGGACAGCCACGGGACCTGAGGAGGGGTGCTGGAGCCTGGGCCCTCATTCCCTGCCTGGCTTTACTTCTTGTAACTTGTGTCCAGCGCCTCCTCTGTGCTAGTGTCGTGCTGGGCACGGGGTCCTGGGGGAGGCCTAAGCTGGGTCCCTGCCTCAGGGAAGAGCTTAGAGCAGGCAGCCAGAGCTGCAGCAAGGGCCCCTAAAGGGCAGGGAGGCCTGTGGGTGGAAGGGGGGTGGGAGACATGCAGGCCTTAAAGATAACCAGAGGTCAGCTTGGTGGAAGGTGGTCATGAGCAGGCAAAGGGACCCGCAGAGGAGGAGTCTGCAGCTGAGAACCACAGAGCAGCCTCTCCGAGATCCTCGAGCAACTCAGCGAGACTGGACTCCAAGATCCAGATGAGAGTGGCAGGAGGGGCCCTGGAGAAGTCAGCAGGGCTGGGGTAGCAGCCTTGAATGCCAGGCTCAGGGGCTGGGGTTTCATCCTGCACCCTGGGGAGCCATGAGCAGTTTCAGAACGGGGAAACAGGGTTGCGCTGCGTTGCCGGGATTCCTAAGACCCCAAACCTCCCCTGAGCCACCTGTGGGAAGTAACGATCCCAGCAGGAAACACCTAATCCTGGAAGAGGATGGGAAGCTGGAAGAACTAGATAAAGAGAGGGAGGCGGGGAAGGCCTGAGCCTGGGGGCAGCAGCATTCCAGGGCTGGCCACCCACCCAGACCGGCTCAGCCTCTTTTCCTGGGTGGCAACTTTGGTGGTCTCTGTTTCCCAAAGTCCTCGGCAGCCCGGTGCACACTCCGCTTCTGGGGGAGAAGCAGGAGGGCGACTCTAGTCATTCCCCTCTTGCACCTAGAGAAAGTGAACCGGTCACACCGCCAGGGAATGAGGGAAAGTGCATGAGCTCGTAGAACTCTCACTGGAGAACTCACCCCATTGATAAGGGAGGAAACTGAGGCACGGGGAGGTTTGGCCATCTGCTCATAGTCATACTAGCAGGAAGTGGCAGCATCAGGATTCAAACCCTGGACCTGCTGGCTCCAAAGCCCGCACGTTTCCCACAGTGCATTGCTGCCCTGAGTCTGCACGGAGCACCCCATGTGCCTAGCCCTGCTCTGGGCAGAGGCAGGTGGGGCTGTGTGCAAGCACAAAGGCCTGGTCTCCCCTCCCCTCAGCCACTCATTGTGTAGCTGGGCAAACAGATCAGGAGGGACCAGGCTGGCCAGTGCTGATGGAGGCAGGAGAAGGATCAGGGCTCAGGGAATCAGAGGCAGCTTCTGGAGGGAGCAGCTGGGGCTGACGTGGGCAGCAGGGAAGGGTCCTGACGGGGAGAAGGAGGTGGAGAGAAATGAGATTTAGCTATGTGGAGGTCAGCAGGGTGGGCACTCCAGCAGGGGACATAGCGCAAGCAAGGGTGCAGAGGTGGGGACAGGTTCCAGGTGTTTTAGGAGGGTCTGTCCATACAGCTAGACAGAGGTGGGGACAGGTTCCAGGTGTTTTAGGAGGGTCTGTCTGTACAGCTAGATGTGTTCAAGAACTTTATCCTTGGGTAGCATTTCTGAGCTGTCCCACTCTTTTTAAATTATTTATTTATTTATTTATTTATTTATTTTTAGAGACAGGGTCTTGCTCTGTCACCCAAGCTGGAGTGCAGTGGTGGGTGTGATCATGGCTCTCCTGGGCTCAAGCGATCCTCCTGCCTCAGCCTCTCAAGCAGCTGGGACTACAGGCATGCGCTACCACACTTGACAAATTTTTTTGTAGAGACGGAGTCTCGCTTTGTTACCCAGGCTGGTCTCAAACTCACGGGCTCAAGCAATCCTTCTGCCTTGGCCTCCCAAAGTGCTGGGATTACAGGCATGAGCCACTGCAGCTGGCTCCCACTTTTGACATTTAGAACTGGACACCTCTTTGTTGTGGGAGGTTGTCCTGTAAATTGTACAATGTCTTTGCAGCATCGCTGGCCTTTACCCACTACGTACCAGTTGTGACAACCAAAAATGTCTCCTGGCATTGCCAAATGTTATCTGGGGACAAGATGGTCCCGGGTTAAGAACCACCATCCTAGAGTAAGCAGGAGCTATGGAAGAGATTTCAGCAGGGGAGAGTTGGAGTCCAAAGCTCCAGCCAGAAATGGCCAATTCTCCAGCCCCTGTCCCCAGCCCCTCAGTGCCAACTCCTCATCATTCAGCTGACCCCAGGCTCATTAAGTGCAAGGAAACTCCACTACAGCGGGTGCAGGCTGAGGGCCAAGCTGAGGAACAGCTTGAGGAACAAAAGAGCTTGTGTTTGGGAATAGGAGCTCCTCCTCCCCCATCACAGCAGGAGGTAGGGGCAGGCATCAGTGGGGGGCGGTGAGGAGTTATCTGGGCCAAGAGGGGCTGCAGGGCTGGGGAAGGGGCCTGTCAGAGCCGGGTTTCAGGTAGAAGAGGCTGGAAGGGGGTGGAGGCCTCCGTTCAGAGCATCCCATCCAGGGGGAGATGGAGCTTGGAACTCTACCTGACCCCCAGTGAAGAGGTCAGGGGCTGCCTTAAGGCTGGGGGCCCAGGCCAGGGTAGGATAAGCAGCAGGCGGCCCTAAGCCCCCTTCCCTTCTGTCCACATGCTGTGCCTCAGGGAACCACAGCTACTTGGAGCATGTCAGAGGAGGCTGGAGGCTGGGAGGCCAGAAGGGGAAGGGAAGCCCCATTTTTACCGTCTCTCCACTCCCAACTGTGTGCAGTCACATGAGTTTTTAAAATGCAGGCTGGGCCAGGCTTGGTGGCTCAGCCTGTAATCCCGTGCTTTGGGGGGCCGAGGTGAGTGGATTGCCTGAGCCCACAGGTTCAAGACCCACCTGGGCAACTTGGCAAGACCTCATCTCTACAATAAATCAAAAAATTAGCCGGGTGTCGTAGTGCGCGCCTGTAGTTCCAGCTACTTGGAAGGCTGAGGCGGAAGGATCGCCAGAATCCAAGAGGTCGAGGCTGCGGTGGCCGGGAGCGTGCCACTGCACTCCAGTCTGGGTGACAGAGTGAGACTCCAACTCGGAAAAAAAGAGAAAAAAATAAATAAATAAAATAAAATGCAGACGTGACCAGGCCTGGTGGCTCACACCTGTAATCCAAGCACTTTGGGAGGCTGAGGTGGGAGGATTACTTGAGGCTAGGAGTTTGAGACCGGCCTGGGCAACATAGTGAGACCCTGTCTCTACAAAAACTAAAAAAATAATAAAATACAGATCTGGCCCCGTCTCCCCTGCTGAAAACTTCTACTGGTTCCCCACGACCCTTAGGATCCGTTCCGCAGCTCTTGAATAGCCATTCCCTGCACCCTGGGCGGCTCATCTCACCCCACCCGTGACAGCCTCCCATGAACACTCCCCGCTTCAGCCAGAATGAGTGACGGATAGCTCCTCAAACATGTGGACTCACTCATACTCTGCAGATTCCATGCCTCTCTTCTAGGCCAGAGAGGCCTATCCCTTCCCTACCTGCAGCCCTCCTCAGGTTGGGCTAACTCCTACCCATGCACTGGCGTCTCTTTGCTCACCACTGCCTCCAGGAAGCCTTACCAGCCTGTGTCTGAGAGCCTCATGTGTTGGTGGTTTCCCTCACTTCAGCATGTAGCCATCTCTGGACAGAGGCTCTGCCTGAGGGCAGCCCCTATGTTTGTCTCATTTCCCTGCAGCCTTAGGCTAGGGACAAAAAGCTGGTGGCAGCCAGCATGCATGGAAGGAAGGAGGGAGGGAGGAATAAAACACCTGTTTTTAGAAAAGGGAGAAGGAAAACCATTGGGTGGCAATGGTCCTTCTGGCCATTGGGGCGTATGCCAGCATAGATTGACCCCCCCACCCTGAGTGAAGAGCAGACCCCTCCTCTCCATGGCAAGACACTGGGATGGTCTATTCCCCAGAGGCCTTGCCGCCAGGCCCCCTAGGTTTTGGCTCTTGGTGCCGCCCACAAGGCCAGACAGGTGTCCAGTAGGAGATGATGATCTCAGGTGGGCATTCAGTCATCCACGTGGCGCTTCAGGCATCGTCAGCCATCCATGGATCACAGGTTCCCAGCACAAAGAACCCAAGAGCCCACAGACGCTGCCCAGGCCAGTGGTTTCTAACTGTGTCCCTGGAGGGACTAAGAGGCTGGCACACAAGAGAGACCCCCTTTCTCTAACCCGGCTATAACGAGAGCTGGGCTCCCTGGTGTCTGATACCAATGCTGGGCTTGCCTGAAAATTGTCATTTGAAATGAGGGTCCCTTGGCTCAGTTAGCAGAAAGAGCACCCCTCCCCTTCTCGTTGAGATGTGAAGACAAGGTCAGAGACCAACAGGTTATGTCCTCAGGACCCAGGGAGGACAGGATACAGGGCCACCTCTGCCTCCCAGCCCTGCCCTCAGGGCCTCTGGCCTTCTGTTGAAAGCTTAAACACAGGAGAATGGCCAGGAATCTGACAGTAGGTTTTGCTTGGGAACATTTTTTTGTTTGTTTGTTTTTTGAGTTGGAGTCTCACTCTGTCGCCCAGACTGGAGTGCAGTGGCTGCTTCCGGCCACCACAGCCTCGACCTGCTGGGTTCTGGCGATCCTTCCACCTCAGCCTTCCAAGTAGCCGGAATTACAGGCGCCCGGTACCACGCCCAGCTGATTTTTTGATTTATTGTAGAGATGAGGTCTTGCCAAGTTGCCCAGGCGGGTCTTGAACCCACGGGCTCAGGCAATCCACTCACCTCAGCCTCCCAAAGGCGCGGGATTACAGGCTGAGCCACTGAGCCGGCTTGTTTGGGAACGTGGAATGACACAAAGGACACTGGGTTTCTGAGATGAGAGGTGGGGGAAGAGGAGAGATGTGGGGGAGGGGAGGAGGAGGTATGTGGGGGGGGGAAGTGCCCCAAAGTGGAAGTGGGGAAGGAGCTGGGCTGCCAGTCACCTTACACTCAGTTAATGACAGTATAACTAGCTGCTGTCAAAGCCGATCAAAACACTTCATAGGCTTCCTGGCTTCAGCCAGGGCAGTGCTGGGTTTATTATTTATTTACTTATTTATTTTTAGAGACAGGGTCTTGCTGTATCACCCAGGGGAGCACAGGGGCACAATGATGGCTCACTGCAGCCTCGAACACCTGGGCTCAGGCAATCCTTCAGCCTCAGGCTCCCGAATAGCTAGACTGCAGGTGCACACCACCACATCCGGCAACACTAGGTTTAGAATCAGCATCTCAGGACTCAAGTCCCAGCTCCTCCATTTACTCACTGCATTGACCTTAACCACACCAATGACCACTTGAGACTCAGCTTTTCTCACAATGAAACAGGGCTAATGACATCTGCATCCCAGAGGAGGAAGGGATGTGGGGAGGGGGAATGAGTGGGGCTGAGCAATTCCTGGTGGGCTCGGGGGATTTTTCCTTGCGTATGAACTTGGGAAAGTTTGAATCCCAGTTATGCCCCTTACCAGCTGTGTGACCAGAGGCAAGTTTCCTCACCCGTTTGTCTCAGCTTCCTCATCTGCAAAATGGGGGGAATGGTAGCATTCACCTCCTTCTCGGGATGAAATGAGATGATATGGATTAAGGCACCCAGAACAGGGTTGGGTGATTGTCATTATTTGTCCTCAAATAAAAGCAAGACTAGGTCTTGCCCAGGAGAGACACCAGAAATGGAATAAAAGGTCGAGGCTGTGGTGGCCGGGAGCGGCCACTGCACTCCAGTAGGGGCGACAGAGTGAGACTCCAACTCAAAAAAAAAAAAAAGAATGAATGAATGTACTGGGGTTCTCCCAGAAACCCTAGTTATGGATCTAACTTGATCCTGTCCTAACCCATCCCTGCCCTCCAGCTGCTCCTCTTGACTGGGAGACCCCAGGTTTCCTGTTCCTCACCTCTTCTGCATTTTCTCAGATACCTAGAGGTAGGATACCACGTCGCCCCTAGATGACTTTGGGTGATAAAGAAGTAACTCTAGCCTCCTTGAATTGAATCGTCTATCCAGAACGGGTAACAAACCTGGAAATTGGAATTGCCCTGAAGCTGATTATTCTGGGAGGGCACCTCCTGACATTAAAACTAAATTAGATCAAGGTACCTCTGTTATTAGCAAAATAATTCCCTACGATTACAGAACACAGCCATGAATCCTGATGGCAGATGAACTTCAGGTGACTTGCTTGAGACAAATAACTGTGCGAAAATCACAGGCTCATCTAATCGCTTCTCTCTAGCGTTGCAGTTAGGTAATTATGCTAATGGTTCTAAGAAATCATCTTTTGTGGTCTGGGATTGGGAGGACTTGAGAGGGAAATGTGTGTGGCGGATATTACCTGCTTGGAGCTGGAAAGGGTAGGCGCCATGTTTGGATCCAAAATGGGCCCTTTTGAGGGACCTGGCTTGGCCCCATGTTGCCTTGAGGTGAGGGTGGGGGGCTGTTATGCAATCAGAATTGCAGTGGCCTCACTAAGTGTCTCTTTTCAGGTCATTTAAATACAGGAAATTGAATTTGTCCAAGCTCCACTCCTGGGTACGGTCATTTCAAGAAGCCAGTTGAACTGTCAAAGCTCAGGACCTTTGAGTCAATTCAACTCAGCAAACATGCCCTTGTGCCAGGCAGTGATCTAGACACAGGCAGGGAGAGGGCCAACGCTCCAGTGTGCCTGATGCTTTTTTTCTTTTTTTGAATTGGAGTCTCACTCTGTCACCCAGACTGGAGTGTAGTGGCCGCTCCCGGCCACCGCAGCCTCGACCTGCTGGGATCCTTCTGCCTTAACCTTCCGAGTAGCCGGAATTACAGGCATGTGCTACCACGCCCGGCTGATTTTTTTATTTATTGTAGAGATGAGGTCTCACCAAGTTGTCCAGGCGGGTCTCGAACCTGCGGGCTCAGGCAATCCACTCACCTCAGCCTCCCAAAGGTGTGGGATTACAGGCTGAGCCACCGAGCCCGGCTGCCTGATGCTTTTTAAACGATCTCTCATTCCCTCAGCAACTGATGAGAGAGGGAACATCGTGACCATTTTAGAGACAAGGAAATGGAGACTCTGAGAAGTAAAATGGTGTCACTGCTACTAATCGGTGATGACTGTCTCCACCCATCCACAGGTGATCTAGTTCTAGGAGGGAGAGGGCATGATGGGCAGAGAAAACAACTTGAGCAGAAAACCCAGAGTCAGGAGGCGAAAGGAGGGTGTTCAAGAATGGGCAAATGGGGCCAAGAGGGTGGCCAAAGGTCAGGACACAGAGGGCCTCAAATGACTAGCTGAGGGTTTGGACAACAGGGAACCACTGGAGGTGTTTGAGTAAGGGAGGGATACAATGGGATCTGAGAAGTACGTGGGGCAAAGTGTGCCGATGAGCTGCTGGCAGGGCAGAGGCCAGAGGAGATAAGGTAAACGGGTAATTTTCTTTTTTCTTTTTTTTCTTTTGAGTTGGAGTCTCACTCTGTTGCCCAGACTGGAGTGCAGTGGCCGCTCCCGGCCACCGCAGCCTCGACCTGCTGGGCTCCGGCGATCCTTCCGCCTCAGTCTTCCAAGTAGCTGGAACTACAGGCATGTGCTACCACGCCCGGCTAATTTTGATTTATTATAGAGACGAGGTCTCGCCAAGTTGCCCGGCTGGGTCTCGGACCTGAGGGCTCAGGCAATTCACTTGCCTCGGCCTCCCAAAGTGCTGGGATTACAGGCTGAGCCATTGAGCCTGGCATAATTTTCTTTTAGTGTAAGTATGTCCCAAATATTGCATAGGATATACTCATATTAAAAAATTTTTTACATAAAATTTACATTTAACTGGCATCTTGCTTTCCAACTGGCAGTCCTACACCCAGCCCCTCACATCATCTTCCAGCTGAGTCCTCTGCCCAGGATGACTTTCCTGGATAGGCACACAGCCTGGTGAACTCCTATCCACTGGCTGAGACCCAGCACTCCTTACCACTGCTGTGGCAATAATTGTCATGAGCTGCAGTAATTCCTTTCTTTTGCAATTGCTTTCTTACCTCCCTCTCCCCTCAGCAGCCAGTTTTACTTCTGGCTGCACAGGGAGAGAAAGCTAAGACCACATGCGTTCCTCCATTTCCTGACCTCAGCCCCGCCCCAAGTGGCCTCCAGTGCTGGTTCTGTCTCAGGACAAGCTGGCCTCTCCACCCCTCCTGGGACTTTGCCTGTTCCTTTGAATATTACTCACCTCTCTCACTGGCAGCTTTAAAGTCACTTTCTGCTGGGTCATTCTCACCTGCTGGGGCACCTAGAAAATGACTCCCACCCTCCCTGTCACCAGTTGCATCTCCCAGAAAGCAGGCTCTGGGATGAATTAGTGTGTGGAGGCTCAGCAGGGACTGTTCTTGGGCTGGCACCTGTGGGAGGGGTGGGAACGGAGGAGAGAGGGGAGGCAAGGGGAGGGGAGGGGAAAGGAGGGGAAGAGAAGGGAGGGGAGGAGAAGGGAGGGGAGGAGAGAGGGAAGGCAGCAGGACTGGGTGGAAGAAGGAGCTGAGCAGTCAGTGGAGGTCTCAGCCCTCCCTGTGCCTGGAGTTCACCCTTCAGAGTTGTCCTGAGTGGTGTTGCACGGCCAGGCCTTTCTGCACTTGGCATGGTCATTCACTGGATGTAGGGCGCTGCAGGAAGGAGGTGTCACTTCTGGTGAGGCATTCCCTCCAGCAGTGGCATAGAGCGGCTCCTAAGGAACTTCCACTATCAGCCTCCCCACACTTAGGGGAGTCTTTTATTCTTAAAGGGGGGTCTGGGGTTGCATATCATAGCATCCACCACCACCACTCCCTCTAAAGTCAAAGCATTTCTCTCCAGCACCCACCTGATCTTTTGTCCTCCTGATCAACCTCCTCCCCTGAGCTGCCTGTCCTCCCTGCCTTCTAGGCCTCCCCACATTTTGGTGAAACTCAAGAGATGGCTATGTCCCTTCCCTGCTTAAGACCTCTCAGCAGTCCCCCAAAGTCTCAGCTCCTGTGGATGGCACCGAGGGTCCCCTGTGACCCAGCCTGCCTCTTTTCTGGCTCTCTCTCTCATGGCCTCTCCCCTCATGCCTGATGCCCAGTAACACTTGGCTGTAATTCCCTGGGCTTGCCTGGCTGCTCCATGCTGCCATGCTACATACGGACTGCTTCCTCCTTAAAGACACACTCATAGCTGGGTGCAGTGGCTCAGCCTGTAATCCCAGCACTTTGGGAGGCTGAGGGGAGAGGACTGCCTGAGCCTGGGGGTTTGAGACCAGCCTGGGTAACTTGGTGAGACCTTGTCTCTACAATAAATCAAAAAAACTAGCTGGATATGGCGGCGTTCGTCTGTAGTTCCAACTACTTGGAAGGCAGAGGTGGAAGGATCGCCTGAGCCCAGCAATCAAGGCTGTGGTGGCTATGAGCATGCCACTGCACTCCAGCCTGGGTGACAGAGTGAGACTCCAACTCAAAAAGAAAAAAAAAAAGACACACTTAGGGATCGCCTCCTTGGAAGTCTTTCCTGGAGCCACCCCTCCTGCCCCACCCAAGTCTGGCATCCCACCTGCCCCTCTCAGCTGCTGCCAACTGTGCTCCGCAGCACATGAAGCATTCCACACGTGGGCAGCAGGGTTGGAGCCTAGTGACCCTGTTACCTGTTTCTTCCCCCTGCATCTATGTCCTTAGTGCCCAGCCTAGAGCCTGGCACAGAGGGGGCCTGCCGACATGCACTTGGACACTAGGAAAAAGGTAGAAAGTTGGGGTGGGTGTGACAGAAACTTCGGAGGTGGGATCAACACATCCAGGACTGGTTAGACTCAGACAGGACTGCACCCTCTCAAACAGGGCCTCCTTGGGACGCGGAACAGTTCTCCCCCTTAGTGTCGCTGGGCCACCAGCCTCCTTCTCTCTGGGTTGCCTCTAGGCACCCGAGAGGCAGAATAGAGGTTTCTACTGTTTCTTCTCTGTGGCTGACACCCCACACGCTGGATCAGAGTCTTCCAGGCCCCTCCTCCCCACTCTTCCCCGTCTCTCACGCATCCCTGCCCCATATGTTGAAGGCCTGGGTCCTCATCAAAAGATGCTTCTATCAATATGGCTTTGCGTCTTACTTCCATCATCAAGTAAGGACTCCCCCACCCCAATAAGAGACTCAAATGTATGCATGCAAATGACAGTGGGGTTACAAAGCCCAGACATGGGTTAGAGGGCAAGCTCCATCATTTGTATCCGTGTGGTCTTGTGCAAGGTGCTTCAACTCTCTGAGCCTCAGTTTCCTCATCTGTCAAGTGGAAATAGGTAACACTAGAACCTTCTCAGAGGTGATTGTGAGAATTAGGTGAGAGAGCTCACAAAGCACCTGGCAAAGCACTCACACTTGCATGCACATCAACGGGCATAGATGTAGAGATTTCTGGCAACTAGCAGTGTCCTGCAATGATGATACACAGAGCCTATCAGTGCAAGTGTGTGGGCAGACATGGATTCATTCATTCATTCAACAAACGTTTACTGAGCACCTACTATGTACCGGGCCCTTGTTGGGGGACACAGGGGAGAGCCAGGTGTGATCCCTATGTTCAGGGATGCCCAGGCCTCAGGAGCGTGACCCACTCATCCAGGGGCCACACAATGAAGGCACAGTCACTCACTACAGTACACCAGGCAGGCTGGGCTCGGTGGCTCAGCTTGTAATCCCAGCACTTTGGGAGGCCGATGCGAGTGGATTGCCTGAGCCTGCAGGTTCAAGACCAGCCTGGGCAACTTGGTGAGACCTCGTTTCTACGATAAATCAAAAATTAGCCGGGCGTGGTAGGTATCATGCGCCTTTAGTTCTAGCTACTTGGAATGCTGAGGCAGAAGGATTGATGGAGCCCAGCAGGTCGAGACTGCGGTGGCCAGAAGCGTGCCACTGCACTCCAGTCTGGGCAACAGAATGAGACTCCAACTCAAAAAAACAAAAACAAAAACATGAAGGAAAGTGACTTGGGGCAGGCCAGGGCAGGGCTTCCCTGAGGAAGTTTCCACCAGAAGAAGACAACTGGGTCAGGCTCAGTGGCTCAGCCTGTAATCCCAGTGCTTTGGGAGGCCGAGGTGAGTGGATTGCCTGAGCTCGTGGGTTCGAGACCCACCTGGGCAACTTGGTGAGATCTCATCTCTACAATAAATCAAAAATTAGCCAGGCATGGTAGTGCGCACCTGTAGTTCCAGTTACTTGGAAGGCTGAGGCGGAAGGATCGCCGGAGCCCAACAGGTTGAGGCTGCAGTGGCTGGGAGCTGCCACTGTACTCCAGTCTGGGCGACGGAGTGAGACTCCAACTCAGGAAAAAAAAAAAAAAAGAAGACAACTGGACCAAGGAGAGGCAGGGACAGAGAAACATGGTTCAGAGAGGGAACCCCATGTGCAAAGGCTGTGTCTCTGGAGGAAGCGAGGCATGTTGGAGGATGTGACAGCTGGCTGAAGGTGGAGAAGCAGGGAAAGATGCTGAGACATGAGGCTAGAGAGGTGGGCAGGGGCCTGACTGCCCGGGGCCTGGCAGCCTCCTGAGGACAAGAAGAAGCTGTAGAAGGCCTTTAAGCAGAAGTGGGCAGTGACATGATTGGATCTGTGCTTCGAAAGCCTCACAAGGGGAACCAACAGATGGGGACCCATGGGAGGGGCCAGGTGGATTCAGAACGCTCCCAGGTCTTCCAGAAGCCCAGGCAGGAACCTGCAGTACCCGAACAGGGCTGGAGATAAACAGTCGGGAATCCCCTGCATGCAGCCAGTGGCTGAAGCCACGGCCTGGGTGCAGTTGAAGTTACCCATGAGAGTGTCGAGAAGGATGGGAGGTATGCAGAGACAGTCCCAAACTCCAACGTTTATAGCCCGGTAGAGTCAGGTGAGGCAGCCAGGGAGGAGAAGAGACCAGAGGACTAGGAGGCAAACTGGGAGAGTATGGCAAGACAGAAAGGAGCAGATATTTCTGTGGGGTTAAGTACTCCAAGAGATCAGGCAAGATAAAGATGGCGACGCATCCTCTGGTGTTACCAACCAGGGGGTCATTGGCGACCTTCCTAAGAGCCATCAGGAAAGATGGCAGCCCTCAAGCTGGGCAGGATTCCTGGCTGGCATGGCCATTTGCACGGGACAGGGTACCATCAATGGCTAATGTCCATGTCACTGAGATAAAATGACATTGTCCAGAGAGATCTGGCCCAAAGAGGACTGGCTTATTAGCTCAGAAGTTCTCATAGGAACCTTTGAAGTGCTTTGTGTTGCTCTCTTCCAGTGACCATACAGCTCTGCCCACTACGTATTTGTTTGCACAACACGCAACACTGGCCAATGCGTCGAGGTCTAGAGTCTGAACCATGAGCAGTTTGCTCTCCTGACTGTTGCCTTGATGAACGCTCCCGAACAGCGGACATATGTGGGTTTTGCATACACTGTGTGGATGATGCGTTTGGTAAATTGCTTCAGACGCATCCCTCAAGGATGGTGCTGCGGGCTCTGTCGCCCCTACAGATGGAAGCTGGCAAGGAAAAGACGGGTCCAGATTGGATCCCTGGGCTGTGTGTGAGAACAGACTGCAGGGAGACAGAGTGGACGTGAGGAGACAGAAGGGTCTGTGGTTCTGAAATGCAACAAGGTCCCTCACCTGGAGGTGGGACAGAGCGCCAGAGGAGGACTGCCAGGAGCACTACCTTGGAGCCTGCTTCCAACCCTCCTGCTTCCTGGGCCAGCTGCCAGGTGCATGCTTTTGTTCAGAACTTGAGGATACCCCTGGAATTTCGGATCAGCCTTGCATTTTTGTAGTAGCCTGACTGGGTTCCTGCCACCCTCCCCTGCAAACAACTTTCTTTTGACCAACAGTCACATAATTGCTACCTGTGCCAAGAACGGGGCTGGATCTCATGGAATCCTCCTAATAACCCCTTGCGATAAGCCCTAGTCTTGTCCTGGTTGTGCAGACCCAGAAACAGGCTCAGAGGAATGTAGCAGCATGCTCTAGGTCCCACAGCTGGCAGGAGACTCAGGATGTGAACTCACTACCCTCAGACCCCAGAGATCATGTCACCTCAAGAGCACTCAATGAAGAACAAACAGTCAATGGGGCAGGCGGTGGGGTTGCTTTACTTTGGCAGTATGGTACAACCCCTTTTGGCTTCTGAGTATTCGGGTTACTCAGTCCTTTTATTCATTCAACAAACCTCCCTGAGGCCAGGCCCCGTGTGGGTGGTGGGGCTGCAGGGGTGGCTGAGACAAGGTCTATGACCTGCAAGTGTCCAGGAGACAGCATCATAACTGAGTGCAGCTATCCATGCAGTGATAACTATGACAGTGGGCTGGGCATAGTGGCTCACGCCTGTAATCCCAGCACTTTGATAGACTGAGGTGGGAGGAACCCTTGAGCCCAGGAGTCTGAGACCAGCCAGGGCAACATAGCAAGAACTTGTCTCCATTTATTTTATTTTATTTTATTTTTTTGAGTTGGAGTCTCACTCTGTTGCCCAGACTGGAGTGCAGTGGCTGCTCCCGGCCACCGCAGCCTCGATCTGCTGGACTCCGGCGATCCTTCCGCCTCAGCCTTCCAAGTAGCCGGAATTACAGGCATGCGCTACCACACCTGGCTGATTTTTTGATTTATTGTAGAGATGAGGTCTCGCTGCCCAGGCGGGTCTCGAACCCGCGGGCTCAGGCAGTCCGCTCACCTCAGCCTCCCAAAGGCACAGGATTATAGGCTGAGCCACCAAGCCCGGCTAACTTGTCTCTATTTAAAAAAAAAAATTAGTCGGGCTTGGTGGTGTGTGCCTAGCTCAGTCACTCAGGAGGCTGAGGCAGAAGGATCACCTGAGCCTAGGAGGTCGAGGTTTGTGTGAGCCATGATGGTGCCACTGCACTCCAGCCTGAGCAAGAGTGAGACTTCGAGTCAAAGAACTACAACAACAACAACAACAACAACTACAACAACAGTGGAGTGGGCGGTGCTGTGGCAAACATTGGCTTCCCATAGGCTGCAATGCTTGTACCAAATTGCAAGAAGAGACACAGGCACTTGCTGGGCAGACATAGGGAGGACAGGCATTCTAGGAAGAGTAAGCAGTGTGTGCACATGTGTGTGGTGTTATAGAGCTTGAGGGGCTTGTATAGTGCCAGGCCTCCAAAGACCCCAAAAGGGAAGGCACTGTGTCTGAGAGGCTGAAGAAAGGACCCAGAAGCAACGAATGGGACATGGGCTTTATTCAGGAACTTACCTACAGGAGCAGTCAGCTGGATGGGAAAAAAATGCTCCCGACTGTAAAAGGCATGCAGGTTACATGGCATTTGACATAGCGTAGAGCATGGGGTTAACCATGAAAAGGGTTGGGTTTCTAGCACACACACAGTGTGAGAAGATGCTTATACATAAAATGGCTGTGAACTCTCTCTAGGTGTGGGATTCGTCGTATTATAATGAGCTAAAGGTAACCAAAGGTTATGGGCATTGATCCAGGTGTGCCTGATCTGGTCTGAACCAGCCTCAGGAAAGTATGTGTGAGAACATTCACTATGCACGACTACAAGATGTGGTCAGCAGGTTGAGAACACTTTACTGTGGCCTCAGCATGACCTGCGTGCCCAGGCACGGAGCCTGAGGGAAAGGACACCCCAAGTCGGCTGCCCCAGGACTCCTCCCCAGGCTTGGGGTCATATCCAGGGTGTGCTCATATTGTCACTGAGTGTGAGTCACCTAATAGCTTGGGAGACCTGGTGGCATGGTGGTGCTTGGGTGGGGGCAGGTTCAGCCGGTTGGGATGTGGGTGTGCAGGGCTTTGTGGAGACGGGAAGGGCTGTTCATGTTCTTAAGATCTACTGAGCATTTCACTGTGAGCCAGGCTACGTGCTGAGCATTTCCCAGGCATGATGACCACGTTATTAAACTAAAGAAGCTGAAGTTCTGAGTAGGACTGGGTTTTATGTGGTCTCCCACCATGCTGGTTCTATGCCTTTAAAAAGTGATGAAGAATAAGACAAACATTGTGTGCCTCCTGCCCTGGTCAAGAAATAAAGCCTTACCCAGAGAGATGAAGCCCCTTCCCATCACCTCATCGAAAGTATCCCTCTACCTGCAGAGGTCAATGCTTTACTGAGTGGTGTATTTTTCATTCCTCTGAATGTCTTTATACTTTGACCACACTTGTGCAGTCTAGTGTTCTATGTGGTATTGTGTTTTACATGTTAAACAATCGATATGAATGATATCATATAATATAATCTGCAACATGCTCTCCCTCCCCTTCTTGGAGCTTTTGAGATTCGTAACAAATCTCCATTCATTTTCACTGCAAAGTAGAATTTCATCGACCACCTTGCAACCTATTTATGCATTCTTCCTGTCATGGACACTGAGGCTGTCCGTTATTCTTTGCTAGTATATACACTGTTGTAACGAGCAACAGGTCTTCTAGGTGTGTCTCCAAAGAAAAGACTCTGGGTCACTGGGCTAGGTGCAGAGTCAACATTTCTAAATACCGCCAAATTGTTTTCCAAAGTGGCTGCACCCATTTCCCCTCCTGCCTGTGGCATGTAAGAGTCCTCCTTGCTCTGTATTCCTACTGTCCCACTTTTTTGTTCTTGTGCCAATCTGACAGGTGTGAAATGGCACTTGACTGGGGCTTTATTTTGCATTTCTATGATTACTAGTAAGGCTGATTATCTTTGCATGTGTTTATTTGCCATCCCTGTTTCCTCCTCTGCAAATTTCCAGTTCATATATTTTGCCCAATTTCCCATTGCTCCTTTTGAAAACTGGTTTGCAGAAGGCCTTTGCATATTTTGGAGGTTTCGTTTCAAATAATCTTCAGATAAGCAGAAGTTTTACACTTTAATTAAATGTATCAATATTTTTCTTGATGGTTTGTATTTTTTGGATCTTTGTAAAATTTTTCCTGTTAAGACAGTTATCATGTATAATTTTTCGGTACACCTGGAACTCACCTTTTGTGCACGGTGTGAGGTAGGGATACCATCCCATTTTTTTCCCAATATAGACATCCAATTGCTCCAGCGCCATTTATAGAAAAGCCCACCCTTCCCTTACTGACCCCACCCGCTGCCCCAGCTACATATCGAGTTTCTATACATGTGTGGGTCTATTTTTGCAGTCTCTATTCTAGTCCATTGGCCCATTTATCTATCCTTAGGCCAGTACTGCATGGCCTAGCTGTACTGTTTATGATCCTTAGCACTTCCTGCCTTGCAGTAGAAGAGCTGATGAGAGTGGATTCATGTGTTCTTCGTCTTTGCAACATGTACATCATGATCATATGAACATCCATGTAATCATGATTTTGTCTGCAAGGGGATTTCTTACATGCCACCTTGTGGGGGTCTTAAAACGCCCTTTTGCAGAAGTGGAAACCAGGGCACACAGGCGAGAAGACTTGCCAGGTCACACAGCCAGAAAGCACGGATTAGGGATTCCGTCCGCCTGTCCCTCGTTGTCTAGGGTCTGAAGACTTCCGGCGACCCTGGTCTCCGATGCTCACTCCCTCCTGCCTTCCTTCTGTCAACAGGTAGCTCCTGTTGAGGTGATGACTGTGTGCTAGCTCTCGGCGGGTGCTGGGCCAGACCCCATTTCTGGGAGGCTCTTCCAGTGCTGGAGACCCACGGGAAGGTGGGAAGGTGGCTGGGCACTTTATGGGACATCGTCCGAGGCTTGGGGTCAGCGTGAAGACATCCGGCCGGGTTTCAGAGCGAATTGAAAGAGTCCCGTCCCGGGCGTGCACTTGGGCCCAGGCGCTGTTCGGAGAGGACGCCGGCTTCCCCCTGGAATTAGAGGCGTCCTCCCGCCCTCCCGCCTCGAGAGGCAGGAATGCGAAGGATCAGCTTTCAGCAGAGCTGCCGCTGCCGTTCCGGGGAGCTCCGGTGCAGGCCCTTCCACAGCGGCCGAATTAACTGGTTCTGTCTGTCCGACTGGGAGAGCAGCTCTCGCTAAAAATAGCGCCCTGCCCAGCTCGACCTGCGCGCGCCAGGACCCGGGCCGCCGCCGTGGGAGTCCGAGCCCGGAGAGCCCGAGGAGCACCCCCGCGACCCCGGGAGCGACCCCGGGCGGAGACCGCGGGCACAGCGCTGGCCCCACAGGTGCCGCGGAGGGTGGAAGGCCCGCGGGCCGAGGCGAGGCCGGGCCGGCCGGGATGGGAGCCGGCGGCGCGGCCTCCCGCGCCCTGGCCTGGGCCTCCCTGCCCCTGCTGGGGCCTCACGCCGGCGCGCGCGGCGAGGACACGCTCCGCTGCCGAGGTAAGGCCGGGCGGGCCGCCGGCGCGCCCTCGCCCCACCCGGGCACTCGCCGGGGCCACTGTCTCCCCCGCCCGACTTCAGGCCCGCGGCGGGGCCAGACCGAGAGAGCTAGGCGTCCGCGCGGGGGCTGGGGACAGCACTTGGCGCTCTCTGCGACCTCACCTTTAGTTTGACCGCCATCGCGGTCTGAAGAGCGTTCGCCCCCCTCTGGCCTCGGCGTTCCTGTCTGGAAAATGGGACAATACAACCGTCCGGCTTTCATACTGGTTGTGTGCCCAGGAGGAGTCGGGGGACCCGCGGAAACGGATCGCGGCATTCGCGAGCCGTTGGCCCGAGCCAGCCGGGGTCCTCGGGGGTTGTGTTGGCGGGCGTGCTGGGGTGGAGTCCCCGAGACGCCCCGCGCCGTGCTTTTCCGAAGCTCTGGCCCCGCCATCAGCCCCTGGCCCGCGAGGTGGGCGTCGAGGCAGGGCACACGGGAAAGTTCCAGGGGCCCGCGACGAGGGAAGAGCCTTCAAGGAGGGGGAGCCTCGGGGAGGCAGAGCGCGTAAGAAAAGCCAAGTCGCGCGGCCCGCTCCTCGATCCCGCACCCGCACGGCCCCCGGGCCGAAGCAGGGGTTTTATCGGCGACCTCCCGGGACGGGGGCCGGGGCGCGCCGGCAGAGGAGGGGGCGCGCGGGGCCCGGGCCGAGGCCGGGGCGCGGGCGCGCGCTCGCAGCGGAGGGGGTCGGCCTTGCCCAGGCCGGCCCGCGCGGGGGCGGCGCGGGGTCGGCCGGCCCGACAGGTGCGCCTCGCCGCCCCTCCCCGCCCCCGCCGGTCCTGGGCCGGGCGGGCGGAGCCGCGGGCGGCCGGCCTGCGATTGGCGGGGCCGGGCCGGCCGGTGGCCCGGGAGTCCGGGGGCCCGGGCGCGGGGGGAGGCGCGGGGCGGCCGGCGCGCGCTCCAGCCTGGCCGGGCCCCGCCGGCGCGAGCGAAACTTTCCCGCTGCCGCCCGCACCCCCGACCGCGCCGTCGCGACCCCAGCCCCGGGCCGCTGCAGCTCCGGCGCACTCGGGATGGCGGCGCCCCGCGACGCGGCCGGCGCGTAGAGGTAAGCGCGGGGGGCCGGGCCGGGAGGCGGGCCCGGGGGCTTCAGGGATCCGGGGCTCGGGAGGACCCGGGCCCCGAGGCGTGGTGGTGGGCTTCGGGGCCGGGGACCGGGCCGCGACTCGGCTTTTTTTACCCGTGGTCCCCTTGCCCGCAGGATCTCTGGGATGACCCTTTAAACTTTCCTGCGCGCCCGCCTTGTCTCCCACCGGGGGCCCCAGGGCTGACGCCGGTTCTCGGGATAAGACGGCTCGGGGTGTCACGAGGGGGCGCCCCAGGCGGGGCGCGCAGCGGCGGGGTGTGGGTGGGGGCTCCCGCCCGCCGATCCCCAGGCTTCCAGCGACCTCTCAAAGCTCCAGACCCTCCTCGGCTCGCTCTGGTTGGTGCGAGGGCAGCCAGGCTCCCGGGCCACCCAGGGTTGGGTGTTTTTTGTTGCATTCTAGTCAGTCCTCAATTATCAGGGAGGCGGGGTCCTCGAAAGATCTCCTTTCGGAGTGCTGGGCTGCTTTGAACTCCACCGTCCATGAAAACACCTTGGGCTACTAAGCAGAGTTTAAACGGGCCGTGCTCCTGGGCGCCAAGTCCCAGCCTGGTGGGGATGACTGAGAGGTGTCCTGGGCCCGGGATGGCCCACTCGAGTCATATGGAAACTCCCCTCCTCTACCTCAGCCCCCTTCTGCTCTTTAGGGGAAAACTTCGCCTTCAATGTGATCCTCAGTGGCTGAGTAGGTAGCTTTGCCACTCACGAGAATCATCATCTTGAACATTATTTCCCCTCAGTGTTAGCACCTTCTGTGTTTTCCTGACCTAAGACAGAACACCTGAATTTTAGAAACGAAACCGAACACCTAGCTCTGGAGCCCAGAGAACCTGGATTCAGAACTCGGCTCCTGCTCCTCCCTGACTGTGTGTCCTTGGGCAGGTTCTTAATCTCTCTGAGCTCAAAGGTCCCATCCCCCCCCCGGGGGGGGATGTAGCAAGGAGCGAGTCTCCCAGCTCATAGGAGAGCAGTCTTGAGCAGTCAGCCTACACCCTGGAGCTTGCGCCCTCGGAGGGAGCCAGCACCCATGTGCCTCAGTGTCCCCTCCTCTCAAAAGTTGGTAGGAACCAGGTCCCCCATCTCCTTTTTTTTAAGTACCAGCCCGCCTTAGTCAGCCCTTGTGAGAAAAGTGCCAGATACATACACCCACGAGAACATACAATTCCAGTGGGCGTGTGGGCCCCAGATTTGAGACGGCCCGGCAATTCCCTTCCCTGCTACTCACTGTTCAGAAAGTAGAAGGCTTCTGTCTATCCTGACCTTTCCCTTTCCCCACCCCCCTTGGATGCCTGAGGGTAACTATGGTGCATATCCCAGGAGAGCAAATGAAGGAATTCACCAGCATAAAGGGAAAAGGGGCCAACCTGGCAAACCTGGCCCAAGGTCACCTTCAAGATCATCTGGGCCACCTCCTCCCTGCCCTTCCTTCCTGGGTGTTGCATTCCCACCTGGGGAACAGCTAGGTTTTTGTTTTGCTAGGATCCTCTAGAGACAGTGAACTCCCTGGGCAGCTGGTCTCATGATTGGGCCACTCCAGGCTTTAAAAAATTCTTCCTGTTTGGAGTAGAAATCTGTGTCCATATGACTTCTACCCACTGGTTCTAGCACAACCATTCGGGCGCCTCTTACTAACTCAATTGTTCACTGTGGTCCTCTGGTACCTGGCATTCTGTTCCATACCTTCAGCAGTCGACACACTGGAACTGCATCTGGCAATTATCACAGTACCATCTATTGAGTGTTTATTATCTGAGGCCTGTTACACGTATTATTTCCTTGTATCTTCCTTTTTTTTTTTTTTTTTTTGAGTCAGGGTCTCACTCTGTTGCCTAGGCTGGAGTGCAGTGGCATGATCATGACAATCATGGCTCACCACAGTCTTGACCTCCTGGGTTCAAGTGATCCTCCCACCTCAGCCTTCTGAGTAGCTGGGACTACAGGAGTACACCACCACACCTGGCTACTTTTTTTTCTTAAGAGACAAGTTTTCTCTATGTTGCCCAGGCTGGTCTCAAACTCCTGAACTCAAGCAATTCTGCCTGCCTTGGCCTCCCAAAGTGCTAGGATTACAGGTGTGAGCCACCATGCCTAGACATCCTTGCATCCTTAAGACAAATCCATGAGGTTGATTCTTTTCTTGTCTTCACTTTGCACATACAGAAACAGGCTTCAAGAGGTTAAGGGACTTATTTAGGATCATATAACTGGTAAGGGGCTGGGCTGTACCCCAAACCCAACATCTGTCTTTAGAGCGCATGCTTTTAGTGGTTCCTTGTTCCTTGCTTGCATGTACGTGTAGTGTGCACGCCTGGTCTGAGGTGCGTCCTGGCAGTGCTTTATCCTGAGTGCCTGGGGCGCCTGTTAAAATGCAGATGCCTCATCTCTACTCCAGACCGGGGGCTGCACTCTAAGAAGCTCCCAGTCCGTGCTCCTGCATGGCATCGTTTGAGAACCCCAGTTCTAAGGTACCCTTAAAGAAAGAGAACGAGGGATATGGATTTCAGCAGATCTGAATTCAAGTCTCGCCTTCACTCTCTGGAGCAGTTTGCTGTTACTTCCTAGGGCTTCCTCCAGTGTTTCACACTGGTGGGGCGATTCTGGTGTGTGAGGAACTGTGGGCATCCTTGGGCGGATGTCAGGGGTTATGGGGCAGGACACTGGTGGACAGAGGAGCCCTGGTGGAGCTTCCCCTGCCGTAAGTGGGTGTGCATGGGGGTAGGCCTGTGGCCCTCCAAAACCTCTGGCCTCTGTTTTCTAGCAGGATGGGTGTCCCTTAGATGAGATAGAAACCTCCTCCCCCATACACACCTTCTTCCTCTGTCCTCCCATGGTGACCTCTGGCCCTCCTAGCCAGAAGGTGCTGCGCTTGCATCTTTTCGGAAGGGCAGTGGTGTGCGCATTTGTGTTTTCAATCTCCATCTGTTCCCCTGGAGTGGGCAGCTCTGGGGAAACATCTGGCGTGAGACCCGCTGGGCTGGGCTGACTCGCCCAGAGGGGTGTGGGGTAAAGAAATCACCTGCATAGGCCTCAGCAGTATCAAGATTCCACCCCCCAGCTGTGCTGCAGACAGAATGCTTGTTCTCCCTCTTTCCTGTTTGATACTGCTGAAAGCACAGTATTATTATTATTATTTTTTATAATCAATATTTTTTATTATGATATTGTGGGGTACAGTTAAGGGTTAGGTATACAAATATGCTTCGTTCAGGCACCCTTGTTGATAAGAGGTGTCTCCCCATTATTATTATTATTATTAAAGCAGAATTTATTGAGAAGACAGAAAAGCTCCCACAGTGAGAGGGGACCCAAGGGGGTTGCCCAGCACAGAATTATTAAACACCCATTTTATGGATGAGGTCACTGGAGTCCAGGAAGCTGCAGTGACCTGTCCAAAACCCCAGTGTATACGTGTGGGGTGAGGAGGGAATAGTGGCAGAGTCGGGACTTGAATCCAGGTCCCCTGACAGTACCCACAGGCCTTTTTTGCACTCAATGACACGCCTCCTTGTTTTTCTTTTTCTGCCACACCTGGTTGTGGCTTTGGTGCCAGGGTCTTTGCCCGGAAACCTGAAGACCTGGGCCATGACTGGGCTGTGTGGTCCTGGGCAGGGCTAGTCACCTCTTAAAACTTCCGTTTTCTCACCTATAAAGGGGGTGTTTAGCTAAGCCTCTGGGGTTTTTTCCAACCTTGGCATTCACAGGTCGTGCTTCTAGTGTTTCTAGGGAGGGGCAGTGTGTGGTGGGTGAGGGGCATGGATGAGGGCTGGGCTGAGCTGAAGGGTGCTGCTGGGATTTGTTATGAAAGTAGCCAGCAGGGCTCTCATGGGCATGTCCAGCAGGGCTGGGACACCTGAGGGTGGGACAGGCAGCAGGAGAAGCCCAGGGCAAGGTGAGGTTGCTTTCCTTGGGATTAAACAGTATTTTGCACCCTGAACACTGCAAGAGGGTGACGGTGGGAATTATCTGGGATCTTAGACAGGAGCCAAGGGGGTGCTGGGGCCTCTAGGCCCAACCCAGCAGGAGCCTCTTCTCAGCCCTGGGGCATCCTTGGCCAAGAAGCCAGGGGGATGTGTGCTGGCCTCAAGCCTCCCCCGCAAGCCACCACAGGTCTCTCTCCGGGGTCCTTGGCCCCCCTGAATCCAACTGAAATGGCTGTAACTGCTGCCCAGAGCAAGAAGCTGGCTGAGGGGTCTAGCTGCCTGTCCCCCGTGTCCAGGGTGGCTCCCCAGCAGGCTGACTTCCTAAGTGGCCCCTGGTAACCACAGCCTGTGCTGGCCACCTGCCTCAACTACCCCAACTCCTTCCACGGGGTCAAGCCCAGGCTCCCGGGCCTGGGAACAGGACTCCATGGCTGCCTCCAGCTTTCCTCCCTGTCTCTTCTTCCTCTGCTCTTCAAGCTTCATGTCTCTGCTGCTGCTTCACTGCCCAAATTCTCCCTGCCCCTCCGGGCCCAGAACAAATGTCACCTCTGTTCAGTCTCGTCACCCCACTAAGGGAAGGGGAGCTGTCCCCTGTGAGGTCCTGGCTTGGAACTCTTTCTCACCAGCTGCCTTGTGTGGCCCTTTCTTGCCGGCTGGCCTGTCTCCTACTGTGGCTCAGCTCGGTGAGGTCCAGTACCTGCCTTTCTTCTCAGGGCAGTGCCCACATGGGTGGGTGGAGCCTGGGAAGGGCCTTCCTTGGTCGAGGGAATGCTTGTAAAGCTTTGTAGCACTGGACTGGCTTGGAATAGGGCTTGGCTTCTCTGCTTCTGCTCAGAACGCTGTTCCTGCACCCTACTCTCAACACAGTCAATTGGGGAGCCTCCTGGGATGGGCTGGCTCCATGAAGGACAGACAGAGAGGTACCTTTGGTTTGCAGAAGAACTTCCTTGCCTCCTTTGACTTGTTCTTGACTGCTTTTTAAAAAATTCTTTTTGAGTTAGGGGTCTTACTCTGTTGCCTAGGCTCGAGTGCAATGGTACAATCATGGTCGCTGTACCCTCAACTTCCTGGGCTCAGGGATCCTTCCGCCTCAGCCTCACAAAGAGCTGGGACTTCAGGTGCATGCTACCATGGCTGGCTAATTTTTTTTTTTTTTTTGTAGAAATGAGGTCTCGGTATATTGCTCAGGCTAGTCTCAAACTTCTGGGCTCAAACAATCCTCCTATCTCAGTCTCCCAAAATACTGAGATTATAAGCATGATCCACCGTGCCTGGCCTGATATGCTTCTTGAAATAGCTTATTCTGACTTTGAGGCATCAAAGATGGGCAGGCCCAGAAGCAGATGGGGAGAAGCCACTTGTCAGTCCCCAACTGGAGGTGAATTTCTGGTCTTAAATGAGAACAGCTAACACTCCCTTGACTCTTTAGAATTCTTAAGAGCATTTGCGATGTACAAAGGGTCTGTGGGAGCCATTGTGGCTGTATTAGGGACCCAGAGACATGCCCAGGGGCAGTGAAGGGTACCCGACTTGTCTAGGGCTGCACAGTTATTTGTCGTCAGAATGTCCACAGAAACGCTCTGTCCCTGAGTCCAGAGAGGGTGACTGAGCCCCAGAGGCCAAAGGGGAAAGAGCAAACATGAGGACGAAGAATTATGCTAAAACACGGGTCATGGATAGAAAACTGGTTTATAAGGCGCTTTCCCCCAGAGGGTCTTGCTTAATCTGGTTCCCCTCTCCGTCCCTCTGTGACTTTCTGCTGAGGATACAGAGGCTCTGAGCGAGGAGACACTTGACTACTCTGACACGGCCAGAAAGAGGCAGCACAGAACTCCCTGGGACTGCCCTCACTAGGGTCGCTGGCCGGGTTCAGACAGGGGACAGGGGGAGGCGCTTCATACTGACATCCCCACCCCCAGTGAGTTTTTTTTTTTTCCTTGAAATTCTTGTGTTGAGCCATTTCTCCGCTAGGTAATTTGGTGAGAGTGACTCAGGCAGAGGCAGGTGGGGTGGGGGGGGAAGGACCAGGAGAATGGGCCGCGTTCTGGTGAATTTAGCCAACACCCACGTGGGTGCCTGGGTGGGAGGTCTTGGTCCTAAAGCAGGAGGTGCCCTCTCCCTGTGGGTCTCAGTGGCTGATACCTCTTAGAACCCCCTTCTTGGAGTAAGGTCTGATGAATATGGGTTGTGCTGGGAGACAGGGGCAAGATGGATGACGGTGTGGGTTTGTGTTCTGATACCCAGGATACTCCCAGCGTTCTTCTGGTGCTGCATGTTTCCTCATGGTTGCCTTTCCCGTTGACCTGTCCCCAGCCCTATCTGCCCCTGGACCGAGCATCCTAGAACAGGTGCTGTAGGGTCGACCCCTCTGAGTGACCCTAGAGTGGGACCCACCTTGTGGTGGGGGGCAACGTAGGGTCAATGAGTAAGTGAACAAGTGACCCTTCCCAGCATTGCTGGTGACCCCATCTGGCTGTCACGGGCTGGAGAGTATGTGATAGCCGAGTCCATCCGGAAATGACTGTTATCTGGGGGGGGAGGCAGTGAGGGACCCAGCCAGACATGATGGAAGCTGGCCGCGGCTGGAGCAGGGAACCTCAGAGCCTTTCCTGGCAGAGGGAATGTCATCAAAGCTGGCACTGATTCCGGGAGGAGAGAATTCCCAAATGGCTCTGTCAGCCCCTCTGATAGGGATCTGCAGGGTGTGTGAGAGATGTGTTTTGCAGCCAGGATGTGGGGAGTTAAAAATAGACATCCTGATCCCCGGAGTTCGTGTCACACTTGACGCTGTGCAGAGCCCTTTGGCTCTATTATCTCGCTCGAGTGGCCTGGCAGCCGTTGACGTGGGTAGAGGTCGCGCTGCTGCTTTAGACAGGAGCCCACGGACCTGGGTGCCCAATCTCCTGCTTGGGATCGTGCCTGGGAGTCAGTGACAGAAACTGTCTGCTCCCCAGCCCCCCAGGTCTGTGTCCTTGGCCTAGGAGGAGCCCAGTGCGCGTCAACAGGCTGCAGGAGGGCAGGGATTGGTTGAAAGAACAGGGGTCGATTTTTAAGCAAAGCAGCAAGAGTGGCAAGCAGACTAAGGAGGAATCAGGTCCCTGCGAGCCAAGTCTCGTGATGGGGTTGGGGAACTGCAGGCAGCAGTAAGTAGTCGGAGAAGGAGTGGGGGAAGGGTAGGGTAATGATGGGAGTAAAGCAGAAGAAAACCACTGGGACCCCAAATTGAGGCCCTTGAATGTCACGATCAGAATTGTGAATGTGATGCCATAGGAAATGGGGAGCCATTGAAGACCACAGAGCACAGTAGTCACCTGCTTGATTGATGGTACAAGACAACAGTATGCACCCTGGCTTTGTAACATGCATTACTCTATGGTGTTTGGTAGAGCAGTTTTATTTATTTATTTGTTTGTGTATTTTATTTTTGAGTTGAGTCTCACTCTGTCACCCAGGCTGGAGTGGGACTACCACATCCATCTAACTTTGTGATTTTTTGTAGAGTTGGGATCTAACTATGTTGTCCGGGCTGGTCTCAAACTTCTACATTCAAGCAATCTTCCTGCCTCAGCCTCCCAAAGTGCTGGGATTATATAGGCATGAGCCACTGTGCCTGGCTGGTTTTATAAAACTCTCAGAAGATACCCTGTCCATCCCACTTCACCTTCTGGAAACTTGAACCATTTTCTGCTGCCTCTGGGTTCTGGGAGGAGCCTGCCTGGGGCAAAGTCTGTATTGAGTTTCTTGACTTTTTCTAGTTTTCTTTTTTTTTTCCTTCCCTCCTTCCTTCCTTTCTTTTTTTGTTGTTGTTTTTTGTAAATATGGGGTATCGTTATGTTGCCCAGGCTGAGTCTCAAGCTCCTGGCCTCAAACAATCCTTCCACCTTGGTCTCCCAAAGTGCTGGGGTTATAGACTTGAACCATCATGCCTGGTTGCCTGTCTGTCTCCCCATGGTGGTAGGAATTAAGAGACAGAGGAGGCGGTGGCTGAAGTTCCAAAGGAAGGTTCTCCTGTTCGGCCTCATTCCTTAACACCTATATGGGATGTCCCGACGTGTTGAACACTGTGACCCAGACTGCCAGGATGGGTCTTGTCCCAGCTGTATCCTGGGTCAGGCCCCAGACAGCCCGCATAGTTGGCTCTGTGCTGGCCTCTCGCACACATTTTAGTGCTCACTGCCCTCTGACCTGTAACTTTATTGACTCTTTGCTCCTTCCCCAGCGAGGCTGAGGCCCCTGATTGGCGGGATGGAAGCTAAGCCAGATTTGAGTGGGGCAGACATTGGAAATCTTCTGGTGCAATCCATCCATTTTAGAGCTGGGTGGGCAGAGGCCTGGGTTTGTCTAGCACTTCATAGCAACTTCACGGCCAGAGTTGGGACTTGAACCTGGCTCTCCAGCCTCATCTTGGTGTTTGGCTGCACCACCCTGCTTCTCAGAGCCACCCTATTTCTTGGCCCCGAGAATCAGGGATGCCCCGCTCTAAGATCCTGACTTTGCAGCCTCGGCTTCTTCTGGGGCAGGGAGCCAGCAGAGCCAAGCCTGTGGGTTCCCAGAGAGGGCTCCCGGCGTCGGCGTCGGCTTAGTCACAGGGATGAGATCACTACTTACCTCTAGATGGGGGAGGATGCCAAGGTTTGGGAATGTTCGCTCTGAGCCGCTTGATTTGTGTGCGTGTGTGTATGTGTAAGAAAAACAAGCCTGTTGGTTGGGACTTTGTACTTGGTCCATGAACTGTGGGCCCGGGGAGACTGCTAGGGCATGATGGCCACTTGGACCATGCCATTTCACAGCTTCCCAGGGGAGGGACTTCGTGTCAGTAAAAAGCTTGGACCAGAGCCAGAGCCTGATGTTCGCACTTGCTTTGCCTCACGTTGCTCTGTGGCCCTGAGCCCAGCTCATGATCTCTCTGGGCTGTAATATAATACCTACCAGCTCACACCTTCCCAGTCCTTTCCACGGGCCAGCTTTCCAAGCGTGAGCCCCACTTGATTCTCACAATAGACCCGTGAGGTCCTGTTGTCATCTCTGTTTTGCAGATGAGGAAACTGAGTACCAGACAGGAGAGGTGACTTGCCTAAGGTCACCCAGTTAGGAAGGGGCAGAGCCAGGGTTCGAATGCAGATCTTCCCAACTCTGTGGTCTCTGCTGTCTTCCAGCTGTTGGGTCACCTCCAAGGGCATTGTGAACGTAAAAATGTAGAGAAACCAGGTGTGGTTAAGCAGATGCTGCATGGGAAGGGAATGAACAAGAGGTCTTTTTCTACACTGACGTCGTTCTCCACCTTCCCACTCCAGTGTTGTCTTTGAGTGGTCAGAGATGGGGAGCCGAGAAGAGCAGGTATGGCTGTGTCCAGGCTCTACAACAGGATGAACACAGTATAGATGTGGTTTCACAGCCAGCCATTCCTGGGCACATCTCTCTTTATCCTTTGCAGCTCACTGGCTTAGTTGATATTGGTGTTCATTCCTGCCCCATCTTCCCCAGAACACACCTTCCAGGCAGGAAGGTTGGAGGGTTGCTGAAGTCATTTGCCTTTGAGTACAGTGACTGAGAAGGTGTTGATTCAGGTTAGAAATAGGGGGGTGTTGGTGACCACTGAATCCTGGGCTTGGGGTATGAGGTGAGAGAAGCACCCGGTACCGTGTGATCAGAGGAGCGGGGGCAGGCAGAGAGACTGGGGGGCAGGGAGCGTGGCCCGGGACTCATCACACAGACCTGGCCTTGAGTCTTGGCTGCTCTACTGACCAACTGTTTGACTTTGTACAGAGTTACCTCACTTCTCTGGTCCTTGGTATTCTTATCTGTAAATCGGGGAAAATAATGCCTATTTTTATAGGGTTATGAGGTTAAAATTAGGCATGGAGAGAGAGAGACCATAGCACAGTGTCTGCATTCTATAAGTGTAGTACTTTTTGTTATTGTTTATTATTTTCATTAGTATTACTGACAGCCTTCTTCGTCCACTTCTCAGTGTTCTTGGGATACTTTGGCCAATGCCCCTTTCCAGAACTTACTGCCTTGATGAAAGCAGTTCTGGGTAGGAAGAGGTCTATTTTTTTGAGATAGGGTCTAGTTCTGTTGCCCAGGCTGGAGTGCAGTGGCACAATCACAGCTCACTGTAACCTTGACCTCTTGGGCTCAAGCGATCCTCCCACCTCTGCCTCCTGAGTAGCTGGGACTCTAGGCACGCACTGCCAGGCCCAACTAATTTATTTTATTTTTTAGAGATGGAGTCTTGCTATGTTGCCCAGGCTGATCTCAAACACCTGGACTCAACAGTCTTACTGCCTCCACCTCCCAAAGCACTGGGATTACAGGCATGAGCCTGCTGTGCCCCACTGGGGAAAGATCTAAATTAAAAAGACTATAGGAATTACTTATTTTTCTTGTAGTGAATACACAGGGCCTCAAATCAGTCACACAAAGAGGTTTCTGAACATGGGTTTGTAAGGGAGTTGCTTTGATGTCTAGAGAAAGGAGATGATACAGAAAAAGATCTCTTTAAGGTGCGCGAAATGTATCTATCTCATGGCATCCTCATTCCCCTGTGAGCCTGCTTCTGCTGCTGGAGTGGCCTGGTGAGTGTTTGTGGAAGCAGCTTGCTGGGTGAAGGCGGGGCCGGCGGACCGCAAACAAGTCTCAGCTGCAGCTCCTCCCGCCCTCTTCAGATCCCCCAGGCCCCCTTAGAGAGAAGACGTGTTCAGCCTTTGGGGAAGCCACCAGCTGGTGTCAACAGCAGGGTGTGTGTGTGTGCTCGGGGAGGTGAGAGGTCAGGGGGGCCTTCCCGGAGGAAGTGGTAGAGCCACCTCAGGAGGGCAGAGGCTTAGGTTTCAGCAAACAAGATCGCCACACCCCTTTCCCCAAGCTTGGCCTATTTCTCCAGGGAAGCCAGGTCAGCTGGGAGCCCCTTGGAAGGGCAGTCAGGACATGGAGAGAGGAGAGGTATCTCATCCTGCCTCGGTTTCCCTGTTTTCCCTGGATGTCTCCAGAGCCCCCTTTGTGCCCCTTTGTGAGGAAGCGGAGGGATGTGGAGTAAGAGGACACAGGTTTAAGACCAGAGCCTGGCTTGTCACTTCCCATGGTGCGCCCTCAGGCAGGTCATTTCACTGCCTGCGCCTCAATCTCCTCATCCACCAAATGAGGATAATAGTGCCAGCCACGTCACCGGGTTGTTTTGCGGCTTCAGTGAGGTAATGCCTGTGAGGTGCTTATCACAGAGCTGGCATGCGGTAAGTGCCTGTAATTGCAGACCGACCGCTTGGCCTCCACCACTGTTGTTTTTAGCCTGGGATCCACCTCGCCTCTTGCCTTTCCCTGAGTTCCTGTTTGTTGCTGACATCCTCCTCACCCAGAGTGCAGGGATTTTAAGTATTTATATCCTTGCTGGAATTTCTCTTTGTATTGTCTAGTTCATTACCAAATTGAATTACGGCAAACAATTTCACTTCCTTTCCAGGGCAAGGGCGGGAAGTGAGCTGGTACCCTTTTCACTGTGATCGAGATGATTATGATGATGTCTGACGGTGAAGACGATATCTCCCTCCCTGAACAGCTCCACAGACCCCATCCATCAAGCAGTGGCCACATGCTTGGAAACATAAATCTTTTTGAGGATGTTGATGGCTTTGGTCACAGGTGTCTCTTGGTGCCAACTTGCCGTTTACAAAGGAGGCTGGTTGCTTGGCCCTGCCCCTTGGGGTCGGGTGGGTTTGAAATGGATGTGCTGGGGGCTTCAGATCCCTGTCCTGTCATTTAGGAGCTCATGCATTGGAGCCACCATGTGACTTTTACTGGGCTCTCGAGCGAGGGCCATGGGAGAACCCACTTTGTGGGGGTGTTGTAAGAATGGTGCTTCAGACACACCTTGGCACATGGTATGTGCCATAGATAAGTGGGTGTTTTTAACCTGAGGAATTTAAAAAAGCCTCACCGTTATTGGTCCCAAGACCCTTCCCGCCCTGCCCTTCTGGCTTTGACCTCCTTCTTGGGAGATAACAACCAGGATCTGGTGTGCCGGGCTCTCCCACTTCTGCACTTCTGTTCTGCCGTTACCACTTCCCAGAATGGTCCCTCCTCTGTCTCTGCCCATAGAATCCTTTCCTTTTCTTTCCTTTTTTTTTTTTAGTTGGATTCTCACTCTGTCGCCCAGACTGGAGTGCAGTGGCCGCTCCTGACCACCGCAGCCTCGACCTGCTGGGCTCCGGTGATCCTTCCGTCTCAGCCTTCCAAGTAGCTGGAACTACAGGCGCGCGCTACCACACCCGGCTAATTTTTTGATTTATTGTAGAGATGAGGTCTCGCCAAGTTGCCCAGGGGGGTCTCGAACCCGCGGGCTCAGGCAATCCACTCACCTCAGCCTCCCAAGGGTGCGGGATTACAGGCTGAGCCACTGAGCCCAACTGAGAAATGTTTCTATCAGACTACATAATGTCACACTTCTGAAAGACGAGAGATGCTGGAAAAGGAGATAGACCTTAGGGTTTTTCCTAGTAAGACCTTGGTGAGAATTGAAGATGTCCTTCCACTTGGGTGGGGCATGGTGTGATCCTGGTAATGATTTCAGGAGCGCCTGTAAATCGCCTCTGGTGCCCTGAAATTTTACCTCTGTGTTAAACATTACCCTGTCTAGTTTTAGCGTTAGGGGATACTGAGAGGGGTCTCATTCCTCTCTAAGCCCCCCCTCGGGTTAGAACTCATGACAAGGCCCTGAGAAGAGAGGACCCCTGGTTGGAGTAGATGCAGAAATGGGAGACGTGAAGCAGGGAGCCAGGATCCAACACGGAGGTGGTGGTGGAAATCAAAGCTAGTACATTGTTCGACATCGTGCTTGCCCCACCCTGAGTGCTAAACTTAGCAACAGTCAGGAATCATAATCATCACATCACTTTTAGTGGTCATTGTTTTCTAAGTTTGGATCCTAAAAGGCAGAACAAGAACTAAAGGTCCTTCCTGGCTCTGACACCCCCCGCCCCGCTCCCCCATTCCCCCCACAGCCTTCCTGATCCTGCTGCTCAGATGGGTGGCTCCTCCTCTGGCTGCCTGGGCCAGTGGCTGAGGAAGTCGCTGGACCTCTGGCCAGACTCCCCTGCCCTCCCACACTTCCCAGCCGGAGATGGGGTTTCTGCTTCCACCTGTTTACCTTGTGGCTCCTGGGAATTCCGTCCCCACAGAGAAGCTGGCCATGGGCCGTTCCACACACAGACCTTCCCCACATGCCGTGTATAGTGATTAAAGGTATATATGGGCTCTGGAGTCCGAATGAATTCAGGTCTAGGCTTGACCAGCTGAGTAACCCAGCTGCTCTTTGCTGACTTTCCCATCTGTAAAATGGAATAACAGTGCTGACCCCAGTGGGTGGGTTCTCGGAGGCATTGGTGAGGTAGCTAACGCATGTCTGGTCCCTAAAGACCTGCTGTGTAAAAGGAGCTCAATGCATGGGAACTTGGACATTATGTGAGTACTGCTCGGGGCCTTGACAGCCTCTCAGGTGAGTACCGGCTCTGCAGCTCCCCACCTCCCTGACATTGTACCCTCCAGGCCCCTCAGATGCCTCTCTGTTGATACCTCCTGACCTTCTGAGGGTCCTACCCTGGGTACCTTCCTCTTCTTACCCATCAGCTCTCACCTGGAGCCCCGAACATGTCCAGGGTGTTAACAGGACCCCTGAACCTGAGCCCCTACCAGTCCCAATGGTCAAGCTTTCTCCTGAGTTCCAGATGGAGAGAAGAGGTTTTCACCAGCAGCTGTAAAAGCACATCAACCAGCCCAACATAGAAGTCCTTTCCTTTCCACTAACAGCCTCGTCCTCTGGGCCAGGGATGGGACAGGGACTGACGCTCATGGATTTTTCAGCTTTGAGTGTTTCCCCTTTTGTATTGAGGGCATGTGGGTTGCACGGGAGCCCACCTGACTGCAAAACTGGGGCAGGGTTGCTGCCAGAAGTAAGGATTTGGGCCAGGGATAGGATAGGGACTGAAGCTCATGGATTTTTCAGCCTCGGATATTTCCCTCATGTGCTGTCTCCTCTTTTCCCTTCCTCCTCCCAGAAAGACTGGCGGTTCCCCTTAGACACTGGCCTCTGCGCCTGGATTCCTGCCCTCGCTGTCCTTTAGGGGTGACCCAGCCTCAGCCCCCACTCGTGTCACTTGCTTCCTGTGCCCCTCCACACTGCCCCCAGGGGGAGCTTTCTGGACCTTGGTCTGAGGAGTCCTTTTCCCACCCACGGATCCCTGAGTCTCCCTGTTTTCCTCGGGGTGTGGTCCAGACTCCTCAGCTGGATGCCAGAGTCTTTCTGTAGGAACCTCCTTGCCCACAGTTCCTTCCTACGTGCCCGACAGTTGAGCCAGCAGAGCCCTCCCACCCCTGGCCGCTACCTGCCCTACTGCCTTGCCTCTGTTCTCAGAGTCCCCAGCCTGGCCTGCCGTCCCTCAGCCCTGTGCCTGCTCGTGTAGGTCCTGTCCACTGTTGGATCACATTCACACAACCTGTAGGGCATGCAGGCCCCAAGTGGTCCAGCCCCCAGCCTCCAGCCAGAGGAGCGGGGCTGTTTGTGTTTTGAGTATGGGCTGACCAGGCGAGAAGGGCCACCTCTCAAGGGGCAAAGGGCTGTCTCAGAAGTATGCGAATTGAGGGGACCAAGAGTGAAGACCTCTCGGTGCCTGGCACAGGGCTGAGTTCTACTCATTGTGACTCACTGTCTTGTAGGCCACATGGATCTTGTCAGATATGCAGGGCTCCGTGGTTTGGAGCCTTCCATTGCCTGCGTTCAAGGCACCTATATCCCCACCTCTATGGGGAGGTGGCCTTTCCACCTCTCAGGGCTGAGGCTGCCAGGTGGATTAAGCAATGGTGTGGGTGAAAGCAAAACAGAAGTAGATAAAGTAATCATTAACATATGTCAATTGTCAAGGGCTGGAAAATGCCACCCCTTACCCCCTGCCTCAAGAAGGGAGGAGAACAGAGGGTCACTTGGCCCCGAGGAGGAGATGACTTCATAGCCAGCTTGGGACTGGCTTGGGCAAGAGCGTGACATGGGGTGTGTGGGGACGGAGGTGGGGACGATGCCACTGCCAGGACCACTGCGCACTGTGACTTACTTTGGTTTCCTGTTGAGTACTCATGGTCTGAAGTAGGAGACGGGGCGGGGACATTCCTGAGAATGAGTGTGTGGGTGCCTGGGGGTGTACACTCGGGGCACCAGGGCCCACCTGAATCCTATCTGTCAAATCTGAGCCTTGCGCCATCCCTGTGAAGCAAGCAGCCATTCTCCTCACCCCCATTTTGCAGATGACATTGGCTTGTCATGCCTGAGGTGGGCTCAGACTGCCAAGCCAGTGTCCTCCCTGTGACATAGCATAGCTATCCCTCCCCTAGACCCGAGGACACCCCCTACCAGATTGAACATCCTGGGGGTGGCATGGGGTCACTGGAGGCTTCACCCAGGCTGAGAGGCCTCCTCTTTTTGGGGGCTGGGCAACCCCACGGGTAGGTGGTAAGTTTTCAGTTTTCAAGGGTTAGGGTTCTTAGTTTTCTTCACTTCCGTAATCTGTTTGTCTCTTCTTTTCTTCCTCATCTGCCTTGGGCCAAGCCCGGTGGGTTCTGTCTGGACTGCAGTTCCCAGCACTCCACCTCAAGGCTGGGAGGAGCCCACCACCTACCAGTGCACCTGTAGGCCCTGGCTGGGACATCACCTCCTGCTTGAATCAGTTTCTCCAGGCAGAGCTGATGGTTCCCTGCCTCTGAGCCACAGACCCAGCAAGGCTGCCCAGAGGTGGTGCTGCTCCTGGTGTCCCTAGGGCTGGTCAGCTCTGGACACACTGCAGGGATCACAGAGGTGTGTGATGAGGAGAAGGAGGGCACCTGGGGAGCAGGCTGATGTGATTGAGAACACCAGAACAGATGACAGTAGAATCCAGGCCACTGTGCTCACGCACTGGCCTTTGACAAGTCAGGTCACTTCTCTGAGCCTCAGTTTACTCATCTGTAAAATGGGAAGGTAAAAAAATGCAGTCATGTGCCACATAACGATGTTCCAGTCAAGGGTGGTCTGCATATACAGTGGTGGTCCTGTAAGATTTAATACCATATATATATATTTTTTTGAGTTGGGTCTCACTCTGTTGCCCAGGCTGGGGTGCAGTGGCCGTAGCCTCAACCTCTTGGATTCAGGCGATCCTTCTGCTCAACCTTCTAAGTAGCTGGGACTATATACAGGCAGTGTGCACCACTATGCCTGGTTAATTTTTTGATTTATTGTAGAGATGAGGTCTCACCATGTTGTTCAGACTGGTCTCAAAATCCTGGGCTCAAGCAATACACCACCTTGGTCTTCCAAGTGGCTGGGATTATAGGCATGAACCACTGTGCTCGGCCTAATACTGTATTTTTTATTGTATTTTTCTATGTTTAGATACACAAATACCATTGCATTACAGTTGCCTACAGTTTTGGCACACTCACATAGCATACAGGTGTGTAACTAGGAGTAATGGTCTATACCACATAGCCTGGGTATGCAGGAGCTCTGCCGTCTGGGTTTGTGGAAGTACATGCTATGATGGTCACACCAGGACAAAATTGCCCCGTGGTATATTTCTCAGAAGCGATGGATGACTGACTGTCCCTACCTTCAGGAATTACTGAGAAGGTTAAAAGACAGAAACTTACTTGCAGCATTTAGCCTGCTGCAAGGCACGTAGTGAGTCTCAATAAATATCCATTTCTGTGGTGGAGACATAGGGTGCTGAGAGCAGAGTATGCGGCTATGTCAGGCCTTCCTGGGCGGAGGGCTGTCAGGCTACACACTCCTTGTTCCACCAAAGGCATAGATGAGGGATGGAGGTGTCCACCCCTCCTGTGACGTGTCCATATAACACCCTGGGAGGCAGGTACTGTTATTACTCCCCCACATCTCACAGTAGAGGAAGCAGAGGCTCAGAGAGTTGAAGTTATTTGCCTTGGGCTACTCAGCTGGGAACGGAAGCGCCAACGCCGATGCTTCCAAAATGTCGGGTCATTGAGTCCCCTATGGCGCTGAGGTTTGGGTTCCATGGTGAGTAAATGTTGGGGTTTGAGCTGATGGGATGGCAGGTCAGGAGAACTTTTTGCTTTACTTTTTCCCCCCAGTGATGCCTGCTCCAGATTCTGAGCCCAGAATTCTGAGGCACCAGAAGCAGGGAGTCTGGGCCGGGTCTGGTCTGCCACCCTGTTTGATCTGACCCAGGTGATGTGTGTGTGTTTGTTCTTTTTATTTTATTTACTTGTGTAGAGACAGGGTCTCATTCTTTCACCTAGGCTGGAGCACTGTGGTGTGATCATAGCTCACCACAGCCTCAAACACCTGGGCTCAAGCAGTCCTCCCCACTCAGCCTCCCAGGTAGCTGGGACTACAGGCACATGCCACCATGCCTGGCTAATTTTCTTTCATTTTTTTGTAGAGACAGTGTCTCACTATGTTGCCTAGGTTGGTCTTGAACTCCTTCCTGGCTTCAAACAATCCTCCTGCTTCAGCCTCCCAAAGTGCTAGGATTACAGTTGTGAGCCACTGCCCCCGGCTGTGTTTGTTTATTCTTAAATGTGAATGAATTGCCTCCATTGATCACTCAGGAGACTTCTACCTCAAAATCTGGTAGCTTCTCTTAAAATAGGCCATTCTGAGCCGGGCTCAGTGGCTCAGCCTATAATCCCACGCCTTTGGGAGGCTGAGGTGAGTGGATTGCCTGAGCCCACGGGTTCGAGACCTGCCTGGGCAACTTGGCGAGACCTCATCTCTACAATAAATCAAAAATTAGCCGGGCATGGTAGCGCGCGCCTATAATTCCAGCTACTTGGAAGGCTGAGGCGGAAGGATCGCCAAAGTCCAGCAGGTCGAGGCTGCGGTGGCCAGGAGCGGCCACTGCACTCCAGTCTGGGCGACAGAGTGAGACTCCAACTCAAAAAAAAAAAAAAAAAAATAGGCCATTCTGGGCCCGTGTTCCGACAGGACAGTGTGGGCTGGGCTGTGCTGGGCCTGGGGTATGCTGCGCTAGTCCGACTGGCCTGCGCCTCTCCTTTCCTTCCCTGCTGGCCTATACTGGCATTCGTGTTTGTGATTCAAAAGCTGCGCGGCTCAGGGCTGGGGCACCCGTCAGGATGTGGGCCCTGGGGCTGCCTCTGAGGAGCTCCCTGCTGACGAAGGCAGAGGAATTATTGTTCCAGGCAAGAGAGATGTCTAGACAGTGCTTTGGGGCTTTCAGAAATGCTGTTTGGAGAAGCATCTGTTGACTCGGCACACGTATATATAGGACCTCTTGCCCTCTGCCGGGCTCTGGCTGGCTCTGGAGGCTGCTGAGACACATTCAGGATACAGACGGTCCTCAGAGAGCCTGCGTGTCAGGGGGTGAGGGCGTGTGAAATGGGCTTTTAGGGAGGAGGAGATTTGAGCCAGGGAAAACGAAGGCGTGAGGCACTCTCGGCAGGTGAACTGGTGTGATTGAAGCTTCAGGAGGGAAACCTTGGCGGGACTCCCTGGTGCCAGCTTTCAGAGGGCAAGGGCAGCTCCTCCTTCCTGCTCCTCTCCAAGGCAGATCCCGCAGGAACTCAGGACCCGCCCAAGTACGGTGAAGGCACAGCCAGGGGAGGCACTCGCTTTGGACGACAAGATTCTTTTGGTTTTTGTTTTTATGTTTTTGAGTCGGGCTCTCACTCTGTCGCCCAGGCTGGAGTGCATTGGCATGATCACATCTCACCACAGCCTCAACCTCTTGGACTTAGGTGATCCTCCAGTCTCAGCCTCCCAAAGAGCTGGGCGCCACCACATCCAGCTAATATTTTGGTTTTTTTTTTTGAGTTGGAGTCTCACTCTGTCACCCAGACTGAAGTGCAGTGGCATGCTCCCGGCCACCGCAGCCTCATCCTGCTGGGCTCCGGCGATCCTTCTGCTTCAGCCTTCCAAGTAGCTGGAAGTAGCGCGCTACCATGCCCAGCTAATTTTTGATTTTATTGTAGAGATGAGGTCTCGCCAAGTTGCCCAGGCGGGTCTCGAACCCACGGGCTCAGGCAATCCACTCACCTCAGCCTCCCAAAGTGCTGAGATTACAGGCTGAGCCACCGAACCTGGCTCCAGCCAATGTTTTTAATTTTTTTTTGTAGAGATGAGGTCTCACTATGTTGCCCAGGCTGGTCTCTAACTCTTGGGCTCAAGCGATCCTCCTGCTTCAGTCTCCCAAAGTGCTGAGATTTTCAGGTGTGAGCCACTGCACCTGTCCTGTCTTGTTTTTTGTTTTTAATTAAAAAAAAATTTTAATTTTTGAAACAACTTTTAGTCTGTTTTTTTCTAATAGGCTTTAGTATTTAGAGCGGTTTTAGTTTCACAGCAAAACTGTGCAGAAAGTACAGAGTTCCCATGTGCTCCCTGCCCTCCTCCCATCAACATCCCTCACCATAATGTTTCCTAATATATAAAAATAGCATATTTCATGATTTATTTATTTAAAATAAAATCAAACACTACAGACTGAAAACTAAGCCTCTCCCTACTCTTGTCCTCACTCAACACGCGCGCACGTGCACACACACACACACACACACACAGAAGCGTGTGAGAAACCCATGTTGCCATGGACCTGTCAGTCCAGGGGGTTGTCCCACATATCCAGAACGGTCACACGCATCTTCAACTCCAAGTGCACCGTGTCAGTACATGCGTCCCCGCCTCATTCTGCAGAACTGCCACCCGGGATTCCATTTCCAGGAGGGACTGGAGTTTGTTTGCCCAGGCCGCCAGTGACGGACATGGATGTTGTCTGCGGCTTTGTCTTTTTTGCTGTGGCTGCAGCAGACAGGAGCACTCCGACATCCCTGTCCATCTGTTTTTACATTCTTGTGAGAGCTTATCTGAGGGACAGCATGTAGGAGGAGAATATATGAATTTAAAATGGACATTTATGGATTTTAACATCTGATCCTTGCCCTCCACAGACGTGGTGGCTGTTTACTCTCCTGTTTATGGGGTGTTAGCGTCCGTGGGTCACGATCTTCATGTGTATCAGGGGCTGGGCTGGGCTGGGGCTGGGGCAGAATTTGGGTGGGCCCCAGCGGCAGAACCTGGCTAGTGAGAGGAGGCATTTGGGGGTGGTTTTCTGGTTGCTGTCTTGCACTTTCATGCACACATCCATATCCATAGACTATATGTGATTCTACTTAAAGCATTTTAAATCATTTATCATTCTGCACCCTGCTTCTTTCATTCAGCAAGATATTTTGGAAGTGTTTTCCTAGCTTGGCAGTGGCACTCCGCCTCGCTGCTTCTGTCTGCTGCTTGGAGCTTTCTGCTGGCTGAGGTTGGCTTTGCCACCCCTGCACAGGGTCCTGAGTCCCTCTCGGTGTTTCAGGGACCTCCCGTGTGGGCCTTGTGGGGCTTAGCTGCCAGTATCTCCCTGTCCGGAGGAAGCACCTCTACCAGGAAAGTTGTCATTGCTGGGAATGACACTGCTGGCATTCCTGCCGTGCACCGGAGCAGAGGTCCTGGTTCTGCCTTGGCCTTGAACTGGGGTCTGGCCCTTCTCTGGACTCTTTCCAAGCTCAACGTGGGTCTACTGGGTGTTCCTTGAGTGGAGATGCCAGCTCAGGAATCCTCCTCGCTCAGAGAGCTGCTGCAATGCCGTTCTTGGCCCTGCTTAGCCTTCCTGGTGGGCTGGATTAGATGGGCCCCCCCATCCCAGGCATCCTGAGGCAAATGCCCCCTGCCCCAGTGTGAGCAGACCCTGCCTCAGGTAGAAGGAACCATGAGTCATGAACCATGGAGTCATCCGTTCATTTGCCAGCAAGATATTCCTCTAGACTGAAAAGAGCCCCTTAGGGTGCCTGGGTCTGGCTGGGGGTGTGGTGATCAGGGGTGATGAGAAAGAGATCCAGGCAGTGCTGGGGCCAATGCTGACAGCTTCTGCTGAGGGCTGTGAGGTACAGAAGATGAAGAGCATGGACAACCAGGAAAGGCTTCCTGGAAGAGGTACAACTGGGGCCAGTGGGAGGTTTAGAGATGAAGAGGTAGGGTCTCTGGGTTCCAAGAGGAAAGAGAGGGAAAGAGGGGTATGCAGAAGGGCCCGGCAAACCTTCTTTAGTGAGGCTTTTTGGCTACCTGTGGTTTCAGGGTAACCACTCGGGGACAGAAAGCTACTAACAGGGAGATTTGGAGCTGGATAGACTGGGCTCAAACCCTGTCAGTTACCAGCTGTGCCTCTCAGGGCTAGTCACTTAACCTTCCTGAGCCTCAGTTACCTTGTCTATAAAATGTGATGATAATAGTGCCTCCTTTGCAGGGCTGGCGGGCCCCCCATCCCAGGCATCCTGAGGCAGATGCCCGCTGCCCCAGGGTGAGCAGACTCTGCCTCTGGTGAAAGGTTGGCATGAGCCATGGGGCCACCTGTCCATCCACCAGCAAGATCTTCCTCTGGACTTAAAAGAGCCCCTTAGGGTGCCTGGGTCTTTCCTGAGCCCCACTTGGAGAGTGGCTGGCCCAGACCTGCATAAGGTGAACAGCTGTGGGGTACTGTGAAGGTGACCCAATCACCCCGACCCGGGATGATGGCTAGTGTTGGTCGTGGGCCTGGGGGAGGTCAGAGACATTTCCCACAGGACCCAAGGTACCGGTGGAGGGGACAGGAGTGAGAGGGTCAATCCTCTTTTCTCATGTGTCCCACCTGAGGGGCCCCCTGGGAGTCTTGTCAGCAAAAAGCAGTTCCTTCAGGGACGCAACAGGTAATAAGGCTTTGGGGGAAGGATCCAGGTTGGAAGGTGGTCCTGGGGCCCCCATGGAAGAGGGGCACCTGGATGCCCAATGGCAGAGGGGTTGGGGATGACAGCCAGGCCCTGAACTTGGTGCTTCTCTCAGAAAATGTGGCCAGAGCTAATGTCCCCAAGCAGCATCTGGGCACGTCCTCAGATGCCCTCTCCTCCTGGGTAATTAATGGTGCTCTCAGCCCTCTGAGAGGGTGGTGGGGGGTATGGGGGGTGGCTGAGCAGGCGCCAGGCAGACAGTCGGAGCCTACTCCAGCCTTCCCAGGCCATTTATCGCCTGTCCGCCTTGCTCTTTCGGGACATAAAATAAGCTCCTGGGAGGCAGCCAGGGGCTGAGGGCCGGAGCTGGGCTGTCTGGGGCACAGTGCTCCAAGGGGCCATTCTCTGGGGACCTCTGCCAAGCCCAGCCCACTGAGGGGCTTTGGGAGAAGCTGGGACAACTGGACTGTGGGCACAGGCCAGGTCCCCCAGTAATGCGACTGGGGCAGGCAGGTGGTGGAGACAGAGGCTCCCAGAAGATCAGGGCCACAGCAGCCAGTGCCAGGCCAGGATCTGGGTTCCAGGACAAATCCTTCTCCTGTCTCCTAAGCCCCTGCCTCTCAGCCAGGGGGTCTTCAGCGGGACTGCTGGGGCCTGAGGCGTCTCAGGACAGAATCTGCAATGTCCAAGAACTGGAAGAGGAAAAATATATACATAACCTCTCATTGTTTCCACTAACCTCCAATCACAGTTACAAAGTGTAATTCCTCAGTTATCTGTGCAGGTGATAAGCCTCGGTGGCATTTGCTGCACTATGATTATGCAGGAATCACAGAAATGCACACAACCTAGCATAGTTGCTGTGGGTATCCTGAAATAATGACTTTGTTCATCATCCTTCAGAACCATGGTAGCTATTAGAGCCAGATCTTGGTATTTAATTATTAATATTAATAAAGAAGCACATATATTACCATGGCATTTAAAGCATATCTTGATAACCATATTTCAGTGTGATTGGCTTCCTTTGTAATCCTTGGTATTTTATGCATTTAAAAACATTTTTCTAGGCGCAGTGGCTCAAACCTGTAATCCCAGCACTTTGGGAGACCGAGGCTAGAAGATTGCCTAAGCTCAGGGGTTTGAGACCAGCCTGGGCAACTTGGCGAGACCTCATCTCTACAGTAAATCAAAAAATAAGCTGGGTGTGGTAGCGCACACCTGTAGTTCCAGTTACTTGGAAGGCTGAGGCAAAGGATCACCTGAGCCCAGCAGGTCGAGGTTGCGGTGGCTGCGAGCTTGCCACTGCACTCCAGCCTGGGCATAGAGTGAGACTCCAACTCAAAAACAAAAAGCAAAACACATTTTTCTGAGTGGAATCCTTAGGCCTTACCAACAAAGGTCAAGGACTTCTGCTGAGGCCCAGGAAGGGGCTCTCATGGGCTGGGTGACAAGGATAGGTAAAGTCTGTACTGAGCAGGCCTGCTGTTTGTACCTAGCTCTGAACTGGGCCCTGGGGGAGGGTGGCTCCTTGTGAGAGGGGGGAGGGAACAAGGGAGTAAGGCTGCACACAAACAGCTACACAATTGGGAGCTCAGAGGAGGGAGAAGAAGTCAGTTCTACTGCCGGGACCTGATTGATAATCCTGGGAGGGCTTCGTGAAGGAGGTGGCATTAGATTTCGACCTTGAGAATTTTGAAGTAAGAGACATGCTGGTCTGTAATCCCAGCACTTTGGGAGGCCGAGGTGAGTGGATTGCCTGGGCCCGTGGGTTTTACGATAAATAAAAATTTAGCCAGGCGTGGTAGCGTGCACATGTAGTTCCAGCTACTTGAAAGCTTGAGGTGGAAGGATCGCCAGATCTCAGCAGGTCGAGGCTGGAGTGGCCGTGAGCATGCCACTGCACTCCAGCCTGGGCTACGGAGTGAGACTTCAACTCAAAAAAAAAAAAAAATAAAAGAAAGAAAAAAAAGGACATGCTGGGACAGGGACAGTGCCCGTGGAGGAGGTGGGTTTAACCGTAAGGCACGGGAGAGACAGCAGAGGAGGAGGAAGCAGAAGCCCTGTGTGCAAGCAACTCCGATGGTCAGGTTTGGGCTTGAGGATGAACTTCCCGGCTGCTGTGTGGAAGGACGATGGGAGAGCATGGGCTGGAGGCAGGGTGGCCAGTGAGGAGGCTGGGCAGAAGTCTGGTGGGGGATGTGGAGGACTGAACTGAGCCCTCGTGGGGACAGACGGGGAGTCGTCCCAGCAGTAGGCTGAGGAGGACGGTCAGGAGTCTCAGATCTCTGGCACTAGGACTGACTGCCGGGGTTTGAGTCCTCCTGGCCATGAGCTGCATGGCGTCGGCATGTCGGTCATGCTGTTTCCCCTCCGAGTACTAACCAGGCCCGACCCTGCTCAGCTTCCAGGATCAGACGGGCTCGGCACGTCTAGGGTGGTGCAGCAGTGGACTGTCACGCTTTCTCCTTCATTTGCTGGTGTGAGACCCGTGGCCACAGCAGCACCAGCCTCACGGGTTGTTGTGAGAGTGAGATTAGACGGCGCATTTACAGCCTCAGCTCCGTGCCTGGCACAGAGTAAGTGCTGGACTCACCACGGCTGTGAATGTGTTTGTATTATTGGTGATAAAACAGACAGCACCCAGTGACCCGCTAGACGGGAGAGCATGCAGGGAGAAACGAGGCCGCATCCAGAGCTTCGTATCAGCCCCAAGGCCGGGGCCCTGCAGCTGGCAATTGGGCACAGAGTGGGGCTCCAGGTGTTGTCTTCCCTGCTGTCCCAAAGGGTTGGGACACCTGCTTCCCATCCTCACCTCTTCCACCCATCTTTCCCTCAGGATGGCCTCAAGTGTAGTGCCTTCTCCACCCCAGGGAGGGTAAAAAAAAAAAATCTCATCTCCTTCCAACACTTCTGGCACTGTCTAACCCAGTTCTTTTCCTCCAGGAGTTTCCAGGGTCAGGAAGGTGTAGTGAATGAGAGGGGTTCAGAGAGTGATATTAGGAGCTCTGCTTTGGTTTCCAAACCTCAGAGCAGGAAGTGTCTACACCAGTGTCTCACTGCACCTGAGCACGAGAGCCTGGCTGAAGAGGGAGGCCCTGGGCGAGGGCGTAAGAAAGGCAGGGCTTTTGGACTTGGGATTCTGCAGGAGCAGGTTCACCAGCGGGCCCACTCATGCTGGGGCTGAACCTTGGGGTCCTAGAATTCCACAGGCACCTTCCCCCAGGTCCTTGTGTGGGAGCTCTTTCCTGCCACTCGGCTTCTCCCCTACTGGGGTGTGGGCTTTAGCTCTCATCCCGCTGGTGAGCATGCTGCTCTGGGCAGTGGGAGCCCACGGATCCTGGAGCATAAATTTGCCGTGTTTTGCAGAACATGGAGAAGCATATTTTGGGGGTTTAATCTTAATAAATCGTTCTCAGATTGTGCACTATTAAACCCCCGGAAAATTCATGAGCACGCTGAGAATAGAGACCTCCTCAGGAAGATTTGACAAGAACAATACAATAAACGCAGCCTCCAAATTGGGTCAGGGAAGCCTCCGAGGCCGGAGAGAGGACATTCCCGCTCTCCCTCCCCACGCCTATAAATTAATCATGCGCACAAAGAGGGCCTTGTTCTCATTTGTCAGAGCCAGGGGTTGTGTCTGCCCACTGACCCCCCCCCCACCTCTGCTGCAAAGAGAGTGCCTGGTGAGGCGGTTCAGCTTCTGTGCTTTGTTATTCCCCTGTCTCCAAAGCAAGGTGGGTGTACATTTCAGCAAGAGAGATGTAGGTTAGATAGGGGGAAGAACTTCCTGGCTGACCGTGGGGCGGTGTGAAATCCCGGAATGGGCTATTCGGGGAACTTGAGGAGACTCTTTCCTTTTGGATTTTAAAACCTGGCAGGTTCTGTCCTCCTTGGCATTCTCAGCCACTGCCTCAAGACTGCAGTGACCAGGACAGATGCTGCCCCAGGGTAACTGGCCTGGAATGCGCCTCAATCTAGACCTTTTGGGGGGAATTTATCATCCATCTAGCCTAAGAGGCCCAGCTAATGGGACACCAGGACAGTGTTCTCTAGGCCCAAGCCCTCACCATGGCCTATGTAGGTGGCATTTAGAAAAGGGGGGTCAAGCTAGGTCTCTGTGGTGGTCCCTTGGCTGCTGCTCCCCTCCCCAGCACCCTCAGCCTGTTGCAATCCTATTCAGATACCGCCCACTCTGTGAAGCCTTCCTTGGTTTCCTCCTGCCCTATCAGTCAGAATTAGTTTCTTCCTTTCTTCTGCTTCCTCTGCCTGGGGTGTGTCCCCAGTGCACTCTGTGTGGGAGCTGAATGGCCGGGCTTCTCCCAGGACGTGTGGAGGTCCTGAGCTCTTGAGATAGGTGCAGAGCCAGGGCAGAGCGGGAGGTGAAGGAGGCCCTGCCTTTCCTCCCGCAGTTCTGACATTTCGCAAGACTCATTCTTTTTACTCTGAGCCTGCCTAAGGCCCTTGGATTCTGTAGGTCTTTGGAGTGGGTGAAATGGCCAGCAAGTGTACACAGAAGCTCCACCCTGAGCCGCTGTGGCTCCGGGCGTCCCCTTGTGCAGGGAAGCCCGCCCATCCAAACACAAGTCTGGGCAGGTGCAGCCTCAGCGAGCAGTTTGGACAGGGTGACGTGCAGGTCTGGGACTGGGCAGGCAGTGGGGGTGGAGCTCACCATGGGTATCAGAGAGAAAGGAGGGAGGGAGGCCCTGCTGAGGGGTGGGAAGGGGGAGCACCCTTCTCTGGGTAGAGCACTTCTGGGGAGATGCAACTTCCCCAGGGAAGGGGGGAAGGGAGGGATCCTGATGGTCCAGCCTGGAAAGGAAGCAGACAGTGGTGACACGAGAAGCCAGCAACAGCCCCATTGGTCCTGCCCCTGCCCCAGTCGCCAGCCTGGGCTATGCTGGGAGGAAGCTACTCCTTCACACCATGGGCTTGGCTGCTCCCTGCTGGCTGGAGCTAAGAGGCGCCCCCAGCCCTCTTAGCCAGAACAGCCAGAACCAGGCAGGTCTGAAGCTGTGGGGCCCTGTATGTCAGTGGCTACGAGCGTGTGTGTGTGTGTGTGTGTGTGTGTGTGTGTGTGTGTGTGTGTGTGTGTGTGTTTGTGTGAAGCTGGTGGAGGGTGACCGGCGTGGAGGGTGGCTAGAGAGGCCTGGCCTTAGTGTGGCCGGTAGTTTCCTGGAGAAGTCAGCAGGTGGAGGAAGAGAGCTAGAGACCTTCAGGGTCAAGGAGGGTCTGCTGCCGTTCATTGGACAGCACTGATTCCGTGCCTCAAAAATAGCCCCGGACTTGGCTCCACACTTCTGACATTTTCAAGCTCTTCCAGACCCCCCACAAATTTAGTTTGGCCTCCATCAGTCTGTGAGGAAGTGAATCCCATCCTTACCTGACCACCAGGAAGATTGATTCTAGAGCAAGTTGATGAGAAACTTGCAGCTAGCTGGTGGTGCATCTAGTCTGGAGCCCTGGTCTCTCTGTCCATAGGGCCAGTGCCACCTCCTGTGAGCCTGCTGTGTGCTGGCCCGGGGTAGAGCCCTGGGCACGTGGAACTGCAGTGAGGAAGGTGCCAGCTTTGCTGCCAAGATACCCTCTCCACCACGGAGGAAGGCCGAGGAGAGGGATTGGGACGCAGAGGGACAGGCGCAGGAAGGAGAGGCACTCAGATGGGAGCTAGCCTTGGAAGAGAAACGATGTCTGGAGGATGGAGGGAGGGTGGGGCTTGGGGACTTTGTGGGTGAAGACAGGTTGGGGGGGTTTGGGCACAGCCAGCTTGCAAAGCCTCACCTGCCCTGCTGTGAGCATTCCTGCAGGGCCTGCAGGCGGCCTGCCAGGAGAGCCACATTTAAGGAACCCCATGGCGAAGGACCTTTCCAAGAGACAGTCCTGGTTCAGAGGTCTTTTAGGGGGACACGAGGGCTGCACCCCAGAGGTCACCCCTTCCCAGCCCTGTCCCTCCCCGGCTTCTCTCTCCTGGCCAGACCTCAGCCTGCATTTATTCTCCTTTGAACAGAAGATGGCAAAGTGACTGAGAAGAAGAAACAATCAAAGGAAGAAAGGTGGTTGCCACGGAAACGATAAAGCAGAAGCAGAAACTTTCGGGAGCAGGAGGGAGGAGGAGTACAGGCCCAGTGGCTGGGGAGGAGGGAAGGGGAGGCCTGGCCCAGGCCCATGGCTGGGCATCTCCGGGAGCCGTGTTCTCAGGAGCAAGGCAGCCATCTGGTTCCTCCAAGCCTGAGTGGGAGGTGCCTGGTGCAAGAGTGAGGTCAGTAGCCTGTGGTTTGAGGAGGCACCCTCGACTTTTGTCTAGGTCCCTGCATGGTTCTGAGCCGCTGGTCACCCACATGCCAGGAGCAACTCTGGGGTTCCCTGCACATTTTTGCGTGATGCCTTGGGTCCAGGTTCTAACATGCAAAAATGACGTGGCCCAGGACTGGGCAGTTTCAAGGCAGTTTCCCACGTGTTGCCTCATTTGAGTCTCGTGACAGTCCTGGGAAGAGAGTATTCATATTCTACAGAGCGAGGAGTTGAGGCCCAGAGAGGTTAGGGGACTTGCCTCAAGCCACACAGCTGAAGACCCCCAGGGGTGGGATTGTAACCTGTGGGCTGTCCCATGCTAATGCCCTGAGCTTTCTTGGCCCCTGGCCTCTCTTTGCTTTGGTGTGCATAGCTCTGCATGAAGCCATGAGCTCCCTGCAGCCTCCAGACCCTCCTCACCCCCCATTCCAGTAAGCATTCCCAACCAGGAGCTGCTATTTGCTTCCTAGATAACCCTGAGGAAGTTGGTTCTCTCTGAGGCTTGATTTCCCCAGCTGTAAAATGGATACCTTTTGCCTCTGAAAGTTGTGAGGACGCAATGAAACAATTCAAGTGGAGCACTATGTGCAGAGCTTGGCACAGAGGACACCCTTAACATCCCCGCTGACCTCCTCTGAACCCAGCAGGCACATAGAGAAGTCAGCAGGGTTGAGAGACCTCCTCTCTCAAATTTAGAGGAGCTCCTTTGTAAGAATGTTCTGATGGGTTCCTCCCTTGCTCCAGGAGTTGGAAAGATAGATTGAAATCGTGGCTGTGGGCCTCTGGAAACCACAAAGGCCGGTGGGGGAAGTACTCCACTCCTGTCCTAAAACTGGACACTAGAGCCCCAGTGGGCACTGGGACGTCTCAGCCAACGGTCTCTCTGTCAGAGGATGGGAGGAGAGGGGAGTTGGGCCCCTGCCAGTTAGCCCCTGAGCGTGAGGCTCAGACATGCCAGAGGCTGGGGTCTGAAATGAACTCTTGGAATTCCATGTGGCCTGCTCCTGACTTGCAAGTGAGCCTTCAGTTTCTCCAGGGAGAGACCCAGCGAGCTGAATGTATTATTAAATGGCAGAAAGACTACATATTGCCTGTGAAAGATAACGGGGGGGAGGATTTATTTGATGAGCTATAAATCACAGTATGAGAACCAGCAAAAGGAGTTCAAGTGTCCTAAGTGACGACTTGCTTTGGGGTGAAGTGGAGGGAGGCTGGCCCCATCTTGCGGTGAGCCTAGCAGCACTGGGGGTCCAGGCCTCCAATGTGCGTACTGTGGACAGTGCCTTCCCGTGTGCTCAAGTGTGACACCCCCCTCCCCCGATTGGCAGCTGCCATGTGACACCCCTGGGCTGGGCACTAGAGTTTGGACCGTGAAGCCAGGCAGACAGGGACTGACCCTCAGGGAGTATCAGGGAGAGCACAGTGTGCTGGGAGGACAGATGTGAAATGCCTTGTCAAAAAACATCCAGTTGGCCCTCCGTGTTCTTGGGTTCCGTGTCTATTCCGTGTCAGCCAACTGGAAAAAAATTGCCTCTGAATTGAACATGTAGAGACCTTTTTTCTTGTCATTATTCCTAAACAATACAACTGTGTACATTGTATTGACACTGTATTAGGTATAAGTTATCTAGAGAGGATTTTTTTTTGGAGTCAGAGTCTCACTCTGTCACCCAGGCTGGAGTGCAGTGGCACCATCATGACTCACTGCAGCCTTGACCTCCTGGGCTCAGGAGATTCTCCTGTCTCAGCCTCCAAAGAAGCTGGAACTATAGGTACATGCCATCATGCCGGGCTAATTTTTTGATTTTTTTTTTGTAGAGACACGGTCTCACTATGTTGCCCAGGCTGGTCTCAAACTCCTGGGCTTAAGCAATCCTCCTGCCTCAGCCTCCCAAAGTGTTGAGATTATAGGCGTGAGTCATCATTCCTGGCTCTAGAAATGATTTAAAGTACACGGGAGGATATGCTTAGGTTATACTTTTGTATCCGGGACTTGGGCATTCTCGAATTTTGGTGTCTGAAGAGTGTCCTGGAATCAGTCTCCCTTAGACACCAAGGGATGGCAATGTGTCATTACATACTGTGGTGGCCCTCTGGAGGAAAGGGCCAGAACTTGGGGAGAGTATTGCAGGAAGGCTGTGGGGAGAAGGCAGTGGGCTTGGAGAGAGAAGGGGCGACTTTTCTGGAAAGAAAGAATGAGTGGGAGTCAGCCAGGAGGCTCAGGAGAGCCATGGCGGGTGAGGTGAGCCAGAAGGAGCGTCCAAGGGTCACAGGGCCAGGGTGACCAGGACAGAAGGCTGTGTTTCAAATGTTCCCTTGGGCACAGACCAGGAGGCAGAGGAAGATTAGGAGGGACAGTTAGGGGCATGGGAGCCCCCAAAGCTAAAGGTGGTGGTGCCCTGGCCCTGGGAGATATTCATGAAGGTGGAGAGAGTAGACAGGCTTCTGCTGGAATTTGGAGTCTGCAAGAGCACATTTCACAGAGGGGTCTCCAAATCTAGGAAACCCGTGTCCTGTGGCCTTGGAGATGAGAATAGCGGGAGCCAAGACACAAAGGAGAGATGTGGCTGAGGAAAGTGCAGGTATAGGAGTGGGGAGAGATGAGGTAGGGGAGGGACTTCGAGGTGGGGAGGAGGCTGGGCAGCATCCCCTGAGCATTGCCCTGGGCTGGGACTGGAGGCCAAGGCTCTGGCCTTGTTGCTACAGGATGTCTTTTTTGCAAACAGCTCTGTCTTCTTGGCTTTTTCAAAGGGGCTGACAGGTTAGTTACCTGGGGACAGGTGTAGTGCCAGACCTCCAAAGACACCAAAAGTGGAGGCATTGTGTCTGAGAGGCCAAAGAAAGGACCTGGAGACAACAGATGAGACATGGGCTTTATTCAAGAAGATGGTCTAGGAGCATGTAAAAGGCATGCAGGTTATATGGCATTTTACACAAGGCAGAGGGTGGGGTTAAGTGTAAAAAGGGTTGGGTTCCTAGTGTGCAGATGCACTTATACATTTGTCACATGTGCACAAAATGGCTGCAAACTCTCTCAAGGCATGGAATTCTTCATATTATAATGAGTTAAAGGTAACCAAAGATTATGGGCATTGATCTGGGTGTGCCTGATCTGGTCTGAACCAGCCCAGGGCCCGACTGCCTCAAGGAAGTGTGTGTGAGAACATTCACTATGCATAGCTTCAAGATGTGGTCAGCAGGTCAAGAACACTGCATGACCTCAGCATGGCCTGAGAACCCAGGCACGGAGCCCGAGGGGAAGGGGACATCCGATTTGGCTGCCCCCTGATCCCTTCCCAGGCTTCAGCCCCATTTGGGGCCATACCCAGGGTGTGCTCATGTTGTCACTGAGTGTGTATGTCACCCTATAACAGGTGCAGGAGACTGTTTGTGGCAGCAGGGGTTACCTCTAGGAACCAGGCTGCATGGGCTTGAATATTGTCTCTGCCACAATTCAACTTTTGAGCCTGTAAAATGGGAGAGTAGTAGCATCCAGGGCCTGAGGTTGTCAGGAGGCTTACCGTATGGTCACCAGCCAGGCAGAGAGTGAGCCCAGTGCTGGGGGTAGCACGTGTGAGCCATGTGACCTTGGACAATGGGCAGCCTCGGGTTCTCCTGGCAGGGCTCTAAACCCTTCAGGCAAAGGCTTTCTAATCTCGTGCCTTCTGAGGGTGCCAGAGCGCAGCGCCAAGCTGGCAGTGTTGCTTCAGATGGGACTGTGTCCCTCTCTGCCCTGTAAGGGGACACCATGCCTATCATAGCCGTAAAGGGATATTTTAATCAGCCCAGGACCTGGTGAGGTCAGAGGGCCCAGGTGCCAGGACAAAGGGTGTCAGTAAGGGCTGCTTCTCGGCCTTAGGTGACCCACTGGGCCCCAGAATCCAGCCCACGTGTAGGGAGCCTGGGGAGGGAGGCAGAAACTGGGAGCTTCATAGGGGGTCAGGGATGGTGCAGACTGGTTGTTCACCATTTTGGGCCTCAGTTTGCTCATCTGTGCCCTAAGGCTTATAATCACTGCCTACCTGTAGCACACGGGGTGGTGAAAAAGAGAAAAGGCAGATTTGTGTCTCTGCTGGGGGCTGTTTTCACAACGCCTGAGAGAGCAATCTGCAGACCGGTGGAGGTCAGTGCAGCCCACAGACAACCTGTTTCAGAATCACTGGTGGGCCTACTGGCTAAACATGCAGATTCCTGGGCTCTTCCCCAGACTGCCTAAACCAGACTTTCCCTGGTGGGCCCGAGCATCTGCATTGGAACCTGCATCTTGGGCAACTGAAGCATCTTAAAGTCAGAGCACTGAGGTTCTCGGCATCCCCCTCTTTGCACTAGGGGAATAGGGGCTCAGAGTGCACGGGGGAAGCTGGGACCCTGTGTAGGGGTCCTCTGTGGGCACAGCCCCTGGGAACCTGCGAGTCCTGGGCTGGGCCATCCCTCTGTGGTGCCCTGGTCAGGAAGGACTTTGTCCTGGGGCTCCAGAATCCAGCAGGGGGCAGCACTGGTCAGCACCTGCTCATGGCTCTGGGCTGCCACGTGGGCCCAGTAGGGAGGGCCTGGAAAGAGCCCACCCTTGGAAAGGAGGAGGCGCAGGCCTGAGTGGGGGACGTGTGTCGGGGGGCGAGTATGAGAGGGGGCACCAGGAGATCACAGGCAACACGAGGAGAAGGCAGGTGCAGAACGTCCTGAAGGCACCTTACAGCTTCCCAAGACAGAGGCTGCCAGGATGAGAATACCTGTGTCACCCGGGTTGCCTTCCCAGGGCTCTCCATGGAACCGGACCAATTCAGCCCCCTTCCATGTCCTCTGGGCTTTCAAATAAAGGTTAGCCAGAGGTCAGCCTCTCCCCTACCCCAGCACTGTAGACCGGAGGGACCTGGGGCCCAGCCCAGCTCCAGTCCCAACTCTTCCATTCCCCTCCTCTTCTTTGTCTGCAACAGTGTCACCGGCTGCTGGGTGCTGGAGGTACCATGGGTGCCTGAGTGATCCTGGGCAAGTCCCGTGCCCCCTGGACTCTGACTCGAGGGTGGGTGTCCACCAGATCTCTCAAGGCCCTCTGGGGTTCCTAGTGGTGGGAGGGCAGCTTCAGTTTCAGACTTCCTGAGGGTGTGAGGGTGGGTTTGACAGTGAGCTCCTCATCACCAAAAGCATGCCAGAGAAGGCTGGGCCAGCTTTGCCTCCTCTTAGGCCTTTGTCTGTGGTCCTGGACCATCCCCCCCTTTATACCCCATCTTTCTATGTTAATCATTAATCACCAAGAGAATTCCTTCTGGGGAATGGGTGAGTTTCTAGCTGTGGAGGCTGCTGATTTCCAAAATGACCTTGAACTTGTTTTCCTTGGCCCCAGACTTTCGGCTACTTCCTGTTTGAGCAGGTGCAGAAATTATCCGGCCCCAGCCCTTCCTCCTTTCCCTGGTAGAATTTCCAGACAAAATGCTGTTCCCAGTGTGGGGGCAGGGCTGGCATTGTTCCCATTGTCAAGGGGAGTTGAGGGGTGAGGGCGGCAGTTGCTACATTTAATTTCTACCTACAAGGCTTTAGGATGCCAGTGGTGGGCTGGGTGGTTTCCCTAGGAGAGGCCAATAAATGTGACAACCATGACTGGAGCAGTGTTTGCCCCTCCTCTAACACCTGCTGTGGCTCCCAGTTATGTTCTGAACTGGGCACAGAGACTCTGAGTGTCAGTGCCCAAGGATCTTGAGCAACCACCCAGGCCAACCCCATTTTTATTTTTCATTTTTTTGAGTTGGAGTCTCACTCTGTCGCCTGGACTGGAGTGGCGTGCTCACAGCCACTGCAGCCTCAACCTGCTGGGCTCAAGTGATCCTTCCACCTCAGCCTTCCGAGCAGCTGGAAGCACAGGTGCGCACCATCACACCCAGCTAATTTTTTGATTTATTGTAGAGACAAGGTCTCGCCAAATTGCCCAGGCTGGTCTCAAACCCCTGTGCTCAGGCAGTCCTCTCACCTCGGCCTCTCCACTTGCTAGGATTGCAGACTTGAGTCACTGCACCCAGCCCCAACCCCATTTTATAAGAAAGGAAGCTGAACGGGAGGAGACTTCAAAGACACACAGCAAAGTAAAGGCATTTATTCATCCATTTATTTACTCACTGGGTGAAGACTTTGTGCTAGCTCCTGCATAATCAGGACTTGCACCCTGGCCTCCTGACCATCCCCAGGCTACCGCTTGAAAGCAGACTCTCCAGCCTGCCGTCCGTGAGGCACGGAGGAAAGCCCAGGCACAGAGAGGCATGTCACTCGCCGCTGGTCCCACAGCTGCCCTTTTTGTAAAAAGAGTGGGGGCCTTGAGCCCAGCTCCTTCCACTTGCCCCATTCCTCTGTGCTTGGCATATGGCTGTGGGCAGGACTCAGAAGGCCCTGCCCTCGTTAGAGTTTGGGAGAGATGATGAGCGCACATCTGAACACACAGATAAGGGAGTTTCAGGAAGCGACAATAGCTCAGGAAGTGATGGTGGAAGAAAATAAAGCAGGGCCATGATGGGATGTGGTAGGGAGATTGGGGCAAAGGCGCAGAGATAAGGCGGCAGGGACAGTTCCCCGGTGTGACATTTGAGCTGAGGCCTGCCCGTCAGGACTGCCCATCTGAGGATCTAGCGTTTGCATGAGTGAGGGAGAAGGAACAGCAGGTGCAAAGCTCTTGCGTGGGGACCGCATCTGGCGCGCTCAGAGAGTGAACCGGCATGAAGCCGAGTCTAGAGCCAGCTTAACCCGCGGCTCCCCAAGAAAGCTGTGGGAAAGCTCTGTTAAGAATATGGATTCTGGCTGGGCGAGGTGGTTCAGCCTGTAATCCTAGCACTTTGAGAGGCCGAGGCGAGAGGATTGCCTGAGCTTGGGGGTTCAAGACCAGCCTGGGTAACTTGGTGAGACTTTGTCTCTACAATAAAACATAAAAACTAGCCGGGCGTGGTGGCGTGCATCTGTGGTTCCAGCTACTTGGAAGGCTGAGTCGGAAGGATCACCTGAGCCCAGCAAGTCGAGGCGAGCATGCCACTGCACTCCAGCCTGGGCAAAAAGAGTAGAGTGAGACTCCAACTCAAAAAAGAAAAAAAACCAGAATATGGGTTCCTTGGCCTTAGACTCCGAGATCTGGATTCAGGGGTGCTGGCAGTGCAACTCTGGAATCTGTTTCTGAAGGCTCCCAATGTAGTTCATGGGCATCCTGCCCAGCCTCGTACCTGCTGGCCTACCTTGTGGAGCCAGCCCCTCCCTTCAGAGCTGCAGAGAGAGGATCAGAGAGGGGCTGTGACTTCTTCAAGGCTGCACAGCCTCTCAGTGACAAATCTAGCCTCAAGCCCAGCTCTCCAGCTAGGGTTCTCTTCTTCCTTTTTGGAGGGGCTGCCTGGGCCTCACCCCTGCTGGGCTCTATCTCCCCACCTCTTCTCCCTGATCTCACCCCTCACACAGCCTGCTCCCTGGTCTCTACTGCATCCTTTGCTCTAGTCTCATGGTTCAACCCACTATCTCCAATACATGCTTTGCTGGTTCCCACCTCTGGGTCTTTGCTCCTGCTGACTCGTCCTCCAAGAGCCTACTCCTCTGCTCTCTACTCAGTCAGTTCCTACTCAACCTCCTAGTCCCATGCCAGTGACTCCTCCTCAAGACAGGCTTCCAGGACTTCTCCCTGGAAGCGCTGACTCCAGATCAGATGGGCTGAGCCACTTTTTTCAAATGCTGCCACCATCTTTCCCAGTCAGCCTTGCTAAGAGCCTGCTCTTGGACTGGGTGCTATGCTGACCAGCTCTGGGCTGTTCTCTCAAGAAACCCACAAATTAGTGAGAAAAGAAATAGCCAGGAAGGGCAGAAGTTGGTCAGTTTATAAACAAAGCTTTGATACATGTGCTGTCTGACCCTCCACAACCTCACAAAGTATAAATGTTGATATGCCCATTCCACACAGAGGAAATGGAGACACAGAGAGGTGAGGCACTGGCCTGGGCTCACACAGCCAAGAAGGGCAGGCTCCCACCCCAAGCCCCATGCTCTTTCAGCTCACCACCTTGCTGGGGGCCTCCCAGGAGCTGATGCCTGGGCCCGTCCAGCTTTCCTCCTCACTGGGCTCTGCAGGGGGTGAGCGAGGCTCCTGCCTGGAACTCAGGCCAGTGCCAGCCTCGAGATGGTTCACAGATGACCAAGCAGGCCTGCTCGAGAAGGGAGGAGGCTCCCTGTCCTCACACTGGGACCATATGCCACCCCCTCTGGTTGCCCAGTGTGTGTGGAGCTGCCCGGTCCCATCACTGGTGGGGGAGGAAGAAGTCCAGAGACCTTGGGCCTCAGCCCCAGGCCTGGGCCAGGGAGAAGGGAGGGGCTTTGGGCCTCGCTGGGGCCGGGGCCCACCTGGAGCTTGGCAGCATTTCTGGGTCAGAGCAGGGAGAGGAAGTACACGGAGAGAGTGGCTCCAGGCCTGGCCATCTGGACTGAGATGCGACTGCTGGGGTTGGGGGAGGACGGAGGGGCTGGGGCTGCGGCCTGGAGAGTGGATTCCAGGCTCCCCTGGGTCGAGGATCGGAGCTCTGAGCTTCAGGGGCAGTCAGCCTGGAGCGCAAGGCCAGGGCTGCTGTGGTCAGAAGGCACATGCATTCTGAGAGGGATGGCCCAGGCACTGGGAAGGGAGAGGCTGTCCTGGAGCCATATGTCGGTTCTGAGGTGGAGTCCACCCTAACCCCATCCCCGTGTGACCTTGGGCGAAACACTGCCTCCCTTGACCTCAGCCTCCCATCTTGCGGGAGCGGTGCTGCCCCCCGCTGACTGCTCCGTGCTGGGATGGGAGCCTGGGATGGGAGCACCAGTCAGACCCTCAATGACTGTGGAATTGCTGGCAGATCCTGCTTGCTGCAGATCAGGGCGGGGCGGAGGGGGGGGCTCCGGGCAGGCAGATGTTTTAGGGCCTCAGCTTCCCTAGTGCTTACTGGGTTATTTCCACCTCTGCCATTCTGAGGTTTCTGAGAGGCTGCTGACATGCATGAGAGAGATGTGCGTGCTGTCTTCTCTGTGCTTCTGGAAGACAGGAGGGGACACGTAGGCCGTGGCTTGAGGACCAGGGGAAATTTCTAGATCCTGATGGAATCTCAGGGAAGTGAGTGGTTTCATCTCCATCTAACATATGGAAACGGAGGCCCAGAGATATCACACATCCCCCCCACCCCCGCACTGGCCCTTTATCCTCTGAGAGTTCTGGCTTGTCCCATGAGCTCTACCCTGGGCCTGGGCCAGCGCCGGGGGACTTGATTTAGAAAGCACTCACACTCCCCGAGGCCCTGTCTGTGTGTGTTCAAACGTCCACGCCTGACTGGTTCCCTGGTTCCGCCTGTGTTGAGAGGGCAGAGCCGTCCGAGCCCGGGGTCATCTCAGTTCTGACCGGCCGTTTCTGCAAAGGATGTCATTAAATTCATTGGTGGCTTTTGGGAGGAAGTTCGGGGGGCGGTGGACGCCTGGCTGGCCTCAGGTGCCTTAGTGTGGCCTCACAGGGCTTGTCTGTCCCTGCCACCTCATGGGGTGATCTGGCCTCAGCCGCCTCCATCTTCCCAGGGAAGATCCTGTCCTGGTCCAGCCTTGTACCCAGATGAAAAGTGGATGCAGGAAGCCGTCATTGCCTGCCAGACAGGCCACCTCCTAGGGCAGAGGCCATGACCTTCACCATGGGTGCCCTCACATCCCTGCCTAGGGCTCCAAAGACTCAGAGATGGAGACTGTCCTGGGAGGCGGATATGTGCAGGCCAGCCTGGCTGGGGACTTCCCCTAATCAACACCACCCACCCTCATCTCGACAGGAAACCCGACAGGTCTGAGCCTTCCAGACACCCATTGTGTGGGGCCTGGTGTGGGCTCCAGTGTTTCCCTTGTCAGCCTTTGCCTGCCCCTGGACAAAGCTGGCTTTTAAGGAGAGTTCCAGACAAGTGCCTCTCCTCTGTCTCCACACTAAGTACCGCTCAGTCTTATGATCTTTGTTCTTCTCTGCCCCGGGTTCAAATTCTGCCTCCTAGTGCAAGCCCTGTAACCTGAGGGAACTTACCTACCCTCTCTCTGCCTCCAGTGTCTTCTGTAAACAGAAATAAGCATCTGCTTCCTCAGGTGGTTGTGATATTAAATGAGATAGTGTGGGCAGAATGCTGAGAACAGGGTCTGGCAGTACAGGCTAAATGCAGTTCAGCTACCATTACTCGTATGAGATCTCAACACCACCCTTCCAATAGTCTTTGGAGATCACACTGTGAACTCTCTGTTTGGGGTTCTTACTGGCGTGAGCACCTCTTCCCCGCAGGTGGAGTCTAGTGAATGCAGATAACTGGGTGTTGCTGTTTGCTGTTTTCCTCCTATGTAAAATAGTCCTCCTGTTTTGTGCTCAGCTACTGACAGGGGTGATCTGACCCTGGAGAAAAACCTGACTTTATGGGTCATTCAAGACTTTTCTTTTTTTTGTTTTGTTTTTTGAGTTGATATCTCACTCTGTTGCCCAGGCTGGAGCGCAGTGGCAACTCACGGCCACCCCAGCATTGGCCTGCTGGGCTCCGGTGACTCTTCTGCCTCAGCCTTCCAAGTAGCTGGAACTATAAGTGTGAGCTTACCACACCCAGCTAACTTTTTTTTGGTATTTACTGTAGAGACGAGGTTTTTTTTGGTATTTACTGTAGAGATGAGGTCTCGCCAAATTGCCCATGGGCTCAGGCAATCCACTCGCCTCGGCCTCCTAAAGTGCTGGGATTGCAGGCTGAGCCACTGAGCCCGGCCTCATTTAAGCTTTTTCAAAGGTAATTTTGGCAATATGCTTTTTTTCTTCTTCCTCACTGACTTCAAGCCTAACACCCCAGTCAGACACAGACCAGCCCCACCCCCTGCATCTGCTGCCCCTGCTGACCTGACTCTGGCTTGGACTTTTGGCCCAGCTGTGATGACACCCCTTCCTTCCCAGCAGGGAAGTTGGTGGTTTTTTGCCCAGAAGGGACTGCTTTGGGCCCATCCCTCCCTGGTCATCCCAGGTGGCTTCCCAGTGTCCCCAGTATTCAAGCTAATTAGTGGGTTGTACCAGGCGCCAGGAGGAGGGTCTCTCCTTGGGGTTCAGGGTAAACTTTTGTAAGGAGGTGATGTTTGAGCTGGGTCCTGGTATGCAGGAGTTCACCAGGTGGATGCAGAAGAAAGCATGGGATGGCAGTGGCCCAGGACCCACCAAAGGCCAGAGGTGGGACAGAGTGTTTGAAGGATGATCAAGGTGGCTGATATGGGTGGGGCAGCAGAGGGAGAGGGCTGCTTTGTGGAGCAGCTTGGTCTCTGGGAGATCACCTTTGGAAACTTTTGAGGGGAGGGTGGTAGTGGTGGTGTGTGTGTGGGAGGGTCTGGTTAGATGGGATTTAGCCAACCCCAGTTCCCTGCCTGGCACTCACTCAACACATGCAATTCCAGGCCCCATCCAGACCCACCGAATCAGGCATCGTGAGGGAAACCCAGAAATATACCTGTCCAGTGAGCTGGGGTGACCTGGAGGCTGCAGTTTTGATTCCCACCCAAAACACCCATGGGAGATGTGGGAGATGGGCCTTTGCAGGGCCCTCTGGAGGAAGGAGAACAAACCAGACCCTTAGCCCTCTGGGGGCTGAGGCTCCCAGGTGAGCAGGGCTGGGGACGCCTGCTCTGTCTGGGACCACCATAGAAGGCTTCCCCTAGCAGGGGGTGGGGAGGTTGTTGGCCAGTCACAGGAAGCCATAGTGGTGGTGGGGTGGGGCACTCACTGGAAGGGGAGCCTCTCCTGTTCAGAGGGAGGAAGCCATGGGGGCAGCTCCACAGCAGAATTGATTCCAGATGTTCTGCTGGGCGCACAGGGAGCTGCCTTTGTCTGCCCTAGTCCTGGGCCGGAAGGAGAGGCAGGGATCCCTGGCCCCTTCTCTCCTAGCTCCCGCCCTGCCCTCTTCCTGCTCAGTACCCCAGTCCATACCGACCCCAGGCCTCTAGAGATGCTGGCTTGGGCGGTTGGCAATGCCCACTCCCCTCCCAGGGCTGTAAATACACACGCTTCTTGCATTTTACTCTAGCTGACACTCCTCCCTCCATACGGCCGATTAGTTGGGAGTCCATAGCTTCTCCTTGTGGGTAAGAAAACGGAGGCACAGAGGACTTGAAGCAGAGAGAACTTTGGAGCCCAACTGTCTGTACAGACAAGGTCTTGAGTTCTGAGCTACTCCCCTCACGGCCCCACGTACTCCTAAGACTGCCTGGTGGAGATCCCAGGCCAAGAACCCTTGCTCCACCCTCCCATTAGAGTGTGCTGGCAGCAAGCCTCCCATCCTTTCCAGGGAAGGCCGGAACCTGGCTGATTGGGGGATTCCTGCCTGGGAAAGCAGAGACCACAGGTTCCCAGAGCAGGATGGTTACTTCGCCCTGCGCAGGACTTCCTGGGACCCCCCTCATCCCCTGGAACCGGTGGACCTGGCTGTGGAGGCTATTCATTCCTGGAAGTGCCAGGGTGTGGAGGCTCCCAACTGAGTTTTGGTGGCCTGGTCTGAGAAGGATCCATGCTGGGAAGGCCCCCAGGACTGTGACAGTGCAAGTGGGTCCGGCATTTCTCTTTAGAGACTCCTGGGCCATGTCTGACAGAAAATGAGACAGAACGATGCTTAACCCAAGGAGGCACATGCTGACCTTTTGGCACTTTGGTTTTCTACCTTCCCATGGGATGGGCCAGTGTTCTGGGAAGGGGCCAGGGAGCTGGTGGCTTCAGACTCCCCAGAGTAGGTTTGCTGGAGCAGCACCCCTTCAATCCCTCCTCCTCCCCCCTGCAAGGCGCCTGGCTTCCAGCTGTGATCCAGGCTCCTGCAGACTTGGGGGCCCTCCCCCTGGCTAGGGGAGCTAGGGAGGGGGCTTCCCCTGTGAGGTGCAAAACCCGGCCTGGATTCCTGCCCAGACTGCCCTGCCCTTCCAGGGTCCGCCTTTCCAGCTGTTCCTCCAAGCTGCCTCAGACTCATACAGTGACTAACGTCCCCCCATCCCACTAAGTCTGTGTGTTAAGAGCCCCGGGCTAAGACCATATGCTTCTGTCACTTTCCCTGTGACCGAGGCAAGTCGTACCTTTTTGTCAGGGCCTCAGTTTCCCCTACTATACTTTAGGGAATGCAGCTCAGGCAGGTCGCTGTCTTGACAATTTAAAAGGTAAAGGTTGCCATGGGGACAAGGAAAGGGAGGGATAAATCACAGGGGGCCTGGATGATCAGGGAAGACTCAAGGAGTTGGGCCCTTAAAGGATGAATTTGACCAGGTGGAGAACAGTTCCTGCCTGGAGTAGAACAAAGAAGAGTGGAGGGGAGGCTGCAAGGGGCGGGAGGGGAACAGAAGTGAGGCTGGATGGGGAGTTTGGTTGGGGCCAGATTATTGGGCTCCAAATACAAAGGAAGGGTGTTGGGACTTACCATTGAGCTCTGGGGAGCCATGGAAGGTTCTTTAGCTGAGGAGTGACTTGGAGAAAGTTTTTCAGCCAATACAGTAGAGGGAGTTGGCAGCGTCCCTCCTCCCAGCCTGAGTTTCTGGTCCCTACAGTTGGGTAGGGATTGCTCTGTAAATGTCCAAAGCCGTGGAGCTTGATTTGCAGGAGGGTCCAGACTAAAAGGGACAGGTTGTTCAGATTTGGCAAAGCCGGCTGGACACACAGGTGTCCATTATGTTCTCTCTGCTTTTTGCGTGCTTGAAATATACACTAATTTTAATTTCATAAAAATAACGTGCACCAGACAGGACGATCTCTAAAGTGTAAGGAACTGACAAATAAGTGTCCCGCGTGAAGGGTTCCGATCAGGCTGGGCCGTGGCCCGGGAGTAGTGTGTTAGAGGGTCGTTTCTCAGCCCGCGAGCGTGGGCGGGAACGGGCCTGGGGTCAGCCCCGTGGGGACCCCGACTGCAGGTGGCGCCCCAGCGCGGTGCCCGGCTGTGCTGTGCGCACTCCCTGCCGCGGGCTCAGGAGCGCACGCCACGTGCGCGCCGTCCAGCCCCGCGGGCAGGATGGGGTGCCCGGTGCGCCCCGAGGTCTGCTGTCGGGCCTCGGGCTCGGGGGCGGGGGCCGGACTCTCCCGGGGACCCGGGGGCGCTCCGGGCCGCCTTGCCCCGCCGACTCCAGGCCGGGATTTCTCCGGCACTGACTTTCCGGGCCGGTGCCAGCCGGGCCTCCGGGTCCCCAGCCCCCGCCGAGGGGCCGGCTGCTCCGGGGAGGGGAGGGACGGGAGGCGGAGGCGGAGTTCGAGCGACTTTGTGGGGCAGCCTCGGCCTCCGCCGCGCACGGCGAGCGCGGGAGAAGGCAGGGACGCCCGCCGGGCGGGCCGGAGCGCCGATGGGGCCGGTGTGAGCGCGCCCAGGTCCGGCCCGGTGCCCGGCGGGCGGCAGCATGTCCGCGGGCGGCGGCGCCAGGAAGAGCACCGGGAGATCCTCCTACTACTACCGGCTGCTGAGGCGGCCCCGGCTGCAGCGACAGAGGAGCCGGTCCCGCAGCCGGACCCGGCCGGCCAGGGGTAGGCGCCACCCCGACCCCTGACCCTGGGCCCTCCAGAGGCCGCTTCCACCTGGCGTCCTGGGATGCAGGGCACCCTGGATCCCCCTGGCCATCCGCCCCTTCTGGCCCCGCCGCTGTTGGCCGGACCCCTGTTCCCCCAGCTTCTCCCTCACCCTCTTCCCTCTGGGGGAAGCCGAGGCTGCGTCTCCCCCTATGCCACCGACAGGCAGAGGGAAACTGGAAGCCAGGGCTTGCTTTCTTCCACCTCTCGGAGCAGCCCTCCTATCCCGCCGTGCCTCAGTTTACCCAGCGGCAGGGCGGTGAAGTCACCCAGTGTGGATCTTGACTTTCCCTCATCTGGCCTTCACTGCCCCGGCCCTAGCCTGCTTCCCTTTTCAGGGACTTTACGGTGCAGGGACAGGTGGGGAAGAAGCCGCGCTCCTCGGAGCCTTTGCAGAGTTTCTCTGGTTTAAACCCAGGAGCAGGAGGAGGTGGAGGGGGAGGTGCGAGCAGCGTTTTCTTTTTCCAGTAACAGGATCCTCAGCTGGAAATGCGTGCGATCCCGGGGGCTGCCTTTGGGCGGTGGGGGCCGGGACTTCCTTCCCTGGCTGGGTGGGAGGGGCGCAGGGCAGCCCTCGGAGGAGGAGACCTTCTCAGGGGCTCTGAGGAGGCTGGAATCAAGGATGCCCTGGGGTGGGAGGGAGGAGGGGGCAGTAGGGTTTAGCAGAGACCTGGGCAGTTTACCCCCTCAGGTTATCTTGGGAAGGGCAGCCTGGCCCTGATCCAGCGAATGCCATGCTCCCACCGGCAGACCCAGAAGGGGCAAGATCCCCTTGTGTCTGGGGGCTGCTTGTGTGACCTGAGCCTTGTAGCCCCCACCTTCAGTTTTCTTCTTGTTGGTGTGAGGGCAGGTGAGGCAGGCAGAGAGTAAGGGTTGCTTAGCTTCCCCCCAGAATGGAGAAGACTCTTCCCACACTCCGGGCTGAGCAGCAACGTAGAGTCCACGGTTTCCTCAGGAAATACAGTGAGTTCCCGTGCATAGAAGGGTTCAGGCTGCGACCAGGGGTGTGCACAGGTGTGTGCTGGAAGTTCAGTCTGCCAGGGTCTCTCCAAGCCTGTGATGCCCCCACCCCTGGCCTTTCCTGAAATGTTCTCTGATGCCCCCCATCCCCAGACTTGGTCTGGGAGACCAGGGATCTGAGTTCAGGCTTTGTGACTTTGGGTAAGTCATTTGCCCTTTCTGAGCCTGGGTTTTTCCAGCTGTAAAATGAGATGAGCAGTATGTGGAGGATTCAGTGAGGAAGCGATTCTTGTGGTAAGAAAAGGGAGGTGTAAAAATGTCCAGCAGTGTGCAGGACATCCTGAGCCCCTTCTCCTGCACCCACTGCACCCCACCTCAGCCCCACCCCTCGTCTCGCCTTGGAAATGCCCTGCATGACCTTTCCCTCTTCTCTCACTCCAGTTCCATCCCTGATTGTCACAGGAATCCCTGTCCTGCTCACCTCAGCTGGTAGGGGATAATCAGTGTGTCAGGCTGTCACCTGAGCCCTAGCTCCAGGGCCCCCCATGTTGAAGGTCTGTACCTTGTGTCCCAGCCTTGAAGGAGCTCGTGGCCTGTTGGGAGTGGGGAGGAGACTGTCTCTGAACAGAAGTCATATCTGGGGAAATCAGGGAGAGCTTCCAGGCCTCACAAGATGGATAGGATTTTCCTTGGCAGAGGGAGTGATTGAGTCAGACTGGGGTTCAAGTCCCAGCTCTGCACAAAAACGATCCTTGGGCCAAGCCTCAATGATGCTGTGTGGTCAATGGGGAGAGTAGTGACGGGTCACGTTGTGGAAAGCTGGAAGCCAATGTCTGTGACGAGGGCTGCAGTGGAGTGTGAGCTGCTGCCCTTTCTCTGGACAGGGGGAACAGTTTGTGCGAAGTCAGGGGAGAAGGAAGGTGCCTTGGGTGGGGGGTGGGGGGGTGAGGGAAGGGCAGGCAGTGTAGTTAGGCCCAGTCAAGGACTGAGTGATGCTGCTGACCTGGCATGAAGTGGAGGCTAGAGACCCCGCCCACCTTGGTGGGAGGCAGCTAGAGCAGCCACTGCTTTCCTGCCACTCCAGGACCACGCCTTGAGCCAGTCTCTTCAGACCTTGGTCATGTCTCTCCATCCTTCTGGGACTTGGCCCTGTGGTGGTGGCATCAGACCCCTGGAGGGGTGGTGCCCAGCGCCCCAGCCTGGATCTGGCTCTTGCCCGCACGCTTGTTGGCCTCCCGAACTCATGGGGAAGGAAAATGACCAGGAACTCAGGCTGCGTGTTTGTTCAGAAACAGGAAAGCACAGGGAGGAGTTGGCTGGTGGCGGGGACTGTGGCTGGCTGGCCGGTCTGGAGAAGAGTTGCGGCTGCCACCACCCCCTTCATTCCTCTGGAGTGCTGGGGAGGGGTGTCTCTGTGGGCTTGGTGGCAGGACTTTGACCCTACGAGGACTGCAAAGTGAGGGACAGCATTTGCAACCTCCCAGGTTTGGCCAATGAAGGGCACTAGGCAAAGCTCTTTCCATCTGGGCTTCAATTTCCTCATCTGAAGAATGGGCAGAGAGATGACCTGCTGGGGGAGGGGGAGCACAAAGCTTGATGTTAGCCAGAGGCAGGGGACAAACAGTGACCTTTGGAAGGAGAGAGTTGTCTGGCTATGCCCGTTGTGCTTTGTGCTTCTGAGCCCACACGTAGGCTGGGCACGGTCCATGGATTGGGGGTCTTGTCCCCAGAAGGGTGTCACCAGCAGAGTCCCTTTCCACGGCACTGGGGTCAAGAACAGTTTTGTCTTTGTGGCCTGTCTCTTTCCCCAGCTCTACTGGGAGAAACAGAAATTTTCCTCTAGCCCTGAATGAAGTTTTGGCCCATTCATTCAGCTCATAAATGCTTTTGGGCATCTACTATGTGCTGGCTTCAGCCTGAGCTCCGGGGCACTGGAAGATGAATCGTACGTGCTTCCAGCCCTCACTAAGTCCCCGCCGCTTGGGGAGGCCAGCTTGTTGGGGTGCACGAGGACTGGGGCTCCTTCTGAGGGACAGAGCTGTGGTTAGTGGAGACAGGGGCTCTAGTCCCAGCTCAGCCACAAACTGGTTGTATGAGGGCCTCGCAGGGCCTCAGTTTCCCCACCTTTCTAATCCTGCTCTGCTGCCTCCTGGGTCAGGAGACCTCTTGGGACGCCCACACCGGTGCCCATGGGAGGGTTTGATTTTTTCCTTCGTGTCTTTATCTGAGTGTTTCCAGGGGTGCAGCCACATGCCAGGTCCTATCTGGGCACTGGGGACTTGGAGGATGCTTTTCCCCTAAGACGGTAAGGTCCTCCTCCATGCTGCACCCATCTCTGGGGAAGGATGACTTGACTCAGTGGTTCCCACCCAAGAGAATGGTTAGGGAAGAACCTGTGTGCCACTGTGGGGAGGGGCACCAGCTGCAGCCCCTCCAGGGATGCCCTGGCTTTGATGAGCTCTGCGAGAGTCCTCTGAGGCAGTGGTCTGGATCCCATGAGTTGGACAAGCCTGAAAACAGGTTGGGGACTGGCTGTGTCTTGTGGGGCCTCCAGTCCTCAAATGTCCTCCCGTGGGCCCAAGGCCTGGCTCTCTGCCTCTACCTCGGACAAGACCTCCAAAATCCTCATTATACCCTTTCTGCCTCTGTCTCTTCCTCTGTTCCTGATGAGACACAATGCCTTCCTTGGAGCTGGGCCCCAGCTTCTCTAGTCCCTCCTCATCCTTACATACCTCATGGACTGGGGAGCTTACTCCCTCTCAGGGCATGTAATGAGGGTAAAATGGCTCCTATTTGCTGTGGCTTCTGTATGGTGAGCGCCTGCTCAGTGCCTGGCAGTTAATTTAACTCTGAACTTGCCTTATTCAATGCTCAGAACAACACTGTGAGATGCATAGTGGTGGGTAGTAGTATTCTCATTTTGCAGGTGAAGGAACTAGCCCAGAGAGGGAAAGCCTTGCCCAAGTAACTCAGCTTAGGAATAGTGGAGCCCAGCTCTCCTCAACTCCAGAACTGGAGCTTCACCTTACGGTCCTTTCTGAAGTCAGGCACAGGCAGACACCTTTCTGAAGTCAGTCCTTGGTTGTGGTAAGGCCTCCTTCCCTCTTCCTGTCTGAGTTGAACTAGGCATTCGCAGCCACCGTCTCCCTCAGTCTTGGTCATAACTTGGGAGGGAGGCAGGGGAGTGACCCTGCTGGCACCTGGAGGGAGTCACTCCTTCTGGTTGCCTCCTCTAGCTGCCTGGAAGAGCTCAGGTGGGACCTCCCTCAGCTCAGCCCCTTCCCCCGGATGCTGCTGTCATTCATATTCTGCCAACTGTACTCTTTCCCCTGGCAGGTCACAATTTCTCCATCAAGTCCCTAAGTGCTGAGGGTTCAGCATCCCTTGTTAAAGTACCCGGAGCCGGGCAGACAGTTGAGGCCCGCTGTCCGGAGCCAGAGGTCCCAGTGGATCTGCTGGAATGTCAGCCTCTTATCTTTGTCCCTCCTGACCCATCCCCATCACCCTTAATGATGAAAAGACAACTAGCTCCTTCTCCCAAGGACAGTGTGCCAGGAGCCTTCCCTCCCACCATCCTAGAAAGTCGGGGTCATTGCCATCACTTTCCTCTGCCCGGTGAGGAAGCTGAGCTCAGGGGGTGAAGAGACTGGTGGTTATTCCACAGGAGCAGACACAGGGTGTGCTCTTAGTCTCCATGACCCAGGCTTAGCGTTCTGACTCCTGTGTGCTTGATGTCTGCCCCGTTTAACTCTGAGTTTATAGAGACCTGGGGGTACAGGAAGAGGCTGGGAGCTTGTGTGCCCAGCTGCTGAATGGTGAATGGGAAGGTTGGAGGGATTGAGACTCATGGTCTCTTGTAACTGCAGTACCAGGAGCCAGCTGTTCCGCTTGATAGCTAGGGAAACTGAGGCTCACCGTGCCAAGTCCACTTGTCCAAGGTTACTTAAAGATGTTCATGAGAGGTGCAGATCTGGGACTCAGACCCCCTTCGCATCTTGTTTCAGTGTTGGTTTTGTTTGTTGCGTTTCCCAAGATTAGCCCAGATAGGGAAATTGAAGCAGCTCGGCTCCTTGTTGGGTCTTGTGGCAGGGGGGAGAGCAAGGATTGACCTCCTGTGTACTGTTTAACTTGACACAAACATGCTCACATCCCGGACCGTACACGTGTTTTGCTTTAGAAACAACACGAGGCCTTTGGACTGTTTTTAAGAGAAAAGCAACGGCTGTGATATTTCCCTTGTACCTTCCTCTCGGGGCTGCTTGGTTAAATGTCAGGAAAGGGAGAGTTTCCTGGTCAGGAACAGTCAGAACTTGCTGGGAGCTCAAGTTTTGTTTTCCCTGAAGTAGGTATTTGGGGAGTCAGTTCCCGCCCCTCCCTTGCTGTTCCCCAGGAAGGTTGAGCTTGACAGTTGCCGGGAGGAGGGATTTGAGAATGAGCAGCTCCGATGCCGGGCTCGCGTGCCCGCTGGAGGAGTGGCAGTGGCTATTTTTAGCCATTCCGATCTAGGAGAGGCATTTCAGCGTTTGTTCAATATTTAATTATCCATCCGAAAGGGGCCCATGTGGCCTTCAGTTTGGAAGCTGCTCTCGGTGCTGTGATTTCCCCTGATTGCATAAATAAGGAAGCAAAGGGAATCTCACTAGCCCTCCAAATAATAATCAGAAAAAAAAAGAGTGTAGACTCAGGCCTCGGCAATGACAGGCTGTTCCTCGGTCTAGACAGACCACCTGCACGTGAGCGGGAAGTGCGCTCAGCCGCCCACCCGCCCACCCTTGGAGAGGCTGCTGAGTGCGGTTTGCGTGTCTCAGATCCACAGCTGCTGGGGTTTCTTTTGGGACAGGTTCCCCCCTTCCGCCAGGCTCCTGGGTTGACTTTGACAGCTGCCGTACTGAGAGGTGGTTTGGGGATTTTTCTTTTGGGAGTCTTGTTAGCTGTTACTTCCCTCTCCTCTTCTCCTGACAGACAGGAGAGTGCCGTCGGCATCTGGGTGGCGTTCTTTCTTCTTCCTTGGCCTTTGCAGGTGATGTGCCAGCAAGGCTGGAAATGAAAAGGGCAGAGTGCAGGGTGGACGATGTAGGGGCCCCAAGGCTCTGCCTCCCTCTCTCAAGCCACAGCTGATGAGGGATCTGAGGGGAGAAGGGGAAAGACTTCTGGGGGCCGAGGGAGCCAGCCAGTTGGAGGTGGCTCCTTCTTGCTGTCTCGCTGGGCATGGGGATTTCTGGAGTTTGGGTTGGAGACTGAAAACCAGAAAATTGGTAATCCGGAGTAGTCCTAGCAAAAAAAGTGCTTTTCTATCCATTTATGGCTCTTTTCTGGGCACACTCAGGATTGTGTTCAGGGTGGGAATCCTGACTGGGCCATAAATGCTTCTGACCGCAGAGAAGTCACTGAACGTCTCTGGGCTCAGAAGCATGGGCAACAAATAGATACGGCACAGGGTATCGCTACAGGCTGGACAAATTACCACTTTTGCCTGTTCATCCAAAGCCTGAGGGGTTAATTGCAAATCGATTAGGGCTGATCTAGAAATAAAATATGATGCCAGTGGGGATTGGAACCATCCAGATGGTTTCTTGGCATCCCTTTCCCCAGAAGTTGCTGCAAGTCTAACTGGTTCTTGTTCAGAGCAGCAGAGCTTTAGTGATCCACCCAGCGTGTGCGCACTCTGTGCCAGGGGCTGCCGCTGAGGATGTAGCCAGCCCCATCCCGGAGAGAGAGAGTAATCCTGGAGTCAGGTGAGCAGATGGTGTGACTGGAAAGGTAGGCAGGGCCTTGAGTGGTGAGCCAAGAGGTAATAACTCCCCTTGGCAGGCTACAGGGAATCAAAGGAAGGGTTTTGAAACTTAACGGGAATAATAGTAACGAAGGCCTGCCTTGAGCACTTACTGAGTGCCAGAGTTCTCCTGAGTCTTCCACGTGCATGCTCTGCTCCACCCTCATTCTCACTGGTACTGTTTTCAGCTGCATTTTGCAGATGAAAAAATGGAGGCTCAGCCTGGTTAGCACCAGCCAGCTACTGAGTGGCAGAGTCCAGGGTGTTGAACCTTCACGGTACTTCCCAGAGCTATGATTTAGGAGAATAACTCTTGGCAGCCAACAAGCTTGACTGGTGTGGTACGGGTGGAGGGGGTGAAGAGACCCTCCCTCCTACTTGCTCCTTGTGCCTGACGAGGAGGTCAGTCAGCTTCCTGGAGAATCCTGAGGTGACCTGCCAGTGTGGGGTGGGGAGGCAGGTTGGGAGGAGCAGACAAGTTGGGATGGTCTGACCCTAACAGAGGCTGCCACGCCCACCCGAGGGCAGTGCTGGGTGAGCTGCCATGCTTTCTTCCTGGCCTGTGGCAGAATGAGGTACAGAAGGCCGTGTCAGTAAGCTTCCATGACATCCGTCTCATTTTAGTCCCTCTCCTCCACTCTGAGATGATGATCTTTGGGGTTAGAACATTGCTTTTATGAAATGTAGGAGGCTGATCATTGTGTTTTTCATGCCTGTATTTGGAGAGACAAGAAGTCAGTGGTCCCGTGTGGTTCACCCCTGTTTTATGCTGCCCCTTAGTTTTTACTTATAAATGCTGAACTGGTTCCTCAAATTCCCAGGGGAAGAGGCCTGGTGCTCAGGAGGGAGAGGTCCTTACAGTGAGTGGGGTGGGTGCTGGTGGCGGGGTAAGGGTCTTGGAAAGACATAGAAAAGTGGGAGGAGTGGGGGCCAGTGAGGGCTGGCTGGAGCGGGGCCCTGCAGGCTGTGGATGTAACTGATGGGCCTGCTCTGAGGACTGTGCCACGGGGGTGGTGGCACCAGACTTGCAGGGGGACTCCTTTGGGGAGCGGCTTCAAGAGATGCTGGGAGAGGTACTGGAGGCCACAGGGGTGAGGAGTGGGGGCAGGGAGGAGTGGCTGCAGGACTGGATCGTGTTGGAGGAGCTTGGTGGGATGCACGTCCCAGGGAAGCGCGCATTTCCCATGGTCTGTCTATGCAATCACAACTCCAGGCGTCTAGGAACCTGTTCAGAGTTGGAGGGAGTGGCCCTCTCCATTAGCGGCAGCCTCGGAGCTCTCCTGCGGCCCTGGGCTTCAGGGAACCCAGGTTGCAGGTGTCTTCTCCCCACCCCAGGCAGTGCCATCTGCAGCGGGAGATTGACTGCCACGGGGAGTCCTCTGGCTGGAGGGATGTGACAGCCCTTCATGGGGACATTCCAGGAGAGACTTATGTTACAGAAAGTCCCCAGGAGATAGACCACCATCTGCTTTTTTTAAAAAATAATGTTTGTGTTAGTGTCTTCCTGCCCCAGAAGACAGGATCCTTCCCAGGATTACAAAAAGCAAAACATCTGCACTTCAGAACAAAAAAAGTCACCTTTAATGCAGCTGATGAGCTCTGAGAGCGCTGGGGGCTATTTCCAGCCTTTCCCCCTCCTTGCAGACTCTTAAATACTTGAAATTATAGAAACGTCTAGAAAATATTACACTCATGCACTACCTATTTGGCTTAACAAATGTAACATTGTCATCCTTGCTTCTCTTTTCTTTCTGTCTTTCTTTCTCAGAAACAAAATGATTCGGGTACAGAAGGAGTCAGCAAAGTGTGACCCACTTGCCAAACCCAGCCCCTCACCTGTTTTTGTGTGACCTGTGAACTAAGAAGAGTTTTTACATTTTTTGTAATTTTTATTTTTTTGAGTTGGGAATCTCACTCTGTTGCCCAGGCTGGAGTGCAGTGGTGCAATCACGGTGCACTGCAACCTCGATCTCCTGGGCTCAGGTAATCCTTCCCCCTCAGCCCCCTGAGTAGCTGGGACTACAGGTGCGCACCACCGTGCCCAGCACATTTAAATAATTTTTATATAGAGACAAAAATCTCCCTCTGTTGGTTCTAAACTCCTGGGCTCAAGCAATCCTCCTGCCTAACCTCCTAATGCTGGGATTACAGGTGTGGCCTAGTTTTTACATATTTAAATGGTTGGAACAAAAGTCAAAAGAAGACTAATGTTTTATAACATGGGGCAGTCATATGAAGCTCAAGTTTCCGTGCCCATAAATAAAGTTGTATTGGAAATAGCTATGTTCATTCATTCACGTATTGTCTATGGCAGCTTTCACACGAGGACAGCAGTGTTGAGTAGGTGAGACAGACACCATATGGCCCTGCGAGTCATCAATACTTGCTGTTTGGTCCTTTATGGAGAATTTTGCTGATCCCTGAGATATAGCTAAAGCCACCTACTCTGTCACCAGGGATAACTAGTCACCTGCAGGTGGAGGATCCCCTGCCCACATGTGCTTTATGAAGGGAGACCCCCACAAAACTGGAATTATCTTTTGGAAGGTGGGCCTCTTGTAGTACATGCTTCCCCCCCATAGCTAAGTGTTCTAGGATCTCATCAGCATCAGTGTTCCAGCTAGCATTGTTGTGAGAGGCTGCGTTTCAGAAGAAACATTCCGAGTTGTGGCAAACAGGTGACTGGTTCTTCCACCATGACAGCGTACCTGCCCACACTGCACTGAGTGCTCAGCAGTGTTTGACCAAAAACGCACGACCCCCATGTCCCACCTTCCTTATTCACCTTATCTCACCCCCAGCGACTTTCTTTTTGTTTCTCTGGATGAAAAATGTCTTCAAAGGGAAATGTTTCACCCATACGGACAAGGTGAAACAAAAAATGGCAGAAGCACTAAAATGCATCAAATTTGAGCTTAAAAACCGTTTTGAGCAGTGGAAAAAGCATCTTGTTAGGTGTACTGCATCAAATGGAGAGTACTTTGAAGGTGACTGAAGTTTCAACATGTAAGCATAAATACACAGATTTTTATAAATGAATTCCAGGGTTTTGGGGGTCCCCCTCCTATGCTTTCACACATGCTTCAAAAACTGTAGTCTTGCATAGTGCGTTTTAAATAGGGACATAAAGAGATTGCACATACAGAGAGAAGCAAGCACTGTCTACACTCCTGGACCTCCTTGCTTTCCTAAATTCCAGCAGCAGAGAATAAATGCTAACTCTCTGTGGGCCCTCAAATGGGCCCTGTGGCTCCAGAGAAAAGAATCATGGGGAAAACCCCAGAACAGCACTGGAGAAGGGGACATTGCAGACTTAAGTTACAAGAAATCCTCAGAAAGGAGGAAGAAGAAACTGAGGGATGGGAGAAGCCTTTGGGCCAGTTAATCAACCCTTGGAGTTACCTGGAAATCCGGAGATTTTCGGAAGGCTGGGAATTCTTTGGAAGTGAGGTGTATCTTAGGGTGGGAAATAGGAAGTATGTACTATCAAAGCAGTTGTTATGGGGCACAAGCGGCAGAGCATAAGGGTTGCTAACAAGGCTTACAGATGTCGAAAAGTTTGTAGGATTTATTCTGAACTGTTAATATGGCCAGCCAGAGACCAAGGAGTGAGTGAACCCTTGCCTTCTCTTATGGAAAGGCCCTGCTGGGGTATCCTGGGAAGGACACCTCTCATCAGCTCCTCCCGAGTACCAGCTCCAAGCCAGATCGCTCCAGACCCCCTCTGAGGAGCTGCTGTGCCCTGTCCCTAAGTCCTCTGTGTTGAGGATGCTCAGGACAGGGGTGGGTGACCTGGACACTGAGCCCTCCATGGTTGTCCCCATGTCTCTCTCACAGACTTCACCCCACAGCAGCAGTGGGCAACCTCTGCTGACCCAGATCCACATTCTGAACTTAGAGACCATTTGAACTCAGATCCCAAGACAACAGGCTATCACAGATCCATGACCTCATGATTCCTTCCCTGTCCCAAACCCAACATCATGAGAGGAAGTGTGAAATCAGCAGACATTCCTCATTTCTGCCTGGTAGTTGGGCTGAGCTAGGCCCTGGGAATGTGGAGGCGAGCCAAGGGCAGGGAGGAAACTCAGCTTCCTGAGTGACTCAGGAAGTCTTCTCACTCCTCTCTGTACAGTGACAGAGGAGCTCCCCAAATGGGGCAACCCTTAGATTCAGACATATCTGGGCTTGAATCCTGTTTTCAGCATTTCCTAGCTGTGTGGTCATGGTCCGAACCTCAGTTTCCTCCTATTAAAGTTGGAGCTGACATTTCTTACTTCAGGAGTCAGTGTTAGGATGCAAATACAAATAAATGGCACAGTCATCATCTCTTAGATCTGTTTCTTTACATTTCTTGGTATCTGTTTTTAATACATAGAAGCAGCCAGTTGTCCTAGTGCTATTTGTTGAAAAACTGATCTTTTCTAGCATCAATTTGCCTTTGTGCTTTTTCTCTTTTTCTTTCTTTTTTTTTTTTTGAATCGGAGTCTCACTCTCGCCCAGGGTGGAGTGCAGTGGCACACTACTCACAGCCACTGCAGCCTTGACCTGCTGGGCTCAGGCGATGATCCTTCCACATCAGCCTTCCAAGTAGCTGGAACTAGAGGCGCATGCCACCATGCTAATTTTTTGATTTATTGTAGAGACAAGGTCTCACCATGTTGCCCAGGCTGTTCTCAAACCTGTGGGCTCTGGCAATCCCTCTTGCCTCCGCCTCCCAAAGTGTTGGGATTACAGGTGTGAGCCACAGCATCTGACCTTGCACCTTTTTTGAAAATGGATTGACCGTATATTTGTGGGTCTATTTCTGGACTCTGTTCTGTTCCATTGATCTATATGTGTATTCTCATGCTAATCCCACACTGTCTTGTTTACATGAGCTATATTTCAAGACTATAAAGTATTAAAGTATGACTTGAAACCAGGTAATATAAGTTTCCCAGTCTGTTTCTTCTTTCTCAAGTTCGTTTGGTACTCTAAATTTGCCATCTAAATTTATTTTTTAATTATTATATTTATTTTTTTCTGGGCCGGCGGAGTTTATTCAGGATTGTGGCCCCAGCTTGGGCTCCCCAGTGGAAGCCACACCTTGAGCCTGGGGGTTTCTTGCTGGCGCAGTGGGTGCTTGTGCTTGCCACCTCGCAGGCTCACACCTCATAGAGGATCACAGGAAAATCCACGTGGATGGGGGGGAGGGGAGATCCAGCTTCAGGATGCCCCGAGGGATCAGATTCTTACGTGTGGCTGCTCCGATTGTCTCCTCATAGAGCTCGTTCCGATTGTCTCCTCATAGAGCTCGTGAACCAGATCCCCATCTTCGTCCATAGAACATGGAGCCGCAGCGCGTGAACACGAAGGGGGGCATGGCTCGGCCTCGAGGCCGCACCAAAGCTTGCTCGGCGCCCGCCGCCGAAAATAAGGGCCACAGGCCCCGAGCCTTGGAGCCGCTGGTGCCCGTGTCAGGGCCGCTGGCGCATGGTGGGCCCAGGGCCACTCTGCTCTCACGGCGCAGGCGGCGTCACCATGTCGGGTCTCAGCTTTGGCTCGCAGGTGGCGCCGCCGCAGCCCTGCCATCTCAATGTAAAATTCAGCTTGTCGGTGTCTTTGAAAAACTTGCTAAGATTTTGATCGGGATTGCTTTGAATCTAGATCAGTTTGAGAAGAGATGCCATCTTAACAATTCTGAGTCTTCCACTCTTTGAACGCGGTATGTCTCTTTATTTAGATCTTCTTTAATGTCTCTCAGCAGTGTTTACTAGTTATTAGTCTTGTATGGGTTACATGTATGAGGTGTATTTTGGTGATCTTGGTTAATCACTACGAAGAGTCTGAGATTTCAACCTATTTGCATCTAACAGGTTAGACAGAGTTATTGGTTTTTTTCTTTTTGTTTTGGAGTCGGAGTCTCCCTCTGTTGCTCAGGCTGGAGTGCAGTGACACACGGCCATCCCAGTGTCAACCTGCTGGGCTCTGGCCATCCTTCTGTCTCAGCCTTCCAAGTAGCAGGAACTACAGGCATGTGCTACCACACCTGGCTGAATTTTTTTGTTTTGTTTTTATTGTGGAGATGAGGTCTCGCTAAGTTGCCGGGGCTGGTCTTGAACCAGCGGGCTCAGGCAATCCGCTCGCCTTGGTCTCCCAAAGTACTGGGATTACAGGCTGAGCCAGCAAGCCTGACAGGTAGAGTTTTATGGGTGCAATCAGGAGACACAAGACAACTGGGTCTGAGACAAAGGACTCTGCCTCCTGGTGGAGCAGGCAGCATGAGCTTCATGTCAGTAGTGGTTCCCCTTTCTCCCAACTTCCTAGGGCTTTTCTAGAACATAAATGGCCTATCCTAAAACATAAAATGAGGGTCTGTTCTGGAACATAAAATGATCTGCTCTGTTGTTTTCCCAGCTTATGACCTCATGTCCCGTATGGGATCTGATCTGCAATCTATGAGTCAGCTGTTCCTGAGGCTAAAAATTACACAAAGGACTGAAATTTGGTCTTGCTTTAGTGCTAAGTCATTAAATTAGGACTTTGGAGATAATTCAGAATTTGATTCCAAGTTGTCAAGTACAGGAAAATAAAGAAAATTTTAAAATTATATGGAAAAATCGGGCTGGATGCAGTGGCTCACACCTATAATCCCAGCACTCTGGGAGGCTGAAGAGGGAGGATTGCTTGAGCCCAGGAGTTTGAGGCCACAGGGAGCGATGAGCATGTCACCGCACCCCAGCCTAGATGACAGAGTGAGAGCTTGTCTCTGAAAAAAATAAATATATATGAAAAAATTAATATAGACATACTTAAAACTTTGTTACTATTTCAGTTTGTTGGAAAAATTAAGCCTGTTATTTTATATAGCCATGTTATTCTAAGTTTATAAGTTTTTAAATAAAAATGAGGATCATTAAATGCTAAGGTGAAATTTTGGTGGGGGGAATAGTTTACAATTAGTGAAATGAAAAAAAAGATGAATTGTATAATTCATCTGAATGTTTAGGTTTTGAAAGTCATGGTTCCCTCTGGAGTTCTATAATTAGAACTGCTATACCCTAAAGAGGTATTGTTGATGTAATTATTGTCTATACGAAGGATAAAATACAGAGGGATGACATGCTGTCTGTGCACAGTTGTGAAAACATCTCCAAGCTATATTATGTAGTAAGTAACAAAGGTGTCCACTTTTGTGGTTTTCAAGGCCTTGCACAGGTGTCTTGAGAAAGTGGAGAGAGAATGAAGCTTACATTATATATAGGGCTGAATATCATATTTCTAGAAGGAAGCACTTCTCCATTTTTAAGGCCACTGTAGATTTGGAAGAGGAGAGCAGAGAGCCCTTGAAAGTCCATGGACCTGAATCAGCCAGTGACCTGAATCTCTGTCCTTCTATCTTGACAACATATTCTAGTGACCTTAGAATATGTTGGACTTTGATCTTTGGGTGTATTCGTGTCCTATGGCTGCTGTAACAAGTTACCACAAACTTGTGCCTTGAAGCAACACATGTATTATGTTACAGTTCTGGAGGACGGAAGTCTGAAATTGGTTTCACTGGGCTAAAAGCGGGTGTTGGCAGGGCTGCATTCTTTCTTGAGCTCTGGGGAGAATCGGTTTCCTTGCCTTTCTCAGCTTCTAGAAGCTGCCTGCGTTTCTTGTCTCATGGCCCCATGTCACTCCCTCCTCTGCTTCCGCTATCACTTGGCCCTCTCTGACCTTCCTATTCCTTCTTACAATGATCCTGTGATTACATTGGGCCCATCCAGATAATCTAAAATCATCTCCCCATCTTGAGATCCTTAACTAAATCACATCTGCAAAGTTCATTTTGCCCTGCAATGTAACATTTACGGGTTGCCGGGATTAGGGCCAGGTTTTTTGGGGGCCATCATTCTGCCTACCCCAGGTGGGTAAGGTTAGCAGCCTCTAAGTAACGCTTCTCCTCCCTGTCCCATCTCCTCCCTGACCCACCTCTCTTCCCTGATCAAAGGCTGAACTAAAAGTGTGCCATCAGAGCTAGGAGAGCTACCAGTTTGTCAGTGTAGTATTTTGGCAGACTCATTGTCTGGCTGTTAAAAGCAGATAAGGACAGCATGGATATGCTTCATCTACAACCCCCACCCCTGTCCCAGCACGCGCACACACACACGTACAACACGTGCACACACATGCATGCATGCACACAGGTGTGTGAACACACACACACACACACACACACACACACACAGATGTACACAGAGGCATCAGCTGGACTACTCTGGAAAGTTCTAACTATCTGAAGAGTCCACGACTCATCCCATGGTGTTTCTTTTCCCTTTGGGTTAGTTCACTTGGCCCTCAGGGAGCACTAGCTAACTAGCCAGTTCAGTTTCCGGGCCTGGAAGCTATGACCTTTGAACTTTCTTGATCTACTTTTCTGTCGGGTCACTGGGGCTCTTGTTGATTTTAATGTCTTGTTTTGTTTTCTGATTTTATTTTTTACTCTTCTGTTCTTGTCAAGGGTACAATCTGTACTGAGTCATTATATCACCTATGTGTATTTTAATTTTACTATTAGTTTTGGGAAACCTTAGTTATTTTTCATTCAGGAAATGGTACAGTCATCTGCTCCCACTCAAATCCTTCCATTCTCCAAAGAGAACCTCTGATAACAAGTTTGTGATGACTGTTTATGAAGTTTACTTTTATGTTGGTTTAATCACATAGACAGCAAATGTTTTTCAGCCTAACGGGCCTATAGTGAGTCTTAACTTACTGTTCTGAAATAATTACAGATTTATAGGCAGCAGCTGCACATACAGCCTGGAGAGGTTGTGTGGACCCAGTTTCCCCTGATGGTGGCATCTTACATAACTGTAGGACAGATCCTCCCGTTTTTGCCCTCCTGCCAGAGACCCACCGGGAACACACCTGGGTGAACAAGTTGCACGTATTAGTCACTGCAGTGAGGGCGAGCACACACCGTGGTAAGCCATGGGGCATCTCCATCAGAGTGTGTCAGAAAGAACCTGTTCTAGGATTTGGGTTTTGGCTGGGTGATGTGGGGGAGGACTGAGGAAGTGGGTTCCCTCCAGATTGGGCGCTGTCAGAAGGCAGAGGCCGTTTTGTGACTGGGCATCTCAAGTCTTACCTAGGGAGAGGAGAATGGAACAGGGCAGAAGCTGTAATGGGTCAAGCAGCAACTGTCATGCATGTCAGCCGAAAGAGGGGGATATTGGGTATTTTGTGGTGTGACACAGTAACCTTGTCTTTGTGGATTGCTTAGATAGAATTATGACATGACTTTGGTTGTCTTACTTTAGCATTCTCGGGTAACCTTGTCTGAGCTTGTATCTTGTGAGGTTATGGCTAAAAGGAGACTAACATGGCATAGTTGTCCATGCTGGGCCAGCTTCCAGATGTCAGGGGCCGCTTTTTTCCCCCTTTCTCACCTTTTCTGCACATGGGTACGATATGTGTGTACAGTTCTGCCATTTTATCACATGTAGATCTGAGTACCCCCCGCCCCACAGCCAAGGTCCAGGACTGTTCCATCCCCACAGAGACCTTCCTTGTGCTGCCCCTCTAGGATCACACCCACCTGCCTACCCCTGCCATCCCTAACCCTCTAATCTGCTGGTCACCTCTGTTACCTCGAGGGTGCCATATACGTGGAATCTGACACCAGGTGACCTTTTGATGTTGGTTTTCTTCACTTACCATGATGCCCTTGGGATCCATCTAGGTGGTCGTGTCTACCAATAGTGCAGTCCTTTTCTGTTACTGAGTAGTGTTCCACGGCTTGTGTGTGCATTTTCCGTGGCTGCAGTAACAACTAAAAATGGGGCAGCTTAAGCAGCACAGATTGTTATCTTATTGTTCTGTAAGTCCGAACTCTGACTCCGGTCTTGCCCGACCAAAGTTAATATGATAGCCGGCTGCGTTCCTTTATGAAGGCTCAGGGGAAAAACCTTGCTCATTCCTTGTTAGCAGAATTCACTTCCATGTGGTTACAGGACCAGGGTCCCCATTTCCTTGCCAGCTGTCAGCTGAGGATGGCCCCAGTTTCTAGATAGAAGCCACCCTTATGCCTTGGCTCATGGCCACCTTTGTCCAGGTCAGAGCCCGCCCAGCAGGTGGAGTTCCTTCCTTTCATGCCAAGAACCTCTCCTGCCTCTTTCCTCATCCCTCATCGAGTTTCTCTGACTCACCTCTTGTCCCCCCTTCTACATTTAAGGACTCACGTGATTAGATTGTTCTCACCCAGATAATTCAGGGTAATTTCCCATCACTAGATTCTTGACTGTGATCACATCTGCAAAGTTTCTTCTGCCATGTAAGGTAACAAACACGTTCACAAGTTCTAGGAGTGAGGGTGTGGATGTCTTTGTGGACCATAATTCTGCCTTGCCAATGATGGATGTACCATCATTTAACTGGTTACCTGCTAAAGGACGTTTGGTTGTTTCTAGTTGTTGGCTATTAAAAATAAAGCTGCTATGAATATTCTTGTTTTTCTTTTTTTTTTTTTTTGAGTTGGAGTCTCACTCTGTTGCCCAGACTGGAGTGCAGTGGTCGCACCCGGCCACCGCAGCCTCGACCTGCTGGGCTCCGGCGATCCTTCCACATCAGCCTTCCAAGTAGCTGGAACTACAGGCGCGTGCTACCACACCTGGCTAATTTTTTTGATTTATTGTAGAGATGAGGTCTCGCCAAGTTGTCCAGGTAGGTCTCAAACCCGCGGGCTCAGGCAGTCCACTCACCTCAGCCTCCCAAGTCGCGGGATTACAGGCTGAGCCACTGAGCCCAGCTTCTATGAATATTCTTGTAAAGAAATGTACATAAGTGGATGGCACACTTTTGCTTCCTTTTGCAGCTGATTTTTTTTTTCAACAAACGTCTTATTTATTCACGTTGATCTGTATAGATCCAGGTCCTTTGTAGTGCCACCGCATTCCATGGGAACAGTGCCCCTGAGAATGTCCTCTTCCTTGCTGTGTAGTATTCTACTACATGATTGTCCCAAAGTGCATTCATCCACTTCCCCCTTGTTAGACATTCAGACTGCTTCCAGCTTTTTGCTACTATAGACAGAGCTGCAGTAAACATCTTTGTATGGATCTCCTTGTGTGCAGGCGGAAGCATTTTTCTAGACGGGATGTGTAGGAGGGGAAATTTCTGGTCTCAGCAGCTGTGTGGTGTGGCTTTCAACTGGCTGTTGTCTAATTGTTCTCCAAACCCTCTTCACTCCGCCAACATTGATGAAAGAGTTCTGAGCATCCATACCAGCATTAGGGATCACAGTTCTTTTTAATTTCAGGACTGGTTTCTTTTTCATTTTTAAAAATTAATTTCTTTTTAATTTTGGACCTTTTCCAAAAGGCAATGAAGTGGTATCTGGTAATTTACTTTGCATTTTCCTGATCACTGTTGAGGACACCCTCCTGACCTCCTCTGCCCTCCCGCCCCTCCCACCCCCACTTCTCCCCCTTCCCTACCCGCTCCCATCCAGCACCTCTTTCTGCACCCTTGCTTTTCTCCTGCCTCCAGCACTAGAGGTTGCTGCCTCTTCCTGCTTTTAAACATTACAATCTGGGCAGTGCAACCCGACAATTGAAATTTGGTGTCTTGTCTGAAATTACAGGATGTTCCTCAGGCCGCTGTGTTTCCATAGGAACGAGTAACAGTCATCCTTCATGATTAGGTGGTATCCATGGCAACCAAGCCAGCAGCATTTGAATGAAACCGATTTTATTTTATTTTATTTTTTTTGCAAACACATGAAGGTTAAAATGCATCTCTCTGGCTGTGGCTTCCAAGAATAGGAAGACAGCTTGGTGAAATGGAGACTTTTTCAACCTCCTAGTGGACAGGGGAGCCACTAGGATCAGGTGGTCCTGTGGCTTCATTTTGGTGATGGGGTGCCTGGGAGGTCATCTAGAGGTCACATGATGAGTTTGAGCTGGAGATCGTGCTCTTAGGTGGGGAGGGGGAGGGGCTCTTAAGAGGTTGGCTGGGTCTCCCTCCCCTGACAGATCCCTAGGGATGCCACTTTTGTCCTGTGTGAGCTTAGCAGATTCACTTAACCTCTCTGGGATTCTACTTGCACCAGCTGTGGTGCTCAGACCCCTGGGATTGTGAAGCCCAAGTCTCCCTGTGTCTGCCATGCCTGAATTAGAAAAGAGGTGCTGCTAAATCAAAGGCTAGAGGCAGCACACTTGAGTCTAAGACTCTATGGCTAAATGCTCAAGGTCAGAGGGAGGACTTTTCCTATGTAAAATCAAGGGTGTTTATTGTTGGTGGTGGTTGTGCTGGGGAGTGGAGATGGCTGCTGCTCTTATTTCCTGACTCACTGGGTCGATGTTAAATCAGCTCAGAGAGGGAAGGGGGCAGGCCTGGAGTCACACAGCATGGTCAGGGTTGAATCCAGTCTCCTGGTGTCAGCTTGTGCCTTCCCCTCCTCATGTTCCAGGTCCCCTCAATCTTCTTTGAGGTCCTAAGTGTGGGTTTGGGGGGCAACTTAAGGGCTTCTCAGCATATACTCTTGCTTCCTCCCTGGAGGACTTTTAGGGGAAGCCCCTTTTGCTTCTGGGAACTGGAGTTTCCTCATCTGGAAAACGGAGCTCACTAGAGCCCTCCCAGTTGTCAGGGAACTGTATTTGAAGGGGCCCAGCCTATGCGTTCTCAGTGGAACTGATATTGCCCGCCTGTGGGCAAAAGTTGACTCTTGGGCTGAGGGATGGAAAAACGTCTATTTTTTTCTGTATAAAGCCCAGTATACATACAGTACATAAAAGATACTGTATATCTGTGATCTTAAAATTTTATGGAGGAGAAACTAGGAAAAAAGTGTCTAAGAAGACTCCTGAGGGAGGATGATAATGGAAAAAAATGTCGAGCAACGTCGGTCCAGAACGTGGCCAGCCGTGTGGTTATTATTATGTATGTGTTTAGAGGTCGCGACTGGCTGCCGGCTCCTCGATGCCGCTGTTTGGGCTGCCGGGTCTGGAGCTGCGACTGATGTTCAGGGTGCCCATGGGCACATCGCAGCCCCTTATCAGGGCCTGGGGTCCCCACCTGTAGGTACAGGATTCCATCAGTTCTGTGAGTGCTTCCTGGAAAGCTGAGCTTGCCTGGTAGATAGCCATGTTCCAGCAGGAAGCAGAAGGCACTCAGACTAGGGGGACTGAAGAGCATTTAATAGAGGGGCTGTTGATGAAGGTGTGAGCAGGTATGGGGTCGTGCAGGATCCCAGAGCTGGTGATGGCCAGGGTGCTCTCTGAGGCCCCAAGGAGGAGGGAGCATGTGGTCACTGGAAGGTGGGGACCCAGGAGACAGGGTCATCTTGATAGAGGCTGGGATCTTCAATGGGAGAAGGCAGGGGGCCCAGGCGCCTTCTCCCTCCCCTGACCTGTTCCCCATTGGCCAAGCCCAAGCCGAGAGCCTAGAAGCTCGCTGGATAGAGTCTCCACAGGTCAGGGCACTGGAGCAGAAGGCAGGATGGATACAGGTGGAGAAAGGAACCGGGAACCACATGGAAGATGCCTGGGAAAGTACCAAGGCTCCCCTTCTGCTTCCTGTAGAGTGAATTTCTATCCCTTCCTGCCCCACAGCCTCCTTACTGGGGATCCTCCCTTGTAAAGTAGGGGGCATGTAGCAGGGTTTCTGAATTGACGTTCAAGGCTATTTGGGGAGCACTTGGGAGGATCTTTGTTGTAGACCTGTTGGGTTGGGGGATCATGGACAAGTTTCTTTCCATCTGTTTTCAACTGCATTATCTGTAAAATGGGAGACTGAACCAGGCAGCCTCTGGGAGCCTCCTGGCTCTGACCCGGGAGGTGAGAGGCAGGATTCTGGGCCAGGTCCTAGGGATCTTCAGTTGGTCTCAGAGGAAAGACATCGTCACTGGGCAGGTGTCCCACCAGGTGACTCTGTGTGCCTCTTGCCCAGGATCATGAGGGCCTACCTACCCAGGAGGGGTGGCTAAGTGTGTGTGTGTGTGTGTGTGTGTGTGTGTGTTTCAGGAGAGGGCAGGGAGTTTCTGGAGGCTCCAGCTCTTACTTGTCTGGAAATCTCATGAGTCTTGTGGGGCAGGTCTGATTCTGCCAACAGGATTCCATGATTACAGTGCACCCCATACTTGGTCAAATTGATGGATGAACCTTGACCGAGCACTGCTGGGTGTCTGGCTCAGGGAGGGGGAGGTGGAAAACAGACGACCCATCCTTCTGCCAAGGCAAGTAGCAAGTCTGCAAGACTGACTGATGTGAGGGCTTGTGAGTCAATATGCCTAAAGTGAGCCTCCCCAGCAGGGGTAGGGGCGTCACCCCAGAGCTTAGAACATGACTGAGTTTCTGGGGGAAGAGAATTCTAGGTGGAGGGGATGGCGTGGATGAAGGTGTGGAGGGGGGAACTCCTGTGTCGTGGCAGGTACAGCAAAACCGGTTGGCAAGAGAAGAGGCCAGAGGGGCGCAGGATGGAATGGCCTGGTGCCAGGGTGAGGTCTCCCCTCTCTTCGAGGGCACCAAAGGGATTAGAAGCAGTTGGCTCAGGGTTCTGACCCTGCCTGGCACTGCGCAGCCCCCTTTGCCCCTGCCCTTACCCTGGAGGGATGGCTGGACTTGGGGCTCTGCCTCCATCGAAGGCTTGCATTCTGAGTCTGAGCCCTGGGTGCCTGCCAGGTGTTGGTCCTTTGGCTGGGTGTTGGGACACCCAGCCATCATTCCTGCTCTGGTACTCAGTAGCTAGGTGACCCCCAGAGACTGTGTGTTGAACCTCTTTTTCTGCTCTGGTGAAACGGGGCTACTCGTGTGGCTTGGCTGGGTATGGTGGGAGGGATGCAGAGGTTATGGGTGGACAGCCTCCCAGCTGGAGGTGGCATCTACTGTCACAGAGCACATGGGGGCACTGGGGGTGGGAGGTGCCAGAGAAGAAGGCAGGCTGGGGAGCGTGGGAAGATACTTCCTAGGGAAACCTCCAGAAAGAGTAGGCGTCCTTGAGTGTGACTAGAGAGACTGTGGAGGAGGAGGGGAAAGGGATTCTCACAGGAAACACCCGAGAGATAGCAGGGGCCTTGGAGATGTGTGTCACCGGCCAAAGAGGAACCTCTGGGGAAGGAGCCGTCCTGGAAGAGGTGGCCTGAACTGGGTGGTCTGGGCCTGGTGTCTCTGCCTGCCCCAGGCCTGCCCGGTGGCCAGTGGGGCCCGAGCCAGCCTCAAGGTGGCTTTGCCTGCTGAGCTCAAGATGGGAACATGTGTTGTCACGTGAGGGAATCTGCTGTGTCCTCCCACACCTCTGTGGATTCCCATCCAGTGTGGCTGCAGGGAGGGAATGGTGTGGAAGGTGCAGGCAGCGCCCAGCAGCCTGTTCTGCCTTCCAGAAAGCCCGCTCCTCGGGTGAGCACCTCTGGCACCTGTTCTTCAAACATGCACACATCCCACCTCGGCGTGTCCTGGGGTCTGGAGTATACATCTTGGCGTGTCTACCTGAATGCGTGCGTGTGTTTGCCTGGCCGTGCCCCCTCACCCCGCACCCTCATGTGTTCTCATGAACAGGGGAACCTCTGCCCTGTCCTTTGTCTTCCTTGCGAGCTGACAGGTCTTTCCCAAGCATCTCCCATGCACCAGGCTCCACACGGGGTGCTGGGGAGGTAGCAATGCTGGCGGCTTTGGCGTGGGCACGGGCAGTTCTGCAGATGTGCACGCACGCGCGCGCGCACACACACACACACACACACACACACACACACACACTCTGCAAGTGAGGGTGTTGATAGGAGATGCAGGCTTAGCCATTGTTGTAGGAGCTTGAAGGGGGCCGAGAGCTGGGGGTAGAGGGTGCACTGAGGATCCTCTCCAGGGAGAGTGGGCCAGGCGGGTGGGGAGTCCTCTGGGGGCCACACCTGGAGCAACAGGAGAGAGGCACCGGTGTGAGGGAGGCAGCGGTGCAGAGAAGAGGGGCCCAGTTGGTCGGACTTAGGAGGCGTTAGCTAGCTGGGCTCAGGCTTGGCTGCACGTTTTCGATGAGTGGTCACCATTCAAAAGTCAGAATATTTTGCATTTAAAAAACCCAGATTTCCAGCTTCCCTTGAACTGTGGGAGCTGAGGTTGCCCTGGGCCTAATTTGCAACGTAGCCACAGCCCACCAGAGTCCCGCAGCTGGCTGCTCTCAGTATGCCTGGCCACCATAGGCCTCCCAGGTTCAAGCCTCTGGAAAAGATGGTGTGAACTGGAAGCCAGAGACCACTGATTCTTATGTCTGAAGGAATCTGGGAAGTCATCCAAACTTCCACCCGGTGTGGCACTCCAGGAGATAACTTGGTTATCTGTCTGCTTGTGTGCCTCCAGTGGTAGGGGGCTCACTGTACCAGAAGTGTGGGCTTCAAGTACAGGCTTTGGGGACACTTGTCTCTCACTTTAAAAAATTGTGGCGAAATATGTAGAACATAAAATTTGCCATTTTGTCTTTTTCTTAAGTGTACACTTCAGTAGCGTTAAGTATGTTTGTTACTGAGTATGGTGGCTCATGCCTGTAATTTCAACACTTTGGGAGGCTGAGGTGGGAGGATTGCTTGAGCCCAGGAGTTTGAGACCAGTCTGAACAACATAGGAAGACCTCATCTCTACAAAAAGTCAAAAAATTAGCCGACCGGGCTTGGTGGCTCAGCCTGTAATCCCGCGCTTTGGGAGGTTGAGGTGAGTGGATTGCCTGAGCCCGCGGGTTCGAGACCCACCTGGGCAACTTGGTGAGACCTCATCTCTACAATAAATCAAAAAAATTAGCTGGGCGTGGTAGCGTGCACCTGTAGTTCCAGCTACTCAGAAGGCTGAGGTGGAAGGTTTGCTGGAGCCCAGCAGGTCGAGGCTGCGGTGGCCAGGAGCGGCCACTGCACTCCAGTGTGGGTGACAGAGTGAGACTCCGACTCAAAGAAAAAAACCAAAACAAACAAAAAATTAGCCGGATGTGTTGGTATGCACTTGTAGTCCCAGCTGCTCAGGTGGCTGAGTCCTGAGCCCAGAAGGTCGAGGCTGCACCGAGCCATGGTTGTGCCATTGCACTCCAGCCTGAGTGATAGAGTGAGACCCCGACTTGGAAAAAAAAGGTCTATTTGCGATGTTGTGCAACTACTGTCACTGTCCATTTCCAAAGCCTTTTCATCACCCCTTCTGGAAGCTGTACTGTGAAGCAATAACTCCCAGTCCCCTCTCCCAGCAACCTCTGGGGACCTCTCGCTGTGAATTGGCCTCTTCTACATATTTCACATAAGTGGAGTCACACACTGTTTGTCCTTTTGGGCTACTCCACATGGCGTTTTCTGGGTTTGTCCACATCGTGGCACGCGTCAGAAACTCACTCCTTGTTAGAAGGCACACACATGCCACGCTTGCATGTCTGTTCCTTTGTTGGTGGACACGTGAATGATGCCACTGTGGACATCTGTACACAGGCATTCCTTGGAGTCCCCGTCTTCAGTTCTTTTGGGTATATGCCTGGGAGTGGAATTGCTGGGTCATGCGGTCATCCTGTTTTTCATTCTCAGGGGAATGGCTACACTTTCCCGTAGTGGCTGCTCCATTTTCTGGGAACTGGTTTGTCTGTTGTCTTGGCCAGGACGGGAGTGGCAGGGAAGCTTGCCTGCATGGCCTTGGCCGCGCTCTCAACCTCTCTCTCCCCTCTGTTGGCAGAGTCGCCCCAAGAAAGGCCGGGCTCCCGGCGCAGCCTGCCCGGCAGCCTCTCAGAGAAGAGCCCCAGCATGGAGCCCTCGGCTGCCACGCCGTTCCGGGTCACGGTAACTATCTCTGCGTCACCATCGCCGCCACTGCCACCACCATCACCACCTCGCCCGGGGTGCTGCTCTGTGACCCCGCGGCCCCCCTCCTGGAGCCTCATGGACCGGGGGAGCATCCAGCCTCCCTTGCTCTAGGTATCTGACCCCTCGGCCGCTCCCTCTGCGTGGCTCAGCCCACCCCGGGGGCCGCATGGGGGGCCTGCCCTGAGGGGGAGGGGGCAGACAGAGGACAGGCAGCCCTGAAAGCCGCAGGTCCTGGGGCTGGACTGGCCGGGGAAGAGACGAGGCTCGTGTCAGGTTAGGTACTTGGGTGTGCGCCCACTGTGCGTCTTCCACCCCGAGAGGCTCAGTTTTTGTCTCTCTCTCTTTTTTTTAACATCTCTTATAGTATAGTCCGTGGCATGCCATAATTCAGTGTTTTCTGGGTGGCATATAAAAGGTATCTCACAATTGACGGTGCCTTGGAATTGAAAGAACACAGGATATCTATCGTGGCTGTTGGATTTAGTGGTTCCCACCAGCACACCTACTTTTTAAAATTACCCACCTAGATGGCTTTATGGAAGCAGAACACAGTGACCCTTAGCCACTGACTCTCTGTGGCTCCCTCTGCATGCCCCCACCCACAGACAATCCTGGGTCCCTTCACCCCCTTGTCCTGCAGGCATTCTCGTGGGTCCTTCCAGCCAGTGCTGTGCCGAGCACCAGGGACGGGGAGGACGTAGAGGTGTTCCTTTCCCCAGGAGCCAGATCATTTGCTGTCCATTCATTCCCTTGACGGTTTGTGTGGCATGCCTGCTGTGTGTCAGTCAGTGTTCTGGTGACTCGGGCTGAGTGGGAGGAGCTGGCCAAGAGGGCACAGGGTGGACAAAGCCTGGACCTTATGAGCTCATAGTCTCATGGCGGCGCTGTGGGCTGCTAAGGAGGAGAGCAAGCCGCTGTGATGCAGTGACAGGGAGAACCGAGAGGCCTTTCTGGAGGTGTGTGGTTGAGACGTGAGGGCCGAGATAGGAGGAGCCAGCTCTGTGCGGGGCAGAGGAAAGAGTGTTCCAGCTTGGGGGAACAGAGAGCACAGACCTGGCTGTCACTGCTCAGTGTGATACAGGGGAGCTGGGTTGCCTGGCTGTCCCCATTGGGTTGGGAAGGGTGTCCCACAGGAGCTGACTTTTGAGCTGGTCTTGGAGGGCCAGTAGAAAATGGCTAGGCCCATGAAGGAGAGGAAGGAAGTTCTAGGTAGGGGAAACAGCCGTGGCAAAGGTATGGAGGCACACTAGAAATTTTCTCTACTTGTCACAAGGCTGGCTTCTCATTCCTTGGGCCTTAGCTCAGATATCACCTCCTGACCACACCACCTCCAGGAGGGCCTCCTGGTTCTCCCTATCATAGCAGCCTTCTTTTCTCCTTTGTAGCCCTCAGCGCCACCGTGAGAATGTGAGCTCGTAAGGTCCAGGGCTGGTGGGTTTGTGGAGTGTGGAAGTCCTTGGTGGGACTGGAATCAAGGGGTGTGGAGGACAGGGCAGGGAGTGGGAGGTGGGATTGAGTCTGGGTCAGGTGGAATTTCGAGTGCCAGGCCAAAGGGGCAGGGCTTCCCCAAGGCTGCTGATTTCCCCAACTCTCTGTATGTGATAAAAATGCTTTTAAAACAGATTCTTGGGCTCCTTCAAGCTTTTGGTTCTTTGGGCCGGGGCAGGCCCTGGGTATCTTCATTTTGATCAAGCTCCTCCTAGAAGTGACTGCAAGTCCAGGCTGGGACGTCAGCCTGTGGGCAGTGAGGAGGAAAGGGAAGCCTTGCTGAGAGGATTCGGGGACTTGGGTCCTGGGTGTGGCCAGGGGTTGCCATCAACCTCAGCAGAGGCCAAGTCCTGTCCTCTCTGGACCCCTGGGGCCACGTCAAGCAGGACTTGGCCTTGGGGAGTCTTAGGGAACGACAACTCAGAATACGCTCCTTCCCTTGATGGAGCTCCTACCGTGTGCCAGGGACTGTGCTCGCTGTTCTATCCACCTGAACTCCCTTCATCCTTGAGATGCCCTAAAACAGATGCAGAGACCACCCCGTTTTACAGCTGAGGAAACTGAGGTTCAGAGAGGTCAAGTCCAACGGCCAATAAATAGTGAAGCCGAGACTTGGACCCAGGCCTCTGTGACCCCAGGGCATGAGCACACGCTCCCTCAGGCTGGGAGGAGAGGGTCCATGGCCCCCCCGCCGCCCCCCAAACCCTGTCAGCGCTGCTTTCTGCCATTTCCCTCTCTTGCTGCTCTGGTGGGTGCGGCATCATACCTGGAAGGCCGATGACGTGCAGCTCCTTTGTTGCCAGCATGGCTTGGCGTGTTCCTTGTGATGGCTCTCGCTCTGTTTCCTGCGGTGGAATCCACTTACAGATCAAAGTCAGACCCAGTCCCATGAGCCTCAAGCCGCCTGGGACTCACCTCACAGTCCCGCCTGCCGACTAGAGTGTGCTGGGTGGACAGCATGGTCACGGTGGTCATTTTGCCCACTTCTCGTGGTAACCCTGTGGGGAGGTCCTATGAGTGTCTCCATTTCACAGATGATGAAACTGAGGTTCAGAGAATTTTTTTTTTTTTTTTTTTTGAGTTGGAGTCTCACTCTGTCACCCAGACTGGAGTGCAGTGGCCGCTCCCGGCCACCGCAGCCTCGACCTGCTGGGCTCCGGCAATCCTTCCGTCTCAGCCTTCCGAGTAGCCGGAATTACAGGTGCACGCTACCACACCCAGCTAATTTTTTGATTTATTGTAGAGATGAGGTCTCGCCTGCCAGGCGGGTCTCGAGCCCATGGGCTCAGGCAATCCACTCACCTCAGCCTCCCAAAGGCGCAGGATTACAGGCTGAGCCACCGAGCCCGGCGGTTCAGAGAATTTAAGTGGTTTGCCCGGTGTCCCCCAGCTCCCGAGTGACAGAGTGAGGCATGGATGCCAGGATAATCAGACATTTAAGTTTTGTGTCTTTGGGTATCTTGGTCTTTTTTCTGTGGCAGCAGTTAAGGAAAGGGGTGTAAGTTGAAATTCTGTCCTGGGCTGGGTGCTCAGAGCTGGGGTCTGTGTTCAAATCTCTGCTCTCTTGTGTGACCTCATTAGTCAGCCAGCCCCTGACGGCCCCTTCTTGGAGGACTGTGGTGGAGGCTCGCTGTGAATGTGCCTGCCCAGGTCTGACCTGCGGTGGGCACTTAGGTGAAATCCACCACTGCCGTCTGAGTCGTCTTTTCTCCTCTCCTCTCCTCTCCTCTCCTCTCCTCTCCTTCTCTATTCCTCCCTTCCTCCCGTCCTTCCTTTTTTTTTCTTTTTGAGTAAGGGTCTCACTCTGTCACCCAGGCTGAAGTGCAGTGGCATGATCACAGCTCACTGCAGCCTCGACCCAGAGTCAGCTGACCTGGGTTTGAGGCCTTGCACAGCCTCATACCAGCTTTGTGACTTGGCAAGAAATGGAACTTCTCTGTTCATCTAGTTCTACGAGGAGAGTGGGGGGGTGGGCTCCCCAGAGCCACACAGTGCTGGGAGGCTCAGGCAATCCTCCTGCCTCAGCCTCCAAGTAGCTGGGACTGCAGACAGGCACCACTATACCCAGCTAACTTTTTTATTTTTATTTTTGTAGAGAACAAGGGTCTTGCTGTGTTGCCCAGGATGGTCTTGAACTGGGCTCAAGCGACTCTCCCACCTCAGCCTCCCAAAGTGAACCACTGCGCCCAGCCTGAGCTGTGTTTCCATTTTGCGCTCTAAAAGATTGGCAAGGATCTGGGAGGGTCAGGGTGGAGGGCAGAGGACAGGGTGCTTGGGGAAGGTCAGAAGTGAGCCTGAGCCTTGGGGACAGACTCGCACTCATTCCTTGTGCGGGCCAGGAACACCCCACACCCAGCCCCAAGCACACACGTGCTCGTGCATGCTCCCGCCAGCCACATCCACATGCGTTCGACTGCTGGCTGCTGTGTAGACCCCGAGGGAGGCTGGGGAACATGATTTTGCCCGGGGGAGGCAGGGGAGGCACCACAGGATGTGCTGGAATAACTACCACCTTCGCTGCTGTTTCAATCCCCGGTGATGGGGCGTCACCACCTCTCACGGGTACCCTTTGGGAGAATCAGTGTGTCAGGAGCTAAGGTTTCTTCCTGCGTGAAAACAGAGGCCTGGGAAGAGCTGGCCTTGCTGGATGTCACCACCAGCTGGGAGCAGTTCCGGAGCTGGGGTTGGCACTGCACAGGCGGCCCTGCCTCCTTTTGTGCTCAGCCCAGGCCCCGCAGCTTGGTGCTAGCCCCACCTCTGCCACTTGGAGACCTTATGACCCTGGGAGAGCCTCAGTTTCTCCTTCTGTGAGACGTAGGGGTGGAGACTGTGTGACCCTGGGAGAGCCTCAGTTTCCCCTTCTGTGAAGTGTAGCAGGTGGAGACCATGTGACCCTGGGAGAGCCTCAGTGTCCCCTTCTGTGAAATGTAGGAGATGGAGACCATGTGACCCTGGGAGAGCCTCAATGTCCCCTTCTGTGAAATGTAGCAGGTGGAGACCATGTGACCCTGGGAGAGCCTCAGTTTCCCCTTCTGTGAAATGTAAGGGATGGGCTTTGTAAAGCAGCATACGGTTTGGGCATACAGTAGGCACTTAAATGTTCTGGTGTAGTTGCTAAGGGAAGACACTTCAGAGAGTCAGCCGACCTGGGTTTGAGGCCCCGCACAGCCTCATACCAGCTTTGTGCCTTGGCAAGAAATGGAACTTCTCTGTCCATCTGGTTTTACAGGGAGAGTTGGGGGGTGGCAGAGGGGCTCCCCAGAGCCACACAGTGCAGGGAGGCTGGTGTGTCCTCTGAGAGCGGTGGGGGCCCTGGGGTGAGGGTAGGATGGGGAAGGGAACTGGGAGTGGGTGACCAAAGAGGCCTGTCAGTGCTCGGGGCCAGGCTCACACCCAGGCCTGTCTTCTGAGGGCTGGGAGCCTCTTCTGGAAGGGCGAGACGAAGGCAGCTGGGCCCTGGATTGGCGTGTGCCCCTCCGGCCTCCGGAGGCCCAGAGGTCCTCGGCTGCAGTGGGCTGCCCGCTCTCATCCACCACCCCATGACAGAGGAACCGTGGTTTGGTCTGAGGGGTCAGGACATGGTGACTCCTAGCGGTCTGCCCACGAGGTCCTCAGATGTTCCCTGGGGTGGGCCCTTCCTCCCTCCTTCCTCTGCCCCACTCCCTCCCGTCGACTTTGAGGAGAGCTGGCAGGGACCGGGTGTGGGAGGTGGCAGAGGCGCTGGGAAACTTGACAGCCAATTGATTCCTCCTCGGGAAGTTGAAAGTGGAGAGTTGTGTTTGAAGGTTTCGCTGAAATTAGGTCTCAGGGCTATTTTTTGCGAGATGGAGAAGGAGAAGTGTCAGGGAGGGGAAAGCCCAGGGGGCTGACAGAAACTGTAGGTAAACTCAGTACTGGGTTGATTGCAGATGCTTCTAGAAGCAAGTCTTTGGTTTCTTCAACAACTCACTCCTTGGATGCTTTGTTGCGTACACCCTACATGGTGTGCCCGGGATGCTGTGGGAACCTGGACTCAGTTGTCTCTGGCTGGGAAGGACAGAGAAGAATTTCTAGAGGAGGGACTTTTGAGACTGGACTTTGAGGGATGTGTAGGAGTTTATCAGGAACCAAGAGAGAGGAATATTTCAGTTAGAGGGGGATCCACCTGAACAGGAACAAGCCAATGGCCCCAGGTGATTGGAGTGCTGGGTGGGTTGAGGCCCCAAAAGGAGAGGGCCAGCCTGGAGAGAAAAGTGAGGGCCTTGGTAGGTAGGCTAAAGCCCCTGAGTGTTCTCCTGTAGGACACGGGAGACACAGGGGATGATGGCTGAGAGTGGAGCCAGCAGGGAGATGCTGGGCTGCGAACATGAGTCCCCCAGCTGCCGCCCCTCTTCTCACGCCTGCAGCTCCCCTGTGCCCTCCCCCAGTGTAGGCCGTTCTCTCACACAGACAGAAACAGGTGCACAAGCACGAGCATCGTGGAGAGGATGTTGGAAGTTTCCTGGTCCAACCCCTACTTGTGCAGAGGAGAGGCTGGGTCTCAGAGAGCGAGGGCCCTTTCCCGAGGGCACACAGCAGTTTGGGGCCGGGCCAGGGGCGGGGCCCTCTCTGGAGGCTCCAGGTGGCTGCTGGGGTGGTGAACAGAAAAGCTGGTCAGGCCTACACCTCAGATGAGCCGGCTTTGTTCCAGCACATGTGGGGAAACTGAGGCCTGGAGAAGGGCGGCTTGCCCAGGATACTGGCTGGGGCTCCCTCCACGGGTCCAGGCTGCTTCTACCCATCTCAGTGCACATTCGCTGGGACACGTCTCCATCTGTGACCCACAGGCCACTGGAGGGATGCGGGCCGCGTGACTTTGGCCGACTGACTGGGCAGCCCTGGACCCTGGCTGGGGTCCTGCCCTGGGGCCTGCTTCCTCCCTGGTGTGAGGAGTTTGCCCGTGAGGCTGAGGGCCTTTGCTCAGTTCAGCCCTGTGAGCTGGAGTCTCCTGCCATGGGCACATGTTTGGCAGAAGAGGGGGCTGGGGGAGAGTGGGTGCTCTCGGCTCCTCCACCCTCACCCCCTCACCCCCTTCCACCCTCGCCCCTCTACCCTCGCCCTTCCAACGTCTCCCCCTACCCCCCCACCTCCCTCCCCCCTCCCCCTCCCCCCTCATCCTCTCCAGCCTCACCCTTCCTCCACACTCTCCACGCTCACCCCTCCCACCCTTGCCCCCTCTACCCTCACCCCCTCTGCGCTCCCCGCTCCCCTCTCATCTCCCTCTACCCTCACTGCCTTCCACCCTCTCTCCCTGTACCCTCCGCCCTCTCCGCCTCCACTCCCCTTCCTCTCCACCCTCTGGGCCCCTCCCCTCATGGGGTCTCCCTGTTATTCAACTGCCCAGGCCCGAAAGAAAACGGTTATTGCTTTGGCCCGTGCCTGCCTCCATGGGGAGAGACCCCGTTTCTGCGGAGGCAACGTGGGGCGCTGGGGATGTTGTCACGGGCCACACAAGTGGCCAGAGGGGCCAGGGCAGGCCTGTGGGGTGTGGGGTCAGGGGTCATGAGCCTCCTGACTCTGAGGCCGGGCCCAGGTCTGAGGCCTGGGATGGAGGAGGGACTGCGTGCAGCCGGCTGAGGGTTGGGAGCCCCCTCCCCGTGGAGAAACAGGAAGGCGGTGCCATGGGCTCTGTGTTGCCACGAGGAAACCAGGCTCAGAGGAGCAGGACCTGGTGCAGGCCCACAGCCGGCGAGTGGCCGAGGCGGGGCTGCTCCAGTCTGCGCGTCTTGCCGTGGGGTGAACTGACCGACTGTCCTCCCTCTGCCTTTCCTTTCTCCCTCCTTCAGTAAATTTCTCATCTGCACCAATTGTGTGTCAGGGCCTGTGCTGAGTACTGGGGACACAGATAGGCTGGACACACTGTTGCTTCCATGCAGTGGGGGCGGCTGGGGCTGGACGAAGCGACTTCCGGGCAGGTGAAGGGGAAAGAACCTTCCGGGCAGCCAGTATGGTCCCTGCAAAGGCCAGGAGACCAGGACACAGCACAAGCAGAGGATAACAGAAACTGAGCAGCTTAGGGGCTGGAACATGAGGAAGAGGCTGGAACATGAAGGGCAGGGGACCCGTGGCAGCGGATGGAGATGGTGTCCCCAGAGAGGGAGGTGAGTCAGGCCAGAGCAGGTCAGAGCAGACCTGGGAGCAGCACACTTGACCGGGCCAGGAGAGTCAGGAGCTCCCCCCGTGGACAGAGACCAGGGCCAGGTGGGAATGCAGGCTGGAGGGCAGCAGGGGGACCAGCAAGTTCCAGCCCCTCTTGTGGAACTCTGTGGAACATCTGTGCAAAGCATGCCCTCGTGGGGATCCTTGAGGGCAGGGCTGGAGGGAAGAGCCCGCTTCAGGGTCCCTGGAATCTCTGCCTCATCCTGGAGCAGCATGAGCAGGGAGGACGGGAGTTTAGGGAGCAAGGAAGCCTCTGTGCCCCTCCTCTTCTTGTCCTGGGGGCTTCTAGAGGCACCACGGGCCTGTCCCTGCAAACTGTTCCATAGCCCTTCATGACGCCAGTCACTGGCTGACCCCTCCAGGCCCTGTGTGCCAGGCTCCTATGCGAAAGGAACCTTATCCATTGCAAGGTTGAGTGTTGGGTCCAGTGACTGGCAGAGAGATAACGGTTCTTCCTCGCCTCACACCCCTCAGAGTCCTGGGGGTACAGTGCCGCCTCCTCCCAGCAGTCCCCCTGGAATGGAGCAGGATTTGAATCTTGGCCACCAATCTTCCCTGTGGGGACGCTCAGGCAAGTTGCCTACCTCTTTTTCCATCTGTAAATGGGCACAAGAGTCCCTCCCGGGTGGCTGTGAGGGCCCCATGCCTGACACAGTGGAGAGCCAGCCAGTGTTCACACACTGCTCCCCTTTCCCATGTGGGGGGGTCTCACTTCCACCCATGCTTTCCCCAGGGACTCAGGGGACCAGGCAGTCCCTGTCCTCTTCCACATCCATCCACTGTGGCTCCAAAACAACATCACCCCCAACCAGCTTCTGGGGGCTCCTCTGTCCTGGCACCAGGAGGTAGAGAGTGGTGGGGAAGTCTTCCCAGGGGATCCAAGACCAAGTTCTCAGGTGGCCCCAGTTCAGATGGAGGTGTCTGCGCAGGGCCATTTCCCGCCAGTTGGGGGCAGCAGAGGGCAGCGAGTGGACGCCTGGGTGGCTCCTGGTGAGAATTGAAGTCCCAGGGGTTTGTGTGCCAGGGCCCAGGGGGCCTGCTAGGCTAGACGTGCCGCAGAACCCCCCGCTGGGTGGTGGGAACAGCTCAGGTGAGGGAGCACCTATCGACAGCTGTGTCTGGCCTGGGTGGCAGCGCTGGCTGGGCCTGGGTTTACCAGAAAGCTGGAGCCCTCTGAAAGCGAACCCTTGTCAGGGACACTGGGCAGTGCAAGATCTGGGGCCAAGACAGCCTTCCATCCAGAGCAGAGGCATAGCCTGCTGTACTGTGTCAGGTCCAGTGACTGGCGGGGGGATACTGTCACCAGGTTGAGGTCAACTGACACTCGCTCACCGTCACCTGTGGACGGTTTACAGGTATCTTGTTCCATCCTTACACTGCTTTGGGCGGGGCAGGGCAGGCATTCTGGGAGAGGCGGGGTGGTCAGAGGTTAGGCTCCAAGTCCCGCTGGCCTGGGTTCGAATCCCAGCCCTACTACCTCAGCTGTCTGTATGATGGGGGATTATGAAGTCTGTTTTGCACAGTCCCCTGGGTCAGACCCTGTGCTGAGCACTCTCTAGGTCTTTTCTCATTTAGTCCTTGCAACCAAGACTCAGATAACACAAATCTCACTCTCTCTCTTTTTTTTTTTTTTTTTTGAGTTGGAGTTTCACTCTTTTACTCAGGCTGGAGCGCAGTGGCGTGATCATGGCTCACTGCAGCTTTGACCTCCAGGGCGCAGGTGATCCCTCTGTCTCGGCCTCCCTAGTAGCTGGGACTACAGGCATGTGCCACAATGCCCGGCTAATTTTTTAATTTATTTTTTGTAGAGACAAGGTCTCGCTATGTTGCCCAGGCTGGTTTCAAACTCCTGGGCTCAAGTATTCTTTCCACTCTGGCCTCCCAAAGTGCTGGGATTACAGGCATGAGCCACTGTGTCTGGTCCCAGACCTCATTCTTTGAGGGTAACAAAATCGAGGCACATGGAGAGTGTGGGACTTGCTGAGGATGGCTCAGCTCATGAGCTTGGATGTTGACATTCTCACAGAACCTGGCCCACAGCTTGCAGCCTGGCGTTGGCTGGTCAGAGAGTAACACTGGGAGTAACGCCGAGGCCCAGAGAGGGGAGGTGCATTGTCCTGGGGCACACAGTCTCCAGAGGACAGAGCTAGTGTTTGGACAGGCCTCCCAGCTCCTGCTTTATCTTGTCCTGTCCCTGCTTCCAGCAGGCCTGCCCCCACCAGTCAGAAGGTGTCTGCTGGGCAGTCACCCCTGGGGCAGGAGAGAACTGCTCTCCTCTCGCCACTCCGCCCTGTGGCCCTGCGGTCTCCCGTCTCCGGTGGGAGGGGGCTGGAGACTGCATGGTGGGGGGCAAGGCTCAGATGCCTTCCTTTCCCTACCTCCTCATGCTACGAAAATGAAGCGATCGAGTGGCATTTGGGTTGGATTGCAGACATAATTATATCTGAGTTCTTGGGTGGGAATTGTTTCCAAAGCCAGGAGGCCCTCTGTGGAGGTGGCAGCAGTGACATCTGTTTCCAACACAAGGCTCTGCTTTGGGATGAGTAACTTTTCCTGTGGAATTGCTTAAAGCATGTCTAAAACGAGCTGTGCTCATTCCTTCTCTGCTCCAGAGCCTTAGATGGCTCCCAGCAGGGTGGGGGTTGGGGTGATCCCATTCCCCAGCCTGGCATTCAGGCCCCCCAGGCCTGTCCCAGCCTCCAGTCCTACAGGCCACAGTTCTTCCCCATTTCTCAGCCTCGAGCGCGCCATCCCTCCTGTGAGCCCCTCGCCTCTGGCTGGCACCCCTCCCCTGGCTCCAGAACACCCGCCCTGCACATGCTCTTGTCATGGACTCTGTGACTTCATGAACCACCACATGTTGGATGGAGGGTCACCAGGGTGACCTTCTCAAGGGCAGGGACCAGTTGTGACTTGCCTGAACCCCTGGCATTGGGGCTAAGCCTCACCTGTAGCAGGCACCCAGAGGGGCTGTGGCAGGACAGTATGCGTGAGAGAGAGGAAGTCGATGAACTCCATGGCCTGAGTGCGGAGCGAGCAGGGAAGAGGGTGAACAGTGACCTCCCTACTTCTGGGAACCCCATACTGTGTGTCTGAGGCCAGAGTGGCCCTGCCCTGGGAGGGAGGCCAGGACAAGTCACTGGGTCCATCAGAGCCCTGGCAAGGATGCCAACCTTTGCCTTGACATTGCCCTTGACTCCGCCCCACGGGTTCCCATGAACCTCCTGAGGCCAGGACTCCCAGGTGAACCTGGTCTGCAGATGGTAAATCACTCAGGAGGAGAAATCGCCTATAAAATCCTCTCCCAAAACGGTGCATTTTGTGTTCCATGGTGAAAAGGGCTTTTAAAAGCACTGCTTATTCAGGTGGATATATTGGACTTCAGCCGGCCCTCCCTCCCACTCGTGTTTACCAGTAGGCCTGTAATTCCCTGGGAGCCTGCTGTTCTCTGGTGGCTCTTGGCCAGGGAGATAGGGTTAGCACCTCTTCCCCGCCTTGCCCTGGGGCTACTCCAGGGGTCATCCAACCCAACAGAAGCTTCCTGTGGCCCAGCACCAGCCGGAAGTCCCACCATTAGCACCCCCTCCTTCAGGCCAGCTGCCGTCCCCAGGAGGTCCTCTTAAGTGTCATCACCTGAAAGTGGGTCACCTGTGAGACATGGCCAAGCTGGAAAGGATTTCAAGATCAGCTAGAGAACTTCATTTAAGATACAAGTGGGGAAACGGAGTCACAGGAAGGCTTAGGCGCTTGCTTAGTGCCTCGGTCCGGTAATGGAATTTTAGGAAATCTTTGGCTCTGGGGCAGCCTGCCTGCCCTGCTGCTTACTGACTGTGGGGTCCCATGTGACTGTGTGACCTTTCTGAGTCTCTGTTTTCCCATCTGTGCAGTGGGCTGTGAGAATGAACCAAGAGACATCGTGTCGTGCTCCAGTGCAGAGTCCGCCGCTTTGACAGGGCTTACTAGGGCTTACTAAACCCGTCTGACTCGCTCTCATTAGCGCGTAGGAATGGTCCTCATTAGCATTCATAGCAGAGCTGGGTTTGACCTGAGTTCTAGAGCCCCAGCAGAGCCCCAGTGTGGTTTCCCTGCCGGCAGCCTCTGCTGAGGGTGTGTCTACTCACACAGGGACTTTCTGATGGGGAATAGGCACTGACATCAGTGAGTCACCCCAGAAGACTGGAAGACTGGCCAGGACCTCGGTGACAGGGCCTGGAGGGAGGCAGAGGGAAAGAGAACCAAGACCCTGGGGTAGCCGCAAAGCTCCCTGGTGGAGCTGCCTCCCTGCAGCCCCATGGCCCTGGGCTTCCACCTCCCAACCCTTGATGAGGGGCTGTGGCCATCCAGACCTCTGGGACAGGCTTGTTATGCCAAGGCAAGTGTCAGCTGTAGGGTCTATGGGACAGTGAGTCAGTCCCTGGCTGCTCTGGGTTGTTATATCCCTGGCTGAGACCCAAGAGAGGCGAATCTGATTTCTGTTCACCAATGTCTGCCTCGTCCTGGGTGTTGGCAGTTACCAAGAGGGCCTTCCTTATGCCCTCATCTCCCCACCTCACCCGCCTGAAGACTGGGATCCCCTCTCCTACCTCCTCTGGACTCTCAGGGGCCCTTGGGGGGCCCCTGTACCTGGATGTCCTCTGTACCTGGAAGGGGGTTATAAATCCAGGCTTAGGTGCGCAGGTGGTGGTATGTCACTTGGAGGCCAGAGGGACCTGTGATAACTCCCGGGGTCTTCCAAGGCAGTCACACCACCACTGTCCTACCTCTGCACCTTTGCTTGTGCTGTGAGTCTGCCTGGAATGCCTGTATGTGGTCGTTCTTCCCCAGCTAATCTCAGCAAATCTCACTGTTGTGTCTCTAAAATACCCTCCAGCAAGCCCACCTGGATTGCTCCTAAGTGTCCCTTAAAAAACCTTTCGGGGCACTTCCTCAGCCTTTCACTTTTTTCTTTTGTATCATTAAATATTTGTTAATTCATTCAGGAAATATTTATGGATACCTGCCAGGTGTCCAGTACTGGGGACCCAGGCTGCCACTAAGCCCCCTGCTCTGGAAGTTTTACAGTTCAGGGTGGGTGGGAGGCATTAAGCGAATAACATGTTTAACTACAACAGTGAGAAGTCTGCAAGGAGACCTGGCCTAATCTGGGGCATCAGGGGAGACCTCTAGGGAGAAGACTGAGGAGACACCTGAAGGGTGCGCAGGGTCCCTTGTGCAATGGGGCCTCCTTTCCTGGCAGTGGGGACAGCCTGTGCCCTTCTGGCTAATAGTTGGGCTGGTCTCTGGTGTTCCAAGGAAACAATAGAAAGTATGACAGTAAAGATGATAATGTAGTAGTGACAGCAGTTTATGTGTATTAAATGACAGGAAACGGGCTCAGTTCCTTACATGCATGATCTCATCAAATCAGCCTGACAGCCTGCAAGGTGGTTCCTCTTGGCCCCATTTTACAGAAGAGGAAACAGGCACAGAAGGCTAAGTCACTGGCTGTTAAGCAGTAGAACCCTCTGAGCTCAGCATCTTCAGGAGGGAGCATGAAAGATATTTATATTTTACCTGGGGACTCCTAGAGACTGATCTCCCCTTGGGACCTGGAGGTGTGTTAGATGGTGGAATTTCAGGAATGATGGGTGGGTAGATGAAGAAATGGTTGGGGCAGGGGTCTCCAGCTCCTCTCAGGCCACAGGACTCCCAAAGCCACACGCCCAGGGAGCTGTCAAGATGAGCTTTCATGAAGGTGTGAGAGGAGCCAGCAGGTTGTCCTTAGAAGCTGCCACCAGTGAGGCCCTGCGTCGTGGTGACCTTGGCAGCACATGGAGCTGTTTTCTCACCTGGGACCTGAGATCGGGGCTCCATCTCTTTGAGCTTTCTGTGCCATTTACCCTCCCTGTTCTGGCTGTGAATTTGAGCCCACATGGACCAGCGTGCTTGGCCTGTGTGTTTTATAATTCTGTGGGTGCCTGATGACAATCGAGTATGTGTGTATGCATGTTTCTGGGGTGGTTTCAGTGTGTCTGTATATTGGTCTGTGTATTCTGTGTGTGCTGATAAGTGTGCGTGTGTGTGTGTGTGTGTGTGTGTGTGTGTGTGTGTGTGTGTGTGTTGCTAGAGGGGGGCTTGTGTGCTTACACATGCCTTTCTCTGTGGGCATGCCCTTCCTATGTTCATTTGCATGCATGTCTGCCCTTGAACTTGTGGACACTTCTGACCCTATATATTTCTCCATGTGAATGTGTTTAGGTGTGGTTTTCTAGGCAGCATTTTAATGCAAAAGTGACCCTTGAGTGTCAGGGTCCAGTCCTTTCCTGCGACTTCCCTAAGGCTCTCATGGCTCATGAATTGGTTCTGTTTGTGTAACCCAAATAGTCTGGCCACCTTCTCCAGGCAAGGTGGGATGTGGAGGTCACACTGGCATGGGACTGGGTAGGCTTCTGTGGTATAGGAGTGAGTGGGTGGCCACCAGGGAGGTGTCAACTTGATCCAGGCTTAAAATGCCTTCTTCTTTCATCTGTCACAGTGTCTGACATTCCACTGTCAGTGAGTCATTTCCCAGTTAGGACCCTCTTTGATGGTGTATACCTCCTGGGGGAGAAGACCAGGGAGGACTGGCGGCTTGCCAAGGGTAGAGTCCCAGGAACAGGGGAGGAGGGCAAGATTGGCAAAGCCAAAGAATTCCTTGGTACTGTTGGTGCCAAGCCAGGGACAGCCCAGGCAGCCTGGCCCCTGTAGTTGCTCTGACTTTATCGAATCCTCAGAGATCAGTGCTACAAAGAAGCTTGTTGATCACCCAACCCTGCCCCTCATGTTACAGATGGGAAGACTGAGGCCTGGAAAGAGGAAATGCAGGGGTTCTTGAAGTGTGGATGCTGAAGGTACAAAGGGCACTGGGTGAGAAGCAAGGGGACCTAGGTTCTGAAGGTCCTACCACTGCCCTGCTTGGTGACCCTGGGCAAGTCCTGCTGCCCTCTGGGCCTCAAGTGCCTTGTCTGTACCCTGTGGGTCTTGGCCTGGCTGCCCTCTGTGGACCCTCCCGGCTCTCTTCCTGTGACTCTGGAAGCAGGACCCTTCACCGCCCCAGCCCATTTCTGGCATTCCGGCCAGCCTGCTAAGGTGTCGGGTCTGCCCATCAGCCTGTGCGCCCAGCATTTCTCCTCTCCAGAGCTGAGAAAGGTGGCAGTATCTGGATGGGATCTTATCCTCCCTTTCCTGTTTGTTTAGATATGCTTTTGGCATTTGGGTAAAGCCCCAGAAAGAACTTGAGAGACACGCCTGTCAAAACATCCTCCCTCCTTTAAGGCTCTCTGTTTGGATATGGGCCTTAGAAACTGCTGCAGAAGGAGCCCGGCGGGGGCTGAGGGGGACCCCCAGGGTTCTGTCTCCATCCTGAGCACTGTCTTGGGGTCCCAGGTTGGGCAGCCAAGGGTTCCACAGAGGTCTGTCAGGCCCACCTACTCAACAGCAGCGCCCTAGGGTCAGTGTGTTGAAAGGGGAGAGATGAGGAAGGCAGGCCTGGAGGGAGGAGGGTGCAGGACCGTGGAGGTGCTGAGGTTGGGGCAGGAACTCTCCCTTGATTGAGGCTTAATGCTTGGTGCTCATTGTTTCACATTCAGGTAAGGAGTGGTGGCTCAGAGACCAGTCCAGTCCAGTGCTGAGAGGAAGGTGATCTAAGCTGTTATTTCCATATGTGGGGGGTCCCCAGGCTGACCACCCCAGGGGCCAGAACCCGCTGGTTCAGAGTTCTAGCTCTGCCACTTTCACCAAGCAGCTGAACTTCTCTGAGCTTCGATCTCCCTACCTGGAAAGCCAAGACATTCTGAATTCTGAAGCCCGCAGTCTCCCAAGCATTCCAGATCAGAGGCATTGGGCCCTCCTAGGCATCCCTTCCTAGGGCTGGGGCAACTTGGCAGTACAGCTGCACCATAGCTGATCATTTATCATCATCATCACTTGGAATTGATAGAAATGAGTGAATGATGAAATCACGTGTCTGGAATTCCGGAAGGCCTCGGAGGAAGTCTCTCAGAACTTTCTGGAGAAGGATCGGGGTGTGGGCCAGATGTCAGGATGCTGGGTGGGACTGGGGTGAGGGAGCCTCTCGAAGACTTAGTCCCACTGGCCTCTGATTTGCCCTGGGCAGTGCCCTGTGCTTTGCTCAGTGATATGGATGGAAGCCCAGGGTGCCTCGAATCAGCTGGGAGGGAGGTGTCCAGACAGACCTAACCATCAGGGAACGGGCTGGGGGTGAGGAGTGGCAGCACCAGGCAGCAGCCTTGTGCAAAAGCCCTGGGGCCTCTGGTGACCTCAGCACAGTGGCACAGTGGCCTGACAAGCACATGGGGACATGGCTGCCTTCACAGAAGCAGAGTGCCCCATCTGGGGCAGAAGCAGGCTCGGTCCCCGTGGACCGTGTTGGCTGCTCGCTGAGTTTTAGACATCAGTCCCAGCTCCAGTGAATGAAAGCTGAGGCCTCCGCCTGAGCAGGCCTGCCCTCCCCGTGCACTTTGCACGTCGGGAGTCTCTGTGAGGTTGCTTTAGGGGGAATAAAGTGCTTGTTTAAAAGAGTTCAAAACACCAAACCGGATGACATTCAGTGGCTCTAGAATCATTTTGCGAGTATGTTCATTCATGTCGTTGTCCCCCTGCCAGGCGGCCTGCAGGCTCCTCTGAGAGCCCAGACAGACTCCCACCCTTGGCGGTCACGTACCCCTCAGGGCACAAAGAAGCGGCTGTGCTAGACATCAGTCCAGGTGACAATGCAGCTAGCAGCTGCTGTGTGTAGCTGCCTAATATTGACTGTTTCACTGGTGTTACATCACCTCCTCTTTCCTGCGACCCCGTGAACTAGGGGTCATCATTAGCCCGTTTTATAGGGACACTGAGGCTCAGAGAAGTCCAGTAACATGCCCACGGTTTGTCTGAATGAAGGTATGAGACCAAGTGACAAGAGCTGCCCTGAGGGTGTGGTCCACAGGGTAGCGGCTTGTGGTCCAGGGCTCTGCTCAAGAAGGTGAGATAAAGCCAGGGAGGGAGGAGGACGTGGGGGTGGGGGTCAGTCTGTGGGGGAGGGGGCAAGAGGGTGACTGTGGAAACCATGTATAACCATCTCAGATGAGCTGGGCCCAACATGTGTTACTGCAAGTGCATTTTTTTTTTTTTGAGTTGGAGTCTCACTCTGTCGCCCAGACTGGAGTGCAGTGGCCGCTTCCGGCCACCACAGCCTCACCTCCTGGGCTCCGGCGATCCTTCCGCCTCAGCCTTCTGAGTAGCTGGAATTACAGGCATGCGCTACCATGCCCGGCTGGTTTTTTGATTTATGGTAGAGATGAGGTCTCGCTGCCCAGGCGGGTCTCGAACCCGCGGGCTCAGGCAATCCACTCACCTCAGCTTCCCAAAGGCGCGGGATTACAGGCTGAGCCACCGAGCCCAGCTGCAAGTACATTTTTTTTTAACTATCTCGCACATTTACCGTATGTGGGAATTGGGTGTGAGAATGACATTTGACTTTTCTTGAGCACTTACTGCATGCTGCGCTGGATCCCAGAGCTGTATCAGCCTTGTCTGCCTGCCTTAATCCTCACTGCAGCCCCCTACCATTTCTCAGAGAGGTGAGGGGCCTGGCCTTTCTTGGAGGCAGAGAGCCTGGTTGGAGTCCTTGTGTCGGGCTCTGGCTTTTGGGTCTCAACCATGGGGCTGTCAGCAGGCTCGGCTGCAGTCCTGGAAAGTGGACATCAAGAACGCTGTTTTACTGAAAGAAGGGACAAAGGGACATGACTTGCCCACTGCTCCTCAGTTGAAGGTTGTCATGGGCCTAGAATAAAAGTTTCCAACTCAAAGGCCAGTCCATCCCTCTTCCTGAGTTTGGGGCTGCACCTGCCTCCAGAATCAAGTCCCAGGAGCTGCCCAGGAAGGGATAGGAGAAAAGACTTGTCTTCCTTTATCCAGGGCTGGGGGAGGGACCGCCTTGGCCTCTACCCTCATGAAGGAGAGTAAGCAAGCTGTGAGGCTAGGCAGATCAGGGCACTGGAGTCTGGGGTCCTTGATTAACCATGCTTCGTGACCTTGGGGAAGACCCTTCCCCTCTCTGGACCCCCATTGCCCTTTAATGCAGCCTTTGGAACTGAGCCCCCTTCCAGCTGTGGCTTTTTGAGATGATGAATATTTAAGCCTGTCATGTGCAGGACCCTGAGCTGGGTCCTTTGAGGGATACAGGGTTTCTAGGGTGGACATATGGTAGGGTCGGGGGGTGGGGGACAACAGGACCCCTCCCTGTTCCCTGGCAGAATCGCTCTCCCCATGACCTGAGCTTCCCCACCCCTTGAAATCTCTACACTGCCCACCCCGTAGTGTTCATGACTGTCTTGGTCCCTGTGTCTAGCACATGACACATGCGCTAAGGTGAAAGAATGAATATTACAGAGTGTATTAGGAGTCCCCAGAGTCACTGTCAGTTTGGATGGGGGTACCGTTCAGAGTAGGCTTTAAAGAGTAGGCTGCTTGTCAGAGGAACATTAAGTGGAGCCATGGGAGGACTGAGGAAGAGGAAGTGGCACATGTGCCATCAAATCTCCTATAGGGGAGAGGACTTTTTTTTTTTACTCAGAAATAGAATAGAGCCGTCAATACTGTTACAGAATAAGCTACATAAATTGAGAAACATGCTTCATCGTTCTGTGTACCACAAGAGTGTAAGAATTGTGAAATTTTCATCAGTGTGGGGATAATAAAACCCAAGGAAAAGTATAAGTTGAAGCTTACTCAACAACAACTCTGGTGAGAGAAGGTAACCAGGTAGCCAGGAACACCCCTCCCCCTATACCTGGGAAGAGGCTGCAATTTGGGAGGGCCCAGAGTTCACACAGAGGTGCAGGTCTCTTCCTACATGCTGTGTCCCAGAGAGCCTAGTGGCCCCTGGTCTGCCACCATCTGTGGTCCCTCTGCATTAGGCTTCGTCTTGTCTATTGGGTCACCCCTCTGCGGTCCCTAACACCTAAGAGATATTTACTGTGTGGCAGCTGATGAGAATACCTTGGTGGATAATTCATACTGCAGAGATGAGAGGCATCTGGATTCCACTGCCTAGGAAGGCCTGGGTGAAGTGGCATTTCAGCTAGGCCTCGAAGGAGGTGCTGAATCCTGACAGGTGGTCACATGGATAGGTCTCCTATGGACCTGCGAGATTGAGGGGAAGGAAAAAGTAGAGGGAGAAAGATAGGATAAGGGGAAGCTAAAAATCTCTGACATTAGGCAGGCCTAGAAGCTGGGTGTCCTTGGATGAGTCACTTTACCTGTCTGAGCAAGGTTTCTTCATTCGCAGGTAGTGCTTCTCTGTCATTTTCTGTCTGGGCGGGTGATATGAGATGACTTTACAGCCACTGTTTGACCTCATCATATCAAAGCTGGACAGATCCAGCACAGAGCCTATGGTAAACGTCCACCTCTCCCCCGGACACATAGAGAGCGCCGCCAAGCTGATCCATTATTGTGTGATGAATAAAGTGTGGTACTCAGGCTATGTACACGAGTCTCAAAATAAATTAAAACCCCATTCTCTTCTGTTGTATCACCTCACATGGAGGCTGGGATGAGTGAGTCCCTGAACCCCCTCTCAGACTACTCCTTCTCCCTTAGGGAATTCCCCTGCCCCCGGCTTTCCTCACCTCCAAGCTGCCTGTGAGTTCTAAGCCCAGAAGGACCCGGACTGTGGCCCCTTGAGCCCCACCCCCCACATTTATCTCATCACCTGTAAAGGAAGCTTTGATTCTACTTGCATGTATTGGACACCTATCTCCTCTGTCTTTTCCATTAGACCAGGAGCTCTTGGAATGGGGAGGCAGGGGAATTAAGCTCAGGTCTGTGTCCAGCGCAGCCCCGTAGATGAATGAATGGCCTCAGTGGGGTGCCTCAAATCTTGATGACTTTAATGGGGATACTCAGCAAACCCTTCAGTTCCTGGGCTCCTTCCTGAGCCAGAGGCTAGGGATCTTGTCCCCACGGGCAGGGGACTCCACCCTGACAGCGAGCGACTGCCGCGTGCAGCAGGAAAGTCGCCCCAGTTAGAGGTATAGGTGGTCAGGGCACTATCAGGTGCTGCTGATCGGCCGACCTCTCAGAGGACAACCCTCCTGCCTGCAGAGCTTGAGCCACCGGGGGCTGAGAGCAGCGACCTCTGCGGGTGGAGGAAGGCGCTTTGTCGATCCCCGACGGGATGGGGGGTGTGGATTTCTCCAGGTGTGTGTGGGGGGGTGTGACCTCGATCCGGAAGAGCGGCCTTGGAGGCGGCGGGGAGGTGAGGGGCAGCCGGCCGTCGAGTCCCCCCCCAAGGGTCCCCGCCCCTCCCCAGCTCCGCCTCCTCGTCCCGCTGCCCGCCCCGCCGGCTCGGAGGCTCGGGCGGCCTCGGCCGCGGTCGGCGCGGCTCGGCTCGGCTCGGCGTCGCCATGGCAACAGCGGCTTAGGGGCGGGGGCGACGTGGCTGGCTGGCTGGCTGGCTGGCGGGCTGGCGGGCGGGCGGCGGGGTGGGCCGGGCCGTCGGCGCTCGGTCGGCGGGCGGGCGGGCGGCGCGGGCCGCGAGCTGCTGGGGCCGAGCCCGAGCCCGGCCCGCCCTCGGCCGCGCGGCCGCCCAGCGAGGGTGCGGGTCCCGCGCGGGTCCGGGCCCTCCGCCGCCGCGCTAACCCCGCCCCTTCCCCCTCTTGTCGCCCCGCGCGCAGGGCTTCCTCAGCCGCCGCCTCAAGGGCTCCATCAAGCGCACCAAGAGCCAGCCCAAGCTGGACCGCAACCACAGCTTCCGCCACATCCTGCCGGGGTTCCGGAGCGCCGCCGCCGCCGCCGCCGCCGCGGACAATGAGAGGTGAGCCCGCCACCGCCTCCCCGCGCCGCGCCGCGCCCGCGATGCGCCCCCGAGGGCGCGGGGACAAAGCCCGAGCCCGGGCTGGGGCGCGCTGCGCGGGGAGGGGACCCCGCGCCGCCCGCCGGGAACTTGTGGGGCCGCCTCGGACCGGGGCCCGCGGGGAGGACGCTCCTCTCCCCGCACCGGGCGAGGTGAGGGCGGGGTGCTCGAGGCCCGGGGCGAGGCCGGCGGGAAGTGCCCTCGCCCAGAAGTCCTGCCTCGCCGGGCCGAGGTGGGCATTGTTTCCCGGGCCGTGCGGTGCCTGGAGCTGGGGCAGAAGTGGCGCCTCTGGCCCCGGGACCCATCCCCCTGCCTCAGGAGCCCCTGGGTGTTAGATACAAAAGGCATTTTCGGCCGGGTTTTGCTGAGACCGGGCGCTGCCCGTGGTGAAGGGAAGGTTGAACATCTGGAGGGGAGGAGCAGGGGGCAGGGCCGCTGAGGGGACACATCTGCTCTAAGTAGGGCGCGTGCTTCGCCCGGAGCTGGGGCGAGCAGAGCGGACAGTGCCCAGGCCCCGAGCTTGGAGGCATGACTCGAGGCTGAGGAGGAAGGGCCTCCTCTCCAGCCTGGGCAGCTGCTTCCCACCCTCACCTCTCCGCTGTCAAGGGTGTCTCCTGCTCCCTGTTTCCTTATCCTGGGGAAGCCGGGCTCAGGTGTGGAAATTCCAGAGGAGGTGGCTTGTGGGGCAGAGGAGGAGGAGGAGGAGGTGGCTCAACCTGTCCGTAGACACCAGCAAGCAAGCAGGCTTCAGCTCGCAAGGGCAAGCCATCCTGTCCTCAAGGGGGCACTGGGCGGACACAGCCTCTCAGGACCCAGATCCTCCTCCTTGAGTGGTGTCAGCCACAGGCACCTTCCCACTTAGGCACAGGCACAGTGATGGATTCCGGTGCCAGTTAGAACGTGTCCCTACCCATCCCGTGGAGGTGAAAGAACGGGCAAGCACCAAAAAGTCTTTTTAGCATTCAGCGCTGATATCTCAAGCCACTGGCATCTGCCTTAGTAGGGCTGTGTCATGGGTATGGTTTGTGAGTTGGCACTCCCTGTAGGGGAGGCACAGGTAGAATGAAAATGTCTCCCCCCTTCCCCTCAGTTCTAGCAGGCAGAGGAGTACAAGTTATAGCCCAACTCCTGCCCAAGGTTGAGTGACTGTTAACTGACCCCTAGCATCTTCCCAGAGAGTACCCTTCCCACCTCCCGGTGGATTTGCTAGACCTTTTAACTTCCATCGGCCCAGGGCTGCTCTTTCTGTGCAACCCCACACCGCCTGCAGCTGGCTTCCTGCCCTACTGCCAAGCCCAGTCCTAGGCAGGACCCTCAGCCTTTCTCTGATGGCCGTGGTGCCCCCGGGGATCAGGCGTGCCCTGGCAGGAAGATGCAGCCAGGCCAGAGCCCAGCACTGGGTGCAACCACTGCGTCTTTGAAAATCTCGCTTCCCATCTTTGTTATTGTCTGGGCGACAGGCCACCCGGCTTGCTGCTTTCCTCCCTCCGCCGGGCCCCCGCCTCCAGCTCTCCCCCCAGGAACATGCCCTTCTCCGCGCTTTCCTTGGCAGGGGTCAGGACCCTCTGTACCCGCATGCGGGGGCTTGTGTACGTACCCCTTTTTGTGTGCATGTGGTGGTTGTCTGGGAAGCAGGAGAGGCAGCAGGCAGCCTGGGCTCTTGAGTGTGTCTGCCCTCCTGGGAGCAGGCGGCATGCATGTCATGTTTACCTCCCTCCAGCGGGGAGCCTGCGCTGAGAAGCCGGCAGGCACTTGCTGGCCACCCTGGCCAGAGGTCGGGGCATGGCCACGATGACCTCATGCAAGTCCTGTCCAGCTTGGCCTCAGGTCAGCCTTTTCATGTGCGGAAGGGGCGCAGAGTGGGGGTGGGGGTGAAACTACAAGCCTGTTTCTGGAAACGGTGGTAAACGGTAGCGGCTGGAGAAGAATGTCACTGGCAGCGGTGTGGAATTGTCTTATTAATTTTCTATAAACAAAATCTGGCTTGGTGGCGTCTCTGGCACAGGAAGGGAGCCCAGATTTCCCATGGACAAGCAGAGAGACTGGGTTTGAAATCCCTCTCCCCAGCCTTGGAGCTGAAATAGGCTTTGCCAGGACTGGGGTCTTCTGATTTGCTGCTTTGCTTAGGAATGGATTCCGTCGGTGGCTGCTGGGATGGATGAGCAGATATTTCTCTGGGGCTGTCCCTGGAGTCATCTTGTTTGGAGTTGAGTGAGTAAAACCAACTATGGTGGACCCCCTACCCCCAAGCTCAAACCTGGGTGCGTGGGGAGGTACCACTCCCTACTCCAGTGTGGTGCGATTGTGCTCTGGGAGGGCAGACAGGCTGCCTTTGGCTTGGCTTCAGAGTGAGGAGGGGTTGAATCCTGGCTCCTTGGGACCCTCGCTGGTTGCCATGCCTCTGGTCTGTGTGGGTGTGAGTGCCAAGACACCAGCCTGAGTGAGTTATGGGGACCGAGTGGGAAGGGGTCGGAGCTTTGGGGGGGTTCTAGGGTATCGAATGGAAGCCCTGGTGCTCGTGGCCTTCACATGCAGATAAACAGCACAGGGCACTCTGGGGTGACGACTTGCATTCCAATTTTGGAGGAATCTGGCTTACATGGCTGCAGAAGAGGCTTTGCTGCATGTTTCTGCGTGCTCCACGAACTGCTGTGTTGGGAGGTTATTTTTTGCACTAGAATTCTGTCATCTGGAGGTTGGGAAGCAGTTGGTTTTGTGCTGGGAATCTTTTGGCTTCTTGGAAAAGGAGTCAGCCTCAGGTGTGGGGACGCTGAACCTGGCTGGTCAGGAATGAGGGCTATCTGCTTGTGAAGCTGGGGCCAGGCCAGCCAGGGCTTGGTGGACATAGTTGGGCTCTGGGGGTCAGAGTTACAGGATGGATTTGAGCTTTGTACTTGTTCTCCTAAAAATGGCCTTGGGGAGGTTGCCAACTGGACTCTACAACCTCTAAGTCCCACAGACATTCATATCTTCCTTGGAGGCTTGGGCAGTAAGCACCAAGGACAGGTAATCATTTCTCCTGGATAACAGAAATGAATGCTGCTTGGAGTGCTTTCCAGGTAAAAGGTGTGCTGGCAAAAGCATTTTTGTTTTGCAGGCTGGAAATGTTGCTGCTTCATTTACAGGGCTGTTAATGTTGGGAAAGTGATACAGGATGTGGCGGTTCTGCCTTCCAGAAGATAATTTCCAAGTCATTCATTTCTCTATTAATGTTCCCGAGGAGCTAGGAGAGTCAGCTGGCGATCTTATGCTTTCCTTTCCTCTCTCCTGCTGCTGTGTCTGGGAAACTCTGGCCTTCCCACACCTGCTGAGAATACGCCCCTTTGGTGCTCTGCCTATCTAAAATCTCCCCTGTAGATATTCTCAAGTGACAGTACCCCCTTCCTGTCATTTCCAGTGGCCTGGTGCAGAGCTTAGCAACCCCAGTGCAGGTAGGCAAGGCTGGTATGTGTGGAGTTCCAGATCGATTCCTCCTGCCAGGGAATGTGTGTGTTGGCTGGAGTTTCCCACACCTGAAAGTGACTAATGGTGGGATTCAGGTGCTGTGGGACTAGAGAGGGAGATTCAGTGCTTGGAAGTTGTGGGCTTCTAAGGACCTGGCCCTGAGTAGTTGGGAATCAATTCTGCCTTTTGGAGTGAGGCAGTTCCCAGAGGAGGGAGGGAAAGGAAGGATGATGAGGAACAGGGGGATGACGGTAGGTGTGGGAGGGGCTTGGAACCCAGTCCTGGTGTTTCTTGCCTGGGTTGCCTCCCATAGACAGGAAGTACATTCTCTGCCTTCCCTTGGAACTGGTCTGTCAAGTGTGGTGACATAAAAAATGATTGAGCAGTTTAAACAATCACCAGGAGTAATGGGAAGTAGGTGATCTTTGGATGTGAAGCCAGGCATTCCTGGGGCAAGTCACTTAAACGTTCTGAGCCTCAGTTTGCACATCTGCAGAATGGGCATGGTGATGATAATGTTCTTGGAGACAAATACCAATAATGTTTAGCATGTATTTAATAGAAATTGTCCTTGTTTTTTTTCTAGGACTGTCCCTGGAAATACAAATTTTTGACATTTTTAGTTTTTTTTTTTTTTGAGTTGGAGTCTCACTCTGTCACCCAGAATGGAGTGCAGTGACCGCTCCCGGCCACTGCAGCCTCAACCTGCTGGGCTCCGGTGATCCTTCCGCCTCAGCCTTCCAGGTAGCTGGAACTACAGGCATGTACTACCATGCCTGGCTACTTTTTTGATTTGTTGTAGAGATGAGGTCTCGCCAAGTTGCCCAGGCAGATCTCGAACCTGCGGGCTCAGGCAATCCACTCACCTCAGCCTCCCAAAGCATGGGATTATAGGCTGAGCTACTGAGCCCGGCTTGCACATTTCTTAAATGTTTCTAAAATGTTATCATGTGAGTAACAGTGTGTGAAAGAAGCTAGATTACTATGTTGTAGGTTTTCACTAAGTGTTAGTGTTGGTAGGGATAAGTCACCTTGTCTTGGTAAACCTCAGTTTTCTCTCATTTATAGTGTGGGAATAAGAACAAGAAATTATGCGATGTCATTCTGAGGTTCAAGAGATCATCATAGGTGTTGTAGTGCCTGATAAGGAGATTCAAACTGTAAAGAGGATCATTATTGCCTTGAACACAAGAAATCTTCCTAGTTATTTCTGCCCACACCTGGGAAAGCACATCTCTCCTATATGTGTTTTAAAAAATCAAATCTGGACCGGGCTCAGTGACTCAGCCTGTAATCCCTTCACTTTGGGAGGCCGAGGTGAGTGAATTGCCTGAACCCGCAGGTTCCAGACCAGCCTGGGCAACTTAGCAAGACCTTGTCTCTACAATAAATAAAAAAAATTAGCCAGGTGTGGTAGTGCACACCTGTTGTTCTGGCTACTTGGAAGGCTGAGGCGGAAGGATTGCTGGAGCACAGCAGGTCGATGCTGGGGTGGCTGTGACTGTGCCACTGCACTCCAGCCTGGGCAACAAAGTGAGACTCCAACTCAAAAAAAAAAAAATCAATTCTGAAAGTTCATTATTCCATTTTATATCTGGGCCATACTTGTTTTTAATCATTTAGGTTATGTCTAGTTTTTCTTTATTAAAATCGATATTGGGATTTAAATCCTTGAATATTTATCTTTGTCTACATTTCTGATTTTTCCCATAGGATAAAGCTTAGAAATGGAATTACTAGGCCAAAGAAGAGGAATAATTTGAGGGTTTTGATAAAAATGCCTCCCACCGAAAGTCTAATAATTTACATTCCTCAGTGATTTTTGAGAGTGCTCACCTGTTTCCTCATATCCTTCAGCACATCAGATGTTACCATTAGAATAGTTTTTGTCATTTGGGTGGCAGAAAAATGACATTTCTTTGTGATTTGCTTTCATTTGCTTGTTAGTGATTGAATATTGTTTTCCTGAGTTTCATGGCCAGCGGTACTACTTCGTTTGAGACTTGTCTGTTCTGTCCCTGTCTCCTGAGCGTTCTGACAAGCCGCTTGCAGGGGTCCTGGCTGCCTTGTTTGGCCTTCCTCAGCTCTGAAGAGGCTCTGTGTAGGTGGATTCTACATGTTAAATTGCTCTGCCTTCCAAGAGGCATGACGGGATCTGTGGATTATCTGCAAGGAAGGCTCGCCTGACACTTCCCCCACCTCCGTAAGGAAATCAGATTTAATTCCTAATCTGATAATTATCATAAGGAGGCCTTGTATATATGCAGCACTTTGAGAGGCCTTCTGCCCGCCCTAAAGGGTAGGTAGGCAGTAAAGGGGTTGTTATGGACAGGAAAACTGAGGCACCCAGTCAGAGGCATGGAGGTGGGACTCACATGGGAGCCAGGCGTTGGAACCAAGTCCCCTCCTGACTGCAGCACTGCATGTGAAGGCCCGAGGGCACCTTTGGGGGCAGGGCTGACCAGCACACTAGCACGTGATCCTGAGCTTTACCTCCAGAGAGGGAGGGAAAGCCACAGAGCATGACCTGGACGGATAGAAGAATCCATTTACTTTTTGCTTTCTCATTTTTATTGCCCTCCTTTTAGATCTGCGGCTCCCTCGTGTACCGTCCAGAGAGCCGACCTGGGCAATATTTTTAGGAACGGTGAAAATTAGCTAGTGAGAATGGGATCAGCCCCAGGCTGGGGTTTCAAAGGCTGGAGGAGCCTTTCTTTGTACTAGTGTGTGTGTATCTGTGTAGTGTCTTTAAATGTCTTGCAAGAACGTGCCTATCCTTGTGAAAGTGTGTGTATGTTACATGTAAATGTCCTTGGACACGGCTGTGCAGTTCCACTGAGTTAATATATGTGGAAGCATTTGGAACCATGCCTGGCACATCATATTGAGTTGGACCATGTGAAGTAGCTGTTTTTGTAGGTTGAGGACAGGCAATTGCATATGGTTCAAGCTAACAAGTGTGCAGTATAAGTGTTGGCTGCCATTATTATGACTGTGTTTTCCTCTTGTGTGCACATCTACCAATTGTTTGTGTGCATGTGTCTATGTGTATACTGTTGTGCCTATGTGTAGTTTGTTCTGTGTTTGAGCTCTCATGTGTGCATATCTGTGTGCATGTGTGCACCTTCTGTCTGGGCTTGTGGTTGGCTGGTTTTGTAACTAAGCTGCCCACCTTCCTGGGGAGAACTTCCTGGACAGCAGCCTTCTGTCTGCCCTCCCACCTTCAGGCCAGGTACTAGGCCTGAGGGGTGCGACGGGACCTCTACCATTCTCCCAAGTGGCCTTGCCTGTTTCCAGGCCCTATGTCGACTCCTTAATGGAATTCCTTTGCAAAATATTACTCGAACCAGAACGTTAATTACCAGACTCTAATTAATGGCTATTTTAGAAGGCCAAGAACAAAACTGGAGGAGATCATAGGGAGATTGGAAAGGCAAGAAGGAAAAACAACCAGCTTCCCTGGCTGACTCAGTGACTTCTTCCCAGGTGGCAGGGCATACTAACCTGCCCCATGCCCTGAGTGCTAACCCACTTCCTGTGGTGATTGGCAGTAGGTGAGTGATAAGTGCCTCTTGCACGAAGAACCTCTGCTGGCTATAGTCTTCTGGCCATCAGTGCACCCATCTGTGAGGAGTGGCTGGGACAGCATCCAGCCTGAGGTGGGTATGTGAAGAGGTGTGGATGGCAGGCTGAACGGAGGTGAGGCAGCGCTGACCTTGGGGCAGCACTGGCCTGGGAGCAGCCAGGTGGCACGCCCAAGGCTTGGGCTACAGGAGGGATGGTAGTCACTGATTACCCTGCCTTGAAACTTATCCCTTTCCTCCCCTTCCTGGGGCCTTCAGGTGACTGCCTGAGTGAAACCCTTCTCCTTCCTGCCTGGAACTGGAGTTGCCCACAGTCAAGTCTTCACTGGGGCCCAGCTCCCTCCTCTCTGCTTCTCTCATGGCTGGTCACCTGTGGCTCATGTGTGACGTGAGACTGTGTGTGCATACCTCTTCCTCGGGCTCTTGGTCAGGTCCTGTCATCTATTCTCTGCACGACTGTGGGCAAACTGTGGTTCTTCTCTGCCCCCTTCTCAGAGGAGTGATTATGCCTTCCCACCCACCTCACAGAAGCAGCTAAAATCTCAGAGGACATAATGGTGACGGGTGTGCCTGTGATACCATGTCTGAGACACACGGCCTCTATCCTCTGGACATGTGGCTGTCCTCCCTTTTGTGCACAGGCCACACCACATGCCACCTGGGCATGCACACATAAGAACCTTCCTTGGCATTTGGAAAGCAAGTCCTTGTGGAAGCCATCAGTGTGTACCAGATGTCCCTTCTGTTTCAGGTGGGTGATGGGGTAAAAACTTAGGGAAGGGAGGCAGAAACAAGGTCCGTCCTCACCCACAAGGGTTCCTGGCACCCTTTCTGGGAATTCCCTGGACATTCTTGGGGAAGAAGAAAGAAGTGACCCTGAGACCAGAGATCAAGCCCGATCCTGGGGGCAGACCATGAGTAGGGCCTCCCCTTCTGCCCTACTTGTGCTCGCTTAGGAGTCCTGTGTGCTACAGACTAGGGCCATTCTTTATAGACCTCAACTGAGGACAGTGCCTTTGCAGGGGGGCTGGTTGGAGGTACTTTGTGCCCTGTGCAGAGGTGGCATTTAGAGTTTGCCAGTGAATATGCTTAAGTTTTCTAAGAGGTCTGGGCCAGTGCGTGACCTCAAGGTCCTACTCCTCAGAGGTTCCCCCATAGGCAGCCTGGGTTAGCCTTTGCCCCCTCCATCCTTCCACCGCCTCCTCACCCTTCCTCTTCCCCATCTCTCAGGTGGGACAAGTGGTGCAGGATTCGGGGTCTTCCCGCATCATTTGCTGTGTGGATGAGTTACTTCTTGCTGCCCTTTCCAGTGGGCAGCCCTCACTGGGGAGCTGGGGGGCCCTTCTCCAGTCCCTGTCCAGTTAGCCGACCTCCTGCATGTCACACTGACCTTTCTGCAACAATCAGGGCCCTTATCGGCTGGGCCTGGTTGTAAAAGAGAACATTGGGCAGACATATAGATGGCACCAGGGTAGCATGGACCCTAATTTGATGCGACGTTGTCATGGGGAGTTTTCATACTGAGGGCAGTGAATTACAGTGAATTAGTGTCATGTCTCCCTGTGCCCACTGACTAAGGAGAAGTTAATTTCATGCTTTGTGTTTTTGACATACATAATCAAAGCGTTGTATTGCGACTGCAGATTGTTAGCACGTGAAGGATGTGTGAGCCTCAACAATTACTGTTGCTGGCTGGGGAGGAGATAGATTAATAGATTGTTCCCAGCCCTACCTCCTCTCCTCCATTCCCTTTCTTTCCCTCTTTCCAGCTTCCCAGATTTCATCAGGACACTCAGTCCCAAAAGTGTCCATGACTAAAAGCCCCACTCTTGTCTTAGAAGGCCAGGTTGGGGAGGACTTGTATAAGGAGGAATCACTCAGGACACCTGATAAAATGCAGATTCCCAAGCCTTACCCCAGACCTTCCAAATTAGACTCTCTGGGTGGAGTGTTTCCCCAAAGTTGGCTCTATGTGCAGAGGGGCAGGCATTGTGCCCCTGCTATGCATGCGATCTGTCTGAGCACTTCCTGGGGTGCATCCTAATCGAGTCTTCACAGGGAAAGGGCTTTTGTTTCCCATTTCACAGATGAAGAAACTGAAGCCTGATATGTGAATGGCCCAAAGTCACACACTGGAGAAACCCCATGCTGTTCCCTGGCTGATGCGAGATCCCACCATTACCATGGCATGCTCTCTCTTTTTAATGTGGTGATGCCTTTTGAAATAGACCCTACCTCTTTCCCGAGGAGTGTTAGCAGCCCCTCCTGTGCTTGCACAGGACTCCGACTGTGAAATGCTCCTTCAGTGCCCCAGGTTTCGAGGGTGCTTGGAGCAGTCAGGGTATTTATGACTGTGATCTGCATTTTGCAGATAAAGTGGGTGACACTCAGAGAGGTAAAGGGGCAGAGCTGGACTTGAACTGGTCTTCTAACTTGAGGTCCAGTGCTTAGCCCACCTGTGCCACCAAGGCCCACTTCTCTTGCTGACTCCCCAGATACAGGTTGGGAAACTGAGGTCCTGACAGGTGTAGTCACCTACCTAAGATGAAGTGAGTGGCATGAATGCAATTCAAGGTCCACTGAGTGAAAGCTCATAGACAAGACTAGCCACCAGCTCAGGGCTGGACCAGGTGCCCTTGACCTGGGAATAGAGGTCTTTCAGTACAGCCTGGAGTGTCCCAGCTCAGGGAAAATAATGGCTGTCTTTGAAGAGGCCAGTTCTGGTGGGGTGGGCTGCGCTGCCAGCTGAGGAGGCCAGGCACTTGTGAGTCTTGTGGGAGGGGATGGGGGTTCTGGGCCTGTGACCTGGACTCCGAACCCATGATTGCCTCACTCCAAAGCCCTGGCCCTTGCACTGCCAGTTGTCTAGAAGTTTGATAGCCTGAGTCAGTCTCCCAGAGCTGATCCAAGGCCCAGCTCCACCAACTGCTTTCCTTTGAGCCCCAGTCGCTATCTGAATAAAGCAAAACAAAAACAGAAACTCTTTTTTTTTGAGTTGGAGTCTCACTCTGTCGCCCAGACTGGAGTGTAGTGGCCGCTCCCGACCACCGCAGCCTCGTCCTGCTGGGCTCCGACGATCCTTCCGCCTCAGCCTTCCAAGTAGCCGGAACTACAGGTGCGCGCTACCACGCCCGGCTCATTTTTGCATTTATTGTGGAGATGAGGTCTCGCTGCCCAGGCAGGTCTCGAACCCATGGGCTCAGGCAATCCACTCACCTCAGCCTCCCAAAGGCGCGGGATTACAGGCTGAGCCACCGAGCCCGGCTAACAGAAACTCTTGTCTCAGGGCCCGGGACTCCTAGCTCAGGCGGCTAGACGGTGTGTGAAGTCCTTCCTAGGCTTTGGTGTACTGCATTCAGGTCACGAAGCCCCTGGAGCTGTTGCAGAATGGAGTCATTGTAGTGGGTGGGGCAGAGATGCCTTTCATCTTGCTCTCTCCGTGGCAAGCTTCTCTGATGCTGCGATGGCACTGCCCACTTCCCCAAATGGTCACGCACTGACTCTGTGCCCGGTGCTCTCGTGCATGTTCTTGCCTCATCCTTACAACAGTGCTATGAAGAATCGGTGCCATTACTCTCCCCCATTTTACAGAGAGGAAAGTTGAGTCTCAGGGAGATTGAGCAGCTTGTCCAAGTCCTGTAGCTTGTAAGTAGCCAAGCTGGGTTTCAAGCCCAGGCAGTCTGGCTTATAGCAAAGCCCCCACCATTAGTCGCTATTCCACATGGTCTCCGCTCATGTGCTGTTCTACACATTACATGTCTGTTGGTGGTAACACCAGTAAACAACCTGCCACTTCGAAGCATCTGTGTGCCAGGCATCATGTGGTATGTGTATGTTCTCTCTGACTCTTTCAACTACTCTCATTTTTCTCCCCCCCCCATTTCACAGGTGAAGAGGCTGACCTTGCAGAGTAAAATCACTTATCCAGGATTAGCCTTGGGGGATTTAGACTCTCGGTGTCTTTAGAGCCACAGCCAGACCCTGTCCAGTGTATTTGTTGGCATGGCGGAGCATATCCTCTGGGCCAGCACTTGGCTGAGTTGAGCTCACTTCACCCTCACCGCAGTCCATGGGATATGCATTGTTGCTGTCCTCAGGTTATAGCTAAGGAAGCGTGAGTTGCACAGCTGGAAATGGCAGAGCTAGGATTCAGACTCCCAAGTCTGTGCTCTAAACCCCTGCACAGTACTGACCTCTCCCTATTTTACAGATGAGGAAATTGAGTGTCCAGAAGGTAAAAGTCGCTTGCCCTGAGTTGGACAGCAGGAGAGCAGCAGAGATGAGATTTGCACGAGGCCTTTCCAGAGTATTTCCCTGACTCCCAAGTGAGAGAACATGGTAGCTGCCAGGAGGTCTGGGGGTCTCTGTCGGAGGCTCTTGTCGGTGCCCAAGTCCTGAGGCAATGGGGCTGGCAGTAGAGGTGGACTTAGTGGGTGGGGTCCCAGGGATGTAAGGATAGGCCTGGCTGAGTGACTGTTCCCTCCCACTTGCAGCATATTGGTTATTCTCAAGGGTCTTTCTCCTGGGCTCCCCCAGGGCTCTGGGCTTCCCTTAGCCCTTTCTTCTTCGCAGACTGATGAGCCGTGGCTGCACTGACCAGTCGACTTATGATGCTGAGTGAGGCGGGGCAGGTGGAGGAAGGTGTTGTGGCTAGGCTAGCCAGCCTTTCACAGCACCGTCCTCCTCCCAGGTCAGAATGTAGAAGAGGGTGATGATGGTGGCAGGGACTCCCTGGCCAGCCTTGCCCTGGATCTGTGGGAAGATGAGGGAGTCTGGTGCTGAGCCCGCTAGCCACCCAGGAACTGTTGAGCAGACTTGCCAAGCGGGTCGCTGCCTGGGCACTGCAGTCCTCTGTGGACTGGACGTGATGTTGGGCAGTGACAGTGCCATGGCCGAACGTTCTGCCATGAGCCCATCCGGCCTGCCTGAGGTGGTCTTGTTCAGTTGCCCTAGGTGCATGAAGTTCACGATTTTGGTGATGGTTTTAACGTTGCTAACAAGGATCATGAAAGACTGCTCCAAGAATTTTCAGAGTTAAGGGAATGTGGTGAGACTTACAGTTTTGCAAGTCAGGGTTCCACAGAACACCACAGTCTTGCAGATGTTAGTGGGTGCTTAGGATGAGAGAATTCCATAGTCCAAATAGGTCAGGGAAGCAGTCTGTCTAGAATTTCTCAAATTCAGTTCCAGAGGTTGCTGAAGGTGAGAGTAGATGTTTTACTCCAAAGGGGTTGTTGTATGCTCAGATAAATTTTGCATTCTCACTCCAGGGGAGTCAGTCATGATCCAGGAGATTAAAGGTCCTGAAAGGTCCTGCAGTAAAGGAACCAGTTACACTTTGTTTAATCCAGGGTTTCCTGCCCCCTCCTCCCGGAGTAGCTGTTAGCATCTGTGGAGCAGCTGTGTTCTGCAGAACATTATTTAGTAAACATTGGTTTGAGGTGTACATCTCCTCAGAGGCATGTTTTCAGGAACTTTGGAAATACTCCTTGCCTTTAGGACTATAGGAGTAAACCTTGATGGATGGCATTGCTGGCTGAGCGACAGGTAGTGGGGTTTTTATTTTTTAGAAGAAGGCACCTGAGGTCCTCAGAATCATTCCTCAAAGCAGCCACCAGTGCTTGTGTGTGTGGGATGGGGCCTGGCTCTGGCCAGAGCGTCTGGAGGGGTGGGAGTGCAGTCTGACTGGGAAGAGTGTGGGGGATTGATTTCCCCCTTTGCAGGCTGGGTGGCTCCCTTGTACCCAGCAGCTTGGGCTCTGGACCTCCCCATGCCCCCCTAGACACCGTCTACAGAAGGCAGTCGTGGGGCAGAGACTGCCCACAGATTTGCATAATTGCACTGTTCCCTGAATAATTAATAAAGCTCTGTCCTTGCTAGGAGCAAAGTCTGCACCATTATGGATGGGTTTGCCATGGACGGGTTTGCCAGAGCTCTTCCAGGGGGCCATGGTTCCTGGACTCCTCTGCCTTTCCTGGCATGAAGTCCCCAGAGGAAGTGAGAGGGCCCTGGGCTGGGCAAGTGCTGGTATGTTCATGTGGATCCCAGAGGGTGTGTGCAGGGGTAGGGGTTGGCTGGGGCAGGGAAGGGATGGTGCTCGTTTCCAGGATCCAAAAGTGGGCGCTCTAGCACACAGTGCTTTGGGGTTCTTTATTTTCCCTGCTTTCTGTGGCCCCACAGCTTCTTTTTCTCTGAAGTATAATCAGCTGTTCTGGTAACCTGGAGGGAGCGGTGTGTGCCCAGAGAGTAAGAGCAGTGAGGGTGAGTGTCCAGGCAGGAGCAGGGGAGGGGAGGTATTTCTGTTAGGGGACCTTCTTCAGTCCCTCTGGGTTTCTGGGCTTGAAAGGTCAGGGGCAGACTGGGCGTGACTCCTGTTTGAGACGTCTAAGTCCCTTTTTCTGGTAAATGTTCCCTCTGATACATGGTCTTGCCTCCCTGCCATTCTAGAACAGGGAAATGAGGGGTGGCTCCACCCTGATGTGTAGTTGACATTGGGGAAAACCCTATGGTATCTCCAAGCCCCAGGTGCTCTTGGAAGGCCTTACTCTCTTCACTATTCCCCCCATCCATTGCCCAAAGCTTCCATAGGAATATTTCTCAAACTGGGTTCCACTGAACACATTCAGTGCAGGTGTTAATGAGTGCTCAGAATGAGGGGATGCCATAGTCCAAACAGGTCAAGGAAGCATCCAGTGAACAAAAGTAGGTTTCTTCGGTGCATGACCCCTTGGAGGACTTATTGTGCCAGTGTGCATCTGGGTCTACGGGGGATACAGAGGGCTCTGCTTCCCATCCACACAGGTTACCCAGAGTCTGTCTGCATATCTCCAGTAATGGGGAGCTCTCTCTTTGCCTGGAGCAGCCCCTGCCTCTGGGGGACAAGTGCCTGCTCTTCGAAACTCCCCCCTGTTGAGCTTCCCCAACCAATGTTTAGATGGCATTTTACCATTTCCCACATGGCCCTCCTGCTTGCTAGGGAAGTGGCAGAGCATGGACTATTCCATTTACAGATAAGGTAACTGAGACTCAGAAAGGGTAATAATCTCACCCAGAAAGACACAGAGATAGTATTTAAGCCCATGTCTGCCAACCTGATGTTCAGCTCTTTTCCTTTGGTCACCAAGAAACCATTTGTTCCCTGGATACATGTCAGTATGTTGACCAGGGTGGAGCTCCTCCAGCCCCTTTCCTGGGTGGTGTGAGAAAATGTCTGGGAGTTGGAGGCAGAAAGGAAGCTGAAGCCCCGGGTCATGGTTCCTTAGCTGTGGAGCCTGCCTTCAGAGCCATATGTGGATATGGGCATAAAACTGCCAGATGTCCACTCATCACATCATTCACGACTTTCACCCTTCCCTTCTCTTGCCACCTGTTTATAGGCTGAGGATGTTTGTGGTACCCCCAAAACTGGGTGAGCTCTCATCTTGGGCCAGAGGTGGTGGTGTGGGGGGTAGAGGAGGAGGGTCAGGGGACCAGCTGGCTTGTCTTTCTCCAGACCTTTCTGAGAGTCACTGGCCAAGTCCTGTGGATGTATGGGGCAGCCTGGGGTGAACCTGTGCCCAGCAGCCAGGCATGAAGTCTGCGCTGAGGCTGAGGCATGACTTCAGATCTTAGGCCACCTATTTTATGTCTCAGGAGTCCCCTTGGGTCATACCATACATCATTAAAAGGGACTATATTACCCCATTTAGTACCGCTATCCTGGTCCCAAAGAGAGTAAGCCACATAGGGGCTCCCTGGTGGACAGAATCTTGCTCTGCCGATGTGCAGACCTAGGTCCAGATATGACTCACCAACTTCCTGAGTGATCTGGGACAAGTCTCCTAATCTTGGAGCTTCCATCTCCTCATTTTTAAATGGGCACCACGATCACGACGCCTCCCTTCTAGGGTTCTGAGGTCTACCTGGGATTGTGTATGTTATGTGACATTTTATTGGATCATCCTCTCATCCCACAGACTCACATTTTCCCATGCTGTGCTTTTGAGCTTCTGTCTGAGAATCCTGCCAGCCATCCAACCCAACCCTCCCAGGGACCACCTCACCATATAGCAAGGGATGGCCCAAGACAGGCGTGAAATGATGTTTTTGCTGACATTCCTTCCACTTAGAAAATCAATATTCTGTGGTCTGCTTAATTGCTCTGTTGCTGCTAAATGAGTCATTATGGAGGGAAAATAGCAAATGCATTGTGAGATTAATGGGAGAAAATAGTTGGCAAATGACTTTGGTTTGCTTCCGAAACTCTGAGGTGTTACTCTGAGAAATCTGGAGAGCCACGCAAGGCCAAATCCCAGCAGCGGGCGGCTCTCTGTTGGGGTAGGGCACCAATTTGAACACTACAGGAACTGTAATTAGGAGTTCCTGAGTGGTCAGGCCAGGAATTGGCAATGGGAGGGAGCTCTGATGGCCTGATGTGGGGAAGGACCAGCATGGTACTGGGCTGGGTGGTGCAGTGGTGAGCAAAGCCAGCCTCAGCTTCTCCCCTAGTGGAGGAGACAGGCTAGAATGAAATTGTCACACAGGTAAATGTGTCACTGCAGTTAAGGCATGTGTCCTGAAGGCAGTGAGAGCCCTGATCTGCAGTGTTTCATCTGGTCGGTGCGGGTGAATGGCATCCCTGAAGAAGAAAGAAGTGAGCTGAGCTCTCAGGGAAGAGCTTTCTGGGCAGTGGAAGAACCCATGCAACCTGGGGAAGTGGGGGTGGGGTGTTGAAAGCGGACCTATTGCCTTAACCCTCAGCCATCCTTGGTAATGGAGATTTTCTCATTTTACATAAGAGGGAGCCAAGATTGAAGATGGTTAGAAGGCTTGCCTAAAGTCACAGGGCCCTGAAGTGGCAGAGTTCAGATTTGAACTTGGACCTGTGTTGTAATCCATGCCAAGGGACATGCGAGTCTGCTTCAGGGAGCTGGCCTTGGCACACGCTGCCCCATGGGTATCCCTGCAACCAGTGTCAAGGACCTCACTCCTGCAGGGCAGAGGCTGTATGGTGGCTGCCTGAGATTCTTCTGAGCTAGGGGGTTATGGCACTCCAGAAAGGGGGAGCCCCCAACAGCCACAAAGCCAGGCCTCTCTGCCTTACTGGGTCTTCACTTCTTCTTAATGGCAACATGATTTGTGTAATTATCTGATGATCAAAATGCAAAGTCAATGACTCCTCCTTGAGAAAACTCTGTAAATAATGTACTTCCCTCTCCCCTCATGAAGTGGTTTCCCTTATTCCCTGCAGCTGATCCCAGGGACTCCTCGGGGTCTCAGGAGTGGCAGCAGCAGACAGAGAGAGTCTAAGCATTTCCTGTGGGCACCAGGAAGGAGCATTGAGGGGCACCAGAGGTCATCCCTCTTTATATTAGTTCCTGGATAAAACTGATCATCACAGTGTCATGGGGATGTGGTCAAAAGATCCCGGAGCTCCCCCACCAAGGGTCCGATTCACAGGTCCAACAGTGGCTCCGGCATCTATATTCATGACAAGCCCCTAGGTGATTCTGAAACCCACTCAAGCTCTGAGTTCCCCTTTTAGAGGGTCCTATGATTCTGAGGGATGGTAGTGGTATGAGGGTGCATTGATCTTCCTGGGCTGTTGGGTTGTCAGCTGAGAGTAACCTCGGGGCTGGAAGTACCTCTGCCTGCTCCTAGCCTGGGGAGCCAGGCCACACTGTGCTCCTAGGGACACCAGTAGGGCAGAGCTGGATGGGCAGCCAAACCACGGGAAGAGGCAAGAACTCAGCCTCAGCAGGAACTCAGTACTTTGCTACTGCTGTTGGCTAGAAACCGAGTTTCAGTCCAAACTCAGGTCTGATTGGCTGTTCCCTGGCCCTTGCCAAATATCAACTGTAGTTTTCCCTGGCTATAGGCTAAGTGTTTGTGTGGTTGGTTGAAGAGTCCTGCCCTCTGTCCCGCTCAGATTCTATTCCCAAAAGAATTCTGCTTGACTCTTCAAGTCTGAGGGCAGTGAGGGGACCCACCTCTGTCCCAGTGCCCCAGGGTGCTGTCAGAGGGAGATGCCAATGGTGTTGTGGAGGTGGTGCCCTGAGGCCCTGCCTCTGCCTCCTTGGCCCAGGACCCTCCTTTCAAGGGAAAGCCAAGCAGACAGGACTCACTCAGGATGGCATTTCAGGGTCATCGTAGCAGCTCTGACTCTGAGTCTCGAATCCTGAGTTTCCTCATAGGCAGTCACTGTCCCTCTGCATGTGACAGCCTCAGGTCATCCTGAGCCCAGGCAGATATTGAAGTGGAAGGTGCCAAGTCAAGGCTTGTCCCTTACCATTTCATGGCCGTAGGGCAGATTTGAGATGAGAGTCTCACCACCCTCAGTCCTGCCCAGCTTAGGCACCCTGGGCACCATGCTTGTTTTCATGGGTGGACAATGGGCTCTCTTCTGAGCTTGGTCCGATAGCTCCCACCTTGGTCTTTGGCCAACCTGTGAAACGTGTTCCCCCACCGCATTCCTGGGCCTCAGAGCCACACGCTTCCCATGGTCATCCCTGCTGTCTCTCTCCCTGAGTCAGGGTGGCTACTTATTGGACAGGTTCTATAGCTGGGAGCAGGAACTTTGCCTCTGCTCCCAGCAACTCTCCAGAAGAGTTTCAGGGAAGGTGAGTCTCCCACAGAGCACGGCCTTGTATACACACGTGTTAGAGCAGACACTCATGAAGACAGCCCTGGATCCCCTCGTGAACCTGGGCCAGTCCTTGCTCTGTCCTCCTGCCCTCGGGGAAGCACCTCGAGCTGTAAGTTCACCTCTAGGCGATGCTACACTGTTCTCATGGTAGGAACTGCCAACTGCCCCATCGTCGGCAGCCCATGTCAAACAGAATTCTGGACTCTAGGCAGCTTACTAAGAGTTGGCCTGCTGAGCTACCCTGAATCAACTTAGATAGGATGGTGATGCCCATATGGCCTTTTATCCAGCTGGGTTGAAGCCACTCTTTGCACTAGTGGAAACACATTTCTACACATGAGAGGAAGCACTGCATCCTTTTTTGGTGCCTTTTTATAGAAAACTGCTGTATCTACCTCTAGCACTTGGAATCCGGATTAGTGGGTCCTGTGAGTCTGCCCCTGGGTGGATTCACTCAGGTTACACTCTTGTGTTTATCACACTGTTTGCAATTTACCTTAATGTGTCTCAGGGTGGACAGTATACTACTTAGCAGTACCCTCAGCGTTCTGACCTGAACTTCCCCTCCCCCTCCCAGCATGGTTGCTCTGACCCAAAGCTCCAGCTGCTGTGTCTGACCTGCCCGGTGACAGCATATGCTGGGCTCTGGGAAGAGGCCCTGGTGGGAGTCCACTGAGGTCCGTCTTTTCTTTTCCCCTCCCCCTCCAGTCCTGGGCTCCCTACTGCTCCTGATCCAGGCCCCTTAGTGAGGGCAGGCACCCCACAGTGGTAGGCAGTCTGCAAGATGAACCCGGGTTGTTGGCACTCCCAGCCCAGAAGCCCCAAGCCCCCAGCCTGGGTCCCTGTTTGTGCCGTGTGTGACTGGGGCTTGTGTCCAGCGTGTGAGGTGTGCCCAAGCCTTCTATCTTGACAGCCTTTCATGCTTGTGGCCCCCCACGAGGCCCTGACATGATGTGTTGGGGCTTTAGAAGGGCCAGGGACTCGGTGGGGAGGCCCAGGAGAGAGCGCCCCGTTTTCGATCAGTCTGCCTGTGCAGGCAGACTCTTTGGCGTGCCCGGCAACAGCTCCGCGCCAGCCTGTCGGCGTGGCCGTTGACAGCCTCGGGTTCTGACTGGCTGTGTCTCCCAGCTCCCTCACGCCCTCACTCCCTCCCTCGCTGGCTAGCAGCGGCTTCGCGGCATCCTCAGGCAGATGGTGCAAAGGAGGCGCGGGCTGGGGTCGTTGGACGCTGTGTGTCTGCCTGCACACTCCCATGTGTGGGTGAGGTCACCTCCCGGTTGTCATCAACATACGCTGCTCAGGGTTGGGTGCCATTCAAGATCTATCTGCAGGGACAAATAAGCCCAGCTTCTAGGTCTTAACAAGTCCCTCGGGAGTCTCCCGACTCTCATCCTTACTGCATCACCCACTCCCTGGAGCCTCCAGGCCCCGGTCCCCCCTGTTGACTCACACAGACACCGCAGGCAGATGCTGGGTTGAAGTCTCAGCACCACCACTTGTCAGCTCTGTGACTTTAGGAAACTTGCCGAACTCTAAGATGGGGGTGAATAGCAGTTGCTGTCTCCAGGTTGTGGCAAGGAGTCAGTGGGCCCTGCTGCTGCATGCCTGGCAGGGTACCAGGCACACACCAGGCGCTTGAGCTGAGTATCCCTGTGTCCTGGACCCGGGCTCATGGTGTATCCTCTGTCCGGAATGCCACCTCTTCTTCCCCTTTCATTCCTACCACACCTGGCTTTCAGATCCCAGTTCCTTCTGTTGACAGCTGGCCCTGGTCCCCCTCCCTCAAATCCAGGTGGACTTTAAGATCTTCACTGTGCTCCCATTTTTGGTGGCTGATTTCTGTGCTTTACGATTGGGTCTGCTCCCCCTGGTAGCAAGGGGGCTTTCTGTGGGTATCACTTGCAGTCTCTTGAGCTGCACTTGTCCTGCCCCCCTGGTAGAACAAAGCAAGACTTTAGAGGGATGAACCTACCTGTGGTCGTCCCCTGCCCCTAAGTAGAGCATGAGACCAAGCCCATTCACAGGGACTTAGAGTGAGAAGTCATAGAGATCCCTTTGCAGATGGGGAAGCTGAGGCCAAGAGGGAGGAAGACACATGGAGACCCTGACCTACCTCTTTCTGTATTTCTTTGCTTGAGTAGGGTGGAGGAGTTGGGCCAGCCCTCAAGGAATCAGGGAGGGCTCCGCAAAAGAAGTGACAGGAGTTGAGGCTTGAAAGAGGGCAGATTCATCAGGTGGCCAAGGGAGAAAAAGTCCTTTAGTGGGAGGAAACCCCATGAGCAAGTGCCTAGTGCTCAGAGGAGGAAACCTTCTATTTTGGGGGGGATGTGAGACTGGTACGGGGTATGGGAAAGGGCCTGGACACTGGGAAAATAGCAAGCGGCTCAGAATGGTAGCAGCAGAGGTAAGGAGAGGCAGAGTCAGAGGAGTGAGTTGGACGGGGCCAGGACCCTGGGCATGCATGCGTGCTGGATTGGATTGGGGAAGGGCAGGCCCAGGGATGAGGGTCCCCTCTGTGTCAGGTGCTTTGTCTTTTGTGCTCACAGTGATCTGAGTGGTGTGCTTGTTTAGAGGTGAGGAACTGGGTGCAGAGAGCTCAGGCAACTTGACCAAGGTCTCAAGGGCTATTAGGGGGTAGAGCCAGAAGGTGAATTGCTGGCAGCATGACTCTCAATTCCACTGGTGGCCACCACCTGTGGGGTTGGGGTGGCATCTCCTCTTGGGGGGCTGGGCCCAGTAGTCTACTCCCCAAGCAGGTGTGGGGGCCACTAAGAGAGAATCTGTAAAAGGTGTGGCACAGAGTCTGGCCTACGCAGGCGTCATGGTACTGTTGGGTCCCAGGCACATATGTCCAGGTGCACATGGGCCCTCTGCGAACCAACTTGCTAATCAAGCCAGTCAGCTCTGTTTAACTAGGTCTGTTGGGAAATGGATGGGATGCCAGGCAGCCTACAGCTGGGCATCACCAACTCTGGCCTCTGCTACCCGGAAGGCAAAAGGTGAGGCTCTTAGAAGACCTGGTTCCCTCTCCCCCATGCCCGGGTCCCACGGCATTCTGGTCCTTACTTCCTTGTAATTCTTATGGTATGACAGTTGTTCCTGTGCCCTGTTGAAGGGCAAACCTGTGGAAAGGCCCCAGGCCTCTTCTCCAGGCCTCTAGCACCTAGCACACAGCCTGGTACACCGCAGGCGCCTGGTGAATGTTTGTGTTGTGAAAGATGCATCGAGCACCTACTGCATGCCAGGCACTGGAGTAATTAAGTTTGGCGTGGCACTTTGTGATTCACAGAGCTCCTCCGGGTTCCCTAAGGAGGATGATTGTGTCGGATCAGATATTTATTTCCCTAGTTTCCAAAGGGAAACTGATGCTCTGAGAGAGGAGGTCACATCTGTCAGCTAGGGAGGGGCAAAACCGGGCCCAGCTGCTGCCCACTCCCCACTTCCCAGGCAGTAAGTGCACTCTGGGGGCTGCCAGCTGTTTCTTTCCAACCACTGTGAGTGAGAGATGGCACTTCTTGTCTAGCAGGGAAGCCAGGCCAACAGAGAATTTGTATCCTGGGAAGCAGAGCTCCTGGGGGGCCGCAGCAGGCTCCTGGCTCATGCTCCGTGCTCCACCCAGCAGATCAGGGTTTCCTCTGCCACTGCCGGCAGGAGCTGGTTGTTGGGGACAATTGTCTGTGTTTGGGGTAAGTCAGAGCCAAGAGAACAAAGAGAACCCTTCCTCCCAATGTGACTCTGACCTTGAAAGCCCTGTGGGGTTTCATTTACTCGAAAGAAAAAGGGAAGAGTTGGTTACCAGCTTCAAAGAGGGGCAGACCTCCCGCAGATGGACATTGAGGAAACCTTGACTTTGTGAGTTCTTGCTGCCGAATTTCTCCTTTACAGTGTCACAAAAGTCCTGGGATCACTGTCCCAGGTCTGGCCAGGAATCCAACCACCTTTTTTAGATGGTAGGGAGATGCTGGGATCTCTGCTCTCACTTTGACTAGGCTCTAGAAGGCACAGCTTTTGAAGCAAAGATCAAATAACAATGTGAGAGATCTGGATACCATCAGAAGGCTTCCCCCAGAGTCCCCACTGCAGGTGTTCCTGACTGTGGAAGGGGACCCCGGGAGTGAAGGGCATTGTTCTATGCCTGCTGGGGGTGTTGCAGGGACAGGAAATCTTGGGCACAGTGTGGTAGCACGTGTTTATTCATTTTTCCAGAATCAGTAAGCAAGTCCCTACTGTGTGCCAGGCACTGTGATCCTGGGGGAAGGCTTGGTGTGCTGTGTGTGTGTCCTGACGTGTCCTGGCTGAGGCCATGCTCGGCTGTAGTGGCAGCTGTGGTCCTCTGGAGAGGACACGTTCTGCCAACGGGGTGGCAGCCCCTGCGCTATGGCACTGGGCATTTGGTGGCAGGCCTTTGGATTCGTGAGAGAAGCCAGAAATCTAGAGTTTTTGTGTGACATTTGAAATTTCACATCTTTAAATGTTGGCATTTGATTCAAAACTTAAAAATGTCAAACACTTGTATAGGCTAAACAAAACATGAATGTTGACCAAATACAGCTCATACTCTTTCGTTAGAGACCTTTATCTTAAAGGTTGACTAAAACCCAGATGGGCAGAGGAGAGTCCGCAAGTCCTGCCCACTGTGGAAGCCTTGGTCGCTCTGGGCAAGTGGATATGCTGTAGGCCTGGCCCGTGCTGCTTCCAGCTGTGTCTATGCCCTCCTCCCGGAGCTTCCGCCCAACTCTGTCACATAAACAAGAGGTTTCGGCCAGGTAAGAGCTCAGGGAGGAAAGGTTATGTTTAAGAGAAACACCAGGACACGTGGTCTCCTGATCTGTGGCAGAGGTGTAACCACACAGCTATGAAAGGGGCCGCCCCACCCATGCCTGTGCCCACATGTGACCTCCCTGTCATTCACCTCTGTTCCCCTCCAGTCATGGCTCCTGTGGGTTCTGGTGGGGGAGGCCTTTCCAGAACCTCCAAGCCTTCTCCCTCCCCACCTGCCCCTCCCCTGCAGGGTTCCTGCCTTTCAGAGCCTCATCTGGAGGTCTTCCTGTTCAGGCCTGCAGACTTGACTTTCCCCTTTTGTCCATTCTGCCTGTGGCTCCCTCTATGGTCCATATTTGAGTTTCTTCCTAAATGACTGCCTGCATCATGGTCCTTTAGATTGTCCTGGAATTTGTCCAGGAAGCTTTTTGAGCCCCTGCCATATGCAGGGCCTTGGGCCCAGGCCAGAGAGGTGACTGAAGCCCAGGACACCCCTGACTGGGGTAGTAGACTGACACACAGACAGCTGGCAGGCATCCAGCTCCAGTGTCTGCGAAGGAGAGTGAGCCAGTGTGGCCGGGGTAGAGGCAATGTGGTCCTGCCAGCTCCATGTGCCTGTGTCTGAGGTGGGGGCTCCTGGCTGGTTTCCCTCCTTGCCTCCTCCCACCCTTGCTCTGTCCTCTCTGAGGGGCAGGGTGGCCGGTGACAGCACTTGGCCTTTCGGAGCTCATGGGGGGCCCTATGAGAGGATTGGTAGCCAGTGCTTGCCAGATTCCTCACCACAGCCCTCTCACTCCATTGTTCTTTACTTTTCAGTCTTTTTAATATAAAGATAATTAAAAATACAAGCATAGAGTACCACATTCCAGGCAGTGTAAAGAAGAAGATGACACTTCTGCACCACTGCCGCCACAGAACCTCGCACACCGCCAAAAGCCACTACAAACTGTTGGCAGGGACTTTTTCTGCAGGCTTTTTCCCATGGCTCATGAAATACTCTTATCTATGCCTCTGTGCTTGGGACATGCTGCCTAGTGTACTCCATCCAACCCCCTTGGCCTGCAGCAGAAAGAGGATGGGGATCCTGATCGCTCTGGCCCAGAGCTCTCCCTCCCAGCACCCGCCCCCTTCAGCCCCACAGCGTTGGGGCTAGTGTGGCTCTCCGGGGACTTGTTCATGGTTGGGGAGGAAGAAGGCGTGATCTTCTCCCAGCAGCACCACACAGACTCAGAGGCCATGGCTGCCCCTCCAGCAGAGGAGGGACGCAGGCAGACTAGCTGTCCCAGGGCTTCCAGAGCAGACCGGGCTCTCCCAAGGGTCCTTCAGGATTGAGTTATTTCTGTTTTTGCTCACCTGTGCTGTCCCTGGGGACAGGGACAGCAATCAGCTGCAGTCCCTGCCTTCCCTGGAAGAACTCCCAGCCAGTGATGGGAGAGGCACCTGGTGCCTAGTAGAGACCGGCTCTAGAGGAGACCACACCACACCTTGGAGCCTCACCCTGCAGGAGTATGTTGGGGCTGGGGGCAGCCAGGTCCAGGGAGGAGTGCGGCCTCAGAGAAGCTCCTGGAGGAAGTGGTTAGAAGCCAAGACTAGGAACCCTGGTTTCACCTGAAGGGACGTGCAGTACTGCCCTCTCTGCAGGTGATAGACTGGATGGAAAGAACTCTGACATCTGTGCCATGCAGATGCTTGGAGCTGTCATGTGGTTTGGAGTACGGCGTTTTCCCCACAGAGGCTCTGTGTGGATTAAGACCAAGGGTGGTTGAGGACTGAGTCCAGGACGCAGGCAGAAGAGGGCACCAGTGTTGGGGTGATGAGGATGTTGACAACAATGAGGATGGTGATGGGACAAGAAGCAGTTTGAGGATTCGCCTTGTGCCAGCACCATACTGCTTGCTGCATCCTGCCACCACGGCCACCTCCGTCTCCCACCTGGACCCTGCACTGAGCCCTAGGCTAGTCTCCCCACTTCCACCCTTCCCCCTTTCAGTTCTTTCTCCACTGGCACTGGAGCAGTCTTTGAAAATAACCCCCTGGCTGCCCACCCATTCCTACTTGGACTCAGCCCTCTCTTTGGCTCCTGCTTGGGCAGCTCCTGACTCCCTTCCCACCTGTTTCCCCACTGCCCCCATTCCCTGTCCCTCGTGTGTGCCAGCCACAATCTTTGTCCTTGTTGTTCCCTCTTCGGGGACACCCCCTCTCTGTCCACAAGCCCATATGCCTTGCTCCCTCACTCTAGTCAATTCCAACCACCCTGTCACACACAGCCCCCTTCCCCCGCTCCAACCTGGCCCCTGCTCCGCGTTCCTTTCTAGCACTTGAGTTCACCTGGTGTGTTTGGGTACTTCTCCAACACTGGACTATAAGATCCATGAGAGTAGAACATTTTTGTAGGGCCTGACATACAAGGTTGGTGAATGAACACATAGATATATTTCACTTACTCATACTCCATGATGTAGGCACATTGCTGTCCACATTTTACAGATGAGGAAACTCAGGGAGATGGTCTTACCAGCCTAAGGTCATACAGCTGCAGCAGGTCAGAGCCAGGATTTGAGCCCAGTGCCTGTGGCCCCAAGGCCCTGTCTCAGCCAGTAGATACTTCCACCTGTCCTTCAGAAGGACAGGAATGGGAGGGGGTCCAAAAGGATGGATCTTTTACCCTGGGAAAAAATAGAGGGGTGGGGCCAAGGAGGGAGTGAGCCGTGGGGGTCAGAAAGGGCCAGGTCAGGACTGGGAGTCTCTGCAAGGTGGTCTCTGAGGAGAGCGTCCCTAGGCACCAGCCACTCCCAAAGACCAGCTGCCTCCAGGCCTCTTGTGCTGGCTCTGGTTCCTGGCACGATTTCTGTTTCCCAGAGGAGCTCAGGCCTGGCCCAGCTTCCCAGGGTGGAGAAACACATGGTGAGTGAGTGTGTGTGTGTCCAGCCTTGCTGTTTGCGTTGTCGTCACGTCTCCTTAATCAGCCTATTTCTGGGAGCGATGACTTCATCTCCTGTGATTCTCTACACAGCCATTGTCAGGCGTCCGTGGAGAGCTTGGGCCTGGCACCATCCATATTCCCCTAATGAGCCAGGGCAGGGAGAGCCAGTTGGCGGACCCTGGACTTTGCTCCAAGGGACTCCACTGCCCAGGGTCCTCCTGAGATCTGGCCTCCTTGACCTTGGAGCCTGGTACAGCAAGTTCTATCCAGCGTTTCCTGTGCCCCTCTGTGTACTCTGCCAGGGGCAGGGGTGGTCACACTCAGTCTCTGCCCTCAGGACTCCTACTGGCTGGAGGAGGCAGATGGGTCCACAGACCCTATATGAGAGGTGGGCAGAGAAGGGAATGAGGATACCACCAGGCTCAAGGAAGCCTCCATGGAGCTGGTGGTTAGGCCGCAGGGTGAATGAAGGTGAAGTTGGGTGGAAGCTCCCTTGAGGAGAGGTGGGGAGGGGCTTGCAAGCAGGCCAGGTGGTTGTGTGTCGCTGGCCACAAGTGGTTGTATGTCAGGCCTGGGGAGCGGCAGGGGACAGAGGGAAAGGTAGTGGGAAGGAAGTAAGGTATATACTTGATCCTGGAGGTAGCTGGGAAGGATTTTAAGAGGAGATGGGATCTGGTCACATCTGCTATTTTAGAAGCAGTTCTTTGACTGTGTGTATGTGGGTGAGCATGGGAGGGTGGAATATTGTAAAAGATGTACAGTATTTGGTTTCCTGGCATCCAACTCCTAAAATCCTTAGAATCTCTAAAGTGATGTCTTTATTATGCTAGTGAGTTGACTGGTGCTGGCAATCCCTAGGTAACTTTAGGTTGGAGGCTGGTCACTGGAAAAACCGAGGCAGGATTAGAGGGTTGGGACTTTAAGTCTCACCCCAACCTCTGGAAAGGGGAGAAGTGCTGAAATTGACAGATCACCAGTGGCCAGTGGTTTAATCAATCATGCTTACATAATGAAGCTCTTATAAAAACCCGAAAGGGCTGGACATGGTGGCTCACGCCTATATTTTGGGAGGCCAAGGTGGGAGGATTGCTTGAGCCGAGGAGTTTGAGACCAGCCTAGGTAATATAGCGAGACCTCAACTCTACAAAAAATATCAAAATATTAGCCAGGCATGGTGTATGCCTGTAGTCCCAGAGGCTAAGGCTGCTGTGAGCTGTGATTGTGCCACTGCACTCCAGCCTAGGCAACAGAGTGAGACCCCACCTCAAAAACAAAAGGACAGGATTTGGTGAGCTTCCAAATGGCATATGTGGTGGCTCCTGGAGGCAGGGGGTGGGGAGGGAGCACTGCACCTCTTCCCCCACGCCTCTCCCAGTGCATCTTTTCATCCTAACCCCTTGGAAGTTCCCTTATAATAAACCAGTAAACAGGCCAGGCTCGGTGGCTCAGCCTGTAATCCCAGCACTTTGGGAGGCCGAGGCGAATGGATTGCCTGAGCCCGTGGATTCGAGACCAGTCCAGGCAACTTGGTGAGACCTCGTTTCTATAATAAATAAAAAAAAATTAGCCAGGTGTGGTAGCATGCACCTGTGGTTCCAGCTACTTGGAAGGCTAAGGCAGAAGGATCTCCAGAGCCCAGCAGGTCGATGCTGAGGTGTCCATGAGTGTGCCACTGCACTCCAGCCTGGGTGACAGAGTAAGACTCCAACTCAAAATAATAATAATAATAATGCCAGGCACACTGGCTAACACCTATAATCCCAGCACTTTGGGAAACCAAGGTGAGAGGATTGCTTGCGCTCAGGAGTTCGAGACCAGCCTGGGCAATTTGGTGAGACCTTGTCTCTACAATAAATCACAAAAAATTAGCTGGGCATGGTGGTGAGTGCCTGTAGTTCCAGCTACTTGGAAGGCTGAGGTGGAGGGATCACCTGAACCCAGCAGGTCAAGGCTGTGGTGGCTGTAAGCATGCCACTGCACTCCAGCCTGGGTGACAGAGATTTCAACTCACAAAAACAAACAAACCAGTAAACATAAGTTTTTTCCTGAGTTCTGTGAGCCACTCTAGCAAATTAATTCCATCCAGTGAGGGGTCATGGGTACCCCAGTTTATAGCCAGCACAGGTAAAGAAACCTAGGGTTTGCAATTGGCATCTGAAGTAGGCTGGTGTGTAGTCTTGGGGACTGAGCCCTCAACCTGTCGATCTGAGGCTCTCTCCAGGGAGAGTGTCAGAACTGAACTGAATTAGAGAACACGTGGCTGGTGTCCCATGCAGAACTGCTTGCCTGGTGTGTGGGGAGCCTCACCCCAATCTGGTGTCTGAAGTCTTTTGGTTTGTGAGAATATAAAAGGAGAAATAATCAGGTTTCTCTACAGAGGTGTCTGGAAGGAGGAGGAAGCAGGCAACTGAGAGCCAGCCCTGCATTCCCCTTAGTCCTCAGGGAAAGGGTTTCTCCCTGCCTTCTCCTCTCCCAGACTGCACTTCAGGAACTGGGCCCAGCCAGCTGCCAGGAGCTCCTGGATGCCCATGGGGCAGCAATGGTGGGAGCTGGTGGCAGCGGGGGTTTAGGGTGGTCTCTGAAAAATATTTTGTTGGACTTGGGCAGTTCTGAAAAGCCGCAGAGCCTCAGTCCCCAAAGGTACATCTCCTGTCCAGCTCTGCGGGGGTAGGGGAACAGGATAAGTGATCACTGGCAAGATGCAGTGCTGTGAGGGAACGTGCATTGTGTCTCACTCTTGGTCAGGACACTCATTACCCCGCCCACTCTCCATCTGGGGATCCCTTGGGCTCCACCTAGGAGCAGATACACTAATATAACCATTCAGGCTCCTGGTAAATCCCAGCCCCAGCACTTTCCGGCTCTGTGGCCTTGAACAGGTGACTCAGCCTGTCTTGCACTTTAGTTTCCCTCTCTGTCAAATGGGGACAATAAGTGTGTCTACTTCTGAGGCTATCTGTGAGTATCAATGTTTTTAAAAAGGGGAGGCTTAGCAGAGTGCCTACACATAGAGAAGCCTGGTGTGCCTTTGCAGTGGCAGTAGCAGTGGGGCGGGGCAAAGGTGAAGGTGACTTTCTTTACCATAATTGCCATGGCTCCCTTGGGTTGCAAAAAGCCAGGAATGGGGGGAGTGAGGAGGACTGTGGGAGGTGAGCCTGGTTGGAGGATTGAAGACGTCTGGGTCCTTGTCCTCACCACTTTATGACTCAGCTTTCTGAGCCTCAATTTCTGATCCCAAGGAAACAGTGAGAAAGGGAATGATGGAGGCTCGGGCGCAGGGGGCAGGTGAGGAGCTAACATGTCTGTTAACACTTGTGTATTTCCTCTTCCTGCAAAGCTGGGAATCAGCTGCTTGCCTGCCTGTCGGGCAGGCATCCAGCAGGGAAATGCTTTGAAAGGAGCCTTCTCAAGCTGGGGGTGGCTAGGTTCTCCCACCTCCTTCTCCCACATAGAGCCATCTGCTTTCTTCCTTGTCCCTGAGCCACCGCCCCGCATCCTGTGCATGCCTTCACTGTTCTAACTGTTCAGCGTTGTCTTTTTTGGTAAGGAAACAGTTCAGTTCAGCAAACATTTCTTGAGCGCCTGTTGTCAGCTTGGGTTTATATGTTGGGCCCAAGGATTGCAGGGTGCTTAAAGTATGAATGCCACTACCAAGGTGGAAGCAAGGTTGGTGAATTGTTTTTAAAGGTCTGGATGTGAAATCAGCAACCCTGGGATGTGCAGCTCTGGGATCTAGGGCCCTGCTCTTCTCCTGTGGGCCTGTGGGACCTTGGGCCAATCATGGGCCTCTTGAAGTCTCCGATGCTGCCTCGTGGTTCAAAGGCTCTGTGATCAGTTTTGGGTCAACTTCCTCTGTGTGCTTCTTAGGTAGAGAGGTCTGTGCTAAGTCCAGTTTCGGGGCACAGCCAGAAGGCAGACTCCAGAGGTAGGAGACTGATCTGAGTTTGAGGCCAGTTCCTGAGATCTCTCTAAGACTGGGTTTTCCCAGATGTAATGTGGGTATTAGGAAAAGCCTGCAGCACATAGGGAACTCATGGGTCAGACGAATGCGGCTGAGACCCTCTTCTTAAACCCAGGACCTGCTCCATGCCAGCCCTCTAGAGCTCCTTGTGGCAGGGGGGGCCAGTTAGTGCCCATACCTGAGAGGAGCCGTGGGGGAGGGGACTGCAGCTGGCCTGGGAGCCCCCAGCTGAGCCGCAGACAACTCTGGGTTGGACGGGCTAGACAGGGACTCAGATGGTGTAAAACCTCCTTAGTTTGAAGAGGTACTGTGTGGAACTCCATCTTTCTTTATGAAGAACATGTTTGCTAATGATATTAGTAGTGTAAACAAGATTTGGGGTGGTGGACAGCCAGGGGAAAGGGGTTATTTAAACACACTTCAAAGAACACCCTTCTCCAGCTTTTAAGAGCATCATTTGCATATGTAATAACTGTGCTAGTTGTCGGTGGCTTCATCTGTTACCTACAAGTTTGCCTGGTTGTGTTACATTATTGTAATCTTCTGGTCAGAATTCTCTGGCGTGCTTTTTATTAAAGATAACAACAACAATAATCATAATGCTTGGCATTTTTTAGTCCCTTGCTATGTGCCAGGCATCCTACCAGGTACTTAACAGTGATCATCTCATTTAATCTTCACAACAGCTCTGTGTCCCAAAGACTCTTATCTCCTGTGTCCAGAGGATGAGACCTAGGTATAGAGAGGTAGGTAACTTCCTTGGGCTCACATGGTCAAGAGTCAAGAAGGAAATGCTAGCTCACAGGCCCTTTCCACTTTGGGCTTTAGCTCTCTGGGACACTTGACACATGTCCTCACCTTTTATTGCTAAGCTTTCTCTTTCTTATTTGGTCATCTCAGAAACCCTCATTTTGCTGAAGAGGAAGCAGAAGGCATAGGAGGGAGTTAGGGGCTGGGCAGGAGGTGAGCCAGGGTCCCCTAATATCTAGGGCAAAAACCAGGCCCTGCATACCCACCCACCTTCCTACAATATGGGGTGGGACAGCAGCCCACCCATGTTCTCCCCTGGAAGGAGTCCAGCCTTGCAGGGAAGATGTCCCTCACCTCTGCTACTCAAGTAGGGCTGGGCCTGGCCTCTTGGCCACAGGAGATTGTCAGGCGGTAAACAGGTGGGAGGACCCTAGCATGTCATAAACTGCTTCGCACACTTGGCACACATCATTAAATTGGAGGTAGTATACCTGTGGCTGGTGGCCAGGTGTTTCCTACAGGTTTCATTTGGTCTGATGGGGCAGGAAGGTTTTATTGGTTTGTTTGTTCAAAATCAGTTACCAACACATACATCCCTAAAGCACTTACCTTAAACATTCAACTGAAAATTTAGATTTCTGACTCTCTTAAAAAAAAAAGAAAGTAAAAGACAGATGTGGCAACAGTGGGACCACATTCTTGTCGGGCAAAGAATTGGTCTCTTCGATTTACCCCAGACTCCTTTCTTCCTGGAAGTTTCCTCCCAGCAACCCTGGGAGAGTGTGGGTGCGTGAGGGGTTGTAGTGCTCCCATTCTACAGATGAGGAACATGGGGCTAAAGGGGACCAGCTTGGCTACTCCACAAAGCTGTTGGTGAGGCCAGGACATCAGCCTCCATCCTTGACATCTACCCTGTGTGGTTCTCACTCCACCTCACAGCCTCTCAGCCATGCTCGACCCCCACTGGCTGCCAAGGAAAGAAAGAAACCTTTCACAGGCCTAATGACTAAAAAATAACCAACAGTAAGCCCGGGAAACTGTTCCTATCTCCCCCCTCTCCTTCCACCCTTCCTGAGGCTGGAGGGGACATGGGAAACCTATTCATTTAAACTCAATTATTTTCGTGAAGACAGAACAGAACTGAATTGGGTCAACGGCTGTAGTTGCTGTGCTCAGCTGTTTCCCCTGCAACACCATCACCCAATGGTCTATTGCTGGATTCTGTGCTGCCAGGCTCACCAATTTTAACTACACATTGGTGGCCCTTCCTTGACAAGCTTGGCTCAAGAAGAGAGGAACTGGGGAGTGAAACCTGCCACCCTCTGCTCAGTCACCCACCAGACTGCAGGAGAGGGTCTCTGGGCCAGTATAGGTGCTGGAACCATGTGCTCACCACCTCCTGGCACCCAGGCTTCAGGGATTAGGCGTTTAATGTCCTAGCACCTGTCTATAGGGGAGGTGTGTCTGCAGCAGAGTTTCTGAAGATGAGAAAACTGAAGCTCAGAAGAAATTAAGTGTGTGTTGGAGAGGCAAGCCTTGGAGTGCAACTGTAGTTGTGTGACTTGGATCAGAGAACTTGACTGCTCTGCATTTCTGATTCCACATCTATGATGAGGCATAACATGGCACACCTCCCGGGGCTAGGCTGTCCTGAGGTAAATGGGTTGTATTGGGCCTGCCCTGAGTTAACCCCCGGGAAGTGAGAAGTGCACCGTGTGATGGGCACAGAAGTGGCGGGGGACACAGATCTCAGGAGAAGGATGTGCTGGGACATCCCCTTCCTAGTTCCCCGCTCCCACACCAGAAGTGTTCCATAGTCTTTCTAGGCCTCTGCTGGGCCCTGCGCTGGATGCTTTTCAAAGCTTCCTCTGGGCCCACAGCCTGTGACATGTATTTTTGTGCTCCTAATGCTTGTGTACCTTCCCCTGTCCACCAAACTGCCAGCTTTCTGAGGGCAGACCTGATGTCCTGTTCACCTGTGTGGTTCCTGGTAGCACTCCTTTCACAGCTGGTGGCCTCGGACTGGTTGTTTAGCTTAGTGGATCTGTTTCCCCATCTGTAAAATGACCCATGTCATGGGAGGAGGTTAGTGAATTTCGGACATGGCAGCACTGTGCCAGATGTCTGTGTGGAACCGATGTGGGGACAGTGAGAGGAGACCAAGTCAGGTTGCCCCTCCGCCCCCTGAAGCAGGGACTGTCTAAAGGGAGGGGCACAGTGGTTGACCATGTCATCTTGTGGCAGAATTGCTGTCTGAGGACATGGAGAAGTGGGGGCAGAGTGATGGCCTCTGGCCTCCCCTCCTCTCCTCCATCTTGCAGCAGAGAGCTGAGTGTTCCACAAAAGTGGACTGCACCGCCTCACAGTTATCTGACAGCCTGCTGGTGGGGCCGGGGCAGGTTAGGAATTCCCACAACCACAGACCTCCAGGCATGCAGGTTCCAGTGCCTGGTGTTAGATCTCTTCTTTGGGGTCAACCTGGGGATGGAGCAGGATCCCTCTATCTCATTCCACCCCCTGATGTTGTTGCTGGTCCCAGGGTTGGGGGTGAGTAGGGGGACTGTAGGGGGAGATTTGAATTCCCTGACTTTTCAGGAAGCATGCTTGTGAACTCAGGCATCAGGCCTGGTGTAGATGTAGTGTGGTTCTGGTTGAGTGGAGGCAGGCCTGGGGGGCTGGGCAGCAGGTGACCTAGGCGGTGACACAGAGCCTAGACTCTGGTGGGAGCCCAGTGAGGGTCTTGAGGTCTCTGGGGGCCAGGGCTTAGGGACAAAGGGGACGGCGTACAGGCTGCCCCCAGCATATCTTGCAGTGAGGCCAGCAGTCACAGGCTCGTCAACTGTAACCGAGCCCTTTCCCTTACCTTCTGGTCACATCCAGGCCCTGGCACACTGCGCTGGGTGTTGCCCAGCATTTGGCATTGTGACAGCCAAGAAAGAAAACTGCTGACCGCATCTCATTGCTCGCTCGAGTAAATTTACTCTATATTTTTCAGAGGAGGTGTCGCATGGGTGGGAATTTACTCCCACTAAATGTTTTGAAGGAAACATTACATTTTTGGAGTGAACATGTGTCAACATCACTGTGGGGGAAAGGTTCCAGGATTCTCTGCCAGCTGAAGTCATCACCACAAGTCACTGGTTGGGAGCCTGGCAGATGGGGTGATGCCACCAGGCTGGTAGTGGGGCTGAGGTGGCCAGATGGGCAGGAGGGAGGAGGGGTCTGAGCCAGGAATGGAGTAGGTGGGGAGGAGGAAGGGAGGGAGGAGGCTGTGGACTGACGGTGTGCATTAACCACCCACACAGCTCAGGGCAAGGTGAGAGGGAGCTCAAGGGGCAGAACAGAGAGCAGAGGCTCTGGCATAGTGAGCACTGGCAGCTCAGGCCAGGCAGGACAGGCTGGGGCCAGAGCTCTGAGGGGTCGGAATCCCAGCTCCCACTGGTAACTAGCTGTGTGACCTTGGGCAACTTTCCCAACCTTTCTGTGCTTCTGCTTCACTTTTAGTGAAATGTAGCGTGGAGACCCACCGCTTATAGCTCTTGGGAGAATTAAAGGAGACAGTGTGTGTAAAATGCCTAGCACTGGGCCTGGTGCATAGCAGGTGCCAGGACACGTTTGTTTGTTGGTGATGATCAAGCCACACAGACATGAATATGCCTACATAAATTAACAGTTGGTACACTGAAACTACCGCCTGAGTTGGCCCTCAGTCTGGTACCAAGTTTGTGTTCTTACTTTCAGCTAAGCACACAGAAGAGTTATGCTCACAAGGGCTCCTCTCCCAGGACGTGAGCACGTCTTTCTCCCAGGGGATGTACAAGCACTGCCTGGAAAGGATGACAGTCTCGGGGAGGACTCTCACACTCCAGGAATGGGGAGCTTTTTGAGGGAAGAGGGTTCCAGAGTCCTCACAGAGCCTAGCCCAGTTGGTGAGGACATCTGCAGATCTGAAAGAATATGAGGCCTGGAGCCCTGACCTGCAGTGTGTGTATGCCTGTCACACACGTACTGAGTCTTCAGGCCCTGAGGAGCCAGAGATGAGCAGACCCCAAGGAGGGCCCGGCAGGGCAGGGTGGAGAGGGGAGTCAGGCTGGGAACTCAGGGAGGGACTGTGTGTTTTCCTGTGCCTGTAGACACTGGGAGGGCTTTCCTTATCGGGGACAGTTGAGCAGGGCCTTGGAAGATGAATGAGAATCAGAAAGGGGGCAGGTGGGGAGCCCAGCGGAAGCAAGGGTGGGCCGTGAGGAAGGGCAGGCCATGCATGTGGAAGAGCAGAAAAGGAGGACCTCGTGGCTGGCAAGGCCTGGCATAAAGGCAAGGGTGTGCCAGCGGGGAGATCCTAACGATCAGGGCAGCCAAATCTCTGCTTGCCCCATGACCACGGGGATGCTGGAACCAGGAGTGACAGGATCAGAGCAGCTTCTGAACTTCTCTGAGAATGGTCACTGCATACTTTTATGTATTACTAAAGATAACTCTGAAAGGAGCCTGAAGGGGTTGTTTAGATCTCGGAGTTGGGCCTGGGAGGGTACGAGAAGTGACTTATTCAAGGTCAGACAGCTGGTGAGTATGGCAGTCTAACCTGGGATGGACATCTTCTGACCCCCAGACGCAGGCTCATTTCTTGTTAGCTTGTGACTCCTTCCTATGACCGTTGTCATGCAGAGCAAGAGCCCTGTCTGTCATAGGAACCTGTTTTGTTATAACAAGATATCAGAACTATGAGTATCAACCAGCAGGGGATGGTTTCCTGCCTGGGAGAAATATAGGAAGACTTCCAGGAGGAAGCAGTATTAGAATTGAGGGAAACAAGAAGGGGCGAGTAATAGGTGCAAAAACAGTTGTCTGGGGTGAGGCACACTGCTTTCAGGTATAGTTGGGTCAACTTGTACAAGTCACTTAGCTACTCCAGACTTGATTTCATCTGTAAAGTGGGTACAGTATCTGCCTTGCCTATTTGTTGCCATGATCTGAATCAGTGGGAGAAGGCCTGGCTTGGAGCCTGCACCCTGGAGGAGGTGCTTGGAGGTGTGATATGTGGAAGATGTGTTTCCCCCTCCCTGTTGTCTTGACTGCTCTGGATTTTTCTAAGAATATAGTCTCTCCTCTTCCCCACTAGGAAATGTTATTAAGACATTGGATAAATGGAGATGAAAGCTTGGAGGAGAAATCTCTCCTCAGATGGAAGGGGGCGGATCCCCTGTGAGTGCACATCTGGCTAGGAGCCTTGCAGGTGGTAGGGGGAGCCTGGGAGCCTACTGGGCTGTGGATCTGTGGACAGATACAGATGCGGGTAGACAGGGTGGTGCTGGATCACCTGTGGCAGAGCAGAGCTGAGCCAGGAGCCTAGGGCCCCACAAAGGAGAGTGAGTCAGGGATCTTCCAGGTTGGAGGTTGCTGCTGGGCTTACAGTAGGACCCCTTCACCAGTTCTGCAGTTGCCCCTGCAAGTGTCCTGCCCCCCTGCTGCCTAGTAGGAGCTCGGTAGTTGTTTGCTGAGGCCCTGGAGTGTGCTGCAATACCATGGGCTGAGCCTGGCCATGATGCCTCAGGGTAGAGGAGGAGAGGAGCTGGGCAGGACCCAGGCAGTGGCTCTCCTCCCATGGGCTTCTGTTCATCCGTATTTACGTCGTGGGGTTGGAGTCCATGAGCCTACTGCATCAGGAACTTGTAGCAGCATCCAGTGAAGGCCTCTGGCTCCCAGCCTCGGTTGGATTGGCCCCCTGGGTGGTGGCTGTAAGGGAAGGAGATGTGCTACCCTTCAGCGGTGGAGGCTCTGTGAGTGGAACCATGGCTGTGGCTTCTTTAGTGGGAAGGGAAAGGGGGAGACCCCAGTCAAAAATGGCTGTCTGTGCCCTTGCTGAAGGATTTTTGTTTCAGTGAGGATTTTTAGTGGGAGTGTGACCCAGGGGTGGCATTTGGGCCCAGGGTCTGTCTGCCCTCAAGCTTCTGGGCACATTCATGAACCTGGGCAGCTCACCCACTCACCAGCTCGTCTCCGCCCTCCCCGAACTTAACCCTCCCCTTCTAACCACAGGCTTCCTACAGAAAACCACCCTGGTGCAGAAACTTGAACCCAGGACTGCTGCCTGGGAACTCAGTGCCCTTCCCAGCTAGGGGAACGCTGTGCGGCCCCACTTTCGGGTGGGGAGTGGGGGGCCGCGCTTCCCCGGGCCCTTCTGCCCAAATGTACCCGGTCGGCAAACCCCTAGCCTCCCCAGGACCTGCTTGTGTTCGCTTTTCAAAATGTGTGAATGGAAACGCAAGGAAGGGAGACTTTGGGTGGAGCGAGTGGGTCCCTGGGCTGCATGGGTCTGAGCCGGACGGACCCAGGGTGGAGCCTTCGCAGGCGGCGAGCCGAACTTGAACTTGATGCGCCGAGAGGACCTGGGCTCGCGCCGAGGTGAGGAGGGGGCTGCGAGGCGGAGGCCCCAGTCCTCGTGGCAGGGCGCGAGAGGGAAGTGGCTGCAGCTGAGGGCAGCTGGCCGCAGAATGTCACCCGCTGCCGAGCCAGCGAAGGGTTGGGGTGGCTGCCGCCGGGTGGGCGGGCCGGGAGACGGGGGTGGGGCGGCTCTTCCGGCCTGGAGAGCGCCGGGCGCGGCGCCGCCCGATGGAAACACGGCATGCCTGGGAGCCGAGCGGCAGAGGATCCGCCGGCGCCCCCTAGCCTTTCGGTTACCCCTGCTGCCACCTACCGTGGAGGGCCTCTGCCGACCAGCTGGAAAATGCACTCATTCATTCAGCCCATCTGGCGGGGCCCCCGTTGTACCAGGCCCAGGTTCGAGGTGTGCTGGGCCTACCCTGGTGAACAGGCCCCTGTTCTCCTGACCTGACCTTCTCTTGGAGGGCGAAAGACGAAAACAAGCAAGATGGCTTCAGGGCGGTGCTATGAAGAAAACTTGGGAGTTGCCCCACAGCTAGAGTGGTCAGGGAAGGCCTCTCCGAGAACGGGACTTTTGATTCAAGACCAGAATGAGGAGAAACTCACCTTGCCTGGAGTGGGGCAGAACAAACAGAGTGTCAAGTACAAAGGCCCAGAGGTGGGACTTGGGAGGATACGACCTTGGGCGGAGCCAGCGTTTTAGGGGAGGAGCCTGGAAGGCATGTCTCCTCCCTCTTCCTTGATCCCAAGCTCTGTGCTAGGTCCTACATCCTGTTCCGAGGCCCTGGGAGGGAGGCTTTCTGTGGCTGGAAGCTGCTGTTTGCTCTCAAGATGGGCCAGGAGGTTGTGCCATGTGGTTACCTGTATGGAAGACTGTAATTTTCCACTTGTTTCCTGAAAGACTCGGAAATGTCCAGATGTTACCACTGTATTTTTTTAAAGTCTTTTTTGAAATTTCAACTTGGAAGACAGATTCAGCGTGTGCTTTGCGGAAGGGGAAGCCCTCCTGGGCTCACCTCTTAGATGCTGGCTCTAGCTGAGAGACCCTCTGAGCTGGCCAAGAGAGGCACCTGGGTACGCCCCACCCTCAGGAATGGGCCTCTGTGGCCTCAGACTCCTTGGTGACAACTTCGGCAAGATCCTGGGCCGGGCCGGAGGGGCTGCTCAGTGGAGACCTGGCCATCCTCAGAAGCCAGATCTGGCTCCTGAGCTGCAGGTGCCCAGACCCAGATCAGCAGAGAGGCCTGTGCTCCCACCTCCAAGGTCTGTTCAAGGCTCTATGGAAGGGAGGATGGGGGCATGGGACACTTCCTTCTATGTGGGTGGGTCTCCAGCCAGGTGTGGGGTCTAGGTCCGGGCTGTTTCTCCAAGAAGGCCTGGCCCTGGGACCCAATCTGCAGTTGGGCAGGGCCGTTGGTGTGCTGTGAAGGTCCACAGCCAGTTCACTCAGACTCCTTTGCAAGCATGGCCGCAGTTCTGGACCTGGGGGACCTCCTCAAGGGCATGGGAAGAAGAGTGAAGGTAGGGACTAGGGGTACTAGAGTGGCTTCTCCCTCCTCCAGAGAACCCAGCCCTGTCCTTCAGAAACTTCACATCTGGGGGTGGTTGTCGGAGGAGAAGCTTTAGGGCACAGCAAAGAGGAAACCAAAGCAGTCAAGGCTGTGGGGTGTCTGGAAGGTGGGTGTCCGGTGGCCTGGCTGCTGACCTAGACCCAGGTAACCTGGGGAAGGTGATCTGTAAGGAGAGAGTGGTGCCTTGGCCCCAGGCTGCAGAGCTATTGAGGGCCCTGACAGGTGCACCCTCAGCCCCCTTAGCCCAGCTCTCCCAGCGCTGGTAGGGATGAGGGCGGAGCTGCTGGAGCTCCTGCCTCCCCAAGACAGATTTAATAATCCACGTTTGTCTTTCTTGCTGTTAGTATTGCAGGAGAGAAGCTTAACTCCTAAAATTTTATTGATCCAGACACTAATAAAAAGTAAAGTGTTTTTTCTTTTTTCCTGCTAGAGTAAAGAACATCAGAGTCCTAAAACAAATTTGTTTTGGTCCTCCCTAGACTTGGGGGAGGGGGCAGTTGACCTTGTTCAGATCTTACCTCTTCCAGAAGGCTTCCCTGACTGCTCATGCCTGCAGCCATCTAGCAGTTACATAACACTGCCCACTGTGTATCTGTCTGTCCCCCAGAAGAACTGGGACCACCAGGCTAGGGTGTCACAGAAGCCTTCTTTTCACCTGAGGCCCCCAGGGGTGGGAGAGGCGCGGCATGGGAGGCATTGAAGGCTTGACTCTTGATTTCTTGTGTCTCTCAGATTTTGGTTCTTGGGCTGTCCTGGTCTTTGTTTTTGCATATTCACTTCATAAGGACTTAGTGAGCTCTTACACTGTGCCAGACCCTCTCTCAGGACACAGAAACACAACACACAGAGCTTACCTTTTGTCGAGGGAGACAGGTATGAATAAGTGTAGAAACAAATAAGGTAATTCCAGATTGGGTGAAGATTGGGTAATTCCAGATTGGGGATTTTCATCTGCTTTGTATAGCACCTGTATTTCCAGTGCCCCAAATAGTGCCTGGCATGAAGTTTGCACTTAATAAATATTTGCTAGTTGAATGCGCAAAATGCTATGCAGAAAGCAAGCCAAGTATTTCACTGGAGAGTAATGGGGGCAGGGCAGAGCCTGTTGTAGATAAGCCATCAGGGAAGGACTGAGTTCCGGAAGAGCCCAGAGCCCACCCATTCCCTTTTCAGAGAGTGGGCTGAAGCAAGAGCTCCTGGCCTAGGGAGCAGCAAGTGCAAAATCCCAGAGGCGGGAAGCAAAGGCTTGCATGGAGGGGGTTGCCACTGGATGAGGTCAGAGGGCAGGAGGCCACTCCTGCCAGTTTCTTCCACTCAGGGAGGAGTTTGTGGGACGAAATTGAAGGGATTTAAGCCCAGGTGTTAAATAATCTGATTTACATTTCTGAAGTGTCCCTCTGTCTCCACTTGTTAGTGGTAGGGGAAGTGCAGTGGCCAGAGGGCTACCTGGACTGTGGGTTGCCAGGAAAGTGGAGAGGAGTAGACAGGTGTGAGAGATCAGAGTGGGTGGTGCAGGGTTGTGTGCTGGGTTGGATTCCGAAGGCGACTGGGGGGAGGGTTTCTGGCCTTGCCCCTGAGACAGGCTCCACTCTGGACATGTTAGACTGGAAGTTCTGTGAGGCATCCCCAAGGAGATGTCAGGCCTGCATTGAGAGATGTGGAGCTGGAGCTCCAAGAAGGAGGGCTGGAGATAGAGTCGTGAGCACGCTGGAGGTATTTAGAGCTACGGGAGTGGATGAGATCACCAGAGGAAGTGTTGTCTGAGGAAGCAAGCCTCCAGAACCAGAGCTCTAGAAACTTCCACACCTGGAGGAGAGGAGGTGAGGGGGCTGCAGCCTGTGGAGAGGGGGAAGACCAGGTATGTGGCCTCCCCTAACCTGGGGAAGGAGGGAGGTGAGGCCAGGAACTGGTTGGCTTTGGCCACATGAAGGTCATTGGTGACCTGGAAGAGAACCAGTGGGGTCAGGACAGACAGGTGTGTTGAGTAGAAAAAGGAGGTGAGAAGTCCGCTGCAGCAACGGACTGAGAAGGCAGGAGGCCCATGCCAGCTCCTGAAGCTGAGGAGGGAGGGGCGTGAACATTCCATCTGTGGGCTTCGGTTTAGAGGCTCACCAGCTTCAGAATCCCGGCAGAATCCCTTAGCAGGTTCTGATTCCTTCTGGCTCTCAGGAGGGCTGGTGCTGTGTCTGACTTCTTCTGGCTCATGCTGAGTCTCCTGGTGCTCTTTCCCCATCATCCCCTTCCTTGCCTCAGTCACTCTCTGAGTCCAAGGCCCCTAAATGAGAAAGCATCCTAGAGCCTGAATTACTCTGAGGGTCCTACTCAGGGCAGAGCTAGACTTCCTTTACATTAATGGCATTTCTCTGGGAGGCTCCTTGATGATTTGGCTTCCGGAGTAGATTGAGTTTGTTGTTGTTTTACAGTATATTTTGGTGGCCAGAACCTTTACCTCCCCCAAAGGCTTTGCTGGCTCTGGGGAGAGTTTAGAATGCTTGGGGTAGGAGTTGACATCACAGGGCTGGGGACAATCTAAGATCTGATGGCCCTGGCAGGCTCTCAGTGTTCCTCAAATGAATGGTACTTAGAGATTTGAAATGTCTTTTGGGTTCCAGTTGCTTTGTTAAATGCTTTTTCTGCATCTGGTTAACCAGTTGTATCTGTAATCTGCAGGGGACAGTGTGTTACCTCATTTTATATATGAGGAAACTGAGGCTCAGGAAAGTGGAAAGATTTGCTCAGAGTTCCACAGTTGCTGAGTAACAGCCAGAACTGGAACCTGGGCCTGCAGATCCCCCAAGTCAGGCCTCTCCTTACTGACTGACCAGCCCCAGGGGTGATGTGGCCATGTGGGGTTTAAGGCACCTGGGTCTCCCATGGTCTCTCAGGAGTAAGCAGCCGTCTGCTGTGCCACGGCTACAGGGCACTCCTCCTGCCTCCTAACCACCTCGACACTGCCTTCCTTCCCCTCCCCTCCTCTGCCCCACACACGCCAGGCTTCAGGAAGATAGGATGAGACAGGCCTTGAACCCTTTCAAGTCTTGGGGAGGCGGTTTGTGCAGTGGGTGTGTGAGATAGCTTGTATGGCCACTGTGGGACTCCCTGTGGGCAAAGCAGCTCTGCTGGACCTCATGCTGTGACTGCATCTGAGGGGTAAGCAGCAGACCCAAGAAGACTGAGGCATGGCCCACCTGGAGAGGGGAAGCCTCCTGCTGCTCCTGCTGGCCCAGTGACCTTGTAACCTCACCTCCCTCTTGCTTGCCCAAGGGCTGGGTGGTGGAGGCAGGGCTTTTGTGCTTCAGAGGATTTGGGCCAGCCTTTCTCAGTCTTTATCGCCTTCTGGACCGACTCCTTCTGATGCAGGGAAGGTATCTGGGAGGTGGCAGAGGGTAGTCCTGCCTGGTAGTCACTGAGAGTCTTTTTACAGAAAGAAACAGCGGCCCAGAAAAGAAATGACTTGCCCAGGGTCACTACCCAGGAAGCTGACTCCTGTTTTGTCCCTCTCAGAATATCCTGGGGTAACCTTCTTCAACCAACAGAGCTAAAGGCTGGCCTCTGTTAAATACTCACTCTGAACCAGGCTTTCTGTACCCTCCCAGCAACCCAGTGAGGTCAGTGCTATTATTATGCCCATTTGACAGAGAAAGAGACTGACAGAGGCCCAGAGAGGTGACTTAACTTGTCTAAGACCACACGGGCTACAGCTGGTACAGTCCATATTGACCTCATACAATCTGGCCCAGACAGTTTAGTCTCTCCTTCCTTCCAGCAGTTAGGCAGGCCCTGTCTGCCACTGGAGCCTAGAGCCACCATTCCTGTGGACACAGGAGTGCCTTGGACAGCTTGCCTGATCCCTGGGCTTGGAAGGCAGTTTCCTCACTCACCTCAGTTCCCTTCACCTGCGTCAGTTCCCTGCGCCTGCATCTGGGCATACAGCTTGTTTGTGAAAGGGCCCAGGGCCTGAATGTAAAGTGCCCCCACCCCTGCGTGGCTGGCAGACCTGCCTCTTCTCACTCCCCATCCTTCCTCCCGACACCCTCCTTTTCTCTGCCTTCATCTTTCCCTGGCGTTTGTCTGTCTCCTTCTATGTTGTGTCAGAAGCAATGATATCTGGTCTTCTCACGTGGAAGATGGAGGAAGAGATGGAACCCACCTCATGGAGTTCTGAGACTGAAAGCCTGGTAACGGGTACCTGAGGCAGGGTGACTCCTCATTCACCTTCTTTCTCCCTCAGGAAGGAAAGGTGCTGGAGGACATGGAGCCGGTGGGGTGGGATGGGGAGGAAGAACCCGGCTTTGGTTGACCTCATGAGGTCATCGCCCAGCTTTGCTGTGGACTCATGTGACATCCTGGCAAGGTGCTGAGCCTCTGAGACCTCAGCTTCCTCATCTGGAAGATGGGGCAGGGGTAACGCCTGTCTGTGGTATTGTGAGGAATAAAGGAGATCGGACTGCAGAGTACTCAGTGCTGTGTCCTGCACACAGTGGGTGTTCAAAGAGGGCTCTGTTCCTGCCCTCTTGAGGGTTAGCCTCTGTTTTTGGGTCCTGTGGGAACTTCAGGTGAAATCTGAATGTTTACTGTTGTTGATTTTGTCTAAGATCTTCCTGAAAAGCCCAGGGCCTCTAATCTGATCATGACTTTTGGGGCTTTTTGTTTTGTTTTTTTTCTTTCCTGTTTCCTGTACAGAAAAAGTGATCTGTACCTTTAAGACCCGGCGGGCCCAAGTGGGACACTGGCCCTTTAAAAGCACATTACAGAGAGTTGGAACGTAGCCTTTGTTTAACTAGCTCTGATTAGTCCCAGCGGACTGGGCTGGAGTGGTGTGTCTAGGAGCAGAGCGGGCCTGGCCGGCTGGGCCAGCGGGGAATAGTGGGCTGCGGGGAGGCCAGCTTGGCTGCTTTTTTCCTGGCCTGCTGAGCCTGGCAGCTGCACTGAAGGATGGTGAGTGGCCTGAGTGGAGGTGGGAGGAGCTGGGAAGGAGCCAGGCAGCTCAGGGCCACTGGGACCTGGTGAGCTGGCCACGGGCATCCTTGGGGAGTGGCTGTCACAGGTGTCCTGTCCTGGGAGGGCCAAGGGAACACCCGGGGCTGGTGTCTCTGCCCCTCCGCACACACCCACTGCCAGCTCAGACATGGACGCAGTGGAGGGTGGTCCTGCCCAGAAGCAGCACCCTGAAGAGTGCTGTTGCCGTCCTTAGCTTTCACTATTAGGGGAGCCAGTGTCAGGCACTCCTTCCCCTAGGCGCCACAGCCTCTGTGGTGTGATCCTTGAGAACCAGGAAATGCCAGGAACAGCTGACAAGTTTCTGAGCTGAGGAGCTCGCCTTTGCTCTGAGTCGCCTAGCCCTAGGCTGGCTGGGTGGGGCGGCGCTGGGGCTTGGGGGCCATGCCATATTCGCTCCAGCCCTCTAGTGAGACTTTCTTTTCCTTCTCCTTTCTTGTGTCCACTCCCTGATCCGTGGGGCCAAGCCCACTGGGTAGGGTGGAGGGGATGAGAGGAGGTGGGAGACTGGGAAGACGGTGTCTGGGTCAGGAGTGTGTTTTGGCTCCAGCTGAAATATTTGAAACAGTTGTCAGAAGCCAGGTCACTTGGTGTGGTAGTGTCTTTCCTGGGAAAGTACCTCACTTCTGGAGAAGTCAGAGGAAGGATTGGCTTGTTACAGCCCAGTCTTGGTGCCTGTTAGTACTAACCATTTTCATAACTATGATGGGGGGTGGATAAGACTGCCTACCAGTAAGTGTCCTTCTCACCATTTTACAGACAGGGTCACCAGGGAGGTGACAAAGGCAGGGCTCCGTATGTTTCTGACAACCCAGGGTTGCCTATGAGTTGTTGCATTTGATCACACGATTTTTGTAGTGCAGAAAAACCTGAGGTACTGAGAGGCAGTAAAGAGTTTGGAGTGGGAGCCTAGATGCCAGGCATCCTGCCCCACTTTTGTGCCTGAGAACTGTGACCTTGCACAAGCTGCCTGACCTCCATTTCCTCCTGTATTGTGTAGAGCGAGTTGTCAGTTCTGCTGGGGAAGGCTTCCTGGAGGTGGTGGCCTTTGAGCCTGGCATAGACAAGATAAGGAGGACCTGGCTGCTGGGAGTGCCACACCCTGAGCAGAGGTGGGCAGCCCTATGTGATGAGCTGGATGGGCCCAGGTGACCTTGGGAGCTGAATTTTAAGTGTATGGCTTTCTCAGGTGGAATCCCTTGGGCCAGATGGCAAGGGACAGGGCAGGCTTAGCCTAGAGTCAGCCAGTATGGAATGTGGGGAAAAGTGTCTGGCACACTGTCTGACCTTGGGGAAGGCCCTTGAGGGCTTGGAGTCGTATCCTTCACTGGAGTTAAACACCAGGAGTCCAAGGTGTGGAGCCAGTGCCTGCCACGTGTGCTTCCTGTGTGCATGGGTAGCTGTGGTGTGGTGGCTGAGCGGGTGCTCAAGCACCACAGGTGGCTTGGTGCACAGTCTCTAGGAGCAGGAGGACTCAGCAGCCTCATGCCTGGGCTTCTTGGATGTCATTTTGAGTTTCTGCCTCTGCCAGTGACCTGTGGCTTGCGGGCAGCCTCCTGCTTCTGGCTGTCTCCTACTGGTTACAGTCTGAAAAGCAACTGTGCTGGTGTCCTACGAGGACTTCCAGAGCTCAAGCTCTGGGAGAGAGGGGCAGCCCGGTCCTTAGGCCCACTGCCTCAGACTCAGTGCATCCTGGAGGTGCTGGGTAACTTGATACTCGGCAGCTGGGTTAGCTCAGCCTGGGGTGGGGGTGCAGGGATAATTAATCTTCAGCAGGCCCTGGCAGGAGGTCAAGGCAGCCCATCAGACAGGTGAGGAAGCCGAGGTGCAGAAGACACTGTCTGAGGCCCAAGCCTCCTTGGCCCAGTGGTCCGTTCCTTCATGTCTTGGTCTCTTCTGTCTCTCTGAGGTCAGGCTGCCATCAGCGGCTCCCTGTCCCAAATGGTGACTGGAATTGAAGAGATAGCTGAGCTGGGACTGGAGTCTAGGGTGCTAGCATTCTTCCTCAGAGGTGTCCATCTCAAGTGGGAGTCTTTGAGGTGCCTGCTTAAAATGGCCTGTACCCTTGAGCCTGCTTCTAGGGGCCGGGGGTGGAACAGGTGAGATGGTCTGGGGTCAGTTGGCAGAGAGGCATTTTGGGATTTCATCTGTGGGGAGAGGCAGGAGGAATCTGCTGGCTGGGCGTAGTGAGAAAGGGATCTTGGGAATGTCCTGGGCCCAGGGAATGGCAGTCTTAACCAGGGCAGAGCATGGGGGCTGCCAGGGCTGATCACAGCAGCTGTGTATGGAGAGCTCGCTGCAGGTCAGGCTCATTGCAGATCAGCCTAAGGTGATGGTGTCCCTGTTTTACAGATGAGAAAACTGAGACACCCAGGTTAATTAATTTGACCAAGGCTGCAGAGTTTTGTCTGTGTGTGTTTTCTTTTTTTTTTGAGTTGGAGTCTCACTCTGTCACCCATACTAGAGTGCAGTGGCTGCTTCCGGCCACCGCAGCCTCGACCTGCTGGGCTGCAGCGATCCTTCCGCCTCAGCCTTCCAAGTAGTTGGAACTACAGGTGCGCGCTACCACGCCCGGCTCATTTTGATTTATTGTAGAGATGAGGTCTCGCCAACTTGCCCTGGCGGGTCTCAAACCCGTGGGCTCAGGCAATCCACTCACCTCAGCCTCCCAAAGGCGCGGGATTACAGGCTGAGCCGCTGAGCCCGGCTCTGTGTGTGTTTTTAAGGAAGGATGCCTCCTCACTGCATTGAACCAGCATAGTACCAAGAGTTTGACTCTGCTGACAAGTGGCTGGTCTTTGGTTGAGTCAAGAAGCCTGGTCACCAGGAATTAGGGAAGGAGGCAGTCCCCAAATTACCCTGTCACCCTAACATGAACAGTTCACATCGTCCCAGGTCTTGTGTGCAAGGTACCTGGGTCTTGTGTGGAGATGAGATGGGATAAAATGCTGCCTCTGCCCCCACTTTCTACGGAGGGGTTGGCCTGAGCCAAGGAAGGCTTCCTGGAGGTGGAGAACTGGGAGGAATTAGAGAAGCTGGACGGAAAGCTGCTTCCCAGAGAATGGAAAATACTTAGTTTTCAGCTCATTTATTATTTTTGTTTCTTTCTCATTCCCTACTTGGTATTTATGGGCCCTGGTGGGGGTGGAGAAACCGGTCAGAAACCAGTCTCATTCTCAGGGTGTAATGGGTCTGACCAAGGGAGTGCCTGGTATGTTCACATGTGAGGAGGAGATGGCACAGACTGAGCTTGAAGGGGAGGGAACACCTCAACCAGGACCTGGAAACATTCTTGGGGGTGGTCCAAGTGGAGAAGGTGGGGGAAGGACAGTGGGACAGCAGGAATGTGGTGGGTGCTGGAGTCTGGGAGCTTCAGGGCTGTGCAGATAGATGCAGCTGGTCAGAGCCCACATGCTGTGTGGGAAGTTGGGTCTTTTCCTGGGACGGGGGTGGGGTGGGGGGGTGGGCAGACTCTCACCCTCCCTAAGCTTCCTGAGTGGCCAGGCAACCCTGGTCGTTTGTTCTGGAGACCAAGGCAGGACTAGAGAGCTGTCCTCACCCCGAAGCCAGGAGGATGGCTGACCCTGAGCTCACTGTTGACTTGCCCACCTCTCACCTCGTCAGTGAGTGAGTGCTCCTTAGATGCTCTTCTTTTAAAATTCAGGGCACTTCACTGTTCTACTGAGGTTTATGAATGTTTAAAAACTGCTTTGCGGTCCCCAAAGTAATTTGACAAGTCTGACAGCTATTGATTAAAATCCTGAAATTATTCAGGCTGCAGGATGACTTGGGGGATTAGATGGAAAGTTTTTTGTTTCTTTTCTCTTGGCACCTGCCCCCCTAAAAAGAAATAAGATGTGGAAAGGTAGATGTTTTCCCAAATGTTTTTTCAAAACTCCAGTAGTACAGTTATACTGGAAAGGGTGGGGTGAGTCTGGTCCTGCTGAAGGCTGCCTCTCCTGTTCAGGATTCAGTACCCTTCAGCCCTGGCCTTTCCTGAAGCCTTGTGTTACTGTGATGTCACTACAGGTGGTGGTGGCGGTGGTGGTGTTTAAGTAGTGATGGTGGTAGTTGTGATCATGTGTGGTCCCTTGTGTGTTTATAGGGTGTTGGCGTGGATTTCTGTGGCTCTCTCTGAAGTCGTTTACCATGTGAGGAAATAGCACCTGGAGTGGGGAGGAAACTTGTTCAGAGTCTGAGGGTCCAATGTTACAGGCAGATTGAGGCTAGAGGCGGGGCAGGGACCCAGGACTCCCTTGGTGAGAGGCTCAAGTCCTTTCTGGGGCACTGGGCTGACTGGATGTCCAGCCTCCAGCCCTGGCCCAGCGTAAGGTGGGTGCCAGGGCTGGCCAATAGAAGGTGATCAGGCCATTGGATCCCAGCTTTGACTTGAGTAATCTGGCTAAGCTACGCCCCACTGCAAGCCTGTTTCTTCTAGTAAGTGTGTTCTAAAGCTCCCTTCACTAAACCCTTTGGATTAACTGGAGCTGTATGGGAAAGGACGCCTTGCGGGACCTGAGTTCGAGTCCTGCTCTCTCTCTGCTGGGCCATGCCACCATTGGTGCAGGGTTGCTGGGAGAAGACCGTGAGAGAACGTGTGCACTTTGGTAAGAACACCTGTCATGCAGCTGGGCACATAGTAGGTACGTTGTAAGTGGCTATTATGTCTAAGCTGCCGTTCATTCAGTCAGCATGTGTTGGATGCCATAGGGTGCCAGGCAAGCAATGAGCCGCCCTGTCCTGTTATTTTGATTACAGGGTGTGGACCCTCCTTTGCCTGCCAGCTCAGCTCTGGTGTGTAGGGGGAAACACAGGCTCCTGGGGGTGGGGCTAGGGCAGGAGGCCAGGTGCCTCCCTGCCTCCCAGCCCAGGGCTCAGTATGTATATGGGGGTGTCACACTGGATCCTGCTGGCTCTTCTAGGACCTACCCTTTGCCTTGACCTAAGGGAACTCTGGGCTGAGAGGGGCCATGTCTGCAGACCCTGTCATCCCAGGAAGGCTTCCCAGGCATGGCAGCCAACCTCCCTGCCTTTTTTAGGACAGGCTCTGTTTCCCCAGGGCCCTGGCTGCATTCTTCCCCTCTCCCCTGGGACCCCAGCTGGGCCAGAAGTGAGGCCAGCCTTCTCAGCAGCCGGTTCCCAGGCCAGTAGGGCAAGGCTAGGTCCAGAAGAGCTGACCCTGCTGGATGCCCCCAACGGGGCACTGCCCTGCATATGTCCTGCCGCCTGATTCCCAGCAACCTAGCGCCCTCATTCTGACTGTGCTCTGGGACCGTGTCCAGACTCCATCTCCTTCCAGTACGAACAGAGACTTCCAGCATAGTTCCCTGGGCCTTCCTGGCTGTGCTAGGCAGGAGTACCAGTAACATGTTCTCATCTGATGGGGCCTAACTTGGAGAGCTTGGTGAGATTCTCTAGAATGTTGGGTCCCACTGGCCTTCAGGTGGGCACCAACTCGAGACAGACCTTTTCTAGGGTTCCCCGCTACCAATAGACCTAGTTGGGGCAGTGGGCAGTAGGCTGGGACAACACAAGCTTATGGGCTGGAGAGTGGCTCGGTGTGGCCGTGCTTGGGAGTCACAGGCAGAAGGGCCAAAGTGATCCTTTCACCAGTGTCTACTGCCCACTTCTCAGGCACACCCACTTCTCCTTTCTTTTTACTTCAGGAAATTAAGGACTTTTTATAAAATTTGCGGCATCCAAAAATGTTTGGGCAGTTGCGACTGGTCCCCATTTTGTAGATAGGGGAAACTGAGGCATGGAGAAAGTAAGGAATGTGCATCACCTGGAAAAGGAAAAGGAAACAGCCTGGGAAGTCCATGTCCCCTCACTCTGAGTGTCAGAGCATATCCTATCCTAGAAACATCAGCCTCAGTGGAAGTCTGTGCATTGCCCATCAGTGCTGTTCATGCATGTCCTCAGCTCCCAGCGTGCTGCCTGGCGGTGAGATGGGTGATTAGGACAGACAGGCAGCATGGATAGTCACGAGTCACTGATAGGAGTCAGGCAGGACTAATGGCCCTGCTCTCCTGAGCATCTCGCCTACAGTATCCCATTTGGTCCTTACAGCAACCCTGTGAGGAGGTATGTCATTGTCCCCACTTAAAGATGGGAGCCTGCAGCCTGGAGAGTTGAATGACTTTAAAGTACTCCAGGTAGTATGTTTTATAAGGAAGAGAGTCTAGGTTTGCTCTTCAGCCAGACACCCTTGACACCGGGCCTTCTGTCCTCACCTTCTCCCATCTGCAGGTGACCCTTGTGTAGTGTGTACTCATACATGTGTGCACATGTGCACTCTTCCTCCCGAGCTCACTCTGCCTGTCTGCGTAACCGGCCTGCCCATTGCCTGGCTGGCCACCTAGCAGTGCAGCCAGTCTCCAGGGGTTCTCCCAGCCCAGTGTGCACACTTCCAAAGGCAGAGCACCCACTCTCTCTGAAATCAGTTGCACCTGGCCCATGTGGGGCAGCTGTGACTGAGCTGGAATTGGCCTTTTCTGGTCCCAGCCCAACTTTGGGGCTTCACAGGACAGCTCTCTCTGAGCCTTGAGGTTTGGAGGGTACCCTGAGCCCCTTCCTTCCCTGCCTAAACAACCAGACTCTCAGTTTACCCCCTCATACCCTGTAGCTGGGAATATCTTCGCTGTGTCAAGTAGAGCTTTTCAATTATCGTTAAGTCTTGTTTTTGGGTCCCCTCCCTCCTTGAAATAATGAGGAATGTGCTGGACTTCTGTGTCACTAACCTTTTAAAAGAAAAAAGGACCAGAGTTGAAAAACAGCTTGTGGGTTGGCTGGAAGGCTATCAGATAAGGCTGTGCCCCAGGAGCCAGGACAATGTCCTGGTTGTTCTGCTCCCGGCCCTCACAATGAGCTGCTGTTGGGCCCTGGCTCTGTCTCCCACGGGTGAGCCTGTGCTGTGCCCACATTTCCTGAGCCCCAGGAGGGGGCTTACCCCAGCCCTGCAGTCCCAGGCTATTCCCCACCTGGTGTGAGCGGATTACAATGAGCAGGACTGTGGCCTCTCCTCTGCCCGGCTGCTGTGGGCCCCCTCTGGGAAACGCAAAGGCCAGGTCAATGCCATGCTGTGCTCACGCAGCGAGGCTTGGACTCCACTGAACTGGGTTCAGCTCCTGCTCAGCCACAGGCTACCTGTGTGATCTTGGGCAGGCGCCTTGCCTTCGTGTGGCATGGAGTGGCGCTTGGATAGTGCAGTGTGAGCTGTCTGTCTGGAGAGACCTGGGATAGCATTGTGGTGGCGGCGTTGGACTGGGCTTTGAAAACTGAGAAAGAACTTATTTGGGCAGTGAAATGGAGGGAAGGCAGACAAGCTCAAGAGAGAGCAAGGGCAGCAGGCCCTTGGAGGGTAGGAGTTTGTGGCTTGGTTAGGGAGCAGCTGGGGAGAGTCCAGTTCTCTTGCCAGGGTATAGTGCAAGGGGCGTTTCTGGAAGGACTTGGACACCAGGTGAGGCTTCTGGAACTGGATTATCTAATAACTATGAGGGGAGAGAGGAGGGACAGGAGTGAGGTCATGCTGGGTAGAGGCACATATCTGGCAGAGGGTGCACTGTGGTCTAGAGGGGAGGCCAGTGGTCTCCCTACTGCACCTTGGAGCTTGGAGTCCAAGGCAGGTCTCCCTACCCTGTGGCCTGGGAATTGTGACATCACTCCCTTCCAGGAGGAGTGAGGATCCCATGCCCCGGAGGGTGCAGCAGGCCCAGGTTGGGGAGGGGAAGGAGGGACCTAAGGGCCTCTGGTCCCTGGAGGTCTGTCATGGGCTAGAAATCTGCCGTATGTACAGGGCTGGGCCGTGGGAAGCAGGGTATAGCCACAGAGGGTAGGATGAGCTTGTAACCTTGAGAAAGCTAAGGGGTGCTGCTCATACTTGGACAAAGTAAGGACAAGGGCATTTCTCAGTGGTTCTGATGTAAACATCAGGGTGCTGCTCTTGGGAATTGGCCTTGAACAGGCAGCTGCCCTGATGACCCACTCTTGGGTCTTCTTTGTCTCTTCTCCAAGGGAACAACCACTCTGCCAGGGTCTTTGGGCCCAGGGTGGACTATCCTTGACACGTTGATCTCCTCCTCCCTGTGGGCGTAGCTAACCTTGGCTGCTGGGGTGTTGGAGCTTTGGTCCAGGAATTCTAGGGCTCCAAATCTTGGAGCTGAGCCAAACCCAGCCCTCCTCAAGGAGCACCCACATTGCAAGGGGACAACCGTGTGACAGACCTTCGCAGCACAGCCTGACAAATGGCGCTTCTGCCCCAGGAGTCTGGGGTTTCTGGTCATGGAGTGGCATGTACCTGGGTCTGCTGAGAGCCTCGATCTCTGGGAGGGAGGGGCCCAGCAGGCAGGCCACTGCAAGTGTGGACCTGGGAAGGTAGGCCCACGCCAGTTGTCCAGGGTGCCGTGTTCTGGGGCCAGAACTGAATCCTATGTGGTCTTGTGAAGGAGACCCCTCCAAACCCCCAACTCAGAGGCCTGGGAAATGCCTTTGCCTGAAAACCCATCTTTATAGTACTTCTTCAGTAGTGCTCATCGTCAGTATCCTCTGAGGCGAGAGTTCTTCCTCCTTTTTCAGATAAGGAAATGGACCCAGGGGACTTGGGTGTGGGAGCTACACTAGGGCTAAGATAGGGCGCTGGGCATGTCACTTGCCCACTCTGATCAGGCCTCAGTTCTCTCCTGTAAAGTGGGGTGAGGTCAGCATCTGCTTCTTGGGCTTCTGGAGACCCCATGAATGGTTCATGTGGTGCACAGCCCAAGGTAAGCCTGGCCCAGGGATGCCCTGGGTGAGACTCTATCCTGGTGAGGAGGGGGAGGTAGGTGGACCCCAGGCCCTGGTGCAAGACCTGCTTCTGTCATGGATGTGTGATCCATCCTCTCTGAGTCCAGGTTGTTAGGGTTGATGTAGGAAGTAGCCCAGACCTGAGCCATGGGAGTGGGGGCAGGGTGGAATGCCTGGGTGAAGGCCTTTTGTCCTTTTGGTGCCACCTTGTCAAGGGGACCAAGACTATTTTTCCAAGGATCACAGGGTCTTAGAAGGGAAAGCCATCTTGAGACTGACCTGGACACTGTTGGGGTAGGAAGGGGGGGATGCAGTAAGCCATGCAGTCAGGCCTTTTCTTCCACTCCAGCCTTGGCCAACAGGGAGAGACCTGACCTACGGTAGGGGAATGGCAGAGTGCTGTATATGGGGGCATCAGCCTCTAGAGCCCTTGTCACCCAGGGAAGCTATGGGCAGGGCTCCCAGTAGGGGACCTTGGGCAGATCAGGTGACTTCCCCCGAGCCCATCTTGCCTCTTTGTAAAGTGGGTAGATGAATACTCCTGGCAGAGCTATGTGCAACTGACATGAAAAAAAAAGGAATGTGCAGGTGACCAGCTGGGTCCTCATTCTGTGCTGAATGGAGGTGGGCACCTATGAGCACCCCTCCTGGGAGAGGAATGGGAGCAAGGCAGGGAGGCTGTGCTCACTGGGTACCTTCTTGGAGCCTGGGCAGACTTTGGTGCTGGCGCCCTACTCTGCCTCTGATGGGCTGCTTGCCCAGCCTGGCAAGGTAGAGAGGCCGCAGGTGAGAAAGGAAATGGCCCAACAATGTGCATGAGATGAGGCAGGGCAGGGTGGAGGCCTGCCTACGGTGGCTGACGGGGCAAGCAGGCCTTGCTGTAGAGTGGCCAGAGGTGCTGTAGGCATGGACAGGGCCTTGCTACAGAGGTGGTTCTTGGACCATGAGCTGGTCCTGCTGGGTCTAGACAGTGACCAGCCGTTTTCCCTTCCTGTGTCCTAGTCATCTTATCAGCCACCGCCACAAGCACATGCTGGCAAGATCACAGCAGATCAGCTCATTCTGGGCCTAGAAAGGGTGAGGACCAAGGACACTGTGTGTCAGGGCCTGAAGACACCAGGCTGAGTGGGAAGGAAGTGCGTTTGCATACAGTGGGAGGTGCAGGCCCACTAGCCCTGCCTTTCCATCCAAAGCTCCACTCTCCATGAGCAGCCAGGGAGACCTCCCTGGGCCCTGCCCTGTTCCTCTTCCTCCCCATAAGCTTGGATGCAGGGGTGGATGCAACCTCTGCCTTATGTCCCACCTCATGAAGAAGCCCTTGGGGAGGTGGGGAGGGTCAGGACTGCCTACTCGCTGCCAGGTAGGCCCAGCCGGTTCAGGGTGCCTTAAGGCCCCTGAGCTTCCCCACAGTTCTCTGTTCTGCCAGGATCCTTCCTGGGACTGCCCAGGCCTGCTGGAGCATGCTGTGGGACAGGATGGCAGAAAGGAAGGGGAGGGTTCTGCAGCCATAGGCTCCAGAGTCTGGCTGTTTTGGGGTCTGGCATGGGCCTGCTGGGCTCCCAGAGCTACAGGACAAGAGTCCCCTCGGGTTCTCCTGGACAGGGCCTTTCTGCCATCCTGTCCCACAGCATGCTTCAGCAGGCCTGGGCAGCCCCAGGAAGGATCCTAGCAGAATAGGACCTTGCTGTGCCTCCCTCTCCTCTCCCCAACCAGCTTCTTCAGGTGCCCTAGGCAGAAGGTGGTCCCTGCTCACCAACTCTTCCCTCTACTTCCTGGGTACCTGTCCCACCCTCCCTGGCTCCCAACATCCTTACCTGGCAGGGTTTTTCAGGGTGAGTCGGAAAGCAGCCCAGGATGTTTTGGGCCCCAGATGTCAGGCCTACAGGACTGTGGCTCCCAGCCCTTCCTAAACGCAGTGACTTCCCCAGAATCTGAGGCAGGGCGTCTCTTCACTGAGGTATGCAGCCCCATCTGGAAGGAAGGCCTGGAGTCTGACCTGGCAGGTGGGCGGCCCAGGCGGCATCTCAGCCAAGGGGAAGGCTGACTCACTCACGGCCTCTGTCAGTGCTGTGTGGAGGTCAGGCCTTTCGACTGGGGGCGGGTCTTGAGGGACCCTCAGAAAGCTTGTTCCAGCACCTAGAACGGTATGGCGTGAACTGGGCATCACAGGGACAGGGTCCTGGAGCTGAGAGACACAATGTGCTGGCATGCTTGTGGGCTTAGGCCACACCCAGAAGCTTCATGTAGAAGTCCTTGGGGGACTCTGCCTCTGCCATTCCTTTAGCTTTCATGCTAGGACTGAATGGGCATCAGGAGAAGCCCATTAACTGGGTCTCCTGGGTTGGTCTATGTAGGGTGTCCAAGGGCTCCTTGCAGCATCTATCCCAGGACTCCATGTTGGGGGAGGGCTCATATACACAGAGGGCTGTTGCCATGGACATGTTTAGTTTAGGGTGGGAGGGTAGCCTCTGTTAGCCTGTGAAGCCATCTGGGCAGGGCCCTTCCAGCTAATCTCTGCATTCCTGAGCGTATACAGAGTATGCCTCAGTCCCCCATAGCCACAGCAGTCATGAGAATGGGTGTACAGGGTGTGTGCCCTGTGGGGGAGCATCTGGTGGCTTTGTCAGGCTGTGAGTTCCTTGAGGTCGGTAAGGTTGGGTCTTTGGCAAGGCAGGGAGAGATGATGGAGCACGCCCTTGAACCACTATGGCAAGGAGCTGAAAGGAAGAAGGTTGAGGAAAAAGGTCTGTCTGAGATAAGCCCAGCTCCAAAGATCTGGACCATGGACATGGGCATGGCCAGGCTTGTCCAGCTTCTGCATCAGAGGTGGTCTTGCTAGTTCTCAGGTTTCTCCCCAGTGTGACAGGAGCTTCAGTAGGGCACTGCTCTGTACTTTTGGCTCTGGAAAGCATACTTTACCAAACACTGGAGCAGGTATCATTTGGGGTACCTTCTGTGTGATGCACTAAGGAAACTGAGGCTCAGAGAGAAGGGACTTGCCCAAGGCCAGGTCCATGGAGCTAGCCTAGGTCTGGTCACCATGTGGCTGCCAGGTGGCATCAACCCTGTGCTCTCTGCCTGTATGGGTCCCACTGACCCAGGCCCCTGAGACTCCACACATGGGCCCCAACTGAATCTTAGCGTCTCAAGTACTGTGCAGAGACTGCTGTGTCCTTTCCACTGTGAGCCTTACCATCTGTAAGATGGGAGCCCAGCCTCCCCATGGCTCTCCTGCCTCTTGGGCTGGGAGTGTGGGACAGTGTATGAGGAAGGGCTGTTAGCAGTGGTGTGCTGGATAAATGTTGGGACAGGGTGACTGCTCTGGTCTTGGACAGGGACCAGGGCAGAAGGGAGGGGAGGTGGGAGAGGCCCTAGAATCCCAGGCAGCCGCCTTTCCTGGGGATCTTTCCTGTGGGTCTCTGGGGCTGTTCAGGACCCCTCTGTCAGAGGCTGAGCCCCTTGCCAAGTCGCCTGCAGAGGGTGGGTGGGGAGCTCTGTGATGCCTCTTTCCCCAGGTCTGCCTTTAGACAGAAGGAGAGGGGCACGAGGAGAAGGAGTGGCTGCCTCTGGGGTGGGGATTCGGGGCAGGGTGGGGCAGCCAGGAGGGGAGTCGGGCCAGGGTGGGGCAGGTGGGTGGGGTGTGGCAGCCAGCCTGACACTGCTGCCCACCCCCAGGTCCCATCTGATGCCGAGGCTGAAGGAGTCTCGCTCCCACGAGTCCCTGCTCAGTCCCAGCAGTGCGGTGGAGGCACTGGACCTCAGCATGGAGGAGGAAGTGGTCATCAAGCCTGTGCACAGCAGCATCTTGGGCCAGGACTACTGCTTCGAGGTGGGTTTCACCATGGGCGTGGGGTGGGACTTCCCATCCTCTCCTGACTGACTGGTCTCTGACACCCTCTGGAGTCCTCTGTGGCTTCAACCGGGGCCAGGCTCTTAGGGTGACTGGAATCTGCTTGTAGCTTTCTGCTTCTGAGCGACCAAGTGGGGCTGGGGTGGGGGCATCTTTCCTGCTCTCCAGAAATGGGTTCACCATGCTAGTGGGAAGCTGCCAGGGTCTCAGTTGGTGGAAGTTAGGGAAAGAAAACTTTTGTCAGATTGCTAAAGCCCCAGAGCCCAGGTCTTGGAGACTGTTCACCCCCAAATGCAAGGTGGGATAGCGGAGAGTCCCCCCTTTCTGGGCCTGTTTCTCTGTCTGCACAACCAGAGCTCCAGCCCTTCCAGCCCTGGCATTCTGTGAGCCAAGGATTAAGAACAGAGGACTAGTGACTCACCTGGGTAGGACTGTCACCTGGGGATGACCTGTCCAGTCCCTCATAGTAGATGGGGGATCCGAGGCCCAGAAAAAGTAAGACAGAATCAGAGGTCACACAGCAAGGCTGAGACCAAGCCAGCACCAAGGTTACTCTTGTTGCGGATGTTCCTGGGAGTTCCTGACTGCTTCTGCTATTGTTCACATTGTCTTCCTACCTGTTTCTGAGAGAATTCTCACCCCCAGCAGTCAGGCATAATTAGGGGAGCACTCTGGTGGAGGAATGAACCTGGAAATGAAAAGCAGCCATTTGGGGACTAGTGGGACAACCTCATGGCATCCCCAGCCATGGGGAAAGAACAGAATGGTGCCTGGCACCTGCCCCACACTCTGTTGCCACTGGGCACTGCTTCTGGTTCAAGATCTCTGGCAAAGCCAGTCTTCATCTGGGCTCTAATGTCCTTTCCTAGGACAGGGCTGAAGATGGTGCCTGCCTGTGGCTTGTCACAGCAGAGGGTGCTGTGGAATGTGCGGGCCTCCAGCACCTGGGTAGGGCATGTGCTGCACGTGGAGAGCCCTGGGCCTGTTGCTGGGCAGTGGGAGCATAGCGCAGGAGCAGCCCAGCCAGGCTTCCTTGCCGGAGGAGATGTTTGAGCTGGACCTGAGGATGAACAAGAGTCAGTCAGGGAGAGGGAGGGAAGGTCAAGGTTCCAGGCAGGAGGATCCCAGGGCCAGGGTGCATACATGCAGCCTGATTCTCATTTCTCCAGTCTGGCACCAAAAATATTAGGCTTGTATTACTAGCATTGAGGCCACTGTTGGTTGAAAAAGAAGGTGTCAGCTGAGGACTGAGGGGGTTCTGGTACCTACTTTCAGGTATCTCCTTGGTACTTGCAGTCCCACCCTTAGGCAATCTGTACTTGGGATAAGCATCACACCTGGCCTGGGGTAGGAGCCCCATTCCTTCCTCCTCCCATCTCAGGGGGAGGGAGATTAGAGTTGGAAGATGTTTTCCTGTTGGACAGAAGGGTGCTGGGGCGTGTGTGAGGAGCCAGGGCCAGGAGCCAGCTGACACAGGACCAGGCCACTCTCTTGCTGCTGACTTGCTCTGGGACAGAGGGTCTCCGTGTACCACCAGTAAAACCTGAAATCTGGGGGCCATGTGAGCCTTGTCCTACCTCCTTCCTGAGACTGTGGGGCAGACCCGGCAGTCAGCATCCCCCCTGAACCTCAGAGTTCTTCGTCATGGCCCAACCTTGTTGCGGTCCCTTCTCCTCTAACACTGTCCTGCCTGCCCCCACAGGTGACGACGTCATCAGGAAGCAAGTGCTTTTCCTGTCGCTCAGCAGCCGAGAGGGATAAGTGGATGGAGAATTTGCGGCGAGCAGTGCACCCCAACAAGGTAGGCCTGTGCCCCCCTCTGAAAAAGAAAGCATGGGAGATTGAGGTTAGACTCAGGCATGAGGAGGTGAAAGAAGGTTGGGATGGAGGGTCAGCTTACATGAGGCAGTGTCTGAGTAGATAGCATTGTGGGACTCTGAAAGAGGAGTTAGAGTTGGCCAGGCTGAGACAGGTGTTGTGAGCCTCTGTTCTCAAAGCTGTGCATTAAGGAGGCTGGATGAGGGACATGAGAGCTGGGCCCTGGTTCCTTCTGCTAGGACATCTTGTCCCTACTACTCCCTAGCTGACTCTTGCTCATCTGTCCCATTCCAGCTTAGATGTTCCTCCATTCCTCCAGATGAGGCCTTCTGGTCCACGGCCCCTGGGCTCCCCCATCAGGTCATGGGACCCTGACTGTAATCCCTGCTTCTGAGTCTGTCTCCCTAGCCGACTTTAGGTTCTGGGCCAAGTTCCAGTCACCATGGTCTCCTGTTAAGTGACTTTATAGACCAGCAAACTAAGGAAGAGGGACTGGCACCATAAACCTGCAGTGTGTCAGGCATTGTGCTGACCTCTTGACTCAGTTTCTCCCTTCACGAGACAGGGGTTATTTTAGTCTGGTTTTATAGAAAAGCAAGCTGAGCTAGATGCGGTGGCTTGTGCTTGTAAGCCCAGTACTTTGGAGGCTGAGGCAGCAAGACCGCTTGATCCCAGGAGTTAGAGACCAGCCTGGACAACATAGTGAGGCCTCATCTCTAGAAAAAATTAAAAATTTAACCAGGCATGGTGGCGCATGCCTGCAGTCCCAGCTACTTGGGAGACTGAAGCAGGAGGATCGCTTGAACCCAGGAGGTTGAGGCTATAGTGAGCTATGATCATGCCACAGCATGCCAGCCTGGGTGACAGAGCAAGATCCTGTCTCAAAAACAACAACAAAAAAAAACAAGCTGAGGCTCAGATTAAGTTACTTGTTGAAGGTCAGTGTGCTGGTGCAAGGCTGGTGTCCATCGGACCCCACCCCATTCTGTCTCAAGGCCTGGGTGCCCCCTGCCACTGCCAACTTCGGAGCCCTGCCCAGATCTGAGGACTCTCCTGGGCTCTGGGCTGTGGTGGGGGAGTGGGAGCCCCTGGTGAGCATCCCGGATCCCCTTGCACAGGACAACAGCCGGCGTGTGGAGCATGTCCTGAAGCTGTGGGTGATTGAGGCAAAGGACCTGCCAGCCAAGAAGAAGTACCTGTGCGAGCTGTGCCTGGACGATGTGCTCTACGCCCGTACCACAGGCAAGCTCAAGACGGACAATGTCTTCTGGGGTGAGCACTTTGAATTCCACAACTTGCCGCCCTTACGCACGGTCACTGTTCACCTGTACCGGGAGACAGATAAGAAGAAGAAGAAGGAGCGCAACAGCTACCTGGGGTTGGTGAGCCTGCCAGCCGCCTCAGTGGCCGGGCGGCAGTTCGTGGAGAAGTGGTACCCGGTGGTGACACCCAACCCCAAGGGCGGCAAGGGCCCCGGACCCATGATCCGCATCAAGGCACGCTACCAGACCATTACCATCTTGCCCATGGAAATGTATAAGGAGTTTGCTGAGCATATCACCAACCACTACCTGGGGCTGTGCGCAGCCCTTGAGCCCATCCTCAGCGCCAAGACCAAGGAGGAGATGGCATCTGCCCTGGTGCACATCCTGCAGAGCACGGGCAAGGTGAAGGTGCGTGGGGGCCCCTCAGCTCCAGTAAAGACCTGGTGACATGGAGAAGGGTACTGAGTTACCTGCCCTTCCCCGTGTCCACATGACACCTTTCAGATCTAATGGAGGCCTTGGAGGCACGGGTCCCAGCCCATTGACTCCCTAAACCTGAGTTACATCGTGGATGGAGGGCTTTGTACTTCCCTTCTGTGGCTGGGGCTGACCCTAACGCCTGTGTGGAGCCAGTGGATGGCATCCTGGCATCCCAGAGGGAGTGGGCTCACCTTGAGGTGCCTCCTCCCACTACTTCCGAGGCTTGGCCCCTGAGACTGGGGGAGCAGGCCATGTGGCTGGGCTCTCCTGGCATGTAGGGTTCCCACAACCCCCACTGGCCCCAGTGACCTAAACACCGGCCCCAGTGGAGTGTGGATTTTGGTAGACCTCCCCAGCAGGTGACACATAAGTGAGCCATTGTCACAGCTCCACCTCACCCCACACTCTCATACCTAGAGATACATGGATTCACACACACAGGTGGACACAGTCACAGTGCACCATTCACTGGTCAGCCAGCCACACCCCAGAGTCCCACAGAAATGGGAATCATCTGAAAGCCATCTGGACAGGCCCTACTTCAGGACTGGAGGGCCCCACCTCTCTACCCTTCTGTCCCTATCTATCCTCTGCTCCTGAAAATGGGCCCAGCAGCCCACCAGGTGAGCTATACTTCAACCCTCACCCACCTGGTTTGGTGACAAGTGGGCTCCTGGGCTAGGTGCCTCTAGGAAGGCAATAGAGCATGGTCCTGTGTGCCTCGAAGATGATCTTCATTCTTTTTTGTGCTACCTCCCTCAGGGGAGCTTCCCAAAGCTGGTGGGAGAGGAGGACTGAACTTGAGGCCTCTGGCCTCTGGCCTCTGGCCTCTGGATGGTGTTGTGAGCTGAGTGATGTGAGCTGAGTGATGGGGTGGGAGGGTGCCCTGTGTCGAGGTCTGGGCCCTCAGCCTGGCGTCAGGGAGGCACAGGTTGGGAGCCAGATGCCGGGCACCCAGGGCCCATGACTCCTTGGAGGCCTGGTAGGGGAGGCTGCAGCTGGAAGTCTTGGGGCCTCCACAGCCTGCTGCCCATTGGACTCCTGAGCAGTAAGTGCAGGGCTCAGGGCATCTGTGCTGGGTGCTCTTTTCCTCATATTGTTGAGCTCCTCCCCCGCCCCAGCCCTCAGACTCTGCTGGGTGAGGCTGTGCTGGGCTGGCTCTGGCTGCTTAGCTTACTGGTCAACATCAGGGAGGCATGTGGGAAAATTGAGTGAATGGAGGAGCCTGTGGGCCCCAGAGGCAGAACAAGGGGCGTGGTAGAGGTTCCAGCCTTTTCTGCAGCTGTGTCTGGTCTTTCAGTGCTTGGACCCCAGGCTGGCGCGGAAGGCAGATTCCCACCTGAAGTGTCCTGAGGCAGGTGTGTCCAGGTGCTCCTAGTGGAGGGAGATGAAGCCAGGGCTCAGCCAGTCCCAGTGGCTGTCGGTGGGACAGGGGTAGCAATCTGTGAAAGGTTAGAAAGTGACACGTGCCTGAAGTTCCCTCTCTGGCACACTTTTGCAATAACTTGAATGGAATTGGAGAACATCATCCTAAGTGAACTAACATAGGAACAGAAAACAGGGACCCACTGTGTCTTCCCCCTCCACGACTGGAGGAGTGACAGGGTCTGGGAACCAAGACACTGGGACCAGATCTGGCCCCAGCTGGCTGTGTAGCCCTGGACAAGTTCTGTGCCTTGGTTTCACCCTCATTGGTTCCTAGCTCTCAGGAGATCTCCTTGGCCTGGCAGGAGGTTAGGAAGGCTGTGGGCTTGAGCTGGAGCTGCAGGGAACTTCTGGGGAGATGTGGGTCTTGCCTCTGCTTCACGTGCTCAGAGAATAGGCCCTTAAAGGTCATCTGCAGGTCAGGAAGGGGTCCCAGGTGCATGATCCCCAGAAAGGCCAAGACAACCTCCTCTCAGCTCCTCCTGTCCCTCTGTACCTCCATTGGCTAACCTGGTTTTCTGGGTCTAGGCCTTAGTTCTGTCTTTTTTTATTTCAATAGCTTTAGGGGGTACAAATAGTTTGGTTAAATGGTTGCACTGTTTAGTGGCTAAGAAGTCTGGGCTTTAAGTCTGGGCTTTTTTGTACCCAGTAGGTGATTTTTTTTGTACCTCCACCCCTTCCCTTGTCCCTTTCTGAGTCTCCAATGTCCATTATACCATTTTCTATATCTTTGTAGATCCTGGGTTTAGTTTCCACTTATAAGTATTTGGTGTTCTGTTCTTCTGTTAGTTCGCTTAGGATGATATTCTCCAATTCCATCAAAATTACTGCAAAAGACATTATTTCATTCTTTTTGACAGCTGAATAGTATTCCAAAGTGTATAGATAGCACATTTTCTTATCCACTGATCAGTTTGGACATTTGGGTTGATCCTACCTCTTTACAATTCTGAATTGTACTACAATGAACATGCGAGTGCAAGTGTCTTTTTTTATATAATGATATCTGTTCCTTGTGGTAGATATCTAGCAATGGGATTGCTGGGTCAAATAATAGATCTACTTTTAGTTCTTTGAGAAATTTCCATACTGATTTTCATAGAGGCTGTACTAACTTATACTCCCACCAACAGTGCTTAAGTGTTCCCTTTTCATTACATTCACACCAGCATCTATTTTTTAAAAATTTTAAGAATGGCCATTCTGACTGGTGTAAGGTGGTATCTCATTGTGGTTTTAATTTGCATTTCCCTGATGATGAGTGATGTTGAACATTTTTTTATATGTTTGCTAGTCATATCTTCTTTTGAGAGATGTCTGTTCGTGTCATTTGCCTACTTTTTAATGGGGTTATTTGCTTTTTCCTTGTTGATTTGTTTGAGTTCTTTGTAGATTCTGGCTATTAGTCCTTTGTCAGATATATATTTGTGAATATCTTCACCCATTCTGTAGGTTGCCTATTTGCTCTGTTATTTATTTAGCTGTACAGAATCTTTTCAGTTTAATTAAGTCCTACTTAACTCATTTTTTGTTTTTGTTGCATTTGCTTTTGGGGGGTTAGCCATAAATTCTTTGCCAATATCCAGAAGAGTTTTTCCTAGGTTTCCTTCCGGATTTTTATGATCTCAGGTCTGAAATTTAAGTTTTTAATCCATCTTGAGTTAATTTTTGTATATAGGGAGAGGTGGAATTAAGTTTCAATTTTTCTGCATGTAGCTGTCCAAATTTCCCAGCACTATTTGTTGAATAGGGTGTCTTTTCCCCAGTGTATATTTCTTTCTGCTTTGTTAAAGATCAGTTGGTTGTTGATATTTGAGTTTATTTCTGGGTTCTCTATTCTGTTCCATTGGTTCGTGTTCTTGTACCAGTACCATGTTGTTTTGGTTACTATAGCCTTGTAGTATACTTTGAAGTCAGGTAATATGATGTTTACTTTACCTTGAGTCTATAGGAGTCTTTGTGTGTTAAGTGGGTCTTTTGAAGGCAGCAGACATTTGGATTGTGTGTGTGTGTGTGTGTGTGTGTGTGTGTGTGTGTGTGTGTGTGTGTTTAATCAATTCTGCCAGTCTATCTTTTTTAGTGGAGCATTGAGACCATTTACCTTCAGGGTTAATAATAATATGTAAAGTTCTGTTCCATTCATCATACTGGTTGCTTTATTAATTAATTAATTAATTAATTAATCTATCTCTTACATTGGTGTTCCACAGTTCTGTGAGCTTTATGGGTCCCAGCTTTTCTACTGGTGTGTTTTGACCTTTTGCTTCATTGTTTAGGATTCCTTTGAATATTTGTTATAGAGTTGGTCTGTTGAAGACAAATTTCCTCAACATTTGCTTGTCTGAGAAAGACTTAATTTCTATTTCATTTATGAAACTTAGTTTTGTGGGACATAAGATCCTGGACTGTTTTTCTCTTTGAGGAGATTGAAGATGGGCCCCAATCTCTTCTGGCTTGTAGGGTTTCTTCTGAGAAGTCTGATGTTAGTCTGAAAGATATACCTTTGTAAGTTATTTGATGCTTTGGTCTCACTGCTTTTAAAATTCTTTCTTTCACATTAGCTTTATGTCACCTGATAATTATATACCTTGGGCATGACCTCTTTGCAATGAGTCTTCTGAGGGTTCTTTGGGCTTCTTATATCTGAATGATTAAATCTTGGTAAGGCCAGGGAAATTTTCCTCCATTATTTCCTCAAATAGGTTTCCAAACTTGTTGCTTTATATTCTTCCTCAGGAACACCTGTGGTTGTTCGGTTTGGATGTTTTACACAATCCCACATTTCTTGGAGACTTTGTTCTGTTCTGTTGATTATTTTTTCATTATTGTCTTACTGGGTTAATTTTAAAGTCTTGTCTTCACGTTCTGAGACCCTTTCTTCTGCTTGTTCTAGTCTAAAACTTTCCATTGCATTTTGTACTTCCCTAAATGATTCTTTCATTTTCAGAATTTTGGCTTTATTTTATTTTATTGTTTTAAGGTATCTGTCTCTTTGGAGAATTTTTCATTCATATGTCCTGGATAGTTTTTACTTTTGGGGATGTTGAAGAACTCTGTTTTTTCATACTGTCAGAATTATTTTTATGGTTCCTTCTTATTTGAGTAGACTGTTTCTTCTTAGTTGAGGTTGGCAGGGGGTTGATACAGGTGCTATAGGATTCTCTTGGTTGTGTATAGCCTTGGTGTGAGTTTCTCAATTGCCAGCTGTGGTGGTTCTGTGCTAGATACCTGCACAGGCTCAAGGTATCTTGAGTTGCCTGGTGGCTTGGATAGTGGTGTCAGCTGGGGTCTGGGATCAGGCCTTCCCCAAAGCTGAGGTATTATATTAGATGTGTTGACCTCCAGCCAGGAGGTGGCATTTTTGGGAGAACACCGGCTGCTATGGTGACTGTGAGCTTTCAACTTGGCATGTGTTGCTTCAGGGAAGTGCTTAGCCAATCTAAGGAGTAGGCAGGACTGTAGGGATTACCCAAGTTGTCTGTTTTCAGCCTTCAAGGGGTGTGGGGGGGGAGGAGAAAAGCTCAAGCTCCCTACCTCTGTGCACTCTTAGCCACCCCAGTAGGGATTGGGAGGGAGTTCCTGATCACTGAAGTAATACTGTTGTGTAAAGGCTGCCCAAGAGTTTTCCTGGCGGGTGAAAGGTTGTTATGACAAGTCCCACCCCACTTCCCCACCTTAGCCTTGAGCAGTCTGGGCTCTGAATGTCAAAGTGCAACCTGCCTCAGGTGTTCTCATGCAGCCCACCCCAGCCAGGAACAGTCTGCCACTGCAGAGTTTGCACTTGGGGTTCATCCCTTCCCAGGCTGGCTAGAAAGGAGCTGCCGGCAAGGGTTGAGTTCCTGGGATATGGCAGCTGGAGCTTCTCTGGGCTTTTTTTCATGCACTATTTTATGTGTGTTTCAGCAGAGCATAGCTGTGGGTAAGGCAGTTACCTGTAAGGGAGTAGAGTCTCGCAAGACTCAGGGGCCCTCCATGTCCATGGCAGGAGCACAGAGTTCCTGAATTCCCCTCACGCACCTCCCCTACTGTGTCCGGAGGCTGCTGATGGGCTTTATGCTGTGATCCAGGAGAGAGTTTGTCTAGTCCAACCTAGGTTGATTGTTTTTTCTCTTATTTGCACCATGTGGTTATTATCATTTCTTTGATGAGTTGTGGGGTGTGCTGCTGGTCCCTTTTCTCTCTGGGTGCTGAGAAAATGTCTCTATCTTGGTTTACTCTGTAGGAGAAACATATTCTCGCTGCCTCTTGTTGGCCATCCTAGTTCCCAAGTCCCACAGTTCTCTATTTTAAAGAACACCAAAGTGGTGCACATCAAAGTGAGGAATTTCTGAACTATCAGAAACTCTGGCTGATGCTGGCGCTTTGCAGGCTCCGTGCAGGATGGCCCCCTGCCTGACTGGCACCCTCCGCTCTGTCTCTGACTACTCTGCCTATCTTCTTCCCCTTCTCCAAGTCACAGGTTGGCTGTGAGCATGAGGAGGTGGGTGCTCCAGAGCGAGGGAGTTATCATCTGTGTGGGTGCTGCAATCATGGGGGAAGGTATGGGCTCAATCTTCTTTGCTGGGGTCTTTCCACAGCACTGTGTGTGAGACCTCATGGGTGAGGAGCCCACCAGCTGCCCTCTGAGAAACTACCACTCCAGGATTGCCCAGGGCAGTAGTGCCTCAGCCTTCCCTCTCAAGCTAGGTCCCTGCCAGATGCATGTCTGTCCCTGCTCTCACCTGTCTGAGTGAGGTGGCTCATGATCTTCTGTGGCGGCAGGACCACCTCTACCCCTCTTTCATCCTTCAGTGTGGGGCTGCACAGAGCGAGTCTGTGTCTGGTGTGAGAGCCCCCACCTGAGTCACAAGTGGATGCTGGTGGCTGTTTGCACCATGAGAGAGGGCAGTTCTGTCTGTCCTCTTTGGCTCTGGTGGGGAAAGGGCGAGTCCCGCTATGGTCACCTGGCCTGGCCTGGTCAGGGCTGGACAGGATTTGAGTCTAGCTGGCCTATGATTAGGGGGCTCATGGCTCTGTAGGGCCTGCCTCCCCCATCCTTGGACCAGCTCTGCTGCCATCAGCTCTAGACTCTTGCCTCACCAGGCTGCCCTGCCCACACTACCCAGCAGCCCCTAAAGGTGGATACTCTTTCTCTTGGAGTCTCCAGCACCTTGGTGATGGAGCAGCCTCAGGACACAGGGCTTCTTCTCTGGCCATATGTGGAATCCTAGGGTCCTAGCATCAGGCCAGCTCAGATCTCACTCTCCTCACTTCCTGCCTCCCCAGGACTTCCTGACAGACCTGATGATGTCAGAGGTAGACCGCTGCGGGGACAATGAGCACCTCATCTTCCGGGAGAACACGCTGGCCACCAAGGCCATAGAGGAGTACCTCAAACTGGTGGGCCAGAAGTACCTGCAGGACGCCCTAGGTAGGGAGGGCACAGGCTGGCAGGGGGGCCAAGGGCAGGGCAGTTTCCTCCAGGTTCTCACTTCCATTCCCTGCCCACCCGGCACAGGTGAGTTCATCAAAGCACTGTATGAGTCGGATGAGAACTGCGAGGTGGACCCCAGCAAGTGTTCGTCCGCTGACCTCCCAGAGCACCAGGGCAACCTCAAGATGTGCTGCGAGCTGGCCTTCTGCAAAATCATCAACTCCTACTGGTCAGTGCTGGCCCCGACTGCTTGGGGCCTCTGCACTTCCTTTTGGGCTCAGCTGCCCAGGCCCTCTCTACCCTATGACCTTACCTGGTCTGTCAGGTGCCCACAATGTGCCCAGCGCTGCCTGACCCCACTGAATCTTCCTGAATCTTCAGTTCCCTGTCCCAGTCCCTTGTGGGGCCTTGGATATAGGGAAGTGTTCAAAATGTGTGCAGGACGTGGTTTTGGTGGTGTTACAGAAGAAAGAATCTGGGCATGGCAGTCCATCTCTGGGTGGTGATGAGTGAATGCCATGTACCAGGCACTGTTGTAGGTGCTCGGTCTCTGCACAGAGTGAGACTGGCAAGGCCCCCACTCAGGCACCCAGTTGAGGCAGTTGGCTAGTTTAACCCAACACTCCTCACCTGTCCCTAGGAGTGGTGGTGCTCCTGTCACAGCCTTGTGATCGGGCCCAGCAGAGGCGTGTGGTGTGCCTGAGCACTGGCCAGGCCTCCTGCTGGAACTAGAGAACAAAGAGAAGAAAGGACTTGAAGTAGCACAGGGTCTGCAGGTCACTGCCAACCCCAGAAGGGAGCAGGAATTCTCAGATAGGACTGGAGTCCATCCCTGGGACACTTCCGGTAAGGCCTACCTCATGGCTGCCTGCTTGTTCCTGGGGCACATGTGACGGCTGACCTGTGCCCAGTGCAGCCCATCCTGTGGGGCATGTGGGACTGTCTGGGAGGGTCTCGCTGTCAGCCTAAGCAGTGGGTTTATCTTCACAGGTAGAGCTGCCCAGGTTTTAGCCTGTGTCCCCTTCCAGCTCAGGCTTATGCCCCCCCACCTACCTGCGCCTCTGTTCTGACACATGCCGTCCCCAGCCATACTATCCCCTTTTGTTAGGTCAGCCTCTCTCACTCACCCTCACCTCAACTGCACATGCTCCCACCCTTCCCACTCTGGGGTGGTATACTGGGTACCTTCTGTAGCAGCCTTGATCCCATCAAAATGAGACTATGTCCGAATCTGTTTTCTGCACACACTGGGGCACCTGGGGCCAGGGAATGCACTGGGCTGGGCACATGGGGCGAGGGAAGTGTTTGCTGTTCCCAAAGGACAGTCAAAGATGGACCTCCTGGGTAGGCAGCAGCCTTGGGAAGAGGGCCGGGGTAATGACCGTGGCCAGAGGGTAGCCACCTACCTGCCAGGTCCCTTAACCCCTGGGCTACCCCAGGTGCTTTCCTGGGCCCGATGGGTACCTCAAGCTGGGCCAAAAATGTACAGCATCCCATACCCCTGGGCCTGGGGTAGAGGGCAGCCAAAGGGTCCTGAACTTTGGGAACATACTTCCTACCCCAGCTGGGCTGGCCCTCTACACTCTGCTTCCTGTTCCAGGAGAGCTGGTGTGGGACTCCAGCCCAACATATCTGTGGACAGTGATTTTCCATTTCCCCTTTTTGGCCCGTGCCAGAGGTACTTCTGTGTTCTGGACAAGGCCAATCGTGCCTGGTCCTTGCCCAGTTCTGTGCCAGGCATTGTGAGGGCCAGGGCTGAAAGTCGCCCATCCTCACTTCTCCTCTGGGCATACCCTTGTTGGCTTAGCCAGCGTGCATTGCCGGAGAGCCTGCTGGACTTGTGGGAGGACATTGCAAGTTGATCAAGCCCTCATACGGCTTTGGGGTCCCAGCCTTAAGATGGCTTCGTGAGCTCAGCAGGGCAGGCCTTGCTCTTGGTTGAAGCCAAGGAGGGCTAGGGTATTGGTCAGATCACCCTGAGCTTGTGAGAGGGCCTGGCCTGGGCTGGGTTCAGGGAGCACTTGGGCTGCTCTGCCCTAGGGTGGGGGTAACATCTTTTAGGGCAGAAAGATAGGGTAGCCACTTAAAGGGTGGCCAGTTGGGGCCTGACCATGTGGGCTTGGATGCCCAAAAGAACCAGGAGCCCTATGTTCTAGGGCCACTTTTGCTCGCTTACTCTGCCACCCTGGGGAAGTCATTCCCTCCCTTGCTCTCGCCATCTCGAGAATTGAAGGTGGTGTTCTTGACCCGGTGGTCAAGGCTTCTCCCATCTTGATCATTCCATACTCTGCAGGAAACCTCGGATTCCTGTGACATTCAAGCAGAGGAAGTGAGTCTCAAAAGCCAGTAATGGGAATTCAGGGAATAGTGGTCTGTTCCTGTTGTGTGTTCCTCACTTCCCTCTAGTCCCAGAGTCCTGCTGTTTGGGTTAAAGAATGAATTAGACATTGAGAGAGGTGGGAAGGGCCCAGACCAAAAGCTGCAGAGGCGGTTCAGCCCTGGCCCTGGATGTGGACTCCAGTTAGGACAGAGAGCGGTCGCCTCTGTGCCTGTCTCCTGCCTCATGCGCCCCTTCACTAAGAGCCCGCCACCCTAACAGGAGCTTGGGCTTGCCTGTTTCTCTTGCCGAGCACTCACTCTGGCCACCCTGTGTTGAGTGCTCTCCCTGGGTGGCTGCTGGGTGGAGCCAGGGTTGGGACACAGGCTCCTGTCTGACCCATAATCCGTCCCTGCTCTGCTCCCTCCTGTCCTGGGCCCCTGCCTGATGACCAAGCCCTCCCTCTCTGTCCCCACGCAGTGTCTTTCCGCGGGAGCTGAAAGAGGTATTTGCCTCGTGGCGGCAGGAGTGCAGCAGCCGTGGCCGGCCAGATATCAGTGAGCGGCTCATCAGCGCCTCCCTCTTCCTGCGCTTCCTCTGCCCGGCTATCATGTCACCCTCACTCTTCAACCTGCTGCAGGAGTACCCTGACGACCGTACTGCCCGCACCCTAACCCTTATTGCCAAGGTCACCCAGAACCTGGCCAACTTCGCCAAGTGAGTGCCCCTGCCCCAACAGGCAGGTCAGAGACAGCTAACAGACCTGGCTTTGTCCCTGTCATCCTCAATCCTTTCCCACCTTTTTTCAAAATAAAATCTGTACACCTCATCCTCCTACTAGAAGCATGTATCATTTTGGTATGTTTCCTAATTGTCAAAGGTGAGAAGACATTTTTTCTTCTGCTTATTTTTTTTTTTTGAGTTGGAGTCTCACTCTGCTGCCCAGACTGGAGTGCAGTGGCACAGCAGCCTCGACCTGCTGGGCTCCGGCAATCCTTCTGCCTCAGCCTTCCAAGTAGCCGGAACTACAGGTGTGCACTACCATGCCCGGCTAATTTTTGATTTATTGTAGAGACAAGGTCTCGCCAAGTTCCCCAGGTGGGTCTCGAACCTGCAGGCTCTGGCAATCCACTTGCCTCAGCCTCCCAAAGTGCTGGGATTACAGGCTAAGCCACTGAGCCCGGCCAACTACCAAGCCCAGCCTGCTTTTTTTGAATGAATACATCATCATAAGGATTCTTCCATATCCCTCACATTCATCAGCCCCATTTTGAAATGAATGACTAATGTGCCTCCAAGGGGAACTGGCCCATGTTTCCTTCATGCATTCCCCGTGTTTGGGCACTAAGGTTGTTGTAGACTGCCCTAGTTTAGTGCTGTCAAGATGTCTTTGCTCATAAAGCACTTCTGGTGTTTTGCGCTACATCCTCAGCGAATGGGTAAAAGAGCTGGGTCATCTCACTGTCCTTCATTCTTAAAGTGTGGGTTGAGCCCTGTGGTGGGGCCACCTCTATGCTGGGTTCTGACAGTGCAGAGATGAATCAGCCCTGAACCCAGGCCTCACAGAGCCCAGCACTTCAGCCAGGGAGGTATGTCAAGTGAGCAGCAGAGCAGTGACAGACACACCAGCCTTTCAGGAGGGCCCTAGGCTTGTTGGGAGGGAAGACAGGGAAGCACATGAGACAATGCGACCCCCAGCTGCATGTCAGGATGAAACATCCATCATCTTGAGGAAGAAGAGGAGAGACCAGGCATCCCAGGGAGGGCTATGTGTTGTGCCAGGCCAGACGAAGTGGGCCACAAGGCCCAAGAGGACAGTAGGTGCCTGAAGGCTAGGCAGGGCACTGGGAGCCAGGGGGTTTTAAACAGGGGAGAGACAACCTACGTATGTTCTGGATCCTGCAAAGACCACTCTGACAGTAGTGGGCAGGCAGGTTAGAGGGAACAGGGTGGCAACCGGAAGACCTGGGAGGAAAGCATAGCTGTGGTTCCTGCAAAGATGGCAGAACGATGGGGATGTGGTGCAGGAGGCAGTGGCTGCAAGGGACAGGGTCGAGGGTGATGAGAAGATAAAGTCAGCAGGCCTGCCATCCAAGGATGAGGAAGAGAGAGGAGTTGACAGCCGTCAGCTTCTGGCTCAGGTATCTGGGTGGATAGGGAGCATGAAGGAGGGCATGATTTGGGTGACAGTGGTGACTTCAGACTTGGCTGGGCTGAGCAGGATGGACCCTAGGGAAGGTGCCTGTGGATGCATGTGGATCCAAAGCTCAGTGGAGAGGCCTGGGCCCAGTGTGGATTTGTATCAGGGCATTGCAACTTGGAGGAAACACGGAAGGATACTGTCACAGGCAGTGTATGGGAACACAGAATGCTGCAGGTCCTGAGATAAAAGCTGAACCAGAAAAGGGTCACTGGACTTGGCCTAGGAAGTGAGTGTGGTGGGGGCCAGCCACAGGGCTTGGGCAGGTGGGAGCTGAGGAGGAAGGTGTCTCAGTGGAAGGCAGCTCCTGGGCAGGCCTGCCTAGGCTCAGCACTCACCCCGCTACCTCTTCCTCCAGGTTTGGCAGCAAGGAGGAGTACATGTCCTTCATGAACCAGTTCCTGGAGCATGAGTGGACCAACATGCAGCGTTTCCTACTGGAGATCTCCAACCCTGAGACCCTCTCCAACACAGCCGGCTTCGAGGGCTATATTGACCTGGGCCGTGAGCTCTCCAGCCTGCACTCGCTGCTCTGGGAGGCTGTGAGCCAGCTGGAGCAGGTGCCCAACACCATGGGGCAGAGGGTGGGCTCAGGCTGCCATCAAGCTCTGGGGCTCCCCTTTCCAGAGGATCTGTGGAGGGCACGGGTTGGCCAGTGCTGTGTGATCAGGAGCCTGCCTGGGTGCCTGAGGCCCTGTCAGAACACACTGAGGATCTGAGGGCTCCGTTTTCTTTGTGCACCAGCACCTGTTGGGCAGCCCCTCTCCAGGCCCTGGGGCTCAGGCTGTGCCCTGGGCAATGGTCCTCATGGATGAGTTCCACATGTAAAGGCATGCTCCCCAGTGGGTTGTGTGTGAGAATTTGGTCAGATTTTGGAGCCACTCATGAAAACGACTCAAGACCCTGCACCTCCACTAGGCAGGAAGTTGGAAATCTGAGGATTGCCCTTGACCATCAGCTGACAAGGTTCCCTAGATACCTTTGACGGTGATGCAGTCACCTGGCATGAGGTTTCCCCAGCCTGGAGTCTCACTGGCCCCCCAGTGGCCTTAGACCACACAGTGAGCAGGTTCTTAGAATTAAGGGCTGGGCTTGCCAGGAACCAGTTCCCAAATATCTGTTGTTTTCAGGCTCCAAGGGACCATCCTACAAAAGTAATAGATGCTGGAACCAGCCTGGAAGGCCCTTCATGCCTCCTGGTCCTGTTCCCCAGAGGTGACCTCCCAGAGCACTGCTGCACAGCCATCAATACATTCTCTGCACATATGAGCACACACACAGCCACAGATATATGGAGCCCTTTCCCTTCTAAGTGTGTTTTAAAGTGGTAACTCATCGTGTGTTCTTTCGTGGGCGTCTTTGCCTTTTTAATAGCCACAGAGTATCCTCTCATGGGGGCACAGGTTGCTTCACCAGTCCCTTATTGATGGATAGGAGGTTAGTCCCGACTTATAACTGGAAACAGATGCTCTTGCAATCAAATGCCCCATTTTGCTAATCTGTATCCACTTAACTTGCTCTGTGAAAGACATGAGAGGGGGGAATGGAAGTGAGGGCTGTGCCCCACCCTTCTGCCAGCCCAAGCTCCTCACTGTCACCACTTGCTGCCCTGTGCTGGTCACTGTCTGCTCGTACAACCACACAGGAAGTGTGGAAGGTGACCATTGTCATCACACAGGTGACAGATGCGGCAAGGACTTGAAAGGAAGCTATGTGCCTCTCATTCCTGTGCTCTGCTGACTACAGGGGTTCTCACACTTGGCTTTTGCACAGAGTCCTCTGGAAGCTCATGCGGAGACAGGTCAAGGCCATCCCCTCCCCTCCAGCTCCACCCCGCAGCCTGGGATCCTTAGCACTGTGTCTGAACCTGACTGTGAGGCTCACATGGCCCAGGCACTGGCCTGTGTCTGCCCAGCACCCAGTGGTGCCTGCTTTGTGCCTGGACCATCTCCACCAGGGCTCAGGTGCTAAAGTGGGGCAGTCCCAGCTTATCCTGTGGAGTGGGTGACATGGGCGGGGCTGTCACAGAAGCCTCTTGGATGGAGAGGCGTAGGTGTGGAAATTCTGGGATTCCACGTGTGCTTTTCCCTCTGCTGAGGCCCTGGGGCAGGATGAGCCAGGAGGAGAGACTTGGGCTAGGTGAGCATCACTTCCTGTGGGCCTGCTGCTCCTGCCCCAGAATTATCTGGGGAGCTGGTAAAGCATGCAGATTGAGAGATTCCTGGGCTCACCCCCTCCCAGGCCTGCGTCTGACTGATGGCAGGGTGGGGATCAGCACTTATGACAGGCTTCCTGGTGGTTTTGAACCACAGTGGCAGCAGCACACTTAGCCTCCAAATGGCCCCAGAAGGTCACACCTGCCTCTTGCTGTATCTTTGCAGAGCATTGTGTCCAAACTGGGACCCCTGCCTCGAATCCTGAGGGATGTCCACACAGCACTGAGCACCCCTGGCAGTGGGCAACTCACAGGGACCAATGACCTGGCCTCCACTCCGGGCTCTGGCAGCAGCAGCATCTCAGCTGGGTTGCAGAAGATGGTGATCGAAAATGATCTCTCTGGGTAAGTGCTGTCAGGCATGTTGGGTATAGTGGGTACATGTGCAGACTAGGCACAGCCCATCTGTGGGCACAGATGGGGAAGAGGATGCCTACACAGGTGTTTCTAAAACAAGCCTCATAAGACTTGAAATGTGTTGTGCAGGCCCAAAGTGATGAACCTTGATTTGAGAAAAATCAGGGAAGGCTTCCTGGAGAAGGTGCTGCTGCAGTTTTTGTGTGTGTTAGGAAAAGTAGCATTTTCATTGGTAGAATAGGCATTTTAGGTAGAGGGATAAGCACAAGCAGAGGCCTAGATAAAGACAGCTTGATGTATTGAGAAAGTTACTGGTCCCAGATACTCAAGGCATTTCTAGATCACCTGGTATTTGTTAAAAATACCAATGTTCCTGGTATTTCCTGGGTCTGAATCTGAATCTCCAGAACTGGGGCTTAGGGGTGTACGTTTTCAGCAGGAGTTTGGGTGACTCTGCCAAGCCTTGAGGCTGTTCCCAGAGAACACAGAGCAATGCTGAGACCCAGCCCCGGGGCACCGTCTGCTCAACCTAAATAAGACACACACATGGTCGAGTAGGAGACAGAAGGCTCTTGCATGTTTAAGTCAAAACGGGGACACTTCTTTAAGAAACTGGGAGTTTGTGTTGAACCGCTTCTCTCCCAACCCTCCCCCCATCCCGGCAGGGACCTCCTTAGACCATCTGTGAGGAGGAGGCTGGAGCAGCAGAGCTGGGGGTGTGGACTCACTCCAAGGTGGCAGCAGCAGGCGTTTAAGCAGGGGTGGGCGTTGAGATTGAGAACCTGGGGGGCGTGGTGCCCGGGAGGAGGCCTGAGAGATAGAGTTCCCAGGTCCTTTTGAGACCGCGTTGGAGGCTCTTTACTTAAGCTGCCAAGTGAAGCAAAGCAAAGTCACGAGGCGAGAGTTCAGGTGGGGACGCACCGAGAGACAGCCAGGCACGAATGTTATGAGGAGACCCAACCTGGGGCGTGGTGTGTGCAGCCAGACCCCCATCGCTCTGTCTGCTGCCTTGTCCTGTTCTTTCCAACCCACAAGGACTGTGGCCCCAGTGGCTGCGCTGCCCTGTCTTGGGCTCTGCGTCTCCTCTCCATCCAAAGCTAAGTGCCCTCACTGTCCATTCTGGGCCCATGCCAAGCTCCCCACATCCTTGCTGCCTCCAGTCCACTAAGAGCCTTGTTCACTCCCCACGTTCTTCCCTCCAAAGCCCCCCGGCCCCTAGCATGGTTGTGCCTTCTCCCAGAGAGCTAGCTACCAGGGAGAGGCTGGATGATAAGCAGAGTATGCAGAGGCGGCCAGGGAGGGTGGCAGGCTGAGGCGGGCACAGCCTGCTGCTGCAAGTTCAGACCTTCCCCTGAGTCACGCCCTCACGATCCTCCTGGTCCCTTGTTTTTTCCCAGGAACTCCAGCCCCCGCCTGCCAGTCAAACAAGGGAGTGGCAGCAGGAGGCTGGGCAGGAAGAGGCTTTCTCCAGAGCTCCCTGTGGCTGTCAGTCTGATTAGGAACTAGAGAGAAGAGTCAGAGGAAGCCCCGTGACTTTGAAGGTGGAGTTCTCGGTGCAGGACCCCAGGATAGCAGAGAACCACCGATCGTGGGCTGGGGCTTAGCTAGGGGGAGTTTTCAGAGCACACCAGGCCCCAGTACCCACCGTCCCGAGATGCAGCTGAGCAGGGAGAGGGTCTGCCGGGTATCCTGGCCTGGAACTGGCAGTGCTGGCCTCTAGAGCAGAGGTTCTGTGCAGGAGCAGCCGCCTCGGCCACTGGTCCCCAGCCTCTACCCCTTCTGCCACCCCAGCGCCTCCCTCTCCCCAGCCCTAGCCCTGCCATCAGGCCCCAGCAGGTTGGCGGGTGCTGTTGGTTTGGACCCGCTGCAGCTGCACTCACAGTTCTTCTCTTCCCCTTCTTTCCCTGTGTGTGCTTGTCTCCCTGCAGTCTGATAGATTTCACCCGGTTACCGTCTCCAACCCCCGAAAACAAGGACTTGTTTTTTGTCACAAGGTCCTCCGGGGTCCAGCCCTCACCTGCCCGCAGCTCGAGCTACTCAGAAGCCAACGAGCCTGATCTTCAGATGGCCAACGGTGGCAAGAGCCTGTCCATGGTGGACCTCCAGGACACCCGCACGCTGGACGGGGAGGCAGGCTCCCCAGCGGGCCCCGACATCCTCCCTGCTGATGGGCAGGTGCCTGCAACTCAGCTGGTGGCCGGGTGGCCAGCCCGGGCGGCGCCAGTGAGCCTGGTGGGGCTGGCCACAGTGCGGCGGGCAGGCCAGACACCAACCACGCCGGGCACCTCCGAGGGCGCACCAGGCCGGCCCCAGCTGTTGGCACCACTCTCCTTCCAGAACCCTGTGTACCAGATGGCAGCTGGTCTGCCGCTGTCGCCCCGTGGCCTTGGTGACTCAGGCTCCGAGGGTCACAGCTCCCTGAGCTCCCACAGCAACAGCGAGGAGTTGGCGGCTGCTGCCAAGCTGGGAAGTTTCAACACTGCCGCCGAAGAGCTGGCGCGGCGACCTGGTGAGCTGGCGCGGCGGCAGATGTCACTGACTGAGAAGGGTGGGCAGCCCACCGTGCCCCGGCAGAACAGCGCCGGCCCCCAGCGGAGGATCGACCAGCCCCCGCCCCCACCCCCACCACCGCCTCCTGCCCCCCGGGGCCGGACACCCCCTAATCTGCTGAGTACTCTGCAGTACCCACGACCCTCCAGCGGAACCTTGGCGTCTGCCTCGCCAGACTGGGCAGGCCCTGGTGCCCGGCTGCGGCAGCAGTCCTCTTCCTCCAAGGGGGACAGCCCAGAGCTGAAGCCTCGCGCGGTGCACAAGCAGGTCAGTGTGCCACTGTCAGAGGGCGGGGCTGGGCTCTTGGGTTAGGTGGGCCATCGTTCCCCATCTCGTGCTCCTCCTGGGTCATCTCGCCTCCACCTGCACCAACCGCCATCCCATGCAATGCTGCCATGTCCCACCCATCCCACCAGCCTGCCGCAATTGCCCCCACCTCCTCCCTTGCACCCAGCTCCTGCCTGAATCCAGTGAACCAGGGACACTGTGGCTTTAGGGAACTCAGGGGCCTTCAGCCTGTTTCCCCAGGAACAGGTGGGGATCAGAGAGAAAGGGGAGGGGCCCATCCATTGCCAGTCCTAATAAGCCTGTAAAACCTCAAGGCCCAAAATAGTCAGCCTGGCCCCACACTCCCTCCCAAAGGGTTTTGCAGTCCATAGACTGGACATGCTTTGGGCTGACTGCCCAGCCCAGCCCCATCCACCTGTTGGCTCAGCCCACCACAGCGTCCCCAGTGTCAGGCTCACTTGCTGTCACCTCAGTGCAGAGCGCGGTGCTCAGGAGATCACCCAGGCTGTTAACAGGCCCCGCCTCTGGCTGCTGTCCGGGGACATTTCCCTGGGGGAGGGCTGCCTCGGTAGGCGCCCAGTCAGCTGGAGGCCCCCTCCTTTCCTGCTGCTCCCTGAGCCGCTTGTCCCCGTGGCTCACCTGGCACCATCCCTGCCCTTCCCCTTCCCCACGCCTCCCTCCAGCCCCTCACAGCTGTGTTTCATTGTAGGGCCCTTCACCCGTGAGCCCCAATGCCCTGGATCGCACGGCCGCTTGGCTCTTGACCATGAACGCGCAGTTGTTAGAAGACGAGGGCCTGGGCCCAGACCCCCCCCAAAGGGATAGGCTAAGGAGTAAGGAGGAGCTCAGCCAAGCAGAAAAGGTAATGCTGGACCCTGGCAGTGCGGGCAGGGCGGGGCTACTCCGGTGGCAGCTGGCAAGAGTCTCCCCCAGAGTCCTTGAGGAGGGGGTGCTGTGTTCCTGCCAGTGGCCACTCCCCTCTGAGCTCCCATCCCACATGAGGAGAGCAGCCAGTGGGATCCGAAAGAAGAGTGGCAGGAGGGATTTAGCTTAGACCTGAGGGTTCCTGTGTTCACATCAGCATCACCTGGAAATAGTCTTGGATCCAGATTCCCGGGCTCTGGTGATGGACCTTCTGGGAGGGCTCCTTAGCTCAGGCGACGGAAGCATTTGAGCTTCTGGGATCTGGGGCTTGAGGGCTGAGGGTACCAGAGAGGCATACAGAGGCCCTCTGGGAGAGCCTCATGCACAAGGAGAGGGAGGTATGGAGCACCAGGGCAGCCGCCCAGCCAGTTCCCCCGGACTTGTGCCTGCCTATAGCCTGGCTCTTCCCAGCTCTGGTCTCCACCAGAGCCTGGGAAAGAAACAGAAAGAGTCGCCAGGGCGAGGGTGGGGTCAGATGGCCAGTGGGATATTTTTTCCCACCCCAACACCCAGCATTTGCTGGGGCAGAGGGTGCTTCGACCAGCCCCTAAAACTTCCAAGTTGCAGCAGCCACCCTGGGTCCGTGGATAGTTCTTGTCTCCCACTAGAAATCAAGGTCCAGGTAGATAGAGGACCCAGTGCAAGGCCCCCAGAATGGCAGGCATGTCTCAACTTTCCCTCTGGGTGTTCTTACCTTCGGGCCCCACGAGAGCCTGTGGCAGCCTCTGAGCAAGGGCACTGGGTTGGGTGTCAGAGCTCCCTCTTCCGACCTCAGCGAGGTCCATCTCCATGCTGCATCCCGCCGCCCTCCGCCATCCCCTGACCTGCTGCATCCACCTGCTTTCACCATAATTATGTGAAGGGGCCAGAGAGCAGGGGACACACACTGAGCTCCAGGAGCCAGAGTTTGGCTCGGGAGTGAGGAGGCCTGGCCTCCCCCCAGGCTCCCTGCCTCCCTTAGTGCCTGTGTTCTCATGGCATCTGGCCCTTCTTGATTCCGTTGACCCTGCTTCCCTCCTGTGTGGAGCACCTGGCCCTTCTATCCAGCCTGCTCAGCTTCCCCCTTTCTTCAACATCCCTTCACTGACCCGATGGCTAGCATTTGTGCTGGGTTGAGTCACATCCAGAGAGCCTGAACCCCTCTCCACATTTCCCCATGCCACTGCCACCCCCTGGCTTCAGGGCCAACAAAGGCTGGGAAGCCTGGATCTTACTGCTGGCCAGTCACTCCATGTGATGGGTCACTTTGTCTGGATCTTAGTTTCCCCTCCTATAGAGCCCTCATCTTTTGGGGTGCTGTCCCATGTACTTCACAGATCTCTGTATGGAAGGTTCAAGACCTTAGGTACACCCTTACTCCCATGATTTTGGGTTGTCTTCATCCCCCTCATAGCCACATAAATCAGGCTGGGAGCTTGGAGTGGAGAGACCCCAGGTTGCGGACAGGTCTGGATCTTACTGCAACCCCCTCTGGCTGGGCTCCCAGGGCATCTCGTTGCTGTGTCAGGTGGGTGGGTCACATCTGCCCAGACTCCGTCTCTCCCTGCCTTCCTGCCTGGGCTGATGAGGCTGCGTTCTCTCTGTCCTGGGTGCTGTGCCCGTGGCATGCTGCCCAACCGGCAGGACCTGGCAGTGCTGCAAGACAAGCTGCGAATCTCCACCAAGAAGCTGGAAGAGTATGAGACCCTGTTCAAGTGTCAGGAGGAGACGACACAGAAGCTGGTGCTGGAGTACCAGGCACGGCTAGAGGAGGGTGAGGAGCGGCTGCGGCGGCAGCAGGAGGACAAGGACATACAGATGAAGGGCATCATCAGCAGGTGGGGCCCGTGCCTGCCCTGGCCCAGCCCGCATGCACAGACAGTGCAGCCATCCACAGCCCTCCAGGAAGCCCCAGATGGGGAATGATTGACTGAAGGATATGCAGAGCATGGGGAGGGGAAGGAAGAGTGTCCCAGGCAGTGGGGCCGTGAGTAAGGCCTGGCAGCAAGAGGTGGCTCAGAGGATGGGCAGCCCCACGTGGTACAGTGGTGGCAGATGAAGGCGAAGCAAAGGTGGGGTGGCAGAAGTGAGGCTGGACCAACCAGAGCAGTTTCCAGAAGGTCTGCCCTGTGAGGGGTCACGTCATCTTGGGACACTCTCCAGAGTTTAAAGCTGGATTTGGGGGACTAGAAAAGATAGCACCTGGTTCAGGGCAGGAAAAATGGGAATGAATGTCAGTTACATGCAGATAAAGGTGAGAGTAGACACAGAATAAGCCCAGATTACTACCAAGGGCGTCCAGGTATGAATGTATCAGGGCACCGGTTGGTTACAAGACAGAACTGTAAGAGCAGTAATTTGGATGGAGAGGGAGAGGAATAGACATGGCCAGTTTAAGGTTCCTGGGTTATCCAGGAATTTCCAGGGGAACAGCTGGCTTTAAGGCTGACTGTTGTCTTTATTAAAGGCTTATGTTGGGTCCTGTATTGACTTCCCTATCTCTCTCTGCCTGGAGTCAGGTAGTCATACCTGCCTTGGTGTCTGTAGGCAGGGAGCGCAGTCAACACAGGGCCACAGTATTACCAGGCACAAGAGGAGAGACAGTGTGGCTTTATGTCTTGTTTATCTGCATGGTCTAAGACCCCATCACCTGGTTAGACTGGGCAGGTGTGCAGGAGTCAGGAAGTCCTCCCTGCCCATGCTTTGTCCACAGTATAAAGCCTTTCTAAATTCCTCCTATTTATCCACCTGTTTCTCTGCTCCTGACTGTTGTTTGCTTCATTTACTTGAGGTTTACTTCTTTGTAAAGTAGTAACATGAGTGGAAATGGGGTGACTGAAAACATACTGTTCACTTGACCTCCAGCTCTGCCCTTGGCTCACCTTGGTGTATGCAGTTCCTAGAATGGAAACTCTATTCCACTTCACCACCTTCTTCACATTGTGTTGATTCTCTAAGAAGTGCATACTCTTCTGAATCCAGAGGTTTGCTTAACACATTTAATTCTACTGGCCAATCCTAGTATATTTCCTCCCTAATGTGTCAGTTAGGTAGATGGTGTTGTTCAAATCTTCTTTGACTTTACTGGCTTTTCTGTCTGCTTGTCTACTCTTGCTCCATCGATTATTGAGAAAAGGATATTGAAATGTCTCATCATAACTATGGATTTGTCTGTTTTTCCTTTCATTTCTATTTTTGCTTTATGTACACTGAAATTCTGTTCTTGGATGCATACATATTTAGGCTTGTTATGTACTGTTAATGAACTTACCTCTTTATCGTTATAAAATTATCCTCCTTATTCCTCATAATATTCCTTGCTCTGAAATCTACCTTGTCTGATATTGATATAGACAGCCCAACTTCCTTTCGATTAGTGTTAGTATGGTATATCTTTTACCATCTTTGTGCTTTTAACCCACTGTCTTAGTCCATTCAGTCTGCTATAACAAAATACCTTAGACTGGGTGATTTATAAACCGAAATTTACTGCTCACAGTTCTGGAGACTGGGAAGTCCAAGATCAAGACACTAGCAGATTCATTGTATGGTGACGGCTATCTACTTCACATATGGTGCCTTGTGGCTGAGTTCTTATAGGGTAGAAGGGGTGAATAAGCTTCCTTAGGCCTCTTTTATATGGACACTAATTCCATTCATGGGGAAAGCCCTCACGAATTTAGGGGGCGGCTTGGAGCACGAGCATTCAGACCATAGTACATATTTATATATATAAAGTGAGTTTCTTTTACAGGCACCTTGTCATTGGGTCTTGCTTTTTATCTAACAGGTTCTGCCTTTTAATTGGAATGTTTAGGCCATTTACATTTAATGTAATTATTGTTGTAATTATGTTTAAATCTATTATCTTGCTGTTTGTTTCCTATTTGTGCCATCTGTTCTTCCTTTTTTCTCTTGCCTTGTTTTGCGCTAAGTATTTTTTATGATTCCATTTCATCTTTTTTATTGGCTTTTTAGCTATATCTCTTTGCTGCTGTAGGGCAGTTGGCAAACTTTCTATAGAGGGGCATATAATAAGTATTTTAGGTTTTCTAGGCCATATGGTCTCTGTTGCAACAACTCAGCTATGCTGTTATAGCAGAACTATTTGTGTGAGATGACTATTTACAAAAACAGGCAGTGGGCCGCTTGTGGCCCTCACCCTCAGGCTATCATGACAGGGACTCTGTCATTATCTTTGTTCCCTGTACTTAATGTATCTTTTTCCTCTGGCCATTTAGGAGATATATTTCTTCATCATGGCTGTCAGTAATTGGTGATGATGTGCATTGGTGTGGCTTTCTTCAAGTTTCTTAGAAGTTGGATTTGCAGGCATACAGTCCCACCTCCCCCGTCTCTTTCTCTGGGACTCCTACCACACACGTACGTTAGGCTGTTTTATCCTGTCTCATATCTCACTGATGCTCTGCTGTTTTCTTTTTTCATTTTTTCCTGTTTTTTCAATCTTAGACAATTTCAAGTTTGCTAATCATTTCTTCTTCAGTATCTGATCTGACTTTAATCTTATCCAGTCGTTTTTCATTTCAGCTAATTATATTTTTCTCCTCTAGAATTACATTTTGGTTTAAATTCCAACCATTTTTCTTCTTATCAGGTGCATGCTTTCTTCTGTTTTTTGAAGATGTAGAATGTATGTATAATACATTGTTGTTTCAGTGTCCTTGTCTGCAAGTTCTATCATCTGTGACATTTGAGTCTGTTTTTACTGATTAATTTTCCTCCTGGTTATGGGTTTTATTTCCTACCTCTCTGCATACTTGGTAATGGTTGGTTGGATGCCAGGCATTGTGTATTGTACACAATTAGATGCTGGATGTTTTTGTGTTTATATAAATACTTTTGGACCTTGTCCTGGGATACAATGAGGTGTCTTGGGATCAGCTTAATCCTTTTGAGGTTTATGTTTATGCTTTGTAGGGTGAATCCGGCAGAGTCTCTAGTTAAGGCCTAATTTGGGCCTCCTGTGGAGGCGGTTTCCTTCTGGGATTCTGGTGGGTGCCCCATGTTAGCTCATCTTTCCACTCTAGCTGGTAGAAGCATGAACTGTTGCTGGGACTGTTTACTCCTTTCCAATAATTTTTGCCTAGCCTGGTAATTATCTCATCTGCATGCAGGTCATTATTCCGCCAAAGGCACAAGGGATCCCCCCTTGGGAGAAAACCATGCTGTTTCTCTGCATCTTTGTCTGTCGGGTGCTCTGCCCCCACATATCCCGCACACACAGACCTTCCTGAACTCCCTGTCTCAACTCTGTGAAGCTGCTGGCTGCCCCTCCTGCTGTGAGCTGGGCTCACCTTGTTGGTTTTCCTCCCCGTAGGAATCACCATACCACACTGCCTATTCTGTCTCAGAGAACTGAGTATCAGTGTCAGATGTTGTGTCCAGTTTCTAGTTTGTTTTTAAGGCATAATTTCCTTTCAACGTAATTTCTCTTTTTTTAATCAATATTTTTTATTTTAAAGTTGTGGGGTACAGTTAAGGGTTAGGTATACAAATATGCATTATTCAGGTACCCTTGTTGATAAGGGGTTTCTCCCCGTCCCCAGACAGATATTGACTACCGTTAATCCCACCTCCCTTCCCCACCCTCCCCCCCATAGTTTCCCACTACTGTCAATCTTTTTCTTATAGTATTACAATAGATGTTCAAGGTCCACTATATGAGTGAGAACATGTGATACTCAGATCCTTGTTTCTGTGAGAGATCACTCAGTATTATATACTCTAGTTCATCCAGGTTGCTGCGAAATTCATGATTTTGTTCTTTTTAATAGCTGTATAGTATTCCATCGTGTATATGTACCACATTTTTAGAAATCCAATCCTCTTTTGTTCACAGTAGTAAGAACCTGGAACCAACCATGCTGTCCAACATAATTTCTTTTAATGATACTTTCTAATCCTTCCCCATCCACTCCACACACACAGGCTTTTCTCAGTCTTCCCTTCCTACATTGGGAAACCCACCTCAGAGGCCCCGTTCCCTCCCCCTGGTCAGTGTGCCCTGAACCATTGCCCTCCCTGCAGCCCTGCACAGAGTTGCCCAGCACTGCAGCTCCCTGTGTGTTTGCTGTGAGCAGGTGAAGTGCTTGCCCAAGTGCGAGGAGGCCTCTCAGCTTCCCTGAGCTGGAGAAGTTGTGCAGGCAGGGACGGAAAGAAGCCTGGGTGTAGGCAGGCTCATCTGAGAACAGTCTGCAGAGCCCCGTGAACCCCCCACCTCACTGGGCAGACAGGACAAGGTGTCTTGGCAGACCCAGGAAGTGTAGGGTCCCGAAGCCAGAGGAGACAGTGGGAAGGTAGGCATGCCAAGCAGTGATGGTGCCTCGGGGCCAGGTTGGTTGGGGACTAGGAGGCTCCCAGGGAAGGGACAGCCAAGACAGGGCCATCCTGCCCACCCCCACATTCCTGCAGGTGATGTCTTCCCCGCTCCTCTGTGCATCACCACGCTAGTGGACTTGTCCTACAGATATCTCGTTCTGGTGTGTGACCCCCCTCCCCACCCTTCAGGAGAGGTGGCTCTTCCTGCTCTCTGTTCCATGGACCTGAGCTTCCTGCTTGGCGCAGCCACAGCCTGCAGGGTGTCGTCACTCATAGACGTGGCTGTGTCCCTGCTGTCTTGCGAACTCCTTGAGGGAAAGGACTGGACTGGGTGCTTTGGGTCCCTTGAGTGCCCAGCACAGAGCCCACATAGCCTTAGTGACTATGGCAGGGGCTGGGTGGGGAAAGTTGTAGAGCCCTCAGTGCTTTCATCTTCCCACCCGCCCACCAGTGCTGAGACATAGCACCTCCTGCCTGGCTCCGGGAGTTGTGATATGATACCCACTTCCACCCTCTTGGCTCCTGGAAGAACATCAGGAAGGGGGCAGCCCCAGGGGCTTCTGCGGATTTAGGAGCAGAGCCTGGGGAGTGGGCAGTGGAGGTGAGAAAGGGGCAGCCCCAGCTCGTGTCTGTTGCTAGGGGCAATTTGAGGGCCTCTGCTCCAGGCAGGTAGGGAGTGAGTCTGGCCCAAGGAAGGGGGCTCTCCTAGCGTGTCCCTCTCAGTACAGGTGTGATGGGCTTGTTCCTACAGTGCCCCCATCTGCTCTCTCCTGTGCCAGCCTGACTGTCCCTTTCTCTGGCCCCAGGTTGATGTCAGTAGAGGAGGAACTGAAGAAGGACCATGCGGAGATGCAAGCAGCTGTCGACTCCAAACAGAAGATCATTGATGCCCAGGTGAGGGGCTCTGGCCCTTTGGTCAGCCACAGGTGTTAGAGGACCTAGGCTAGGAGGGGGTGACTTTGGCTTCTCTACATCCCCAGTTATACCTCCCTGAGGAAGCAAGAGGTAATAAGACACCAGGATCTCTGCCCTGAGAAGTTGGACCTGTGGTCTCAGTGGGCCACAAGCTCACTAGGACAGGCGGTGAAAGGGGAGGGCTAGCTCCTCCCCTGCTGAGGCACTCAGTGGGTATTACCTTTCACCAGGGGTGCTGACCAAAGAGTGGAAGCTACTAGGAGGGGAGTGGGGAGACTGAGGATGGGGGCGACAGTGTCTGGGCAGGGGGATTAACGGGGCTCTTACCCAGAGCTGAGGCTTCTAAATTGCATTGGGGAGACATGAAAGGGACGCAGGCCCACTCTAGCTGGTGGAAGCATGAGCCATTGCTGGGATTGTTTTGTGTACTCCTTTCCAGTGGTTCTTGGCTTGCCTGGTAGTTTTCTCATCTGCGTACAGGTCAGTGTTCCGCCAAAGACACAAGGGACCCCGCCCCTTGGGAGATAGCGTCTCCTTCACTCAGGGCTTTAGTGCCTTGCCTCTCTCACCCAGGGGCGTGCCAGGCCTCACTCAGACTCTAAACTGCACAGACTGGCCAGGCCCTGTGACCTCTGGGGTACCGCCTGCACACACACGTGAGTGAGGGTGCCCACTCGGACCCTCAGGCAGCTGACAGACCGTGCCACCGAGAGCTGCTCTGTTAAGGACAAGAGACAGGCATGAGGCTGCCGCCATGAGACGGTGGAGGCCTCCTCCCTCCCCCTCCCGCCAGCTGCTCCACAGCCTAGAGCCTTCCCCGCCCTTTGTGAGCACTGCACCCTGGTCCTCTGTCTCCTCCAGGCCACCCCCGCCACCTTCCCAGTGCTCCTCACAGGCGCATACGGCCTCCCTCACACCCCCCTTGTCCACAGGAGAAGCGCATTGCCTCGCTGGATGCCGCCAATGCCCGCCTCATGAGCGCCCTGACCCAGCTGAAAGAGAGGTACAGCATGCAAGCCCGTAACGGCATCTCCCCCACCAACCCCACCAAATTGCAGATTACTGAGAACGGCGAGTTCAGAAACAGCAGCAATTGCTAACCCGCCCGAGGAGAGGGGGACTGTGGTGGCCAAGGGCGGGGTCTCGGCCTGGGGCGGCCCCCACGGTCACAGCCCCAGCGCCCCAGCGCAGGTGGTCCAGGAGGCCGAGTCTCCCCTCCCCGCCGCTGTCCAGGAGGCGGCTGCAGAGGGAGCCGCGAGAGACTGAAGCAGCGTGAGGCGGGGTCACCAGCCGCTCCCCCTGCGCTTCCTGCCCAGAGCGTGTGGGGTGCGGGCAGAAGAGACTGCACGCCGGGGAGCGGGGGCAGCCTGTGGGGTCGGGGCCCTCCAGAAACATGTCTGTTGGTTCCTGAATGCGGTGTGTGTCACCTTGGCCTCCACCTGGCAGAGTGCATGTGTCCCTACACCCTCGCCAGGGAGGGGGGCTGCCTGGAGGGGGCGACTCAAGGGCTAGGGGCCCAGGACTTCCTGGCAGCCAGGCTCTGCGCTGTGGGACCTGCCCCTGGCAGGCCAGTTGGCAGGCAGGGAGACGGTGGGGAGGACACAGGGGCAGGTGGTCGGTGTCCCCTGCCCATCTCCACCCTGAGCACCTGCCACTGCATGCAGCCTGTCGGGCCCCTCTGGCTGTGAAGACTGAGGATTCACACCCACCACCCCTTTGTGCCTGTCCCCAGATCCCCACACTGCACCTCCTTCCCTGCGAACAGACCATGTGAAGACTGTGGCTTTTTCTTCGGGCCCTCATAGCTGTAGGGCAGGCCTGGAGCACCCCACACTTCCCACGCAGGCCCAGGCTGACGCTCTGGGACTCCCAGAAGCCAAAGATCTGGGCCGAGCTGGCTGGAGGGCCCTGTGTACTGTATCTGCCTTCTGGGGCCAGTGCACCCAGGGCACAGTAGCCCATAGTGAGTGACCACCTGGTGCTCGCCCTGAGAGAAGAGGTCATCTTTCCTCTGGTTGATGGTTTAAAAAAAATCTGATGCCCACAGGCCCTGAGAAGGTGGATAACTGTGATTTTTTTTCCTTTCACAGTATGCATTAGAAACAAAAGCCCGCTTGCTCGCTTGCTGGAACACAGGGGCCTTTTAATTTGAGCGTGCGCACTGCATGGGAAATAGCGGCCCTGGAGGATGTTAGACTTGCTCCCTCTCCAAGACAGCAGCGGCCTGCACCAGGCCCCGCGTGTGCGGCCGCCTCCTCCTCACCCTCCTCGGCCCCCAGCCGAGGACCCAGGCGCTGCAGACAGGGAAGGGGCACACCCCACAGCTGGGGCTGGTTTTCCTCAGCTCTAGGCTGTTCTGTAGCTTATCTGCCCCTCCCCACCTTGTGGGACATAGATGGGCGGGAGCTTGGGTCTCTCTCGGCCCCTGTCCGTTCCCAGCCCCTCTCCATTCCCAGCCCTACAGATCCCAAGCTCTGGTCCCCAGTGACCTAGGGTGGGAGCTGGGCATTTCCCGGGCAGCAAACCCAGAGCCAGGCAAGCTGCAGGGGCCACCCCTCTGTCCCTGCAGCAGGAATATGCTACAGAAGCCCTCCCGGAGGGGTAGAAGTGCCGGAGGGGTGGCACAGAGCCACACTGCTCCCCACCTTGGGCTCGGGGCCAGGCAATGGTGGCTGCTCTGGGGAGATGCTAGATGCAACCTACAATTGAGTTAGGCTAGAGACACATGCTGCTGGAGGGAGGGCTGGGCCACCAGGGCCGAAGGCCTCAGGAAGAGAGGAGGCCCATGCCAACCCCTTCCTGCCCCCCTCCTCTGTCCCACTCCCACCCCTACGCCTACGTGTCTCAGACCAGGGTGACCACACAGGCAGGGCCTGGCTCCAGTCTCGTCCTCCCACGGCCCGGTGAGCCCTGCCCTCCTCCCCACAGCCCCCTCCCGCCGATGCCTCGTAGCACGCCCTCGTCGGAGCACCCTGACCAATACGGGGAGTCTCCGGGCCTGGGCAGGAGGTGTGGAGGCCAGCCACTGTGGCTGTGCCGACTGCCCTTGGGCGGGGGGTGAGCTCTCAGGCGAGAGCCTTATTTACCTAGTGCAAAAACTGTAAAAGTGTACAGACTTCACAGATTTTTATCTTAACTGCAAGTCTGACGATTTTTGTAAATGTTCTTGGTGTTTGACTGTAATGTAACTACTTCACCTGACGGTTGTACATAGTCCTTGGGTCCTGGTGCTGCCGAGGGCTGGCCAGGACTGCTGCTCTCCAAGGATTTTTCTTTTCTTCCTTCATACAGAGATCAGTGTTGGGCAGGAGGAAGAGGTTTGGGACCTGGTGTTTGTATTTGTTTCCTGCCTGTGGCATTTCTGTGTTGGCTTTGCAGCTTGCTGTCTGGGTGGGGGCCGCTGGGCACACACGCCCTGATAGGGCCTGTAATGGGAGCTCCCGCCCGAAGCCACAGAGAGCCTGTGTCCTGGGTGCTAGTCCCCACCTGCAGCCAGGGCCAGGGTTGCCAGAGGTCAGTCCCTGTTGGGAAAGACCACGGCCCCAGGGCCCCCTGGTCATCAAGACCAAACTGTGCTAGAGAGAGCTGATCCCTCCCCTGCAGACACAGAAGCCTGACTCTCTGTGCTTAACTTTTTATAAGTTCAGCATGAAGGAAACTGCCAAACCTCCTCGAAGTGAGGACTTTTTCTGACTGCCCAGAAAGGGGGGTGGGGGACCAAGGTCAGAGCTCCACATGCCCCTGTCCCCCAGAGCATCTGCCCAAGGTACACCTCCCATTATGCCCATCTGTCTGCGGGAGCCAGACTGTCCAGGGATACAGCCCCTCTTTTTTCTACACACTCAGCCACAAAGTCCCCCATCCCCACACTGTGGTTCCCCCCCTCCCAACCTTTGTAAGTATGTGAAAAGGAAAAATGCAAACATTGGAGTTGGGCTGGAGTGTCTCCCTCCAGCTGTGGCTTTGAACTATGTAATAATGTACAGAGAAAGTTGTTGGTGTTCTAAGACTCTGTGTGGCTGTGCAATTTCTGTACATTTGCAATTAGAAATATTAAAGATTTATTTAGCTATTTTAAGCCTGGCTTGCGTCTCCATTCAGCTGTGGGACAGAGGTGATGTTGCATTTGGGGCCAATACTGTCTTTTACCAAAGGGACCCCAGCACTCGGTATGCCTGGTGGCAGTTGTGGGTAGGGGAAACCCTAAAGTCAATGTGGTGGTCTCCTGGCCAGCCTGGCTCACCAAGTGTTCTGGGATGCTCCCCACCCTCCGTCTTGGGGTCTCTCCATGCCAGGGAGTGAAGTGGATGATCTCTTAAAGGCCCTTCTCTGGCTCTGACATGCTTGGAAGGGAGGCCTTGTGGGTCTTGCTGCCTCCCAGGTGGTAGAGTGGTCCCTGCTCCCTCCAAGCTTTGCATGAAATGCTTTCTCATCCACTGGAGTCTACCTCAAAGAGGGAAGAGACCAGGGAGAAGAGATTGGCCCAGGCTCATGAGCAGATCATAGCTGACCGGACCAAACATTGCCCAGCATCCAACCTGGAAAGCCAGTCAGGCTCTCCTGACCCAGACCTACCTACAGGGCTGAAGCCAGGGCCTTAGCTGGAAACGAACCAGCTCCCAAGGTCCTTCAGCAACACCTACACCCAGGAGATTGCCCTGGGTCCTGCTTGGCATCTTTCAGTGCACAGTAACCCCAGGGGTGCACTCACGGGGAGACTGGCTTTGAGGGATTAGTCCAGACTCCTGCTCCAGCCCCAGCTCCTAAGAAACTGGACACTGGGCTGAGGTTCTTTCAAGGGCAGGGCTACATCTGGTCAGCTCGCTAGATGGAGCCCCAGGTCTGTTACCTGCACAGGGGCCTCTGGCTCCAGCCAAGGATTTGAGCTCTGGGTGTCCAGCATCCCTCCAGAGAGGGCCCAGGCCTGTCCCTCTTGTTGCCCCTGCAGCCAATGAGAATCAGGGTACAGCCGAGCCACTGGCCAGTGCAGCGCTCACTGGGGACCCTTGCCAGCTGCCCCTGTGTTCCACCATCCAGCACTCTTGGCCTTAGGCTCTTCCCTTGCAGTCTCCCGTGGGGGCCCCCACAACGTCGGCCAGCCACTACTGGTATCCACCACCCTCCAGCCCCTCCTGGGTCCCACCGCCCTAGGAAAGCACCAGCCGTGCTGCTCTGCAGGCTCAGCACCTGCCCTCCCTCATCTATGCTGGCGCCGGCTACCCAAGGCCCCTTTCCTGCCCGAAGTGGCGCCCTCGCTGCCTTCTCCACCAGGCCCAGACCAGGCTTCCTCCCCAACCCCTCTCTTAACCACATCGGCCCAGGTTCACCCAAAAGCCTGCGCCCTAGGTGGCCAAGCACTGCAGGAAAAAACACACCCCAGCTCAGCTGTGACCGTGCCCATGTGGATTCCCTCCCAGCTCCATTCTCAGCTAGGCCTTTTTCCCGCATCCTCCATCCCTTTCCTCCACACTGTACCTCTCTTCCGGTCTCCAGCCGGCCCTTCTCAGAGCCCACCTCCTCCCACACTGGGGGACCCTCTGCCCCTTCCAGGCCCACTACCAGCCCAGCCACACCAGCCCTCCACGGCTGCAGGAGAGGAGGTGCCTGTTCCTTCCCCAGGCAGTCCCATATCCTCTTGCAGCTTTTATGGCTCCGAGACCTCCAGCCCCCCGCCACACACACCCATTGCCCCACATTTTAAAGTGCCAGGTCTCCACCTGCTCCAGGCTGGGTCTTCTCTGCCTTTCAGCTACATTTCCCAAAAGCACACTGCCTGCAGGGCCTGGCAGCTCCGCACCCTCACCCCGCGCTCACCCGCCATCAAAACCCTTCTACCGTCCTTCACCTCTGTGTGGCTATGCCCCGGCCCCGTGCTTGGGGACCGCTGCCTGTCAGCTGGGGAGGTGCTCATGAAGTTCGCAGAACTCAAGGAGACAGCAGTGAGTGAGACAGAGAGGAATCATTTCCTGTTGATAGGAAGCGTTTTGAAATGTTTTTATTTGTATAAATGTAAGAGGTACGAGGTACCCCCATTTTGTTATGGGGGTATATTGTGTAGTGGTGAAGTCTGGGCTTTTAGGGCATTCATCACCCAAATAGTGGACATTGTACCCATGAAGTAATTTCTCATCACCCTCCCCATCCTGCTCCCTCCCAAGCCTCCAGTGTCTGTCATTCCACACTGACATTCACGTGTCCACATTATGTGGCTCCCACCCGTAAGGGAGAGCATGCAGCATTTGACTTTCTGTTTCTGAGTTGTTTCATATAGTTGTTTCACTTATAATGAGGATACAAATGGTGTGAACCTCTATACCTCTATTTGTGGATAAAATAGCATCAAATGAGAAGTTAAAACTGCTGGAAATGCAAAGGAAAAAAATCAACAGCAACAATTGCCTTTGAGACTAATGCAATTATTATAGATCAAGGAGGCAAAAACTTAAGAGCCTAGAGGATTTTAATAATTAATGTGGTCTAATTAGCCGGGCTACATCAAGCTCTTACCCTAGACAGAACACACCTTTTATCTTCATTATCATGTGGAATATGACCCAAAGTTGGTTATATACCAAGGTAAAAAGAAAACCTTAGAAAGTTGCCCAAAGAACCAGTGCAAACTGTATTCTGCATCTTGAAGCAAGAAATGTCAAGATTAGGAATGTCTAATTTTTTTAAAAGCTACCATCAAAGTTTAAAAAATAAGTATTGAATTATTAGAATTAGATTTTTAAAATAAATCAGTCTTCTAACGGAATAAGGTATATCGATCATGTGCATTTACCTCTTTTCCTCCCCCAAATCACAGTACTAACTGGAAATGTATAAAAGGGTTCTTACTCATAAGGACCCTGTCAGTGTGGGAGGAGACAGGAGAATTTGGAACAGTTGGGAGGATGGAAGCTGATGAAGGAATGTGGGCAAAATTAACAGAGCAGAGGGAGAGACTGACCAGAGATGACCTGTTTGGCTCAGGAGAGGGAGGTCCTGGCATGTGTGAGGCAGAGCCAGTAAGGGTGCCAGGCTGGGAACGGGCACCAAAGTCCAGCCCCCTTGCCCTACTCTGCACAGCCAGGAACTCTACCCTATCATCTCCTTGCAAGGAACTGGATGTTGATTACCTAGGGCAGTGTTCCTCAACCTATTGGCATCAGGGACCGGTTTCATGGAAGACAATTTTTCCGTGGCCTGGGTTTGGGGGAGATGGTTTCGAGATGAACCAAGAACACTACATGTATGGTGCACTTTATTTCTATTGTTATTACACTGTAATATATGAGAATCTAATGCCGTTGCTGATCTGACAGCAGAGCTCAAGTGGTAATGAGAGCGATAGGGAAATACAGATGAAACTTTGCTGGCTTGCTGGCCACTTACCTCCTGCTTTGCGGCCCAGTTCCTAACAGGCCAGAGACTGGTACCCGGTGTTGGGAGCCTGTCTAGAGAATCAGGTATGTGCTGGTCTTGGGGACACAAAGTCAAGCAGGCTCTGTGAGGTCTAGGCTGCCCTCAAGAATGTTCCAGCCTGCCCCCTACAGCCCCCTTCACAACTCCCAGAGTCAGGCATCTATCCTCCAGGTAGCTGACTGGAACGTTCTTTGGAAAAAACAGCTTTCAGATACTTCCCCAATGAAAAGGCTGAATCACTGTCCTAACATCCCTTAGTGTCGCCCACCAATCAGCATACCGTATGCATGTCCGTACCCTGTGCGTGCACGCGCGTGGCGCGCGCGCACACACACACACACACACACACACACACACACACATGCACACACCACACACACGAAAAGCACAGACAGCCAAGGACCCCCGCCAGACAGTCAAGGAAAACATGTACCAAGAAAGAGTGGCCAAGTCAACCAACCCATAGAAGGAAACAGATGAACGTTCAAAAAAGGTAACCCACAACTATAATATCCTCAGATAAAACAAGAACAGGATGCGATGAAAAAGAAAGCAAGATCAAGAAAGAGCTCCTGACTGCTAAAAAAATTCTTTGATAAAAATAAAATATCCAATAGAAGTGATGGAACACAAAGTTGAGGCATTCTTCCAGAAAGTAGATCAAAATACACACATAGAAAATAGGAGAGAGGGAGAAAAAAATCTAGGAGCTCAATTCAGGCTGTCTAACATGCAACTATTAGCGATTCCTGAAGGAGGGAAAAAGTAAAAGGAAGAGAAAATTATCAAAGGATTAATAAAAGCAAATTTTCTACTGCTGAAGGAAGGACCAAGCATCCAGATTGAAAAAACCCAGCACAATAGATTGAAAAAGACTTGCTCTGGGGCCCAGGACTGTGAAATTCCAGAATGTGGCCAGTGCTGCACTGATCCACGCAGGCTGGCCTTGGCCAGGGACCTTGGGGAAGGAAGGGAACGCTGGGACCCTGAGCATGTGGGCTGAAAGAATGACCCGCCTGGGCAAATTGGCGAGACCTCATCTCTACAATAAATCAAAAAATCAGCTGGGCGTGGTAGCGCATACCTATAATTCTGGCTACTCGGAAGGTTGAGGCGGCAGGATCGCCGGAGCCCAGCAGGTCGAGGCTGCGGTGGCCGGGAGCGGCCAATGCACTCCAGTCTGGGAGACAGAGTGAGACTCCAACTCAAAAAAAAAAAGAATTGTGGAATGGCAGCCCCCAAGAGTGTGATACGCCTAAAATTTCCTGCTGAGATCCTGGTAAGAAACCATAGTTACGGTGAGACCAGTCAGAACAATTGTGTGCTTTTCTCTGGCTGTGGTCAAAACTAGTGAATGCCCTATGGGGCAGTAAAACTATAGCCAGTGGGTGTGTATCTTTACCTGATGAAAACCTACAAGCTATCATGTAGCTTCATGGAATCTGGGTTTTTAATCTCTAGGAAGCAGCAGGTTGCATTCTCCTGCGATGAAATCATCATTGAGCAATCCTCCCGTTTCCAGCTGGCATAACAGGTCACCTTCCTTTTGTCTCAGTTCCAAGTTCAGATGTTTTTTTCTTAATACCCCCTGTCAATACACCACAGTCACAAAGTCCAAAGCCTTGATGACCTGACAGGAAATGAACAACTGGAATAGAACTGCTTGAGATGACACTCAGACCCAGTGTCGGGAGACATCGGGGAGGTGTGGGGACTGGGATACATTGAAAAGCGTGTGCCCTTTCTAGAGTCAGCAGGGGATTGTGGTTATGGACTTACATGCCATCCATTCTCTGTTGACGTCTACACTTCTGTACCCAGCCCCACCACATCCTGAGTTCAACATTCACAGGGCTGAGTGCCTACCTGATGTCGCCACTTGGAAAATTCACAGGCATCACACTCGTTATGTCTGCAGTGAAGCCCCTGACTTTTCTGACTCTCAAACCTGTTCCTCCTCTTGTCTCCCAAGGCCCAGACACTGCTCCACCATCCTTTCCGTTGCTCAAGCAAGAGCCAAGTGTGACTCCCTGATTTTTGTGTATTAAAAAGGATGTATAGGTTTGGAATAATGTCCAGGCTACATGGTGGGTGAGGAGCAGGCAGTAGATCAGTCTGCCCCCATTTCTTTAAAGGAAGATAATAAATTACTCTGCATATCATAAATACCTAGAAGAACTATGTGGAAGCAGTTTCCTCTGGGTTTTGAGACTCAGCAGGATGAGAAAGGAGGACTTGCACTTTCTGCTTTATATTCTTATGCTTTGTTTGAATACTTTACTGCCGGTTTTTATTTCTCATTTTGATACAGAGCCAGTTAAAAAATAAATAAAACATATCCATATAATGAAATGCTATGCAACCATTAAATTTGTAGAATAAGAATAAATGGTATTGAGAGATGCTAATAATTAACTGTAAAAGCTGATAACAGAATTATCCATCTAGGAGACTTCTACTTTAGTTTTTCAATTATATTTGCAAAATAGGCTGATTAGGAGATAGTAGAGTAGGTAAAAGCTTGTTTGGGCATCAGGGAGACTGAGTTTGAGTCTTAATGACTATTGATTAGCCACGTGACTGTCGGTAAATTGGGAATGCCTCTCAGTCTCAGTTTTCCCTACTATAAAATGGAGATAACAAAGGGGTCTTCTGTAAGGACTTGCTGAAATAATGCTTGTCGTCTCTCTGCTTAGCACAGTACTGACAACACATAAATACATAAATGTTACCTGCTATAAGAATAACATTAACTTTGTAATAAAATCCTAAAGTAATAATTACTGTTATTAGGGATATATACCCAAGTGTTAACAAAACGTTAACCTAGGAATTATTAAATAATAAATGACTTTCAGTTTTTTCCTCTCTCTCTTTTTTGCTTATTAGTGTTTTCTAAGTTTTTTTCTTAGCATACTTTTGCTTATAAACATACTTTTTTTCTTATTGCGTTTTTCTTTTTTAAATTAAATTTGATTTGATTATAGAGGTGTGTATGGAGTACAAGTAAGGATTAACTATACAAGTAGGCTGCAGGCAGATGAAATTTGGGCCTCCAACTTATCTTCACTTCCTCTGGTATAGGACCAAGTACCCTTACTTTTGCTTTTAAAAATACATCTTTAAAAAAGATTGGCCAGGTGTGGTGGTATGCACCCATAGTCCTAGCTACTCAGGAGGTTGAGGTGGCAGGATCACAGGAGTTCAAGGTGGCAGTGAGCTATGATCGCACAACTGCACTCCAGTCTGGGAGACAAAGAGAGACCATGTTTCAAAAAAGAAAAAAGACAAAATTTGGGGAAGAAAAGAAAATCTCAAACCAGCAGTCAACATCATCCTTAAAGAGCAGAACATAAGACATCTTCCCAATGAGATAGGAAACAAGACTTGGCTGCAGGTCTCTGCCACATTTCAATACAAAAAGGCAGGAAAAAACTAATTATAGTTATTGGGAAAGAGAGGCAAAAGATAGAATTGTCTTCTCAGAATTTCCCTGGGAATCAGCCAAAAATGGTTCCTATTCAGCAGAGTGGCTGAATACACAATAAATACACAAAATTGAGAAGCCTTTCCCAGATACCAGTTGGTGCCTACTAGTGGGGTGGGGACATGGGGAGGCTGGTGGTGGCTGCCGAGTGAGGTGGTGGACAGGGGACCTCATATCTGGACAACCCAGATATGTACACACAGTCTGGGTGGTCACCAGACTCCTGACCAATGCCGAGAGCCTACCTCCAGGCATATCCCACAGTGCTCTAGGACCCTGATCTTATTATCTGATGAACTGTGGAATTACACTGTACTGTTTAATGAATTTGTATTAAAAATCCATGTATTCAACATGTGTTTAAAATGTATTGCCATTTTTGTGACACTTTTTTGATATTAATTTTTATATATCCTTGAAACTTCCAGAACACAAACTAGCCCAGGATATCTTTCCCTCTGAGAGACTCAGCCAGTCAGAAAACAGAAGCAGTCTCTTTCCCAGAGGATGGTGTTCTGACTTTGGCCATGACCTTCCTCCCAGCTGCTGAGACAGTGGCTGTGAAGGGACCTGTAGCCCACTTACCTGTGGTGCTGGACCCCTAGGGAAGACCAGGGTGGGGCTCCTAGGGGCCTACACTTGGTAGTATCCACACTTTGCTGATAGTGATGCTTGACTTTGCACCATCAGGGACTGGCGTGGAGACCCCGAACTCCTGAATCAGTAGGTAGAGGAAGTTCCCCGGGAATTCTGAAACAGAAGGCCTCTGGAGAGTCTCAGGAATACTCTTTTAATATGTTTTATCAGCCTGGCATGGTGGCTCATACCTGTGACACCTGCCGGCACATTGGGAGGCCAAGGCAGGAGGATTGCTTGAGCCCAGGAGTTGGAGACATCCTAGGCAATATAGTGAGACCACACCTCTACCCAAAGAAAACCAAAAAATTAGCCAGGTTTGGTGGCATGCATCTGTAATCCCAGCTACTCGGGAGTTTGAGGCAGAAGATTCCCCTGAGCCCAGGAGGTCGAGGCTATAGTGAGCTGTGATCGTGTCACTGCACTCCAGCCTGGGTAACAGAGTGAGACCCTGACTCAGAAAAAAAAAGAAAAGTGTTTATCAAGTTTACCTTCAGTGATAAAAGTAACAAATGCCTGTGTTAACGAATTTTTGTAAATGGTAAAACCATGACTCTCACACAAATATAAAATGAACATATGTTTGGCATTTTAAAAACTCATTAGTTGATCAGGAAGCCAGTCAGTTGTCACAACCAATTCAAGGAAAAATCGAAAGAGCCATGCTTATATAGACAATCGCAAATGTTGAAAAAAATTCCAAGTAGATACAAAGCTAGTCTATTCATGGGGCAAGAATCAAGTATATTCCATCAGACACCATCTATTTGTTTTTGGGGGTGTTTTTTTGAGTTGGGGTCTCTGTCCCCCAAACTGAAATGCGGTGGCATAATCACAGCTCACCACGGCCTTGACTTCCTGAACTCAGGCAATCTTTCTGCCTTGGCCTCCCGAGGAGCTGGGACTACAGGCACAAACTACCATGTCCAGCTAATTTTTCAATTTTTTTTTGTGGAGACAAGGTCTTGCTGTGTTTCCCAGGCTACTCTTGAGCTCCTGGGCTCAAGTGATCCTCCCTCCTTGGCCTTCCAAAGTGCTGGGATTATAGGTGTGAACCACCTCACCAGGCCACATCTCTTTTTTTATAACATTTTTATTTTTAATGATTATGGCTAGAGAAAATGTGGTACGTATACACGATGGAATACTACAGCCATAAAAAGAGTAAAATACAGCTGTTTGCATTGCTGTGGGTGAGAATCACATGCACTGTGATCAGTTTTTCACGACCTACAGAGCTGTGAAGTGGCCCAAGTACAGAGAAAGGAAAGTTATGGATTTAGGAGACCCAGGAATCCTTTTTGCCTATTTTGAAAACTTGTACACATTTTTTCTGAAAGCTGTTTTTTAAAATAAAAAACCAACAGAAATATGTAAAATTGAAAGGGAGTTCCTTACCTGCAAATCTCCCTCTTTATAGCTATATATTGTTTACAGTTTATCAAGATTTCGGACAGACTTTATTCCTGCACACACCAACAGAGTCTTTCTCTATCACCCAGGCTGGAATATCGTGGCGTGTTCATAGCTCACTGCAGCCTTGAACTCCTAAACTCAAGCGATCCTCCCACTTCAGCCTCCCAAGTAGCTGAGGTTACAGTTGCAGGCCACCATGCCCAGCTATTTTTTTTTTCTAGAGACAGGATCTGACTATGTTGTCCAGGCTTGTCTCAAACTCCTGGCCTCAAGCAATCCTTCCACTTTGGCCTCCTAAAGTGTTGGGATTACAGACATGAGCAACCGAGCCTGGCCAAACAAATAGTTTTCAGATAAAAATAGAATCACAATACACAAAGACCAATAATTTGCTCTTTCTTTTTTTTTTTTTTTGAGTTGGAGTCTCACTCTGTTGCTCAGACTGGAGTGCAGTGGCCACTCCTGGCCCCCGCAGCCTCGCCTGCTGGGCTCCGACAATCCTTCCGCCTCAACCTTCCAAGTAGCTGGAACTACAGGTGCGCATGACCACACCCTGCTAGTTTTTTGATTTATTGTATGAGATGAGGGCTCGCCAAGTTGCCCAGGCGGGTCTCGAACCCACGGGGTCGGGCAATCCACTCACCTCAGCCTCCCAAAGGCGCAGGATTACAGGCTGAGCCACCGAGCCCAGCTTGCTCTTTCCAATTGGCAGTATATCATGGACATAATTTCATTACAGATATAACGGTACATATTTTTATGTTCTTTTATTCTTTTTAATTTTAATCATTACTTGTACATAGTGTAAGTTTTTAAGCCTTGCAATCAGAAGTTAAAAATAAAAACTTTTGATTTGGGAATAAGTTGCTAAAATCAACAGTCCCAAGAACACTCATGCCTTTTTACCTACAATCTCTTATTAATATTTTTACCTCATTTACTGTATCATGTGCAACTTCTCTCTCACACATGAGCGCGCACTCCCTCCTCTCTCTCTCTGTCTCTATCTCTGTCTCCACACACACACATGCACACACACAAACACAATTCATTTTCTGAGCTCCGTGAAGATAAGCTACGTATATCATGGCCTCTCCCCCTACATACTTCAGTGGTTTGTATTTACTAAGATTAGGAATATTCTCTTACATAATCCACTTCAGTCAGTTTAACATCGGTACATATTTTTATCTACTCTAACATTCACATTCCAATGTTCTCGATTGAACCAATGATGTCCTTTTTTAGTTTTTTTTTCCCCCTCTGGCTCAGGAGTCAGCCTAGGGGCAGGGGTTGCAGCCACTTGTCATGTCTCTTTAGCCTCCTTGGCTCTGGAACATTTCCAGAGCCTTTTTGGTCTTTTATGGCATTGACATTTTGGAAGAATACAGCTAACGACACTCCCACCTTTTTTAAAAATAGAAATCAGATTTTGCATTTGCTTGGTTTTTCCTTGGAACTCGTTTCTGGTTACTCATTCTTAGCCAGTGCTGCACGGAGCGTGTTGAATCCTCAGAGGAGCACATCAGGAGGCTCAAGACACCCGCCCATCCTTGGCAGGCGATGTTCATGGTGATCACCTGGCCAAGATGTCCAACTCCTTCACTGTGCAGTTGCTGGAAGGTTTTTGGTTTTCTTTGCTGTTAATGAGCAGTCTGTGGGGAGACACTTTGAGACCATAAAGATAATCCGTTTCTCATCAAAATGCTCCCCCACATCTAGCAGCCATGAGATATTCTTAACTGATCCTGTCTCTAACTATGACGGCTGCAGACAATGACTTCCCAACTCCACTCACTCTTCCATTGCACCCGGTGACCCCCCCGTATTCTCTCATCTCCCCACATGCTGACTTATCTATTTACTATCACCATGGACTCATACAGCCCCATCTTGAAAGGTTTCTCATTCATTACCTAATTATTTTGGTGCTAAAACAGTCCCAAATCTGGCCACTGGGAGCCCCTTCCCGCTGTTGCCTGTGACCTGCTGACGTGCCCCAGTGTTATGTCTGACCACTTCCTACTTTCTGGCTTAACAAGATGTCTCAAGCTCACCTTGTACCTACCCTGTCCCAGCTCTGGAATTAGTCATTCTTCTGAGGCACCCTGGGGAATGGTGTTAGGAACCAAGGGCTGAGAGCTCGTAAAATGTCTTTTCTGCATGACCTTTTCAGCAGACAGAGCTAGGAAATAAATGCATGTATATATGCATATACACACACAATGAATATATGAAAATATATCTGCACACATGCACATAAATGTGCATGTACACATTCTAGAAATCATGGATTTGCATCAATGTCTCCAATTGCAAGGATTCTAAAGTGTAACAGGCACCCTGGGTAGCTCCTGCATAAGGCAAGTCAGGAAGAATCTGTGATGCTCATCAGAGGAAGAGAAGCAAGCATCAGGAGAGAGTGATGGGACTGCCCCCCACCCCGCCCTGAGAAGGACCCCCGCTGCTAACTTGCAGTGAAAACACACAAGGAGGATTCTCTTGGGATCATCGTCAATCTCCACTGGGCAATGGTGGCCTTGTTTTGCTCCCACCCTCCATGGAGTGTTAGCACATCGGAGACTCAGAACCCTCTCCATGTGTCTTAAATGAATGCTGGGGTCGTTCAATTAATGCTTCATCAGTAAATAAGAGTGTGCTGTTGAAAGGAGTGATCGGGAACACAGAAGCTTGGAAGGAAAGAATGTCCTTGTCAATGGTGGAAAACAGAACACGTGTGCTGAAAGGTCAGAGTCATCCATTCTAGAATGTTGGCTTGAAGAAGTATCCAAGGATAATGCAAAAGACAAGTCAAAGGAAAACTGAAACATTGGACAATCATCCCAGCAAGAAAACAGGTCAAAAACAAAGTGGCAAGTCAAAAAAGAATAAACATATATGGATAATAAATAAATGAGAATATGCTCGTCCACACCAATAATTCAGAAAAGCAAATGAAAATAATATCTATTTTTTTCTGTCCAGCAACGTTCAGGTAATAGAAACAAAAAAAGGAATCAACTTCAGTAGAGAAAAATACATGAAATATGTTAAAGAAAATGTAGGTGCTGGGATTCGTCTGTTGCAGCAAGTCTCATCAGATTGTCAATGTTGATTTCTTTCTGTTCTCTGTTATTAGGCTGTGAAGTTCAAGTTTATTCGACTTTGTATACTTATCACCTAACATGATACATGGCACTCAATAGGTTCAACGAAGGAAAGGCCATAGTTCTTAACCACAGACCAATAATAGTAAGAATTAATAATAAAAGCTTACTTTCTGCTTGGAAATTCCATTAACAGATGAGTGGATAAAGAAAATGTGGTTAGATGCACAGTGAAATACTATTCAGCCCTAAAATGAATGAAATCCTGCCATTTGCAGCACCATGGATGAACCTGGAGGACATGATGCTAAGTGAAACAAGCCAGGCACAGAAAGACCAACATCGCATGTTCTCACTCAATAAATTGGTTGATTCATTGATCCGTAGAGGTAGAGAGCAGAATAGTGGTAGCTAGAAGCTGTGCAGGGGAATCAGAGGGGAAGGGAGAAGTGGGTAATGGTTACAAAATGACAGCAAGGTAGGAGGAATATTCCTGTAAAGTAGCTATAGTTAAATATTTTTATTGTATCTTTTCAAATACCTAGAAGAGAGGGCTTTGAGTATTACCAACATAAAGAAATGATGTTCAAGGTGATGGATATGCTCATTCCCCCGATTTTATCACTCAACTTTATATACATGTATGGAACACTGGACCCCATAAATATGTACAATTATTATGTGTCAATTAAAAATAAAAAAGGAAGCCGAGTGCACTGGCTTACACCTGTTATCTCAGCACTTTGGGAGGCCAAGACGGATCACTTGAGGCTAGGAGTTCCAGACCAGCCTGGGCAATACATTGAGGTCCCATCTAAAAAAGATTTTAAAACCAGCCAGATATAGTCCCAGCTACTCAAGAGGGTGAGGCAGGAGGATCACTTGAGCTCAGGAGTGCAAGGCTGCGGTGAGCTATGATTGTACCACAGCACTCCATCCAGCCAGGGCGAAGAACAAGACCCTGTCTCTAAAAAAATTAAATAAATAAAATTTTTTCTAAAAAGAGAAAAGATGAGATGCCAAAATAGCTTGAATTATATATAAAATTGTAATAGAACAAAATAAGCATAAAAAGCTTTGCATTAGAAAAAGCTTACCTGCTGCTTGGAAATTCAAAATGCATTTATGTGGATGTGCATGTTTGTGTGTGTGGATGTGTGAGTATTGGATATACCAGCCATGGTAAAGGTGCCCTGTGTTGGTGTTGACGTAGCCTATACCTTCTTGGAATGTGAGCAGGTAGCTATGGGTGTGTTTCTGTGTGTGGCTCTGTCAAGGTGTGGTTTGTATGCCAGTGTGGGCACATGTTCCATTTTAGTTTGTGAAAAGGTGTGGTGGGTGTGGCGTGTCACACGCCTGTGGCTTCCAGGAGGTTTGGCAGAGGCAGCTGCAGTGTGGCCAGCTTGTGGGCGTCAGGGGCCGAGTCCCCAGCTGGCCCATCTGTAGGTTCTGTTGCAGCCCAGGGGACAGTGTGGTGGGGGGTAAAGTACGGGGCACTCAAGAGGGGGAGCAGACGGGCAGGGAGGGAGGCACAGGACAGAAGGCGGGGGCGGGGGAACAGGCAGGAGGGCAGTCAATGTCTTGAGACCGTCTCTCTGCAAGTTGCACCCAGGTCCAGCTGCAGCCCTGGCCCCTGCCCCTATGACCCCTCTTCGGCATCAGCCCCTCTTCCTTTCAAGTGGTAGCAGGGAGTGAATTCAAGACCTTCCCTGTCCTGTTTCCCTGGTGGAGTTTTGGAGAGATGGTCCTGGTGAGAGGAGGGGTGACACGTTCATTATAGGAAATAAGCAACACAATTGCATTCTCATAAATCAGTGCAGATTTGAGAGCCGCAGGGGTCTCTTGGGCCCTGGGGGCCGTGGACTTCAATATGACATGCTTCAGCCTGGCAGCTAATGGGCCGCTGCTGGGTGCCACGTGACCCAGCCTTCCCGGGACGTTCAATGATGCTGAAAAGTGGCCCAGATTTATTTATTGGGATGGCACTCCTACCTGTGGGTGTGTGGGAAAATGATGTTATAAAAACAGGTGTGTGTGTCAGGCGAGCGGAGCCAGGATGTCACATGGTCCTGGCTTCTGGCCTCCCTCCTGGCCCTGCTGCTGGATCTGCCCCACTTGGGGTCATCGTCTGCCCCACCTAACCCATCTAGTGTGTCAGTTTCCCCATCTGTTAAATTCATTCAGTTGTTTATTATTTCCTCTCTCACCTGTCGTTCATTCATCCCCAGAACATCCCACCTTCTGTGTGCCAAGCTACGTTCCAGGTGCTGGGCTGTGGTCTCCTGTAGGAGGGCTGGGCCCCGCCCTCGGGGAGCTTCAGTCCAACTCGCCACTAAACACCTCTTGAGCATCTGCCCTTCCTCTTAGAGCTATGGCTGGGTTGGAAGTGCCAGCCCTCCCACCTGGACCCCCCCGCCCCTCCCGAACCACACCTCCATGCCCACTCTTGCCCCCCCAGACTGTAAGCTCGGACCTCTCTAAAAACACAACCCTGCTGGTGTCATCTTTTGAACACTCTCAATGGCAAGGAGGAAGCCTACAGCATAGTCTGTGGGTCCTGCCCAGGTCCTGCCTGTGCCCTACGTCCTACAGGGCTCCTGCTCTCCACCCTTGGTGGAGCCCTGCCTGTCGGCAAGTTTCCCTGGCCCTTGGGCTCCAGGCAGGCAGGGACCACATCTTGTTGTGCCCACATCAGGGCCCTGGAACCCTGTGCCTCTGACAGATCCCAGTGGCCACAAGGGTCCTCCTATGATATCCTTCTCGGGGCGGGGGGGCAGGGGTTGAGGGAGGGCAGAGAACCTGCTCTCTGAAAAGGCCTCCATTTGTGATCTGAAAAGCACACTAGGCCTGCTAAATAAAAAGGCCCTCACTGCAGACTCGCGGGGCAGACTGTAATGACCTGGGAAGGATAGGTCTGCAGCAGTTTTAAAAATTTGCATTTTACAAAGCGTTTAATGGGTATTTATGTGACAGAGCAGCCTATTGGGTAAATGCACAACTTGAAGTTAGGCTGAGAGGACTGGGGAGGTTCTAGACCTTCACCCTCTGCCTCTTACCCACTGAGCGCGTGGGTCAGAGGTGCCATCTCTCCCTCCCCAGGCCTTTCCCCCCCATCTCCCCCCCTCATTCTGCACACAAATCCTGCGCGCCTCTTCCATGCTAGGCCCTGGCTGGGAATTCGGACATGAACTATGAACATGCACAGCCCTGCCCTGGGAGTGTCTGGTACAGAGAACGTCATGACGTGGGTTAAAGGGACACCCTGCGGGGAGGGAGCAGCGGCGGGGAGCACCGACAGGTCCAAACTGGGAGGGGGCGTTAAGGGCAGGAGAAGGGCACAGACAGACCAGCACTAGCAGGATGACAGCAGGGCGGCCACTAGGGAATAGCAAAAAGTTGGAGGTAAAATTTATGGGAGCTCAGCAGGGCTGCCCCATGGCTCCTCTCTAGAGGGCGCCACTCAGGTTAGCGGTGTATCACTGCCCCTGTGCAGAGCACAAACTTCATGGCTGCTCGTGGTAGTGCTGTTGATTGGGGAGGTGGGGGGAAACTGGGCCCCAAATGGGAAAGATCCCCCAAACCAGGCAAGGCGTTGAACTAACTGGACCTTGATGAATGGAAGCCACTTAATATCTTTATGGAGGGTGACGTGGTCAGCTTGGCTTTCCAGAAAGGCCACTCTGGCAGCCCATGGAGGCTGGGCTGGGGGGCAGAGAGGTGGTGGCTGCCAGAAAATGACTCACAGAGAAAACATATTTTGCAAAACCATGCCAAAAGGCTAATTCTTTTCATCTGCAAAGAGAGGTTACAAATCACCAGGAAAACGACCGGCAAAAAAACGGGCAAAGAAAAGAGTCTCAACCGCATTCATAATGGGAGAAACGAAAATTAAATCTGTAATGAGATGCTGCTGCTTCTACTGACATACTGTGTTGGGAAGCATAGGGGGCTGGTCCTCTCATACATGGTTGGGGGGACCAAACCAATCCAATCTCTTTGGCAGGCAGTTTAGCAATATTGATTGCAATTTAAAATACATGTGCCCTTTGCTCCAGTAATGCCAATTCTAGGCCGCATTGTACATGCACATCAAGATGCATGAACCAAACAATCCCTGCCATACTTTCTGTGGTAACAGAGAACTGGAAATAATCTAAATACATAACTGAGGACCAGTTCAGTCAATGAACGTGTGATGCATAATTAGAGTATGTCGTATAATGGCAGGCCGTGACACCGTTATAAAACAGAGGCCCGCCTATGTGCACATGGCATGCCACATGCCCAAGTGTTAGGTGAAAAAGTCAGAGTGCAGGCCGGGGTGTAAAAAAAGAGGAAAAGTGGAATCCACACATGTGCAAGAAATCTTGCACAGCAAGTACACAGGAAGGGCACACGAATCCAGAAACAATATTGCCTCTAGGGGCAGAACTGGAGAACTGAAGGACAGGGATGGAAAGGGGGTTACTTGTCACTAAATACCTTTTTGTGCTGTTTTTACTTGGTTTTAGCCACATATATCCATATGCATTGATGTTACATGTGCGTTTATGAATGTATGTACACATGTATATATACACACATACATATTTATATTGCATATTTTTTAAAAAAGATAACAACAACAAAAGGTCCCAATGGTGGAGTGACTTCTCTTTCATGCCTCAGGATCTCATTTTAACCAGTGTTTTTGGAAAATGAGTTTCTATAGATGTGAATTTTCCAGCTATTAGAATCAAATTCTTTAAAAAGTTAAGATCAGCCTGGGAAGCATAGCAAGACCCTGTCTCCATCAAAAAAAAAGTTAGCTGGGCATAGTGGCATGCATCTGTAGTCCTAGCTACATGGGAGACTGAGGCAGGAAGATAACCTGAGCCCAGGAGGTTGAGGCTGCAGTAAGCCGTGATTGTGTCACTGTACTCCAGCCTGGGTGACAGAGTGAGACTCAGTCACTAAAAAAGAAAAAAAAAGTCTTTTTAAAGGTGAATTAATGTAAGATGTGTAATATTCATCTATATTTTATCAAGTAAAGAATGTGAAATGTGAGTGAACACGAAATGGAATTTTCTGGCTGGCCCTGAATCGGAGGGCCCTTTGCCTCTACACTTAAGGTCCCTTTCTTAATGAGACTTTTGTCCTCTCCCCTCCTGTCAGTCACCACATCACATGCAGTATGTGAGTGCAGAGGAAGCTTTCAAAACCTGAGCCGGAGCATGAAGCCGCGTGGGCAGCCTCTCTCTGCCAGCTGTGGAGTGGGAGCCCAGTCTTTGGGGCTGATGCTTGGATGTGGTGATGCTGCTCGCTCACATGTTGGTGGCCCCAGGTGATTGTAGCCAAGGGACTTTCTGACCTGCCATAAAGTGGGCAGCTGCTTCCTTCTCCCTGCAGGTGTCATGGAGCTGTGAGTTGCCCAGGCTCAGAGCTTCTGTGGTGGCCACAAGGCCAGGGGCAGGGGCCTTCTGTGGCCTCATGCAAAGCACCTGACTTCTCCAAACCTGTCTAAGGGGAGTGAGGCTGCTCACCTTGCCATGAAGGCCAGGGATGAAGCTGGTCTTCAGCACATGCTCACCCTTTTCCCCCCTCCAGCCTCCTTCTCCCACTGCCTGGCACATTCAGCTCAGTGTTGGAAATGTCGCTTCTCTACATTGCCCTCTGCCATCACCTTGCTGCCAAGCCCCATGACTTATGAAGGCAGATCTCTCTTGGTGGACAGGGATGGAAAGGAGGTTGCTTGTCACTGTAACCATGCTGAGTTGGGGCACCCTCCAGGTAGCAGGGACTGGAGGGGCATTTCCTCAAGGACTTCGTGAAGTTCAAGGGCTTTGCTGACATGTTGCTGTTAAAAGCCTCCCCCAGAGCCTCCCATGTCCCAGGGCTCACCCTCATTGGCAGAGCCACTTGCTTTGGAGGGGGGAAAGGTCCCTTCAACATGGTGCCACGGAGCAGCAATTTGGAGAGAAGGTCCTCTGAGGCCGAAGTCCAAACCAACCTTGGCATGGACAACCTGTGCCACCCCACTTTGAACGCATCACTGCATCTCAGCTTTGAACCTCAGTTTCTTCAACTGTAAAGTGGGATGATGGCCAACCATAGTGGTTCACACCTGTAATCCCAGCACTTTGGGAGGCTGAGATGAGAGGATGGCTTGAGACCAGGAGTTTGAGACCAGCTTGGGCAACATAGCAAAACCCCAGCTCTACAAAAAATAAAATAAAATAAATTAGCTGGGCGTGGTGGCACACGCCTGTGGTCCCAGTTATTCCGGAGGTTGAGGTGGGAGGATGACCTGAGTCTAGGAGTTCAAGGCTGCAGTGAATTATGATTCTGTCACTCCTGCTTGGGTGACAGAATAAGACTTTGTCTCTAAAAAGGGGGAGGGTGATGATAATAGGAGTATTCCTTTCCTGAGCATGTTTCTCAGATTAATTGAACTAGCAATATACTGTACCTGGCATGGTCGAGTCATGGTATGTGTTCAGTAAATGTGAATTGAGAATGCAGTTTCCATTTCCTTGCCACTGCTCTGTCTTAATTGTGACACAACTGCCACTAGCTACAAGAAGACATGTCATGTCATTGGATTCACTGTCTCTAGCCCACTTTGCCCAAGGCCCACCCCTCAGTGAACAGGCCAGCTGGAGCTGGCGTGGCCTGAGCCCGGGCTCTAGGCCAGATGTCCCCTGGGGCATGGTCTGAGTGCTCAGCTCTGGCCTGGGAAGGGCCGACACTCTTTCTGGGATTTTCATTCCCATTTTCCTCAAGGGGAAACTTCAGTGGGGATGTGCTTTGGACTTCAGGTGATGGGGAAATGGCCTAAGGACCTGGGCACTGAGCTGCCCCCCAAGCTACTGAGCCTAGGATTTGGTTTCTTGGTGGGAAGAGACAAGATACCCCCAGCATTCCCCTGTGGCTCCTGAGTCAGAAAATACATGTGATCTCCATCTGAGGGGCAGGGTGTTCTGTGCAGCCCTGAGATACACATGGTCACGTCCTTGGAGCGGCCATTTTATTTGAAGTGTGAAGGGGTGCAAAACATTCTTATATTTAGACAAATATGAACTGTGGCAAATACAATACTATATGTTCTCCAAGTCCCATCTCATGTATTCTACTTGGGTGTACAGGAAGACCACCTTTCCCACTGTCCCAGCACTGCCGTCAGGGCCATGTGACTGGGTTCTGGCCAAGGATGTGTGGGTGGAGGTGGAGACAACTCCTTCCTGAACACCCCCTGCTGTCCTGCCATCCTTCATCTCACCTGGAGCAGCTGGGATATGGTGGAGGGAGGAGAGTCCAGGTTGGGAGCAGCCTGGAGCCCATGTCAGGAGCCACAGACCCACGTCAGACTTTACCTGAGTGTAAACGTCTGCTGTGTTAAGCCTTCAAGACCCAGGAGTTTATTAATCTGGCATAGCTCATCTTAGCCAGACTAAAATATGGATATCGTGTCAAGTAGAGTGCAATATTTACAGGACTTTTTTTTTTTTGAGTTGGGGTCTCACTCTGTCACCCAGGTTGGAGTATAGTGACATGAGCTAACGATCATGGCTGACAGCAACGTCGACTTCCTGGTCTCAGGTAATCCTTGTACCTCAACATCCTGGGACTACAGGTATGTACTACCACACTCAGCTAATTTTTTTATTTTTTGTAGAGACAAGGTCTCACTCTGTCACCCAGGCTGGTCTCCCACTCCTGGGCTCAAGCAATCCTCCCATCTCAGCCTCCCAAAGTGATGGGATTACAGACGTGAGTCACCACACCTGGACCTTATAGGACTTCTGAAGCCAAAACACAAGGCTTCAGATCAATGGCTGATTGAAGCTGCCTCTTTGAGCCATGCCTGCAGACTTCTAATCTGTCAGAAAGTCTGGGCTTCTGTTTTACCCCAGCACAGCTAGTGATAGACCCAGTGACCCACTGACGCCAACAGCCACTGGCTCTGGAAATAGCTCAAAGCGGATCTATTTCGGTGAAGAGTGAGAAGCTATTGAGGTAGAATGCTTCAGTAGATCATATAATCGGGCCCAAGTGTCTGATGATCAGAGCCTGGCGCTGGCCTCAGAGGGTTCCAACAACCATTCTCTGGGGGTATGAGAAGCCAGTTGCAACGGACTGGACATTTGTGTCCCCACCCCCCAATTCATCTGATGAAATCCTAACCCCCAACATGATGGTATTAGGAGGCGGGGTTGTGAGGGCCGAGTCTCATGAACAGGAGTAGCGCCCTTATCAAAGGGACTCACACTCTTTCCACAGTGTAAGGACACAATGGGTCAGTAGCCCAGAAGAAGACCCTCTCCAGAACCCGACTGCGCCGGCACTGTGATTCGGACTTGCCCCCTCCAGAACTGGGAGGAAAGAATTTCTGTTCTTTATAAGCCACCCCGTCTAGGGTGCTTTGTCACAACAGCTCAAATGGACTAAGACACCCAGTATAATCTGGGGAGGGGGCCCAGTCCTGCTTAGCCCTGGTGTGAGCCAGCTTGGGGCCTGACACCGCTGCCAGTGTGATATCATACCCTCTGGGTGGTGCCGTGGCTGTGGCAGGGGCAGGGCTGGGTGCAGGGGGCTGGGAGAGATGCTGCTGTGGTCAGGATCTTGGATGAGTTACTTCTCCTAGGCCCCCACCGGGGAAACTGGAATTTACGCCACAAGTAAAAACTCGGACGTGATGAGGGTGGCATTTGAGCTTTTCCCGTACATACAGCCCCAGTATCTAAAACATAACAGCTGGACTGCCCTCAGGGCCCATGGAGTCTGGCTTCAAAACTCTCTGTGCCAGAGGCTCTCTGGGGTGCCTTTGTGCCAGACACTTGGTAAGGTGATGGGCTGAGGGCGGCTGCTGGCTTCCACTGATCAAACAGGGTAGGATAGATTCTCACACTGAAGAGGCCTCTGCTCATGCCCCTGACTTACTGGGCATCTGGGGCAAGACCCTTCCCCTCCTTGGGCTTCCCTTGTCTCACCGGTACCACTGAACATTTGGAATCAGCAGCTGCAGATACAATCTTACACCAAAGCCCACCCTGTGCAGTGGGAGAGCAGGAGCTGCTTGGGTGAAAGGCAGTGGTGGGTCTGAGCCACGAGGGGCTCCTGGGCGGAGACGGCTGTATGGAAGGGCCCCTCCAGCCTTGACAGTCCCCGCTCAGGCCCCCAAGGACACGTGGGGCCAGGTACAGAGGGCCAGGGCAGCTGGAATCTCAGCGTATTGCCCTAGCCACCTCCCTTCCTGGCTGTGGGATATGGGCAGGCAGACCTGGGGCTCTCCAGCAGAGAGTGGTGACAGCTTTGACACATGGCGGAGCCATGGCTTATGACAGGGGAGACTGGGGCCAGGGGGCTGGTACACAGTAGGAGCGTGAAAAAATGTGCAGAATCCAAATGGTTCACCAGTGGCAAACCCGAGGGTCCCGGAGGACCAGAGAGGTCACCAGCGGGAACAGAGCCTGTCTAAGTGGCCTCCCACAGTCTGGGTGGGGGGGTGGCTGGTGGGAAATGAAGGCTTCTCTGACGCTGCCGAGTGGTGGGGATTTCCAGGGAGCTGGGGTCTCGTTTTATTTTTAACTCAAGGCCATCTGCTTTTCACTTTCCACTGGGAAATATTCAGAGCGGACATATGCTTCCCCCAAAGGGTCGAGGGGGAGGGAGCGTGTGGGGCCTCTGTTCCCAGGCCAGAGCGCCAGGTGCACCGGCAGCACCAGACATGGCCTCTCGGTGCAGCTCGAGCACTTTGGGTCTCCAGGGAGGTGCCTGCCTCTAGCTTTCCCATGGGGGTGAAACGTGCACCACACACCTGTGCAGCCAAGAGCCACTGGGGATGCTCTCTCCCAGGGCAGGCGTCCCTGCCACAGTGTCTATGCCAGGAGGCCAAACTCTGGGGCAGGTCCCTCCCTCCCCATGGAAGACTGTCCCCAGTAGATCAAGGCCAGGAAGGTTTTCCAGCCCCCTTCCTCCAGCTCCTCCAGGATCTCGGTTTCCTGTAGGCAGTGTTTAGCCTCCCAGGCAAACGTGAACCATAAGGGGAGAAAAAATGAAAAGGTGTCCTTTTCTTAAGAGTTGACCCCAAGTGAACAAGCACTGTCCACCCCAGTGGATCTGCTGTCAGAAATTATCATGCAGAACAAACTGTCAATACTTCGCAGCCGTTTATACAATGAGCCTGTGTTTAGCAACACTCAGCTTCGTTTTATTATTGCATTTTACGAAGTTACCAAGACAACTGAGGCCAAGTAACAGAACCTTGACTTTATGTGCCATGAAAATTTAATAAAGAATTTTTAAAGGCTTTTAAGAGGCAGGAGCTGCAGCCTCCCAAAGGCAGAACTCAGTGCAGAGGGGGGAGGGCTTGAGCACTTGGGGCCTCTCACCAGACCCACAGGAGCCCGCCCTGTCAGGAACGTCGAGGCGGGCAGACGTGTTTCCTGGCATCTGCCTTATTTCCAACCACTGAGACATTCCTTTCCTCAACAAATGTGTAGTAAGATCCTTCCCAGGTGCCAAGTCCCGTGCCAGGCTCTTACATACATTAGGACGTGATCCCCACTGTCCAGGAGGAACAGAGATCCAAGAGGTGACATCACTTTCCACAGGCATTTAGCGAGAGCCACAGGCAGAGCAGAATTCAGACCCAGGTCTGACTCCAAAGGCCTCCCTCTTTCCAGAACAGTTCACAGCCTCCTCTGGGATTCTTGGCCCTCGTTTTCCCCATTCTGATGCCAGAGAATCTGAAGGGAAAATACCCCTGCAGCCTGCGAGGGGGCTGGGGGAAGCAGCCGTGAGGAGCAGACAACGTCCTGGGGCCCAAGACTACAGTCCTGGTTGGAGTCCTACCAGGCACCTTCATGTTAAAAGAAATGTTTCCCATGAGCCTCTTGGTGAGCACAATATCCCTACCCCAGGGCTGCAAAGAGCCCTTTTTACTCGGCTCTCTAAATAAGACTCAGAAGCAAATTGCCAGAAATGAGAAAAACGGCAGTAATTTTGCCATTTTATACCAAAGCTCAATGGCGCACTGTGTGTGTGTGTGTGTGTGTGTGTGTGTGTGTGTGTTTGAGTGTGTGTGCTACATGGTTTTTCTAGTTATATAAAAATCAAGACTTTAGGTTACTGGAGATGAAGATAATTGAATATGTTGACTATTCTGCAGAACTCCTTTGTCTCTGGGAACAGAAAAAAATCTAGACTTATTCTGTGAAGGAGAAATTCATATTCCATATGGGAACATTTCTCTCACGTTCATCAAGCCATGTAGGACACTGGCAAAAGTATCGATCCAGGCGAGGTGCATTTTAGGCCAATACACACTGTGGTGAATTTACTTCTTCAAGTAAGGAGGACAGCTCTCTTGGCCACTGGGAACACCAGCTCCCTGCTGGGAAAGTCTGTCATTTCTGAGCTTTGAGGGAAGGTGCTAAAATTCCACCATCGCAAGCCCAATTCTCAAGGATAGGGCCAAGGAGCCCAGAACATTAGTCAAGACATGAAAACACAATCAGCTGTTCTGAAGTAACACTCTTCCAATCACAGGCTCATTCCAGGTGTTGGCAGGAACCATTTTTCAGCCTGTCAATGTCCTTAAATATGTGGGAATGAAGGGAAGGTGGGGAGGAGGAGGGGAGCTAAACGTTTGGGCTTCATTTATCTTGATGGATGACATTATTCAAGAAAGAGCTTTTACCTCCATCCCTTTACACTTGGTAGAAAACCAGAAGCCAGTCCAAAGATAACACTACATTTGAGCAGCACTTTGGTTTACAAAAGACCTTCACATTTATTGTGCTTTCATGATCTTGCCTTACATTCTCAAAGTTTGAGTGGGAGAGGACCCATCACCCCCGTTGTGCGACCGAGGGACCTGGAGTCCTTAGAGCCTTCCTGGGGTGCTTGGCAGGTCAGACAGCCCCCAGCTAAGTCCCTAGAACCCCAGAGTTGAGCCAACACTCAGCCGCTCGGAGACTTGGGTTTCCACATCTTAAAATGGGATGCTTGGGATCACTGAGGCACCGTGTGAAGCAGTTATAGTGCTGAGGAAGGAGCATGGGGTCTGGAGCCTGAGGACCTCTGTGTGGATCCTGGCTCTGCCTTCCACCAGCGTGATACCCTGGACAAGTCACTTAGCCTTCTGGGCATCTGCTGCCCACCTCTGAAAAGAGAGGGATGATAATCCTCATCCCTTGCTGCATTGTTGGGAGAATCCGTCCAGAGGATAGATGTGAAAGTCCAGGTAAGCTGTGAAGGATTGAACAGGTATGGTTAAATTCATAAAGGAAAGGTTGTTGGTTCTGGAAAGGTGCAGAAGGACCTGCTCTGAATTCAGCAACCCCACACTCACGCAGGCTGATGCAGAGTTGGAGACAGGCTGGGTGGTTGATTGAGGGGCGGTGGTGAGGACCATCACCCGACAGTCCTTAGTCTCCAAGGCTGAACGAGACGGGGTGTCCATGGAGGTGGGGGCATGGGCAAGACCTGAGCCTGGGCACACAGGGCTGTGGAGAGACGTCTGGGGTCCGAGGAGGCGTTGTCTGCTCTGGGTCATGGGGCAGAACAGGGCAGCTGGGGATGTGGAGGTGTTCAGCAAATCAGCTTGGCAAGGATTAGAAATCTGTGGTTCTTGAAGGCATCCACGGGGAAGGGGAGAAGAACAGGAACTGCGTCTCCTCACCTGGGCCTGCTGAATACTCCTACTACAGGCAGCACCTGCTGGGTCCCTGCTCCATGCCCCAAGGGCCCATGTGGATCCAACACTACCTGACCCTGAAGGAACTCACAGCTGGGTGGGAGCAAATGCTGTGATCCCACAGGTAAGCGTGGTAATAAAGGCGCTTCTCAGGTTCTCAGAGTCCCCGTTTGAAGGATTGCAGGGGGGGCATTGAACTGGGCCTTGAAGGCTGAGTCTGTTTTACCACTGGACAGAGGGAGACCATTCCAGGTAGAGGGGCAGCAGAGCAAGGGTGAGGGGCACAAAACAGGTTCCTATTCATTCATCCTTCCCACCCCCCACCCTCCACTGAGTGCCCAACTCTCCAGGAGCTCAACCAGCAGACTAGGGAGAGGTCAGTGTGGCTGGCTGTGTGTTTGCCCGATGGGGGGAGGGGTATCAGTGGGGAAGAAGGTGGGGGATGGATCCTGAGGGCCCTCCCAGGGAATGGGCTCATCCTCTCAGCTCTACGTGGGTGTCTGAGCCCACCAGGCTCCCAGGCTGTGCCCCTCCTCTCGGAGGAAGGAACCATCTGCTTCTGCTATTGCTTTAATTCAACCGATGAAGTCAGCGGCCAGTTATCAGAGGGGGAAGGCACAGTGGGTCTTCCTGTTAGGAACCGAGGGGTGGGAAAAGGGGGAAAGGGACCTGGTGGTCACTGCTGGCCTCATAAAATGGCAGCCCTGCTCCCAAACAATCACCAGGGGCTCTGTGTCCTGCTGCTGTGGGTCTTGGGGCCTGCCTGCAGAACTGATTCCCCTCCTAGGATGGTGGTGGGCAGAGTTCTGCCTCTAGTTGACAGACCCAGTGCGAGAGGACTCCCCCCTCCCTGAGAGCAAACATGTGACAAGAATTCAATCTAATGTTTTTCTCTCAAAAAATTCATTGTGCTTGATTGGTTTTTGACCTGAAAACTGCACTCCACTTGGGCAAGGGAAGACTTTCTGAAGATCGACTTCAGGAAAGAGTGTCAAGTCGGAGCTTTGCTTTGGAGACTCTTTGCTCTTCCAGCTGATACTGTGTGTGCCATGACACACTTCCTTGGGCCTCCAGCTGTGAAATCCATTTGCTCTGCCAAAGGGCAGGCATGGGGGCTTCAAACTTGGCTTCTCACAATGGACCATTCAGGATTCCTGACTGTCCCAGCCCATACCACCAGACTGTGACCTGAGAGAGCCCGGGGGACCGCAGGCAGCCCCAGAGCCAGGTGGACCTCCTGGGGTGTGTGCTTGGAGCTAGATCCACGTCCCCAGGGACAGGGAGTGGCCAGACAGGCCTGGTCCACACCTGTGACCTTCCCAGCCTCTCTTCCTCATCTGGAAATGGGTAGTGTGTTGCAAAACTGCCTGAGGGAACTGAAGACGGACCAGGGACACCTCTAAAGGCCCACATCAGAGGAGCTCAACACACATCAGGAGAGCCATCCTGCCAGTCCTGTCTTGGGTCACCTGTCCTCCATTCTGCTTGGAAAAATAAAGTCATTATAAGTGTCTGATGTCACCAAACAGACCAGGGTGGGCTCTGCAGGGCTGGGTTCCAGGGCCCTTCTTGGCCGGGAAGGGCAGTGGGTTTTGCCCCACACCCTGGCAGCAGGTCAGGGGCATAGCGTGGAAGCCATGCTGCGGGGAAACAGACTCTGCTCCTTGAGAGAGCGGGCTCCTGGCAGGCAGAGGGCCAGGCAAGGCTGAGCACAGGGGCCCCTCTCTAAAATGACTTGCCAGCAGCTGGAGGAATCTTGGATGGATAACCTTCTCTTTGGGTTTAAAATGCTCCGTAGAGCATCAATTCAAGCACCTAATTTCCTCAGATATCTTTTGTATACCTGTTACAGACCTGGTGTTGGGCTGCTCCTATTGGTTTGAATATAAGGGACTTGGATCAGGAGACAGGGTAGGATGTTGGAAGGAAGAAGAAAGACATATGAACTTGCCTGAGACACTCTTTTGCCCCCATGACCCACCCCCTTGCCTGCACTTGTGAGCACTTTCTAAGCCCTTCTGTGTGCAGGCACGGTGCTAAGTGCCCCCAAGACTTTCCATCCTCCTCACTCAGAGGTCTTCCCAGGGCCCTGAGGATCCTTGACAGGGGACCCTTGGCAAAGGACCCTATTAACCGCGAATCCAACAACGCTCTGGAGTGCTTGGCTTTGTAAGGTGCTGTCTGCCTGTAGTCAATGGGCCCTGGACCTCGACTTGCCCATGGCCATTGCCAAAATGCCACCTTCAGCTGCCTCTGAGGCTTCACCTCTGAGGGAGGGCTGCCTGGGAACACAGATGTAGACAAGGAAAGGGTCTTACGGAAGGCCAGCTCTGTCTCTGACACCAGATCTGACACCTGAGCTTTGGACACACACACATGCCTGCTTCCCCTGATAACTATCCAGGGCTTGTTTCCTCCCCTCTGAAGCCCCCGCCTCTCACCCAGGGCTCCTGGCACAGTGCTGGCACACAGGGGCCCCTGGCAGTGCTTATCGTGGACTGGCTGGCCCTGTGGCCAGTGCCCCATCCTTGTAAGGATCCACTCAGACCACCCGGTCAGAAAGGTTGAAGAGGGAGTTCCTGCTTTGGGGTCAAGGTCAAACACAATCAAACAAAATGAACTTTGAGACTCTTGCCAGCTCTGAAGCCCCAGGAGCCTTACTTAGTTGCTCCTCAATTAATAACAAACCAGACTGCAGCAACAGGCAAGCTAATGAAATAAGTGAGGATGTTCTGCTCACTACACCCATGTAACGCATGATGGGGGTGGGAGCTTTGCAGACGCTTGCTTGATGGTTCCACTTCCTTCTTGCAGAACGGGTGGTAGGAAATAAACATGATGCCCTGGGGCATTAACCAGTAGGTAATTAAGGCTCCGGAAGACCCAACTCTCAGCTTCCTTGCCACAGCTCTGGGTCTTGGGATTGTTTGTGCCACAAGCCCCAAACACAACAGATTTGCCCCAGTTGGTGCTTCCCGTGAGCCCAGAATAGAAGGTGCCATATGTCATGTTTGAGATGTCATATGTCCACTGATGACTTGGAACCAGGGTGGATCACTGGGAGGAAAGCAGGCAAGAACCCGTCGGCCTGGTGAGCGTCCTCAGCTGAACACGGAGACAGTCACAGGACCCCCAGCAGCCTGCCGCTCCTCCACAGTCTGGATGCCCGGGGTCGCCAGCACTGAGGGCCACGCTCTTTTTCTGGGAGAACAGAGCGGCCCTCAGGATAGAGCGTGTCTGGGATGGGAAAGCTTGTTGGCACAGCCTGTGCGGGGTGGGGGGTTGCCTCCCGCCGGCTGGGCCAAGGAGGAGGGCTCCTGGAGAGTGCCATTGTGAGGGGGCCGGCCCCCTGTCAGGCCGCTCCGGCCACACACCAGGCGCTTTTCATCCAGCAGGGACAGGTGGTATTCGCACAGGTCGATCAGCGAAGCCACCTGCTCACGGAGTGGCAGCATCTTGTACTTCCTCTGAGCCAGGAAGAAGAAAGCCTCTACGAATGCCTGCAGGCACATCCCTGTGAACAAAGAGACGGTGTGAGGGGAGGCCCACAAGCTGCCCCGTGAGCTGCCCGGGGGAGGCCCAACTCTAGCCACAAGCTTCCAGGGAGAGCCAGCTCTGCTCCATCACTGTTTCTATTCTGGAAACTCCTAACAGGTTAAACCCCCAGTGCCGACCTTGCCAGGCACCAGCCAGGCATTTTACACCATGTGCAGATGCAATCCCTCACACAGCTCCGTTAAGCAAGTTCAATTAACCCTGTCTTACAGGTGAGGAAACTGAGTCTCAGAAGTGGAGAGACCTGGGGAAACTCAAATGGGTAAGGCGTGGTGGGGCTGGGATTTAGAATTAACCCAAAGCCGAGTTCCTCAGCACCACACTGAAATGTCCCATGAAAATCCAGCTCCCTACCTGTTCTACTAAGGGAACAAACTCGATCTGTAGCGATACTCTAGCTGTGACCAAGGGATTGGCTACACGGGTGCATGCGCTTGTCAAAACTAGAATTGTACCTTAAGGTTCATGAATTTTGCTGTATGTAAATTTGACCTCAAAAAGCAAAATGGACCCAACCATCTTCTCTCTGGCTGCAGTGATATTCTGGGACATATGAATAGTCGTCCTCACTAGGCCCCTGGGGTGCTCTTCCTCTGTGTTGCCTTCTAAGCTCCCACTCACCTTTGAGATCTCAGCTCACAACCACTCGTTCAGTAAAACCTTTCCTGATCTCAGATTAGACCCAGCCCCTGGGACAGGCTTCTGGCCGTCTCTTTGCAGCACCCACTGCAGTGTGCTCCATGCCTATGTGGTCTCTGTGCTCCTGGCTGGACTGCAAGCTCTAGCCATCACTGTACCCAGAGACAGATGCCAGGTACTCAGAGACATGGTGACCACATGAGTGGGTGAATGAATGAATAAAGGAATTAATAAGAGGCACTTTACAGACATTGACACCAATCTTCACAATACCTCTGTGATGTCGATATGATTGCAGCCCACCTTACAGATGAGGAAACTGGCACTCAGAGAGATTAAGCAGCTTCCCTTAGATGGCACAGGAAATTCAAACTTTGACTCTCAAGTTTTTCAACTAAGTTGTATTGCCTAGAAGGCTTGGAGTCTTCCCAATGTCCAAGTCAAAATGAACCCTGGGACCTCAGCCTACAGGGGTCCCTGGGCTCCTTGGCAAAGGTGACACTAAGGCCCAGTGGAATGCCACACAGCATTTTAGACAAAGTGCTGCTCTGACTCTGCTAATCCACATCTTCCTGGTAGCCGATGTGTAATAACACATCATCTCCTGGCGGCACAAGAGTTTGTGGGTGCTGGTCTATATGGACCCTGGCCTAGAGTTTGTGGGTGCTGATCTATATGGGCCCTGGGATCCAAGAGCTTGTTTTCCCTTGGGAACTTGAGCAAAGAAGTGGTGTTTTGTCTCAGTCTGAGTCCATCAGAGCTTTTTGGCTTGGCTGTTGACTCCAGACGTCATGCAAAGTTCCTGCTGTGCTCAGCCTTGACAGGAGGAGTTGATAAACAGCATAGTAACCCTGTTGTGAAACCCTTTTAATGTAAAGAGGCCAGTGTACACAAAGACACAGGGAAGTGGGGCCCTCCTTTTAACGCAAGAGACGGATGTTTCTTTTTTTTTCTTTTTCTTTTTTTTTAACTGCCCCACCCTCCCTTTTTTTTTAAGTCGGAGTCTCACTCAGTCGTCCAGACTGGAGGGCAGTGGCCACTCCTAGCCACTGCAGCCTCGACCTGCTGGGCTCTGGCGATCCTTCCGCCTCAGCCTTTCAAGTAGCTAGGACTACAGCTGTGCACTACCACGCCCGGCTAATTTTTTTGATTTACTGTAGAGATGAGGTCTCGCCAAGTTGCCCAGATGGGTCTCGAACCTGCGGGCTTAGTCAATACACTCACCTCAGCCTCCCAAAGCGTGGTATTACAGGCTGAGCCACCGAGCCCGGCTGAGACGGATGTTTTCTAATCACAGACTTTGGGCCAAGGTTCTCCTAGGGGTGTGTGTGTGTGTGTGTGTGTGTGTGTGTGTGTGTGTGTGTGTGTGTGTGTGAGAGAGAGAGAGAGAGAGAGAGAGAGAGAGAGAGAGACAGAGACAGAGAGAGAGACAGAGAGAGTCAGTTGGGAGGGTCAGCTACACACAGAGTGGGAGTCAGTATCTGAAGCCAGAGAATCCCACTCCCAGCCCTCCACCTCCCGACAGTGTGATCTAAATAACGCAGCTCAGAGTGTGGCCGGCCAGTGCCAAGCCCAGGAACTGTGTGTCCTGGTCCCTGACAAGATAAGGAACTGGGGCCGGAATGTAAATTGCCTCCTCATCCGTCACACTGTTTAGCTCTGCTGACAGTATTTTGTAGCAAGCCTTGCTCTATAAAGGGAGCAGCGCTGTTTACACTCCGGCTCAAGCCTCTTGTCCCGGACTGTCACAGTTTGGGGGTTGCAAGTGTGAGTAGCTCCAATGGACACAGACTTTCCAGCTGGAATGTGAACTCCAGTCACCATGAGCTTGCTCAAATATGGATTCTGGGGTGGAACCCAAGACACTGGACTTTCAGCACGTGCCATGGCCATGCTGATGCCACACTGGGAGAAGTCAAGGTCTAACAATCCACTACACCTTTTAATTCAAACAAGATCAGTTTTGTTCCCTTAGTTGAAAGCAGACTGTGACTAGCTCTATAATGCATGGAGAAAAATACGAGGACTTATTTGGGGAAAAAAAGCATGGCGGAATCATGCAGAAGAAGACATTCTAAAATGAAAAGTGGGATTTCAATATGTTGTGCTTGGTTTTATTTTTGCTTATCTGCATTTTCTGTAGCAAACGTGTATGCAATTAAAAAATATGCAGTGGGAAATTCTGTGGAAAGAGGCAATGTGGGGGCAGCTGCTTTTAATCATGAACTCTTGGCAACTGTTTGAATTTCAAGCCAGGTACACGTATTACTTTGAGAAAAAAATACAATACAAACTTTCTGCTTACACATTTGACTTTGATGGAATATATCAAAGTAGGGCTGGGCAGAATACACACACACAACACACACACACACACACACACACACACACATAAGGAGAAAACAAAAAATCCAGAACTATCTTTTGGAGGGCAGGTCTCTTGTAGTACAGGTTTCCCCTTCTAGGTAAGTGTTTTAGGACCCCATCAGCATCAGTGTATCAGCTAGCGTTGTTGTGAGAGGCTGCATTGTGGAAGAAGCATCACGAGTTGTGGCAAACAACTGACTGGTTCTTCCACCATGACAATACACCTGGCCATACCGCACAGAGTGTTCAGTAGTTTTTGACCCAAAATGGCATAGCCCCCTGCCCCACCCTCCCTATTCATCCGATCTCACCCCAAGCGACTTTTTTTCTGTTTCCCCAGATGAAAAAGTCCTCAAAGGGAAATGCTTTGCGGAAGTGGAAGAGGTGAAACAAAAAACGGCAGAGGCACTAAAAGATATCAAAATTGATGCATTCAAAAACCGCTTTGAGCAGTGGAAAAAGCAACTTGATAGGTGTATTGCATTAAACGGACAGTACTTTGAAGGTGACTGAAGTTTAAACATGTAAGAATAAATACACAATTTTTAATAAATTCCAATTTTGGGGGGTTTCCTCCTCGTATTTGTGTGTGTGTATTTGAAAGGGATGGACGTTAATGACTCTCGCATGAGCAGATACACTGCACCAGGTACTCTGACCCTCTCTGTGTTTGTTCAGCTGAGAAAACTGAAGCCCAGAGATATGAACCAACTTGCCCTCAGGCCTGGCAGGGCTGGGATTCAAACCCAGGCCTTGTGCACTGCTGCTTCTGTGCCTTATTCCCAGAGTCCCCTGCCAAGAGCATCTGGGGGTAAGCACACAGAGAGGCTTAGATGGAGATGAGAGAAACTGCAAGAAACACTGATGCCAACACCTTGGAGGGTCTGGGAAGTTGGAGGCGTCAATGGAGGCTTGTTGGGGAGGGGCACTTTAGTTGGACCTTGCAGAATGGGGAGGACTTTGACAGACAAAGATGGCTGGGAGGAAGGCTGGCCGAGGGCAGGGATGAGAGGGCAGGGAGGCAGAGTTGACAGCCCAGGGGGCAGCCCAGGGGGCTGCAGCACGACAATCTGGGGACAAGGCCAGTGCGACTGGACCCAGAGATTGAACAGCCTGATCACGTTTTCTAGCCTGGTGATTTCTAACTTTTTTTTTTATATATAGTGATAGAAACCTTGAGGGGATTTTTTTTTCTTGTCCTGTTTTATTCCTCAAATGGAATCTTCTGAAACATCTCAATATGCCAGACAGGGAAAGGGACCCCTCTCCGTTTAAGCCAGGTGGATGGCGGCTCAAGGCCCTGCCTACCCAGGCCCTTCGGCCCTTTGGACATTTGGGTCTTGACAGCCAGCACAGCACTGTTGTCTGGAGGCTCTGGAACCCTTTTCTGCCATCTGCGTTTTGCTAAAGGGGGGGATGGTATGTGGGGCCCCAAGCCAGAGTCAGCCACTAATGGAAACAGGGTTAGACCCCAGATCTCTTGACTGGAACCCAGGGTGCCCTCAAACTGCACCCCCTCCCATGAATAAAACCCCTAAGAGAAAAACAAACAAAACAAAACACATCTCTGGTGCATGGCTGGAGAAAAGGGCTGTCTCCACTGACCAACAACCCTGCATACCTCTTCAGTGAGTCCTACTGAGTGAGTCCTCCCTAAACACCACAAGCACATGGGCCTCTGGCCCCCGCAGTGGCCCAGTCTAAGGGGCTGTGCCTTTGGGTTTGACAAGAGATTGGTTTTGATCCTCATGTCATCAAGGTGACCTAGGAAATTGTGACCTGATGCAGGTAAACATTCACCCAGGTTCAGAAAACTTAACCTTTTTAAAGCTTCAAGGGGGTGAATTGGGAGGAGAACAGGACGTAGTTAGTAAACTCAAAATAAGCCACATATGTTCCAGGATCCAGGCTGCTGGGTCTCTCCTGAAAGCCAGCTCAGGACAACCGTCCCCTGGCCACCCCATTTTCCAGAGCCTCCGCAAACTGGTGTTATGCTCTTTTTTTTTGAGTTGGGGTCTCACTCTGTCACCTGGGCTGTAGGGCAGTGGCAAGATCATGACTCATCGCAGCTTCTACCTCCTGGGATCGAGAGATTCTCCCACCTCAGCCTCCCAAGTAGTTGGGACTACAGGTGTGCACCACAACTCCTGGCTAATTTTTAAATTTTTTTGGTAGAGATGAGGTCTCACTTTTCTTAGGTTGGTCTTGAACACCCAGGCTCAATCCTCTCACCTCGGCCTCCCAAAGTGCTGGGATTACAGGTATGAGCCACTCACTGCACCTAGCCCAGTGATATGTTCTATCAGGTAGAACTTGGCTTTTCTCTTCTTCGTTGTTATTTATTATAAAATATAATGAAAACATTAGCAGAAAGTGGGACAAGCTCATGCTCTGTCCTCCCTCTAGAACTCGTGTGTCCTTATGGACTGATCTTTTCCCCAACTCTTTGTCCATAAGAGGAAATATTGTCACTTAGTTGTGATAACACAGAGAATTTTATTTTGCTTAACAGTATACCTAAACAGTTTTGTATGTTGCTATGCAGACTTCATGACCACTATTTTTCTTTTTATTATAAAGATGTGGGGTACAATTCGGGGTTAGGTATACAAACATTGATTATGCAGGTACCCTTGTTGATGAGGTGTGTCCCTCCCCCTCCCCTAGCAGTTTCCCTCAACTGCCAATCCCACCCCCGCTCCCCTGACAGTTTTCCATTACTGCCAAACACTTTCTTATAGTATTATAATTGTTCAAGATTCGCTTATGAGTGAGAGTATATGGTACTCTGTTCTTTGTTTCTGTGATAAATCACTGAGTATGATCGACTCCAAATCCATCCAAGTTGCTGCAAAATCCATATATTTGTCCTTCTTTATGGTTGCATAATATTCCATTGTGTATATGTACCACATTTTCTTTATCCAGTCCAGCTTTGATGGGCAACATGGTTGGTACCATGTTTTTGCTATTGGGAATAAAGCTGCAACAAACATACGTGTGCAGGCATCTTTTTTGTAGAACGATTTGAGTTCCTCTGGGTATATTCCAAATAGGGGAATTGCTGGGTCATATGGAATTCCGGTCAATTTCTAGTTCTTTCAGAAATCACCACACTGTCTTCCAAAGAGGTTACACTAGTTTGTATTCCCACCAGCAGTGTAGAAGCGCTCCATTTTTTCCACATCCTCACCGGCATCTATTGTTGTTTGTTTTATTAATGATGGCCATTCTTACTGGGGTTGGGTGGTATCTCAATGTGGTTTTGATTTGCATTTCTCTGATGATGAGTGAGGCTGAGCACTTTTTCATATGTCTGTTGGCTGCCTGTGTATCTTCTTCTGAGAAGTGTCTATTCATGTCTTTTGCCCACTTTTTAAAGGGACTGTTTGCTTTTTTCCTTTCGGCGCATTTAAGTTCCTCGTAGATCCTAGATGTTAGGCCTTTGTCAGATATACAGTTAGCAAGTATTTTTTCCCATTCTGTGGGCTCTCTCCCTGCTCTCTTGATGGTTTCTTTTGCTTTGCAGAAGTTCGTTAGTTTGATGAGGTCCCACTTGTCTATCTTATTTCTTAATGTATTGACCTTTAGGGTTCTGAATAGAAATTGGTTGCCAGTTTCAATTTCCATAAGCGTGTCTCCTGCATTTTCTAAGATTCTTATAGTTTGAGGTTTTACGTGTAGGTCTTTGATCCATTTATAGTTAATTTTTGTGTATGGTGATAGGTAAGGGTCCTATTTCAATCTTCTGCATGTGGTCAGCCAGTTTTCCCAGCACCATTTACTGAATAGGTCCTCCTTTCCCCAGTGGTTGTTGTTGGAGACTTTGTCAAAGATGAGTTGGTTGAGGAATTGAGGCTTTGCTTCCGGAATCTCTATCCTGTTCCATTGGTCTATGTGCCTATTCTTGTACTAATACCAGGCTGTTTTGATTACTGTAGCCTTAAAGTTTGAAGTCTGGAAGTGTGAAACCTCCTGCTTTGTTTCTTTTGCTAAGGATTGTTTTGGCTATTCGTGGTCGTTTATGTTTCCATATGAATTTCTGTATTGTCATTTCCAGGTCTGAGAAGAATGATGTTGGTAACTTAATGGGTATTGCGTTGAATCTGTAGATTGCCTTTAGTAGGATGGACATTTTAACAATGTTGATTCTTCCTATCCACGAGTATGGAACATTTTTCCATTTGTCTGTGTCTTCTTGGACTTCTTGAGCAGCGTTTTGTAGTTCTCTTTGTAAAGGTCTTTCGCCTCTCTGATTAGGAAGATGTGGAGGTATATTGTTTTTTTGTGGCTATTGTGAATGGGATTGCACTTTTTATTTGGGTCTCTGCCTATGTTGTTGGTGTATAGGAATGCAACTGTCTTTTCCAAGTTTATTTTGTACCCCGAGACTTTGCCAAAGTCCTTTATCAGTGCAAGCAGGTTTTTGACAGAGTCCCTTGGATTTTCAAGGTATAGGATCATATCATTAGCAAAGAGGGATAACTTGACTTCCTCTTTTCCTATTTAGATACCCCTGATTTCCTTCTGTTGTCTAATTACCTGAGCTAGGACTTCTAACACCATATTGAACAAGAGGGGTGAGAGTGGGCAGACTTGTCTTGTTCCATTTTTCAGGGGAAATGTTTCCAGTTTCTGTCCATTTAGCAATATGGTAGCTGTGGGTTTATCGTAGATGGCACTTACTATTTTGAGGTATGTTCCATCTATGCCTAGGTGTTTGAGGGGTTTTATCAAGAAGGGATGCTGGATTTTATCAAAAGCTTTTTCTGCATCTAATTAGATAATCATGTGGTTCTTGTTTTTACATCTGTTGATGTATTTAATGATATTTATGGTCTTGTGAATGTTGACCCAGCCCTGCATCCTGGGGATGAAGCCTACTTGGTCATGGTGGATGATTTTTGAGATGTGTTTTTGGATCCGATTTGCTAGAATCTTGTTGAGGATTTTTGCATCTATGCAAAAGTGATATCATAAGTGATATTGGCTTGTAGTTCTCTTTTTTTGTTGAATCTTTACCTGGTTTGGATATCAGTGTGATTTTAGCTTCGTAAAACGATTTGGAGAGAATTCCATCTTTCTCAATTGCCTGGAATACTTTCAGTAGGAGTGGTATCAGCTCCTCCTTGTACGTTTTGTAGAATTCTGCTGGAAAGCCTTCCTGTCCAGGGCTGTTTTTGGTAGTTAGTTTTCGTATGACAGAGGCAATTTCCTGGGTTTTTATTGATCTATTTAGTGTCTCAATTTCTTCTTGTTTCACCATGGGAAGGTTGTGTGATGCATGACCATTACTTTAAAGGTTGCATTATATTCTGACAATGTTTTGTTTTCTGCATCATTCCGCCACCCCTTCCCTGATGAACACTTAGACTGTTTACACTTGTTCACTATGATTGAGAATATCATCATAAACTCTTGGTAGATCATTTTTTCCTGGTTTATTTATTCCCTTATAATCAAACCCTTGGACTTTGATTTTAGGTTTTTTAACGTAAGGTTGGTTTGGTGATTTGTTAAAAAGACGCAGAGCCTTGTAGAGTACCCAAATGGACGAGCACATGAAACGGCAATTCACACAGATCAGCAGATGAGAGAGAAGACGCCATCCCATGAAGTCACAGGGGCTATTGCTCACCAATTAAACCAACAAAAGCATAACATAATGGTAATTGTGAGGGAGTGGTAAAATTGCTATGGACTTTTGAAAAGCAATTTGGTGTAAGTTTTAAGAGCCATTCAAGTGTTTATATCATTGGACACAGTGATCACAGTCCTAGGCATTTACCCTGACAGAATATTCCTCCCAGAGGAAAACACAACATACACAGTGACATTCATCGCAGACTTATGTACAGCACAGTGGTGGGGAGGGGCACAAGGGCTAGACTTCTGGGGTATTTTTATATCCTTCTTTATCCGTTTTTGTATCTTCCAAATAAATGCATGCTCGTTGTTGACAATAACTCAAAAATATATGTATTATTGTACAGATATCCCAACACAGCCTCCGGGTCGCTGGTTCTGGAAAGCCGGGCTTGATCCATTCCCTGGTGGATAACTGCACTTCCTTGGTGCTTCCTCTTGTTTTGTGTCATGTATTGGCATTAATCCAAAGGCATGTGGCTGTCTTCCCAGTCAGACTCTGTGCTCCTGGAGCCAGGGACCATGTCCCAATGTTTCCTATGTTCCCAGGACTCAGCACAGCTCGGCACACAGCAGGTACTAATAAAGACACATGTAACCCATTTAATAGACTGAATCTTTTCACAGTCTTGTGATGCAGGTGTTGTACAGCTGAGGACACTGAGGCAAGCCAAGGGGCAAAGGAAAAGAACAACTTCTGGGAACTCTTCTCTTAGAAGATCTGCAGACTTCTGAAACCAAAATGATCCAGCCCAGAGACTCTCAAACTTTAGAATTCCCTGGTGGGCTTGTTAAAATACAGATGGAAGGACCCCCCCTGCAGAATTTCTGACTTAGAGGTCTGATGTGGGGCCTGAGGATTTACATTTCTAACAAGACACCAGGCGATGATCAGATGGCTGTTTCAGGGACCCCACTCTGAGAGCTCCTGGCTTCTCCCCGCTGTGGGGGTTCAGTCTGTATAAACTTCACTCTGAAAGCCCGTCTGCAAAGAGGGCCCCATTTGCAAAAGGACTCACCCCAAACTGAGAGAAGCTTGACTTTGGTCTAAAAATGTCTACATTTTTAAGACACTCTGATTGAGAGCATTCCCAACCAGTTATTTTTAAAAGACTAATGATGGAGCTGAAAAGCCATGGAATTGTTCCAACTGTGCACCAAGTCCTCCCTTAGCTTCTGAGAAAACGCGTAGCCTAGATTCTTCCAGCATCATCACTGTCCCACTAGGTGGGCGAGAGCTCAAGGCCCTCTCCTGGGCCCTGCCCTGCCTGGATTGTGGTAGTGTAGACCCAAAGGCTCCAGGAGGTGGGCTGCAGGGGTGCTGTGGACCACAGCGGGACTTTGGATTTCATACTGATGAAGACGGGAGGTCACTGGGGAGTTCTAAAGTGACATATCCCCGTGGCTGCTGTGTGGAGACCACGTGACAGGAGCACATGTGAAAGAGAACAATAAATCTGTCTGGAAGCGACTGCACTTGTTCAAGCATGAGCTGTTGGGGTAGCCTGGACCAGCACGACTATGGGGGAGGTGGTGAAGGATGGACTCTGGATGTGGTCTGAGGGTAGTGCCAATTGATCCAAGATTTGCCCATGTTGGAGCTGGGTGTGAGGACAAGTCAGGAGTCTTATGAAGGGGGGCCTCTGACACCAGGCCCAGGAGACTGGCCTTTTCCTTGAGGTCAGTGGGTTTTAAACATTTTATGCATAAAATAGCCCAGGGACCTTGCCCAAAATGCAGGTTCTTATTCCCTTTCCCTGGAGATTCTGTCTCTTGGCAATGAGGCCCCAGAAACGGCATTCATAACAGCGATACTAGGGCTTCTGCACTAGTGGGTGATCAGGAATGGACATGTTAATTTGGCCATTTCTTGAGGCTCTCAAGGAGGCAGTGGAGTGGAGAATGGTCTTTGAGAAACCTAGTACTGGGCTAGGCCTGCAATGAGCTCTCTCCTCTCTGCTCACTCTCCTCTTTGCTCACTCTCCTCTCTGCTCACTCCCTGCTCCCAGTATGAGTTTGCTCAGGCTGCCTTAACAAAATACCACAGCCTGGGTGCCTTAAGCAACAGACATGTACTTTCCCAGGGCTGGAGGCTGGAGATTGCTATGTCCTCACATGGCAGGGAGATAGGTCGAGCTGTTGGGTGTCTCTTTTACAAAGACACTAATACTGATCCTACCCGATAAAGGCGCCACCCTTCTGACCTCACTTAACTTTAATTAATTCTTTAGAGGCCCTAATACAGTCACATTGGAGGGGGCGTAGGTTTCAACATTTAAATTTGGGGGGACACAATTCAGTCCATGGAACCCCCAAGCCTTTCATTCTGCTGAGATGCACTCTCTTACCACCAGTGAACTCTCTGAGATCACCTGAGCCATTTAGAAACAAAGGTTAGAAATTCCACCCCTCTTCTCTGCTCCTCCGCCAGCTGCTCAGAAAATCCCTCAGCTCTGACTGGGAGCTGGAAGGATCTCTTTGTAACAGTGCTTTAGTAACCTGTTACAGTAAGAGTAACAAACAGAAATAATGGTAGTTCATATTTACTGAGCCCTCATCGTGTATAGGGCACTGGGTAAAGGGCTGCCTGAACATTGCTTAGCTCCATCATATAAGACCTTATGAAGCAGGTGTTCCTGCCAATACGTTTTAGGGTCAAGAGATTTGCCAAGGTCACACAGTTGGTAGATGGCAGTCCCCAGTGACCATCCTCTTGGCTTCTTTACTCCATTGCTGCTTCAAGAGTCTTCAGAGAGATGGCCAAGTTGAAGTGTTCATTCCAGTCCTTTGGAATCAAGAAACAACACCAGCCTTGCAGTGGTTGAAAGATAGAGAGCCTCACCTGTCTCTGCTGGATGTCAGCAAGATAGAGTGCTTAGATTCGTTGGTCCTTGCAAACAGGCTTTTCCTACCTGCCTCGCACGCCTAAAGATAAACAGTTGAGTATTTTTTGAAACTTCTTTTGGGTTGACAGATGTCGCCAGAGAAAAGGAGCCTTCGAAACATTCCAGCTGCAGCCAGACGTAGGTCTCTCACCCAAGACTGCCACTTGGATATTGAGATGCAGCTCCTGACAGGCCGTGGCCTCATTCTGTCAATCGGCTGGGTGAGGGTGGCCCCATGGCTTCTTCCGGCCAGAAGTCCTCTGCTTTGTGCTCCCAGGGAGGCATCCTTGCAGGCGGGACTTAATGAAAGCATGGATAGCTGCTCTCCAATAATCTCACCATCTACTCTGGGGCTTAAGGATGGAAACAGGAATAATACCTTCTGTATGCGTAGCACTTTCTAATCTACAAAGAATATCCGTGTTCTCATCTGATTCTCAGAATAATGCCCAGAAGAGGACATAATTACACGTATTCCTCATTTATAGTTGAGAAACCCAGACCCAGAGAGGCCAAATCATTTGTCAAGGTCACCCTCTAAGGGGATGAGGCTGCATTTAAGTCCATGCCTAGCTGATTCTAAAACCCACGTTCTTTTTCCTATATTACGCTTTCTTAACATCTGACATTTATGTATTATTTTACAGTTTACAGAGCACATTTGCATATATGATATAATTAAACCCAAATCATTGTCGACAGTCAGGGATATTATCCCAGACTGAATACGAGATATTTTTTTCTCTCAAAAATACCTGAGTATTCTTGCTCGTGATTCTGTTTCAAGGGATGGCCGTGCTAGGACGGCTACTTGCTCGGCCCTTCTCTCCCCTTAACCTTTACATCTCTTTCTTATTACTCACCTAGAATTGACGTTTCTTTTTCCTATACAAGCTTTCTGTTTGAACTCATTGGAAGGAAATAAAACTGAACGCTCTTGACTAGAATTAGCTCAGCGCTTCCTATCTGTGCAGGGGAATGGTCCCCAGAAGAGCTATCTGTGAGGGCAGTCTGGGCTCCAGGGTGGTTAATCACACAGATCTCAGTCTCCTCTCTATTCTCAGGGCCTCTTGCAGCCTGGCTCCCTGTCTGCTGCTGCTCAGTGCCCCTAGCTAGACATTACCATGGCCTCTCTAGGCCTGGGTCTAAGGTCTCAAAGGATGCCACTCATGGTAGGTCAGCCTGGGCATCTCCTATGAGATGACATTTGGCTCCCTGTTAGTGATTGGACTCAGATGAGCTGGTTGGGGTCCCAGCTCTGTCACTTACTGGCTGTTGAGGCATTTCACATTTTGGGTCTCAGTTCCTTTTCTTTTTTTTTTTTTTTTGAGTTGGGATCTCACTCTGTTGCCCAGACTGGAATGCAGTAGCATGACTGGGGCTCACCACAGCCTTGACCTCCTCTGGGCTCAGGTGATCCTTCTGCCTCAGCCTTTTCCTGAGTAGCTGGGACTACAGGCATGTGCCATCACACCCAGTTACTTTTTAAATTTTTTTGTAGAGACAAGATCTCGATATGTTGCCTAGGCTGATCTCAAACTCCTGGGCTCAAACGATTCTCCCTCCTGGGCCTCTCAAAGTGCTGGGATTACAGGCGTGAGCCACCATGCCTTGCCAAGTTGTTCAGTTTCTACATCTGTAAAGTAGGGGCAGTGACATCTGCCCTGAGTGGCTTTTACAAGATACTACCCAGAAAAAGCCCAATGCAGTGCTTAAAACATAACACCACGAGTGTTTCCCCTTATCTTCTTTCTTGGATTTCTGCCTTTTCATCTCACTTGTCACCCCAGTGGACTAAATGTCACGAGGCCAGGGAGTTAAGAGATCTGGAATCTTCAGCCATCTCTGCCCCTACGCCCTGCATGGCTTTGAGCCTCACTGTGGGCCTCTTTGCGGGCCTCACTTTCCCCTTCAGTAAAATGAGGTTCTGGACTGGGTGATTAATCAGAATTCTAGACGCATTAGGAGTGATGGTGGCTTCTGATGGTTTAAAAAAGTGCTAATAACTAAAATGACAAACCACATTTATTGAGGATGTCCTGCCTGCTGGGACTCCCATGCGGCACTTTCCACATCCCACCGCCACCTTAAGAGGCTGGCTTTCGCGCTGGGCAGAGGAGAACCCTCATCTCAGAGAGGCCCAAGCGCTTGCCCAAGATCGCATGGCTGGAGGCTGGTGTGTGGTGGTGTTGGTATTTTCATTACTGCTCTATTCTGGGTCTTTCCCAAGTCAGATGAAACCTCCTCCCTCCTCAAGACCCATCTTTTAAGGGAAGAAAGGAAAAAACCTTGTTCCCGCTGGTGCTCCCCCGACCCCCAGCTCAGGAATAGAAGTTGCACACGCGCAGTCATTGTATCTAAGCATTACAGCAACAACAAGTTACTACCACCTTTGTCCTTGGCTGGATGGAGAAATTAATAAGCATCAGGACTGAACCATAAATAGAACTTGCAGAAACATCATTACACCCAGAAGCCCGCAGCACCCAAATAACAAATATAACCAAAGACAAGAGCAACTGTTCCATCATTTCATTAATCACAGGTCATACCACTGGCCAGTGCAGAGTGGCCCAGAGGTCCCAGTCTGGTCCCATCCAACATCACCCCTGACTCCACCATGACATGGACACAAGTTCCTGAGTCACCGTCTGGGAGGACAGGGCTGCGGTTCTGGCCATCACTTCCTGCAACTGCCTTGTGCTATTCCAGACATTTCTCAGGAGATTAATGGCTCAAACAGAAGCTTTTGAGGCTCAATAGCCATTCCTCAGCAAGTAGTCAAAATCTCTTAAAAGGACTTAAAAGGACTTCAGGGATAACATAATCCAGGCCCTTACAGGATGATAACAACACTCAGAATAATAAGAGGGATTAATAAGAGTAGTCAGTTTACAGCATGTGCTTAATCTGTGTCAGGCACTGTGGTGAGCATGTTATGGACACCACTTGTTCAATCCTTAGGACAAAATCTGGGTGGTAGGTGCTTTGATGATCCACCATTTCACCCGTTGTTTGCTCACCAGTGTTTAAAGACAAGGGGACACCTTTTTTTTGCCTTGGGTTCTGTTTGTGAATTGGGTGTGGGCAGGTATAGCCCTTTACTCAGAGGCCCACAGACTGGAGCTGATGGTGGACATTCGAACCCAGGCTTGGCCGGGTTTACGTGCAGAAGCAGGGAAGAAGCCACCAGGTGTGTTAACAGAACAAGCAGGATTTCTGGTCCTGTCTCTCTGACCTCCTGTAGTTGCCCTGTGAAATTCTGGAGGACATGGGTTGCCCTTCCTGACATTGCTTTTGTCTTCCAGTCCCACTTGACTGTCTCCAGCAATGGGGTGATCATTACCACGCCAGGAGGCCTCTTCTCACAGCCATGTGCTCTCTGCCATGTGCAAACCCTCCTTACCAGGCCCACTTTAACACAAGGTCTGTCTTCTTTCCGGTGACAGACTTTCTCTCCTAGGATTCAAGAATGCGTCAGCAGCAACCATGGCAACTCAGCCCCACCAACTCTGGTTGACCTCATCGTGTGGACACAGAGATGGGCAAGCCACATCCATGCAGGGTAGGGAGGACATGGGGAAGGGAGAGGCAGGATGGCCCCGTGTGAGAGGGGTGTAGAACTGGGAAGAAAGGAAGGTTAGGAACAAAGGAGGAAGCAAGTCATCACCAGGGAGAGGCAGGAAAGGTTACAGGGAGCCTGTGGTGAACATGGTGAAAAAATGCAGACAGAGGTGGAGTGTGTACAGTGAAGTGAGAGTCCTACTTCCCTCCTCTGCCCTGTGTCTCTGATTCCTGTGAACCAAAAGTATACGTTATTTACACCTTCTGTCATATATGCTTAGGAATGAAATATATGCATCTATGTACCAATACCCATATACATATAGGATCACTACATATGTATTGATGTATTGCATTTCAAAATTTTTATTTTTAGAGACAGAGTCTCACTCTGTCAATCAGGCTGGAGTACAATGGTGCCATCTTGGCTCACTGCAGCTTTGACCTCCAGGACTCAAGCAATACTCCTGCCTCAGCCTCCTGAGTAGTTGGAGCTACAGGCACACACCACCATGTCTGGCTGATTTTTTTATTTTTATTTTTTGTAGAGACGGGAATCTTGCTATGTTGCTCAGGCTGGTTTCAAAATTCTGGTCTCAAGCAATCCCACCTTGGCCTCCCAAAGTGCTGAGATTGCAGGCATGAGTCATTGTACCTGACCCTCTATATGATGTATTGCTCTTATAAAACTTTAACCGTGTCTTGACACCTCTCCATGTTAGTATATGTAGATCTACTCCATTGATTATAGACTGTGTAGAATTCCTTAGCGTGGATGCACTTTGGGTCTTTAAAATCCTCCCCTATGGAGGGACACTTAGGATGTCTTCCTTCTTTTTTCAATATTATAAATAATGCTGTAATGAGCAATTTTTACATATATCAGTGCATACTTGAATGAGCGATCATTTCTTTCTAATGGAACTTCCAGGTCAAATAGTATGTGCATTTTGAAAGCTCTTACCAAACTGGGACCTTGAAGGATCAGCATTATTGAGGAAGGTCTTTCTGAGGAGAGGGACTAGTTGGTGCAAAATCTTAGTGCTATGAAACGGCTTTCTGTGGGTGTTGGGGAACAGAGCTGGTGCTGGGGGCCAGCCTGGCAGGTGGACCCTGGGGGGTGAAGAATGGAGGAAAAGGAGTGGTCTGGAGTCAGTTCCTCTCCTGCTCCTGGATGCTACCACCTGTCATCAGACAGCCCTGGGATCTTGCATGGTTGAAGAGCCTGCCTGACAACTGCCTCTCTCCCTTACCATTCATTCTCTCTCCAGATCCGGCTCAGCCACTGACCCAAAAGGACGCTGCCCAGGCACTGTCTCCACAGCCTCCCTTCCTGCTCCTGAGAGAGAACTTCCTGCCTGCGCTCCTCCACAAAGACCAAGGGCCTCTGTTCTCACCTCTGTGCTAAGCCCTCCCAGCTCTCTGTGTAGCATCTGACCATGTGGACCCTTTCTCCTCAAACTAGGTCTTCCCACTTCTGCAACACTCACTCTCCTGCTTCTCTGTGCATCTTTCTGGCAATTCCTGACTCAGGCTGCCTCTATTCTACTGGCTCCTGTCTGCCTTGCCTTACCTTGCTTGGGTCTCTCTCTCTCTCTCTCTTCCTGTCATTCATTCCCCAGTTTTAAATACCTTCCATGAATTGGTGCTCTCCAAATCCTTATCTCCAGGCCAGCCTGCTTTTATTGCCACTGGGGTATCTCATTAGCATCTCAAAGAGTCTGTTAAAAATGAATCCCTTCCTGTCTTCTCTTTTCAATTCTGTTTTTCCTGGAGACTTACCCATTTCAATAAACGGTACCTCCACCCACCTAGTGGCTGAAGCCAGAAGCCTGAGGTTGGTTCTGAAAAGTCTCTCCCACAGCCCTCCCCTCCCCTCAGCACCTCCACATCCCAAGGGCCATAATCCCCTGCTCTCCAGCCTCGACACCTGCCATCCCCTCTTTCACCCTCACCTCCGCTGGGGCTGCCGTTAAGCTGACCTCCACAGCCTCCTCCCTGGTCTCCCTGCTTCCACGATTGCTGCCCTTCCAACACAGCATCCAGAATGACCTTTTAGAAACGCAAATCAAACCTCGCACCTCCCCCCTACACTTTAAACCCACCAATAACATTTGTTACAAAGCCCATAATTCCTGCTTTCAGGGCAAAATGGAACTGTTGTTGGCCTTTCCTGCTCCCAGTGCCCTCATTCCTGTCACCCTGCTGGCTCTCGCTTCCTGGACCCTGCCACACATGCTTCCACCTCAGGGCCTAATCACTGGCCTCTGCTTGGAACACCCTCGGTCCCCTCTGATGAAGCTTCCACCCTAACTCCAATGTTACCTTTACTGGCCGATCACCCTGACCTGCCTCCTCATATAAACTAGGCCCTCTCTGTCCTTCTCATTAAAACTTATTTCACAGAACTCATCACAACACTGAATCACGCGTTTCTGTGTTTAACGTCCATCTCTGCCCCCAGATGGCCAGAGTGCAAGGGCCTCAATATCCTGCTCGTCCTTGCATGTCCCCATCACCCCCAGGGTCTGGTGCAGTAGACACTTGTTGAATACTATCAGTTGATCCAGTCAGGGTGGAGAGAGCCCAGGCTTGATATCGGACGTGCCTAAGTTCAAATCCAGGGATGGCTTCTTACACACTGTGGGGTGACCTTGGCTCACTTACTGCACATCTGCGAGCCTCAGTTTCTCCTTTCCCTGCCTGACTCTGTCTGTTCAATGATAGAAACAGACATAAGGGGCCAGCCAGAATCTAGTACATGGGAGACACCCTGTAAACGTGACATTTCCTGATTATCTTTGAGTTATCAGAGGGGCCAAGTCTTGCAGAATAAATAGTTTGCTCCCCTAAATGGTGGCGGCTCAGCCCCCACTTCCATTTTATTAGCTCTTTGTTTCTTGAAGACAGGCAAATTGGGGACAATTGGGGCACCCTAACTCCCCTACCAAAGGCAACCCTCTTCCCCAGACCCATGTCTGTCCAACAGTTAAGTGGCAGGAGGGCCTTCTGGAATTTTATGAAGAACAGAGCCTCGACCTTGGGCGGGGAAGAGGGGTGCCCACTCACCAAGCTGACCAAGCCCTATCCTCAAGGTGAGACCCCTCTGAGGAGCTCTTCAGAGCTGGCATGTCACTTGGAGAGGAGACAGGAGGCAGATCAGTGTCAAAAATAAGACAGAGCAGTAGGTTTCAACCTGACTCACATTAAGAATGTCACATTAGAGCACAAATGAGAGAGAAGAGAAATGCTCTTTTATGCGGGAGTTTATTTTTGTCACTTTGTCAGAGAGAAATTGCAGCCCTGAGGGCATTGGAGCTGCACAGAATTACCCAAAACATTAACATGCAAATTGCCTTCTTTAGAGAAGGTAATTTTATTAGTGCACGAAAATGTTTCTTTCACTGTACTCATGCCTAGGAGCAGTGCTGTCTGGGGGCCAGTTAGGGTCACCACAAATGGAGAATTAGGGAGAGTCCGGAACTTGGTCAGGATACTATTACCCTCTCTACCTGGGACCACCACGCATCCTCTGATACAAGGGACAAAAGTGCCATGTGACAGCCGGCGGGTGCACAGAGTGGAGTGGGCAAGTGACTTTTCAAGATCATACAGCCTTAATGGCAGAAGAGGCAGAGCTGAGGCCACATGTTGTCTGTGTCTCAGATAACCAAGTGAACCATTAGGTCCTGGAAGTAGCCACTCTGAGGGTAAGGAGCCCACTGAGAGTCCATCCACCTATTCATTCACTCATGCACTCACTCGTTCAATCAGTTTTCCCTGTGCTAGGCTCTGGATCCTGCACATGAATCAGGCATTGGCACGAGGCACTTGGCAACCACTGGGGCAGGTGGAGACAAGATACAGATGTCTGCAAATCCTGATCCAGCGAGGCACAACTGCTGGAGGGGTGTGCCTGGAGCTGACAGAGCACGGAAGAGAGCATGGCCGCTTGGCAGGGAGGGCAGGGAGAAAGATTTGGAAGCTTCACAAATGAGGGTTTCACCTGTGGACATTATGTGGGCAGGCAAGGCAGAGGAGGGCATTCAAGCAGGAGACACCATGAGCAGAGGCCCAGAGACAGAAGCACGTAGGCCTGGCCCCAGCAGCCCATCATGGCAGGTGCACAGGGCATGTTGGTAAAGAGTGGGCTCTAGGGGGGACTAGGGAGGATAGAGACAAGGCTGGCAGGGCCAATCTCAAAGGCTAAAGAGCTCAGATTGGAGGTAGCAAGCAGAGCCTCCAGGGACTTTTCAGATAAGAGCCATGTTCCCCATGAGACTTTAGCAGAAAAGGGGTTTCCCAGCCCTGAGGTACCAAAATGACAGAAGGTTGTATGAGGCTGCGCTTATGTAAGGCTTCCTCCACACCTCCGCAGATGTGATCAGTGGGGAAGTGTGGGCAGAGACTCCCACCTGCTACCAAGAAGGAAGCACCTCAGTCATGTAAGGTCTCGCTGAACAGATGAGGTGAGCACCCGTTCCCTAGAGGCTGCTTGGGCCTCCCAGGTTAAGAACACTATCCCTTGCCCTGAGTTGATTGGAAGCTACATGGTGGGAGCTGTCTTTCAGGGAAGCTGAAGGAAAACCTGGCTACTATTAATATATTGGGCCAGATAATGCTTTGCTGTGGGGGTCTGTCCTTAGCAGCATCCCTGGCTTCTACCCACCAGATGCCAGTATAGCAATTCCCCCAGGTGGGCAAACTAAAAACGTCTCCAACCATGCAAATGTCCCCTGGGAGGCAAAATCGCCCCCAGTTGAGAGTCACTGGTCAATCTAGACTGCTGGGAAGAGTTTTGGAGGTCAACGATGTCTGACCACTGGAAGTGTCCCAAGTCTTCCAGTGAGATGCAGAGCACTCTGAGAACATGTGTCTTCCACCTCCCATGGGGCAAAGGATGGGGTAGGCTCGAGCACATTATTGTGGAATGACTATCTCAAAAAGAAATGTATCTAAATTACTCCTTAAAAAGACCTGGAGAAAAAAGCAGGTTGGGGAGGTAGGAAACCAATGGATAGCAGATGATTCTTCCAATAATTTGTTAGGGTCTCAGAGTCCTTCATCTGTGAGATGAGGGGGTTGGGAGAGATCATTTTTAAGGCCCCTTCTAGTTTTAAACATGATGATTCTATGGCAGTATCCGAGAATGTTACCCATGAATTCTGAGGGTGGCTCCTGGTGAAAGATGGTGAACTGTGAGCTGGATGATATTGGCTTGACTAACCTAGACATTTTCCTGCTGACAGACAAAAAACTAACCAGGTGGCTCATGAGATTCTCACTGTACTTTTGGGTTAAATCAGTATATCAGATTTGACTAGAAATTCCCTGAAAAAAATCTCTGAAAAGGTCTCTATGGTAAATACCTGGAATACTTGTAATTGATACAACTTCTCAAAGACCATTAGAATCCAAAGACAAAACATTTTGGCTCTACCACTCACTAGCTGGGTGATATTGGGCACCATATTTAACCTCTTGGAGGCTCAGCTTTCTTTTCTGTACTCTAGAGTAGAAAGCTTAACTCTCTGGATTGGTGGGAAATGTGTAAAATGTTTAAGAAAACTTCCCATTTCAACTCTGACATGCAGAAGTCTTCATTTCTATCCCGATGTCAAGAAAAAGCTGAGCAAACAGAAGATCAGTGACTTTCCTTAGATCCAGCAGAGTACTTAGGTCACAGGGCAAACTGCCATCCTGAAAGCCAGAGAAGATTCTCACTGACCTCTTGGGTTAGATGAGTAAGCTCAGGTAAATACAAAGAATCACAGATGAGCTCAGCTTATTAGGAGCAGAAGCTACTGGAACCAGGAAGGAGTAAGAATACTTACTGGTAATTGATGAATTGCTGGAGGCTGAGTATGAAATAAGTTGAGTTAAAAATGCCTCAGAGGGTCCCCCACATTTTTGTAGGTGGGGATCCAGGAGCTCCACCAGCTTCTCAAGAAAAAGACTAGAGAAAATCTCCTCATGCTTCAGATGGGGGCAAGTATGGAATATGCCTAGAGCACTCTCCAGAACAAAGGCCTGCCCTCAAGGAAACTACTTTAGAAGGGGTTGATCTGACCTGAGGGAAGGGCGATTAGACAAATCTAGCCTTTTTAGCCTTCCTAGGAAAAGCTAGAGATTTTCTCACACAAGGGGAGGAAAAATAGGACTAAGAAACACTTTTGAAAATCACAGCCCATGGACTCTAGTCCACTAAGAAACTGAGATTTAAGACTATAGAATGCTTTCTCTGCCCAGCACCTTGCCACCAATCAACAGGGCTTCAGAATAACAGTAGTGGATTACAACTGAGAGAGCTGCAAGAAAAATATTCAATTTAAGAAGGAATTATTAGGGAAGCCCAAAGACAATAGGCAGAGAAAATAAAACCCAGAAAATTAAAGGAAACCAAAGCCTCTGGCATCTATAACTACAACAAACATTAAAAACAACCCCGCTCCTAACAAGATAAATATAAATCCACACGAGCCTGATTATCTCAATTTCTATTACCAGATACTTCATGGCTGGCTTTCAACAAATATTACAAAGCTTGCTAAAAGGTATGAAAAAACACAGTGTGAAGAGACAAAGCAGGCTTCAAAATCAGACTCAGGTATAACACAGATGGTGGAATTATCCCATGAGGAATACAAAATAGTGATGATTAATATGCTAAGCAATCTAATGAAAAAAAGTAAGCAACATACAAGAACAGATGGGAAATGTAAGGAGAGAAATGAAAACTCCAAGAAAGAATAAAAAAGTAATGCTGCAACTAAAAAAACCACTGTAACAGAAATGAAGAATGCCCTCAATGGGCTCACCAGAAGACCAGATACAGCCAAAGAAAGGAGAAGCGAGCTTGAATATGTGTTGTTAGAAATGTCCCAAACTGAAATGCAAAGAGAAAAAAATAATTTAAAAAGGAGAATATCCAGGAACAGTGGGACAATGACAAAAGGTACAACATACATGTAATGAGAATACCAGAAGGAGAAGAAAGAAGGGAGCAGAAGATATATTTGAAGTAATAATGACTGTGGATTTTTCCAAACTGAATGACAGACACTAAAACCACAAATCCGGGAAGCCCAGAGAACACCATGCAGGACAAATACAAACAAAACAAAACAAAACCTACACCTAAGCATATAATATTTAAACTGTGGAAAGCCAGAGACAGAGAAAATCTTGAAAGAAGCCACAGAAAATCTTAAAAGAAATCTTACCTATAGAGAATCAAGGATAAGAATTATGCCAGCCGTCTCACCTAAAATCATGCAAGCAAGAAGAGAGTGGAGTGAAATATTTAAAGTATTGATAAAAGAATCCCCACTAACCTAGAATTTTGTATCCAGGGAAATTATTCCTTAAAAATGAAAGTGAAATATTCCTTCAGAAAAAATGAAAGCTGAAGGGATTTATTGCCAATGGACTTACTTTGTAAGACATGCCAAAAGAAGTTTTTCTGAGAGAAGGAAAATTTTATAGGTCAGAGATTCAGATGCACATAAAGAAAGAAAGAGTATTAGAGGAGAAATAATGGAAGATAAAATAAAATGTTTTTTCTTATTGTTAGTTGAACTAATAGATAATTGTTCAAAGTAATAATAGCAACCATGTATTGGGTGATTATAGCTTAGGGATAAGTGAAATGAATGACAAATGTTATAAGGGATGGGAGGGAGAAATTGGGAGTACTCTATTATAGACACCTGCACTATCTGTAAAGTGGTATAATATTATTTGAAATAGATGTATTAGCTGGAAATGTCTATTGCAAATTCTAGGATAATGACTATTAAGAAAAGAAATGTGGTTGATATGTTAAAAGAAGAGAAAAATTGGAATTATAAAAAATGCTCTATTAAAACCAGAGAAGGCAGGAAAATAGAAAAAAACAAAGAACAAATCAATGAATAGTAAGTAGTTTCAAACATTATAGATATCAATCCAACTCCATCAATAATTACTTTAAATGTAAATGGTTTAAATTGATCAATTAAAAGACTGAGACTGTTGAAAAGATTTTTTAAAAGACTCAACTATAGTTATAGGAAACATACTTTAAACATAAAAACATAGATAGATTAAAAAATAAAGGGATGGAGAAAAATATACCATAATAACACTAACTGAATGAAAGTTGGAGTAGCTTTATTAATTTTCGACAAAGCAGATTGCAGAACAAGGAAAATAATCAAGAATAAAGGTAGGTAATAAGGGATCAATTCTCCAAGGAAACATAGCAATCCTTAACATGTATGCACCAAACAACAGTGTCAAAATATGTGAGGACAGAACTGATAGAACTGCAAGGAAGAATAGATAAATCTAGTGTTGTAGTTGAAGACATCAACATCCCTTTATCAGATTGGTAGATCCATCAAGCAGAAAATTGGTAAGGGTACAGTTGAACTGAACAGCACCATCAATCAACTGTATCTAAATTGACATGTATAAAATACTTTATCCAACAAGAGCAGAAAATACATTCTTCTTAGTTCACGTGGAACGTTTACCAAAATAGACTACATCCTAGACTATAAAACACACCTCAGCACACTTTTAAAGGAATAGAAATAATATGAAGTATTCTCTCAGACTGCAATATAATTAAACTAAAAATCAATAACAAAATGATAGTTAGAAAGTCCCTAAATATTTGGAGATTAAGTAGCACATGTCTAAACAACATATGAGGCAAAAAAGAAATCTTAAGAGAAATTTTAAAATATTTTGAGCTAAGTGAATATTAAAATAGAACTTACTGAAATCTGTGGGATACAGTGAAATCAGTGCTTGGGGGACATTTACAACATTGATTGCATATGTTAGACAAAAAGAAATCTCTAAAATCAACAATCTAAGCTTCCATTTTAGGAAACTGGGAAAAGAGCAAAATAAATCTAAAATAAGCAAAAGTAAAGAATAATAAGAATTAAAACAAATAAATGAAATTAAAAATAGAAAATCAACAGGGAAAAATCGATGAAATCAAAAGCTGGTCTTTTGAAAAGATCAATAGCACTAAGAAAACTCTAGCCAGACTAATCAAAAAAACAGAGAGAGAGAGAGAGAGAGAGAGAGAGAGAGAGATCATTAGATCACTAATTAGTAATTATTATAAATTATTAATATCAGAAATGAAAGAGGGATCATCATTACTGATCCCATAGACATTAAAAGATGTACATTAAAATGATAACAAATCAATATTATGAATAAATCTATGCCCACACATTTGGTAGATGAAAATCCCTTGAAAGTCACAATTTACTAAACTCACACAAGGAAATACAGATAATCTAAATAGGATTTTTTTCTATTAAATAAATTGAATGAATAGTTAATAGTGCTCCAACAAAGAAAGCAACAGGCTCAGATTTAGTTACTGGTGATGATACCAATTCTCTACAACCTCTTACAGAATACAGAAGAGGCAAAAACACTTCTTAACTCATTCTACGAGGCCAGCATTACCCTGATGTGCAAATCAGTTAATGACATTACTACATACCAATGTAGCTCATGAACAAAGATGCAAAATCTTCAAAGAAATATTGGCAAATTGAATCCAACAATGTATAAAATGAAACATATACCATGACCAATGGAATTTATCCCAGGTATGCAATGTTGCTTTAACATTCAGAAATCAGCTGGGCTCGGTGGCTCTGGGAAGACCTGTAATCCTGCGCCTTTGGGAGGCTGAGGTAAGTGGATTGCCTGAGCCCACGGGTTCGAGACCCGCCTGGGCAGCAAGACCTCATCTCTACAATAAATAAAAAAATCAGCCAGGCGTGGTAGCGCATGCCTGTAATTCTGGCTACTCGGAAGGCTGAGACGGAAGGATCGCCAGAGCCCAGCAGGTCGAGGCTGCGGTGGCCGGGAGCGGCCACTGCACTCCAGTCTGGGCGACTGAGTGAGACTCCAACTCAAAACAACAACAACAACAACAACAACAAAACATTGAGAAATCAGTTAATGTGATATATCACATCAGCATGCTAAAGGTGAAAAATCATATGATCACATCACATTTGACAAAATCTGAAACCTATTCATGATTTCAAAGCGCTTTCAGCAAACTAGAAGAGAAAGGAACTTCCTCAACTTGATAAGGAATATCTACAAACCAAATGGTGAGAAATGAGATGCTTTCTTCCTAAGATCAGGAACGAAGCAAGAATGTTCCTTCTCACCGCTCCTGTTCAACATTGTACTGGAAGTCCTAGTTAATGCAGTAAAACAGGGTATACAGATAAGGAAGAAAGAAATAAAACTCTCTGTTCTTGAATGGCATGATTGTTGATATAGAAAATCTCAATGAATTGACACACAAAAAAAATCCTTGAAGTAATCAGTGACTGTAGTAAGACTGCAGGATACAAGGTTATTATAGAAAAGTCAATTGCTTTTTTATATATTAGACAATTGGAATTTGAAATAAAAAACATAATATTTACATTAGCACTAAAATAAAATAAAATAGGTATAAATCTAATAGAATACGTGCAAGATCTATGTGAGGAAAACCACAAAACTTGGATGAAAAATATAAAAGATATAAATAAATTAAAAGATATTTTATGTTCATGAATGGGAAGACCAATATTGTTCTTCCCAATTTGATCTATAAATTCAGCATAATCCAAATGAAAATCCCAGTAAATTATTTTGTGAAATTGACTAAGTGATTCTAAAATGTCTTTGGAAAGACACAAGACCTGAATAGCCAAAATAATATTGAAGTAGAAAAACAAAGTCAGAGGACTGATACTACTCAACCCTCAAATTTACTATAAGACTGTAGTAATCAAAACAGCATGGTATTAGTGAAGGAATAGATCATTAGACCAATGGAACAGAATAGAGGACAATTAGACCCCACAAAACAGATAGACCCCCACAAATATAGTCAACTCATCTTTGACAAAGGAGCAAATGCAATTCAGTGTAAGGAGGATAGCCTTTTCAACAAATGGTGGTGGTACAATTGGATGTCAATGTGCAAAATAAATAAATACGTAAGTAAATAAATAAACAAATAAATAAATCTAAACACAGATTTACACCCTTCACAAAAATTAACTCAAAATGGATCATAGACCTAAGTATAAAATACAAAACTATAAAACTTTTAGACAATAGCATAGGAGAAAATCTGGATGACCTTGGCTTTGGCTATGAAACTTTAGACACAACACCCAAAGCAAGATTCATAAAAGAAAAAATTGTAAGTTGACCTTTTTAAAATTAAAAACTTCTACTCTGAGAAACACATTGCTAAGAAAATGAAGAGATAAGTCACAAACTGGGAGAAAATATTTGAAAAATATATAGCTGATAAAGAACTTGTCTCCATAATGTACAAAGAACTCTTGCAACTCAATAGTAAGAAAATAAACAACCCAAGTTTTAAAAAATGAGCAAAGGATCTAAACAGACATTTCACCAGAGAAGTGATACGGATGGCAAATAAGCATATGAAAAGACACTCAGCATCAAATGTCTTCAGGGATTTGAAAATTAATACAATGAAATAGTACTACACACCTATTAGAATGGCTAAATCCAAAAACTGACTGTACTAAGTGTTGACAAGGATGTGACATGACAGGAGTTCTCATTAATTACTGGTGGGAATGCAAAATGTCACTGCTGCTTTGGAAGACAGTTTGACAGCTTCTTACAAAGCTAACCATACTCTTACCATATGTATTAGTCATGGTCCTTCACAGAGACAGAACCAATAAGATATATACATATCCATATATGTGTTTGCATATACACATACACAAACACACACACACACACACCCTAACATAAGGGGAGAACCCCCAAAACCGAAAATTATCTTTTGGAAGGTGAGTTCCTTGTAGTACACTCAGAATTTGTTCCTTCAGATCAAACGGTCAACCAAAGTGTTTTTTTTTTTTTTTTTTTTGAGTTGGAGTCTCACTCTGTCGCCCAGACTGGAGTGCAGTGGCCGCTCCCGGCCACCGCAGCCTCGACCTGCTGGGCTCCGGCGATCCTTCCACCTCAGCCTTCCAAGTAGCCAGAATTACAGGCGTGTGCTACCACGCCCGGCTGATTTTTTGATTTATTGTAGAGATGAGGTCTCGCTGCCCAGGCGGGTCTCGAACCTGCGGGCTCAGGCAATCCATTAACCTCAGCCTCCCAAAGGCGCGGGATTACAGACTGAGCCACCGAGCCCGGCTCAACCAAAGTTTTTATCTGGAAGTTTTGAGAAGGTTGTGTCACAATTTGCGGAAGAAACATCGAGAGTTGTGGCATACAGGTGACTGGTTCTTTCACCATGACAACGCATCTGCCTACACCTTGCTGAGTGTTCAGCAGTTTTTGACCCCAAACAGCATGACCCCTGTGCTCCACTCTCCCTATTCACCTGATCTTACCTGAGCAACTATTTTTTGTTGTTGTTTCCCTGGATTAAAAATAGACTCAAAGGGAAACGTGCCGATATGAAAGAGGTGAAACAAAAAATGGCAGAAGCACTAAAAGGCATAAACTTGATAAGTTCAAAAACTGGTTTGAACAGTGGAAAAATCATCTCAATATGTGTAATTGCATCAAACAAAGAGTATTTCGAAGATGACTGGTTTAAACATGTAAGTATAAATACACAATTTTTAAATAAATAAATTCCAGTTTTTTTGGGTCCCCCTCATATATTTAACAGCTATCCCTCAGTATCTACAGAGAATTGATTCCAGGAACCCCCATGGATACCAAATTTGGTAGATGCTCAAGTCTTTTCTATAAAATGTCATAGTATTTGCATATAACCTAGGCATATCCTCCTGTATACTTTCAATTATCTCTAGATTATTTATGATGTAAATGCTATGTAAACAGTTGTTATACCACACTTTTAAACTTGTACTATTTTTATTGCTATGTTGTTATTTTATTTATTTTTATTTTTGAGTTGGAGTCTCACTCTGTCGCCCAGACTGGAGTGCAGTGGCCGCTTCCGGCCACCGCAGCCTCGACCTGCTGGGCTCCGGCGATCCTTCTGCCTCAGCCTTCCAAGTAGCCAGAATTATAGGCATGAGCTACCACGCCTGGCTGATTTTTTGATTTATTGTAGAGATGAGGTCTCACCTGCCCAGGCGGGTCTCGAACCCGCGGGCTCAGGCAATCCATTCACCTCAGCCTCCCAAAGGCGCAGGATTACAGGCTAAGCCACCGAGCCCGGCTTGTGTTATTTTTATTGTTCTTTTTTCAAATATTTTTGGTCTGCAGTTGATTGAATCTGCAGATGTAGACCACACACACACACACACACACACACACACACACACACACACACACACACACACACAAAGAGAGAGAGAGAGAGAGATGAGAGGAACGTATTGAGGCAATTGGCTCATTTGATTATGGAGGCTGGGAAGTTCTGCAATGACTGTCTGTAAGCTGGAGACCCACGGATGCCAGGTGCACGCTCAGTCCAAGTCTGAAAGCTTCACAACCAGGGAAACCAATGGGGTGTAAGGCCTGAGAAGCTTAGGGTGGGGGATGGGTGTTTGGAGGGTGGTGGTGGGACGGTGATGTAATTCCTAGAGTCCAAGCGTCAAAGAGCCTGGTTTACTGATGTTCAAGGGCATGGAAAGAAGAGTGTCACAGCTCCAGAGAGGGACAGAGACAGAGAGGAAATTGCCTTTCTTCTGCGTTTTTTGTTCTGTCTGGGCCCCCAGTTGGCTGGATGGCGCCCACCCACATTAAGGGTGGGTCTTCCCCACTCAGTTCACTAGTTCACATGCTAACCTCCTCTGAAGACCCCTTCACAGATACACCCAGAAGCAATGTATTGCCAGTTCTTTCTAGGTATTCCTTAACCCACTCAAGTTGACACCTAGAATTAATCACCGCAATCACATTCCTGGGTATTTGCCCAATCATGTTAAATACTTATCTCCACACAAAACCAGCACACGAATGTTTACAGTAGCTTTATTCACAACTGCCTAAACCTGGAAGCAACCAAGATGTCCTTCAGTAAGTGAATAGATTAACAAACTGTGGCATAGCTGATCAATGGATTATTATTCAGAGATAAGAAGAAATTAGCTAGCAAGCCATAGAAAGACCTGGAGAAACCTTAAATGCATATCACTAAGTGAAAAAAGCCAGTCTGAAAAGGCTACATAGTGTATAATCCCAAGTATACAACATTCTGGAAAAGATAAAACTATCGATAAAGAGATCAGTGGTTGCCAGGGGGTGGGGGAGGGATGAACAGGTGGAGCACAGGGAATTTTTAGGGCTATGAAACTATTCTGCATGGTACTGCTAACGGTGGATGCATGACATCATGCATTTGTCAAATCCCACAGGACTTCACAATATGAAAAGTGAACCCTGACTCCAACTTTCGTTGATAATCATATACCAACGTTTGTTCATTCATTGTAACAGATGTACTACAATAATGCAAAATGGTATTATGGGAGAAACTATGTAGAATGCTGTACTATCTGCTCAGTTTTTCTGTAAATCTGTGTGCTAAAAAATAAAGTCTTTTTTTTAAAGGTATATAAAGCACCTGGCCTGTGTTAGGTGCTCAAAAAATGCAGCAGGTATTAGCATCAGTCACTGGCAGTCAGTCGGGAGGCAGCCTGTTGGGGAAGATTTAGTTAGGAGAGCTGGGTGCTGGGTCCTGGCCCAAGTGCTGCCATGTGCTAGCTGGGTGCCATTGGAGGTGGCCCCTAGCCTGTCCAATCCTTATTTCCACAACTCTAAATTGAGATAAGAGAAATTCCTCCCTGACTGGGACCAGATGGTCTTCCCAAACACAGCTCTACCCAATTCTCGGGCCTGGGAACTTTTGGGGATTGGCCTGGTGCCCACATCCTCATATACTTGTGACCATTGTTACTGCACAAGGCACCCCAGGACTGAGTCTCTCAGCCAGGTTCCTACTCGGCTCCAACTGCCTGTGGAGTTATCTCTTTATTCCGGTGTGCCTTGGTTTCCTCCTCTGTACATGGGGTCGTGGTAACAACCCCGAGCTCCTCAGGAGCGTGCACATTCAGTGGACAAGTGAGTTTGGAAACTGTTGCGTAATGTGTAAAGCAGGCATACTTGCCAAGAGTGACAATGGAAGCTGGATGCAAACAACTTCCGTCTGGGCCAGGCATATCTTTCTTACTAGATCCTGACAATAGCCCAGAGGGACGCTGAGGCTCCCAAAGGGGCAGTGTTCCTCCAGGGCTCCCTGAGAATAGGTGGTAGCGTACTGAACCTGCCCTGTCTGACTCGGCCCTCTCTACCATGCCGAATCCTGCTCCTAGTTCCTGCAAGATCTGGAGATGGTACCCAACAAGCACAAGGACACGCAAGGTCCACATGGAAAACAAGTCAGCTCTATTGCCTTTTGTCTGTTTTTGGGGAGTGGGACTAGATGAGATCCTGTTCCCTCTACCCTTGGAGTGACTGAGGATGAGGAAGGACCAGCAGTTGCCTGTGTGAACGCACCCCACCTGGCGGCAGTCCCTAGAAGTCACTTTGGCAGACCTTGGGGATTGGTGTCTGGGCAAGCGAGGGGTGGGTCGAGCTGGCATTTCTGTTGGTGCGTTAAGAATAATTCTGATGCCGACTGTTTTGTAAGCACGTAGGAGACACATCCAGAGAGGCTCATCTGACTGCGGGATGACTCAAGGCTGAAGAGCATTGTTTGCTCTAGACACTTCACAAGGTGCGGCCTGAAACTGGCCTCCTCATGCGCATTTCAGGGGGGAGGGGACAGTCCATGTTTATGCTTTAGGGAGGCTGCACTCAACATTCCAAATAAAAACACTTTTTGATATTCCAGTACACTGTGAGCTGGAGCTCACTCCAGCTGATGAAAGCACAGTGACAAATGATTTGCTTTAGTGGCTGAGGGAATTTGATGAGAGATGGTAATAAGGTCCAGAGACACCCAGAGGATGATCGGCTGGTTGTTGGGTCACTAGACATGTGTTTGCAGAGCACTTACTACATGCCAGCCTCAGTGCCAGGCCTCATGAAGACGGGTGCAGTCTGTTTCGTGGTGGTTGGGCTAACTCCACATTCTGCAGTATTCAATGAGTACTGCGGTCAAGGGCAGCATTGGATGCTGCTGGAGCAGGTGAGAGGGCACCAGGCACAGCCTGAACGCTGGGGAAGCCTCCCTGAGGAAGAGGGCCTGGGCAGTGGTGCACAAGGGGAGGGTTTCGCAGAGGCGAGGGCCAAGGTGGAGGACCTCCCAGGTGGCCAGCTACTCTGGCTGAGGGGAGTGTGTGTGAGGCTAGTGATTGGGAGAGGAGTGTGCAGAGCAAAGTCCAGTCTGTGAGGCTCTCAGTCACATGGATGCTCTCCCCTAGAGTTGAAACCATGAGACTAGCGACGGCAGGGTGGCTCAGGCCTATGCGATGTGACAGGGCTTCCCACAGCTGCAGCCTGCCGCCTCCTCCAGCCCCACAGAACCCAATTCCTGTCCCCACTTTCACTGGGGGAAGGATGAAGAGGGCCTGGCACTCTGTTGGGCACTGAGGGAGCGTCCGTGGCAGCCATGTCCCATTCCACTTGCTAGGCTGTGAAGCAGGCCCTCTTCCTGTCTCTGTCCCCAGCACCTGCAGAGCCCTGCAGGAGTGGGTGCCCAGGAAGCTCTTCCTGAGAGAGGAGGGCAGTGAGAGCAGTGCTGTCACAACAGCGTTACAGATGATGAACTCGTGGCTTGGAGGCAGGTATAGCGCTTGCTTGAGGTCACATAGCTAGCATGTTGCTGAACTCAGATTTGAAGCAGGGATTGTCTGATTGAAGAGCCCATAGCTTTGAGTATATTGTAAGTAAACCCGATGCAGTCCAGGAGCAGGGCATGGAGCTCAGGATTTCATCAAGCATCTGAAGAAATGTTTCTTATTTTGGTCAAAGAGCATATACCAGACAGTAAGCTATGCCATTCTTAGATTTCCCTCTTCAAGTAAGGGGTATGGTGGTGGTCATGGTGGTGGTGTGGTTCTTATGGGAAAGGGAGGTGGAAGACACTCCCCAATTCATTTTCTTTTCCTTTGCATGTTTCTATTGGTTACTGGGAGAGACCTTTAGCTTATATCTTAAAATAGCAAAACATTTGGTTTTGAAATGAACGAAGGTTCAGAAGCCCCCAGATGCCGATCTTGTGTTAGATGAACAAGACCCCCGAGTGCTCAAACACCCCCTTTGCAAGTGAAATCTTTGTCTCTCACTGCTGACGCTAGTGATTTAGCTTTTTATCGCCTAACCTTGGAGATGGGAAAATCTGCTTTGGAAAGAGTTGAGGGCAAACTCTCCATGAGAAGAAGAAGCTTGTGAGTGCAATGCACATGAAATAAATGCATCTTCACCAAAAATTTGCTTCTTTATTTGATTCTGGGCAATGAGAGGTCTATGACATCCCAGTCTTGCTGATAACACCCTCATTTAGAGTTCTGAGTCCTACTGGAAATTCTAGAATTGGAAATTAAAATCTTTAATTAAAAAAAAATGACAATTACATTGGCATGCTGGAGAATGTAAGGCTGCATATTACTAAATTTCATAAACTCCTGCATAGCCACTGCCATTCTCACAGAGACAGGGGTGAGCCTACGTAGGGAACGGTAAGTACAGGATGTAGGTGGGGTTCCTTGAGTGGGGAGAGCCACGTAGTAGATGTAGGTCATTGTCAAGTCCTAGCTTTCATTTTGGGTGGTAGAGTTTGTGGATGTTTATTCCATTACTAAAAATAGCAAATGTAAAAAGCTAACTAGATAAAAGTAGGCTACATGTGGATCATGACGGAAGTGTCTCATGAACCAGGGATGATGGCTAATCCAATTCTATACACCTGAGGTCCAATAAAAAACAAAACAATGAAAAACAAGCCTGTTAAAAAAGGATGATTTGAGGTTTAGATTTTGTGATGTGTGTGCTTTTTCTTACTAGTTTTAATTTTTTCCACTCACTAATCATTTTAAGCACCATTTTTCTTCTTCATTTCAGCACAAGGTCTCCTCATGCAGGTTGTTTTTGTTCCTAAAAGTCTCAAGCATCAGGAATTGGGTTAACCCCTTTGGTGGGCACCAAAGTCTTATTAGGGCAGAAGGAAGGTGGGGCCAGCTTCTGGAGAGAAGATGAATGAACACTTTGCCACAGCTGGCTCTGGGTGATGACCTAATCCACATGGACTTTCAGAGGAGGGGAAAGAGACACTGTTGACAAGGGTACCTCTACTCTAAGCCTTGGTTCTCATACTTACAACTCCCTGCCTTGAAGATTCAAGTTGGCTTCTATTTTGGCATCCATCTACTCATCAAACACTCATTAGGCCTTGGGTGAGGTGCTTTTGTGTGTTCTAGGCCACGTGCTAGGCCCTCGAGGACACAGAATGCATAGTGGGTGTCTTTCCTGGGTCCTACCCCATGCTAAGTGCCTTGTATATGTTCCCTCAGCCCTCACAGCCACCCTCCTTTGTTGCTTCCTCCATAAGTGTTCTGCTCATCTTATTACAATTGTCAACTGCACATCCTATTCATTTGGCTGAGACACTGGGTGTCATGGAAAGGGCAGTGGGCTCTGATGTCAGACTAGTCTTAGTTCCAATCCCAGGTCTCCACTGTAATGTCTGGCATATTTGTTTAATTTCACCTCTTTGAGCCTCAGGTCTCTCAACTGTCAAATGGGAATAACAATGCTCATCTCACAGGATTGCGTGAGAAGGAAATGAGATCATTAATTACAAGCATGTTTCATTTTTGTCGCATAGTAAATGCTCAGTAAATGATCTCTATTTTTTTCCTTAAGAGAGTATGATTTTTAAATAATTTACCTTTGTATCCCTGAAGGGCTCAATACCTGGTAACATGTTCATTAGCTGTTTGTTGAATGAATGAATGAATGAATGGGTGCGTGCCCTTTGAGCATGAAAACCCAGGTTCTACCACACTTCACAGCCTTCTTTCTTGTCAACCCCACAGGAGCTCTGGGAAGGTAAGAGCTATCTCACTGAGCACAGCCTCCACACCTCTGGCCAGGACTTAACTGGATTGGAGAGCCTGAGAATCTCTCGGCTCCGTGCCACAGAGGGAAGGAAGGAGATGCTCTGGTCTTTCTGCTGACACTCGCCAAAAAAAAGGACAGCCACTCAATCACAGACTTCTTTTGCTGTCCAACAGCTTCCTGAATGGTCCTGAGAAGGTGACTGGCTCCAGATGCTGCTTTCCCTTAAGAATCAGGAGTGTTGGACCAGCCTTGAGAGAGAGGTAAGAACTAGGCCCTGGCTGGCACCAGCAGTGGCTCCTGAGACCATAGACACAGATAGGCACCCTATGCCTGGCTTTAGGTTCAGGCCCGCTTCCTAGACCCCCAGACCCTGCTATTTCCTTCCAGACGTGACGGAAACTCAGAGGATGAAGGGAAGGAAGACAGAAGCTTAGACAGGTGCCCCCTTACCCCCTAGTTTCATTCTCCCAGCAGGCCCCATGCTAGGTGAGTTGACATCTCACCTCCCTGCCACTACTGTCCCCTCTGACTCACACCTCATGAGCCCTGCCCTCTCCTTAGTCATTCACATGAACAAGCACTGCTTGGTGTGGCTCCAGATTGGGGATAGCACCCTAGGCCAGGAAGTAGGAGGCTTGGGTTCAAATCTTGCTTTTGTAGGCAGGCTCGGTGGCTCAGCCTGTAATCCCGCGCCTTTGGGAGGGTGAGGTGAGTGGATTGCCTGAGCCTCTGGGTTCGAGACCCGCCTGGGCAGCGAGACCTCATCTCTACAATAATAATAATAAAAAAAAATCAGCCGGGTGTGGTAGCGTGTGCCTGTAATTCCGGCTACTTGGAAGGCTGAGGCGGAAGGATCGCCGGAGCCCAGCAGGTCGAGGCTGCCGTGGCCAGGAGCGGCCACTGTACTCCAGTCTGGGCGACAGAGTGAGACTCCAACTCAAAAAAAAAAAAATCTTACTTTTGCTACTCCCTGGCTGTGGGATTTTAGATGAGTCACTTTTGTTCTTGGAACTCAGGGTCCTCATCTGTAAAATGGGATGCTATTACCCACCTGGAGGGCCCAGTGTGAGAATTAGCAGCTATATATGCACATAGAGGTAATCTCAAAATTGTTGTTACTGCTAATAATTATTACTCCACCTATTCAGGGGCTGAAGTATGGCAAAAGGCCTGATAGATCCCATTTGCTCATCAGTATGTGCTAAAAATAAGTGTTTTTCTCATTTCTGTAGCTTGGTCAGCAGAATGGAGAGACCCTGGCAGACCCCAGGAAACCTCACGGGAGCCTGAATTGTGGACAACCCCTGTGGATTCGCTTACAGGGAGCAATTTAAGAGGCAAACAAAACATGAAGAGCTACTCAGAATTAACAATGGACCAGATGGTAATGCTACTTTGAAGCAATAAAACATGATAAATAGCTTCCTGCTGCTACTCCTGATCAATTTCAATATTTAATAATTCCACTGCCAGCCCCACCCCCTCAGCTGGCCCCCTCTGCAGGATCGTGTGACAACTCCCGGCATTCAGCTCACAGAGCAAACACTTCTTCACTTTCTGAAGGCGTCAGCAAAAAGCGCTGCTGCCGCTCGATTGTCACATGAGCACACTCCGTCCTCAAAATGATAATTAATCTGCCCGCTTCTCCCGAAGCCACTCCATCTCACGCCTCTCCTGGTTACCAGGGAAGGCTGTAACGGAGTTGCCAACTGCAGAGATGTGATAGGAGCACTCACCTTTTTGATGCAGTGACTGGTGGTAGTCCCTGAGTTCTACTTTTGAATTAAAGAAAGGGGAGCATCAGGGAGCTCCATGTCAGCTTACTCCAGGACTAATCAGTAGGAGAGAGCAACTCAGATGGGAGCCAAGGTGAGTTGGGATTTGAGCCTTATCCACCAGCCTCAGTTTCTTCCTCTGTACAATGGAGATAGTCCTATTTACCTCCAGGAGAATTCTAGACAGTGCCTCACGTGTGAAGTGCCCAGCAGAGTGCTTGGCCCATAGGAATCCACCAACAACTGGCAGCCGGTAGCATCATTACCAAACACTGAGTGCCAGCACCCTGCAGGAAGGGCCTGCTGTATCTTTGTGGTCAGAAAGTTTCTAGCACATAAGGGACAGTATCCTCCAGGGTAGTACCAGTCAACAGACCGCCCTGAGGACTCCCCCAAGTGGTGTCTACTCTACCAATAAGATGAACTGCCTTTCACAGACAGTGAGGACTCCAAAGACCTCAGGGCAATGTTGGAGAGCAGGGCTTGCTAGTGCCATTTTATAGATGGGGACCTGGAGGCTAGGAGGGGAAATGACTTCTCAAGCAGATACAGGCAGGAGATGGCATAGGCAGTTCTGATCTGGAGCTCCCTTGATTTCATGTCCTCTCCACTGAATCACAGCAGCCAGCCACCCTCCAAGTGTCCATCCTCTGTGCATGCCTTTTGCAGGGAGACAGTGGGAGGAGGGGGAGCGTAGCGCCAGCGTGCTGCGGGCTCACAGTTACTGTGTGATCTTGGTCACCTGAGCTGCAGTTTACTCGTCTGTGAAATGAGACTCGTAATGCCTACTGCACTGGTTCACGGGGACATTTAATGAGGGAATATGCATGAAAGGATTTCAAAGTTTTGTGATGAGCTGTACAAATGGCAGTTATGGTTATTATAATTTTTTGAACACCCTCTGTGAGGAAAAAGATTGGAAACTCACCCACCCAAAGGTGGGTTCTCCTAACAGGATCCTGCAGCGTCTAACATGGAGGATCAAAATCAAATTCTTCTGTGCAGCATTCAAGGCTTTGACAGATCCTGCAACCCCATCTCTATCTCTCCTGGCATCCCCTTCTGGTATACTTGGGGTGGCCTGAGTCCAACAGCCTGTCACAAGTGTCTATACTGAGGTTGGGCAACGTCCCTGCCAGAGTGTCCATCCCAATCCTGTATACCAGCTTATCCTGCACACTCTTCCCAAGAAGTCTTCCTTGGGCCGAGAGTTTCCTCCACTTGGGCCCCTCATCACCCCCCGAGCTTCCCTCCATCCTAGTCCACACCACACTACCTAGTGTCGGTTTCTTATCTCCCTCCCAGTGCTACAGTGAGTTCCTTCCAGGTGAGAACAAAGTTCTGTGCATTCTAGCCCACCCAAGGTGGGGCCCAGCACATGCTCAGGATGTGAGTGCTGAGGGATGAGCACTGAGTGTCTAAAGCCTTAAAGACAAGGAATGCTAATGGTGGAATTAGAATTTGGTAGCAGAGTATTTAAATTCAGCTCAGTCCCTGGAATGATGTCTCAATCTGATGAGATCATCTTCCTCCCTCCCCAACCTGGACTCTTGACAAAAAGGGACAGAACATGCAGCACCTGAACCTGCCAGAACCCCCACAGGTCACAGCGGAGGAAATCAGTCACCAGGTACCTGAGTCCCGCTGGTCCAAGGTCATGGAGTTCCACCTCCGTGTGATGTCAATGTAGAGAATGTCCACGGCGGCCATGGATAGGCTGCTGCTGCTAAGTTTGCAGTTCCTGCCAACGAGGGAAGGGAGACGTGTCATTGCTGGACTGAAGCCTATCTTGTCTGTCTCTCCTCTAGGCTTGCTGTGTCTGTGTCCTCCCAAAATTCGTAGGTTGAAATCCTAACCCCCTAATGGGATGGTATTAGGAGGTGGGGCTTTTGAAAGGTGATGAGGCCATGAGGGTGGAGCCCTGGAGAATGGGAGTAGTGTCTTATAAGGAGAGGCATTCGAGAGCTTGCTTTCTCTGTCTGCTCTCTGCCACATGAGGACACAAGGAGAAGGTGGCTATTAGCAAACCAAGGAAGTGAGCCCTCACCAGACTCCAGACCTACCAGCACCTTGATCTTCGATTTCCCAGCCTCCAGAAGTATGAGGAACAAATGATTGTTGTTTAGCTGCCCAGTCTGTGATACTTTTGTCCTAGCAATCTGAACTATGACAGCGTCTTTGCTTGGGCCATGTTCCCTGTCTGGAATATTCTCACTTCCCAGAGCTGAAACTACTGAAGGATGTATGGTAGGGAATTGTGGGAGAGAAGACGGGAAGTGTAAGTGAGGCTAGATCCTGTGGGTTCCTGCAGGTTCAGCCATTTGGTTAGTTACGGGTCTAATGGGCAGGGAAGAGCAAGGGTTTTAGGAGGGCAAGTCTCAAGTTGCAGCCTGGCTCTGCCACTTGGAAGCTCTATGACCCTGGATAAACAGTTTCACCTTCTTGAGAGTTCTCACCTATAAAACAGGTGGTTTTTATTATAATCACTGTGTGTCAGCTTGACCTGACCCAGGGACGTAGGCCCTTGCTTGCTCCAAAAGGGAAAGAGAATGCCACGTGTCAGAAAATATTCCCTGTGCACCTGTCATCAGCTTCCTATCCATTAGTCTTTGGGAGGAGGGGGAGAAGCTGGACCTGCAGTGCTGTCCTTTCCTGCCAGTGTCCAGGAGGCTGACTGTGTCATGCTCAGATGACCCAATGATGACAGCACATCACCAGTTTTGGCTGAAGCATCACTGCTGTCCTATAGCAATTCCCCACTGGAAATGCTCACCAGATGAGCCCCTGAGACCAAATCTACAGACAGGGGCTCAAGACTTCTGGACTTCACCTATCTTAATCCGTCACCTGAAGATCCAACATAAGCCCAAGATCAGCCACACTAAGCCCCAAGAATGATAGAGAACATAGCGCAACCTGGGTCCTCGTCCCTTTGTGTGGGCAGACACAGCACTGCTGAGGAGATTCCTCGATGCTTACTCCTAACATTTGGGGAGTCACCTGAAAACGACAGGGGGGGGAGGAAGCAGGCCTCTGAACTTCAGGTGTTCCGTTTATTTGGATGCAGAGGCCACAGTAACCACGTTTGCAGTCTGATGTCAGCATGGGTGCTCCCCATCCAAGCCATAGAAAGGGTGTTTAGAATTCTCCTCTCCCTCCACCATTTTTTGGGCCTGGAAATGTGGGGAGGTATTCTTGACTTGGACATCAGACAAATTAGGATTTAAATCCTGACTCGGTATATTTTCTAGTTGCATGACTCTGGGCAATTTACTTAAACCTGCTGTGCCTTTATTTCCTGGTCTCTAAGCTGATAATAATACCTGCCCACACAGTTGTTGAGGGTGTGAGTACAAGCCAAGGACCCAGCATGGTGCCTGGCACCAGGAAAGCCCGCAGCACTTGTTAGTTCCCTTCCCCAGTTCTCTCCCTTTCCTCTCCCAGAGCTAGAACCATCTTGCTGGAGGCTTCCTGAAGCTGACCTTTCAGTGAGTGACCCTGCCCATTCTGGGGAAATGGAGCTCACCAATCCGAGTGTCTGGGCACAGGGCTTGGGCTTTCTGTTCAGACTAGAGGCAGCCCTCGGCTTATCAGGTGCACCCCACTCCAGGACAGGATGGTGTTGAGAGGCGAGTCCCAAGGCAGCCTGGATTTGCCATGGGAATCTGGAAAGCCAGATCTCGGGGCCAGCTGTCAGGTTGCTAAACTACATTCAATGCTGCTTTCAACTTTTCAAATGAATCCACATCCATCGCCCCAGCTAATGATGAAGTGGTCCTTTGATTTCCCATTTGTCATTCTCCCTCGTGTGAATAGCTCTGTTAGGAACTGGACGGGGGATGGGCTGATTGGCAAGCAGGGCTTGGGCATTCAGAGAGCCCTCTCCAAAGCCATGCACACCCCTAACGAGGGTGGCTGGGAGTGTGCCCAGCATGGTGCCCAGATGAGGCTGGTGCTCCTTATCTACTGGCAAGCTGGCTTGCCCCTTCCTCCCCCCTCCCTTCCTTTCTTCCTGCCTGTGTTTCCCAGGCTGTCAGTACACATCCTGCTTCCTCCTGGGCTCCTGCTCTGTATTTCAATGACAAGTGTCACCGCGGCAGACTTCAAAGCACATCAGCACAGAGTTATTGAGCCCCAGTAACAACATGTCAGTGGACACAGAGGTTTTCACGTCACCTGTTGCCAAGATGTCTCTGATGGTTTTTGCTGGGGACGATGTTCCAGCCTCCCAAGGTATTCTAACAGCCCGCATGCTAACTTCCAAAGCTTCATTAGAAACAGCCACAAGTGTCCTCTAATTATCATATCAGTGTCCTCTGGACTGCCTGCTCCCTCAAGACGAGAGCACTGCCTGATTTGCTCTGTGAGTTAATGGAGTATAAAAAGGAAAACCAAACTGACCACTGGTATATAGTTATTTTTTTCCTGACAGGTAGAAAATAGAAGTGTGAAACCTTTAGCAGGAGCCATAATGTACCAAAGAGAATTATCCTTCCCCTTTCCAAGTAACTCATCCTCCCTAGTGATGCTTGCAAATACTGTTGATTGCAGCATCTGCCACTGGGACAGAGGAAGGAGCCATGCTGGCTGCAGTGGACAGGAAATGATTTAAAATAATTTTGATTCTGCAGGCATTTCTTGGGCACCATCTGTATGCAAGGGCTTCTCTGCCTCATTAGCTGCCTGTATCTTTATAATCATTCTTCCAGGGAGGTATTCCTAGTCCCATTTCAATGAAAGGTAAGTCAAGGCTCAAGAGAATGAATATAACTTGCCCAAGATCACACAGCTGGGATAAACATCTTGTCCTTTCTTGGAGGACAGAGCAGTGGCTTTGGGAGCTGTGGGGAGGTGGCCCAGTCCAGGACCACAGGAGGAATTCAGGAATCAAGAAACAAATTCTCAGACCAGGGACCAGCAGGGTCGGAGCTTCTAAAGTGCGCCTATGGGAGCTCTGGGATGGAGGGTGGGAGCTAAGACAACCAGACAACCAGGGTAACTTGGATTTGTCCCCAGGGGCACCAAACGTTCTTCATCAACTCAAACAGGGAATGACGCCAACAACTAAGACATCTAGTCTTTGGAATGAAATGTTCATCCATCTATCCACTCGATACAGATTTTATTTTGTGCACACTCTGTAGGCAGTATTCTGGGCCCAGTGAGCAATGCAAAACTGAACAGGTCTTGGATATTGCTCTCAGAGAATGTAAGTGATCTTAGAGTCTAGGGTAAAAATGTGAAGCCTTGATAGCTCTTAATCATTGAGGACAGTTTCCCCTTATGCCCTGGGATGCAGTTTTTCAAATGACTAATGAGTGAAAGGATAAACTCTTCAATAGAAAAGAGTCCAAGAAATCCAAGAGAAGTCCAAAAGAAGGCACATAAGAAGCCAGGAAAATTTCTAGGAAAGGATAGGCTAGAGATGTACATGACAGAAACAAAGCTTTGGAGTCAAATGCACTTGAGTGTGAATCTTGGCTATGTCGTGTGACCTTGTACAAGTTAGGGAAGCTCTGTGCATCTAAATTAGGAAATTTAGATTTGTGCAGTGAGAATAAGGCTACTCACCACATAAGGTTCTTTTAAGGACTAGCTCAGTGCCTGGCACACATGGGGAAGTGGCAAAGAACCCACCCTTCCTCTCTAATGTAGAACCAGTTTGAAGAAATGTTTCTTGTTCTTATTTTTTCCCCAGAATCAAAGGAATTTGAGCACATTGGACAGGAGAATCACAAATCATTCAAGTTCATTAGGAGTCCAAGTATAGAAAGATTTGAAATGATCACTCTCATTTCCTCTTAACAACTACTGACATCTCATGGGAAATTTAGGAACCAACTTTTCCACTCCATAAAATCCTATTTATAGAATTTCTTTTGTGTTCATCTTTCTCTGTGCAGAAAAGCAGCTTATTTTTCCTAAAGAGTTATCTATAAGGTGAAAGCTAACAAATGTTCAATATTTATTAAAATGCATACACGATTGCACGTGCACGTGTGTGCGTGCGCACACACACACATACACACACACACAAGCTAAACAACTGTGGCAAAGAAAACAAGTCTAGTTTAAAAAGTCTGGCTTCTAAAGGCCATTGATATCCAAGGCATAGACTCTTACAATATTGCTGGAAAGGGATCATCACAGAAGGAGGAGATTTTTCAAAGTCACTGAGGACCTAATGACAGAGGGGGAAGCAAGGCTCCTTACACTTCTATTCTAGAACATTCTAACACACCATTTTTCCTCTTGAAGAATAAAACCCCCCACAGCTACCCATTGCGAAGCATACTAATATCTCATTATAATAAAAGAGAGTGGAAGAGGAAAAGGGAAAGAGAAAATCATCCTCTAATTCGAAAGGAGACCCAGGATAACAAGTCATAAACTGGAATGGCAAGTACTCAAGGTGAAGAGAAGCTGTCACGCTTCCTAGGAACAACCCGGTTTGGGCCAGCTGTTTAGTTTCCAGGCTGCCTTAATGAAAAATGTCAAATTCTGGTGTAGGATCCATTTGAAAAAAGTGTCCTTAGTGACTTCCATAGGATGCCCCCCAAATTAGCAATCCCACAGAAGGAGAATAACAAAAATGCATTTCTCTCAGAGAAAGCTGTCAAGCTGAAGAATTAATCAGATACTTTCTATTTCTTGGGGAAAAAAAAGATGCCTCCGTACCCCAGTGATTATTATAAAATAAAATTTTAAAAAAGGAGAGAAAGAAGAGGCACTTAATTCATGGTAATATGTGCTACTATTATGTGCCTCCTGAGGAAATGACACAAAAAGCTGGTTAGTTAGAGTTAAGTCTAGACAAGAGAACAACAGTTCATTATTTCTCATTTCTTGGTGAAAAAGAAAAGTAGAATATGGCCAGACTGGCATTAGCATAATTCACACCAAAAATTGCTGATCTATGCAGCACATTATGAAAGATGGACACTGGAAATAAATTCAATCGGATCGTTTATTATTTTCTTCCCTCTAGTTCTCTTCAAGGAACTTGGAGAGTGAGTGGGTAGAACAGATGAGAAGCAAGTTCAACTTCTGCCGTGTGCGTGGGCGTGCTGAGAGGAGTGTGTATCTCACCAGCGAATATGTCTTTTTCAAAGTGCTCCTGAGAAGGGCACTTGGTTCGATTTAACATATGGCATAAATATTATTAATTCATAATGAAGCAACATTTAAACCAAAGTGGAAGGAGAGAGAGAGAAGAGTTGTTAGCAAGAGAAAATGCTTGCTGTTAAATTTAGCTGGCAAGACTGAACACCCTCAGATAAATCTGAAAGCAGAGAAGATAATCTTTTATGATTAGGTGGCGGTTGGGATTTCTTGGTACATTTTAAAAGGAAAAATCTATTAAGGGTTGTGCAATATTTTCTCCATTTCTTTCTGCACCCTTAATTACTACAGACATTTGTCTGGCAGGGAGAGGCTGGTTATCCAAGTCCCAGTGCCCCAGCAGCCTGGTCCCCACCTGAAGACATGGTTTTCCAGTCTCACAGTCACACAGATTGGGGACGATGGCTGCAGGACCTAATAGTCTCTAACATCACAGAAATCGGGTTTTCATGCAAATGTTCTTAATTATAAAGAACAAAAGGATGGAAAAGCATAAAGCCCATTGCATGGAGACAGATCTGTGGCAATATTGGCCTCACCTGGTTTGAGAGCATTTCAGAAATCTTATTGGCTAGAATCATTCTCAATTCCGTTTTCAAGAGGGTGTATAAACACAGCAGTCCTCTTAAAATGTACCTTTGTCCTCTCATACCAGAGGCTACCCACCGATGGTCTCTGTGACAGTCATACTTTGATTGAACCCATACAGTGCATAAAACTACTTGTTGAATTGCCAACATGCATATATGTGTATTGAGATCTTATATAAAAATTATATCTCTTGCTTCTCTTGAAAAATCAAAAGCTCTGGTGATGCTGAGCCCCATGACAACCCTTCCTTTAGACAGGGGATGTGCTCCCCCGCCTGCCACAGCCTCTGCAATCATTTATGCTTCCTGCCTGGCCCTGTAGGCAATTGAGATTGATTCTTGTCATAAGCTGCTTTTTCAAATCTCCCTCTCTCTCTTATGTTTTGCCAGGATTTTATTTATTTATTTATTTTTTTGTGGCGATGCGATCTTGCTATGTTGCCCAGGCTGGAGTACAGTGGCTTGATCACAGCTCACTGCAGCCCCTAACTCCTGGGCTCAGCAATCCTTCTGCCTCAGTCTCTCAAGTAACTGGGATTACAGATATGTCCACTGTGCTCCCCTGATTTAAAGATTTTTTTTTTTTTTCGGAGATGGGGTCCTGCTATATTGACCAGGCTGGTCTCAAACTCCTGGTCTCAGGTGATCCTCCTACCTTAGCCTCCCTAAGCACTGGGATTACAGGCATGAGCCACTGTACCTGGGGGATTTATTAGGAGTAAATAGGAGGCATTTCAACTTCTACCACCAATTTGACCTAGAAGAGACACCTTTTCTGACTTCTAAACGTAGGCCATGCATGCAATCCGTCTTCAGGCTTTCCTTGCAGCCTGCACTGTGTAGCCCTCCCTTTCCTACCTGGAGAAGTCCTGCTTATACCAACCCATACCCTGCCTCCCCTCAGGGGTCTGCCTGGATTCTACCTTCTCTGTACTTTGAGCATATTGAACACAGTCCTGCTTGGGAGTCCACCAGCCACACCTATGACTCTGACAAAGGACTGCATTTAGTTATTTGTTCATCCTGTGCTGTCTGTTGGACTGAGAGTCTCTTGAGGGCAGGCAGGGTTCCATTATCTGTCTTTGAATGTCCTGTGGTGCTGGAGTTGTTAGGTGGAACCAGATATAGTCCTTTCCAGTCTGAGGTCGAGACAGGACCGATCTTCCAGGGCCAGGGTTCCTGTAGCTCTCAAGATGTCGACCACATGGAGACAAGTTGTACCTTCTGGTCTTGCATCCAGTCTTCTGTGCAGTGGTGCAGAGACTGGGGGGCCTGGAAAGCTCCTGCTTTTGCTCCTGGAGATCTGAGCCCTCGGTACATTATGTCAGGAAAAGCACCCCCGCTTGCTCATCCTCATCATTCTCCTGGGTCCCCAAATGCTTCCACCGTACCTCTGGTGTCATTATGACCTGTGGCCTCTGTCACTAAGCTGCTTCCTTATGCTACAAGGCCCAAGAATCACAAAAAGGTAGACACTACATACTTATCTGTTCTCTTACCCCCCTCCTTTTCACTGTAATGGGATAGTACTCCACAAAGTTCGAAAAATTCTATTTCCCAGCTTTCCATGCAGATGGTGGTGGCCAATAAGATGGAAGGGGGGAGCTTTCAGGAAAGTTTTTCAAAGAGAGCTAATTTGTAGGGCAGAAACCTTTGCTCTTCCTTCTTTCTTCCATCTTCCTGCTTGGAACTGGACCATGATGGCTGGATTTTGAGCAGCCATCCTGTGACCATATGGCAACCCTGAAGCTGGAAGCACATGCTGAGGATGAATGAGCAAAAAGATAGAAAGTGGGACAACACTCCCAATGCGGAGTCTTTAACCAGCCCTAGCACCCCTACAGCGAAAGTTCCTGTTATAGGAGAGAAAATTTCTCTCACTAGTTAAGCTATTTGTATATGGGTATCTATTACAGAAAGTCAAATGTAATTCCTAAATGAGTCAGAGGGTGTCATGTTAGGCAGTCTTTTCAGAGGAAATAATAACACGTGCCTGTTGATTTTTTTCTTTTTTAATTCCCACTGCCTAATGGAAACGATCATCACGAGACTCCCACTGAACAAGCCGCTCCTGGGAACTAGGCATTGGGCCAGGAGCTTTAGGATGGATGATCCCACCTCATAACAACCTTGCAAGACAGGAACGATTTTGCAGACAAGGGAACTGAGAGGTAGAGAAGATGAGGGATTTGCCCAAAGCTACACAGTTATTAAGTAATGTGCTTGGCCTTGAAGCCAGACCTGTCTGACCCCAAAGCCTGTGCTCTTTCCGCTGGACTTACCCCTGACTCCCCCGAAAGTAACACAAAGCCCTTCTCAAAATCACTATGCAAATACTACTTCAGGTTTACCGGAATGGCAAAAATGCCTGTCAATACTTCTGTTGACCATCCTATCAGGAGCAGCAGATGGCTAGAGTTAGAATTATAAAACATAATTTGAGAAAAGCCTTTGACAAAAATGGTTTCCAATCAAGACTTCTAATTATTTGTTTTAGTGAATTAAACTGTGAAGAATGCTCCTTTGGGTGAAGGCAGAAATATTAAAACCAGGGATGAGAAGAACAACAGCAACACTGAGTGCCAGCAGATATGTTCTTGGAGGTGAAGATGCTATAATTAATTGCTAATGAACAATCCCTCTTATAGCCAATTCACATGTATTAAAGGGCTCTAGAGGCACTGGTTCAGCGCATACTTAATGGGAACCTACTTTGTTCCAGACCCTGTGCAGGACCATACACATATACATATAAATATTTTTTATCTATAAATGTATATCAAATGTCATAAGCTTCTTTTAACCTCGTGAGAAGAAACTAACATCTACTGATCACTTACCACATGCTAGATGTTTCTGTGCAACCTTAACTAATCTCACACTATCTTGAGGCATGGGCAGCTTTATCCCCATTTCAAAGCATGGAGTCATCAAGGGTTAGCCTGCCCTAAGGTTACTCTCCCTAGAAGCTAGTAAGTATTTCTGCATTGCCCCAAAGTGCCCCACAGGGCAGAGGCAGCTTAGTGAGTAATTTCAGGAAGCCAAGTGGCAACTGCTTACTTTGCAGGCTGCAGCAAACATATGATTTGTTATTTCACATTCTATCTTTAAAAATCATGCAGATTTTGCATTATACTCTATAATATAGCCATCCCATTTTTACATTAGAGCAAATGTATTTAATTATTAATCAGCTGAATTGCTTAACTTTTCCCTCCTAAAATTGACACTTTGGAAAGATGTACCTTGTTTCTCTGCTGTGACTTCATAAACGCTCACACACAGCCACGTACCACTGGGAGAACCCGTTTAAGCAGTGCAAGGAGCAATTATTATGCATTTTAAGGGCCTATTGCAGAATTGTTTTTTAATCATATGCATAAGGTTTTAAATACTGTCACATTCACCACATTCATTAATTCATTCAAGGAGCAGATGTATACTATGTGCCAGGACCTTTGCCCATCTTGAGGCCAATCTAACCTCAAACTGGGTACTGACCCAACCCCACAGATTCTCCCAGTCAGGGAGAATCCCACCAGCCAGATGTGGGATGAACTCCTCCCTGCCCAAAGCCCAAGCCCGAGGAGGCTGGTATCACTGACCTGATGAAGGTACGAAAGCCTGTTGGTCCCAGCTTCATTGTCCCCTTGATTCCCAGGAACCGGATAAACAAATTTGCCATCCTGTCCACCAGGCGCAGGTAGTTGAACTGCTTTGCGTACTTGGGGAACACCTGCTTGAGGCAAATGGAGGGCAGATGGGCTTCGGGGTTGGTGCTGCCGTCCGGAGCACTGGTCAGCTCGCTGTCCAAAGAATCTTCCTTTCCGGCTACCGGTTTCTCAAGCTGCTGAAACCTGCAGCACACAAGGATTTAAAGGTTCAGTGCTTTCCCTTGCATGTTCTCCTTTACCTGAGATAACCTTGAGAGGCAGGCAGTACCACTATTTTTATTTTACAGATCAGACAACTGACCTTAGAGAAGTGATCTGGCCAAGCGCACACAGTGAGTATGCAGCAAAGCCTGGATTTGAACCCAAGGCAGAGCCAGGGCTGGAAACTTATGCTCCCTCCACTCTGTCATCCTGTGTTCCCAATATGGAGAACTTCCTTTACTATACTCAGGAGTCAAGAGAATACTCTATTATGTAGCAGCCAGGGTTTGATTTCAAACTCTTACTTATGGGTAGTAATTGAATAATTAAGAATTGTAAAAATCTCATTGAGGGCTGGCGAGAAGCCATAGCACAGCTCAAAGAACAATTTGCAAAGATGCATCCGTGACCCAATTTTAGGAAGAGGAACAATTACGTTTCTGGCCTAACCGGTTTTTAAATTTTGGAATTAATACCAAAAAAGTAGCCATAGTGTTGTGATTCCTTAGTTTGGATACTTTATTCTGAAATTATCGTGATAGTTGAGAAAACTAGCAGCTAACAATACTCAAATCTCCCCCTCTAACTCAGAATGTTCTTTTCACCTCAGACTCACATACTGTTGACCCCATCCCAAATTTGCATCCCCCATCTGTTTGAATGTCATCACCATCTGCCAGTTACCAAAGCAGGAAAAGATAGAATGAATGCCAACTCCTCCATTCCCCTCTGTCTACAAGGCTAGTTCTGCCTCCTTAGGCCTGAAGCCTACTCTGTCCTGGCCTGGACCTTATCAACTCTTGCTCAGGGACTGTAACAATAGGTCCTCCTGCCTCCAACTTTGCCCATCTGTAGATGCATCCTCCCCACCGGCACCCGTGTCACCTCTTTGAAAGTCACTGGTCAGGTGCTAAAACCCCCAATTTCTCCCAAGTCTGACCTGGTCATTCTGGCAGTCAAGGCCCTTTCTGAGTTCTTCTGAGGCTTCTCATTTCTAGTCAGTGCCCCAGCCAGGCACACTACTCCCTTCCAGGCCTTGAACACGGCCCCTCCCACCTTACTGCCCACTGGCCTGCCCTGCAACCAGCGACTCGGTACTCCTTGGACACCCAAGGCCTCTCTCTGCACATGCAGCTCAGCCCCATCTCCTGCTCCTGTCCTAGAGCAGGAGACAGGTGGAACCCTCTCCACCTGTTGTGTCCATTCCTGAGACAACCCTTGGTGTGACTTGTGGTCAATAAATACTATCCAATTGACAAACTCATCCAGGAAAGTTAGAACGACCACCTCACGGTACTGAGGCATAGTACTGCCATTAGTACCAAGGCCATTCTCTACTCTTCTCTTTATTAAATGGCCTCATGCTCAGTGCTCTCACTTCTAAGCAAAAACACCATCAGTGCTCACACTGGGTCTCTCGGCATCTTCGTATGTGCTTTCCTCAGACCCTGGCTGCCTGGCACACTTCTGTTCCACTTTCGAAAACAGCTGAGATCTCTCCTTGACCGCACTGACAACTATCTTACGTGCCCCACTCCCGTTCCTTGGACTTGCTTCCTCAACTGCCTTATTGTCCCTGTACTGTGTTGGTTTTTATTCCAGTCTCTCACCATTTTGTGAGCTCATTGAAGGCCTGGGCCACATCCTATTCACCTCCTATTTCTATGGGACCCGGCACAAATTAGATGCTTGGAAATGTTTCATTCAATCCATTGAGTTGGAAAAGTCTGCTTTCAAAATAATGCAAGGCTCAAAATATCAAAGATGCTTTGTAACCTGTAAGCTCCTTTAAATGGGAATGAAATTCAGTAGTGAAGCAATATGCTTGACAGCCCTACCCAAATGGTTTTCTCTTCATATCAGTCCAAGGAACCTCTAGGAAAGGAGATGCCCTTGCGTGAATAAAAAATCCTGAAAGTTCTGTTCATAGTTCCTTCGAAGTGTGTGTTGGTGCTGGCCTCAAAGCAAGGACAGGCAGAGGGCAGAACCAGAGCCACACCAAGGAAAAACTCTTTTCAAGTTCAACAGTATGGAGAGTTCTGGGGAGAGAAATGCTCCCTCCTACAAAGAGGAGAGTCCTCTTTCCTTGAGAGAGGCAAATGTGCCCACAGGGCTGCAATTTTCCTTCCCCTAAAATGATTTTGTCATCATCACCTTGAACTTAAGACAGTAAATATCAGGTGGTTACTTTTCAGATGAAATGAAATGTTTTCCCATTAAGGTTATAGGAAGAAAGATGAGAAAAAAAGCGACACTCTTACGGGAAATTAGCTCTTAAATTACTGGATAAGTGGCAATCACTGACTTTATGAGCACTCAGTAAGTTTTTGTTCAAGGGAAGACTTGGAAATGTACAGCTGGAATACACTCGATAACAATGAAAACAGCTCAGAGAACTCTTCAATCAGCAGCACTGTCCCATATTTATGAGCTCATGGGCTTTCCTCACCACTCTGTGAAGTGGACTGCTGTTATTATACCCTGTCCCAGATAAGGAAGCTGAGGACCAGCAAGGAGTGTGGCATCTCCCTCTGGAGGAACTAGAATTATAAGTCAGTTCTTCTAACTGGGGCTCTTTCTATTTTACTACTCTATTATTCTAAAGCCCATCATGGTTCACACTGGGGGCTACGAACACTACTTAATTTTTATTTTAAAGAGTTGTTTTAGATTATAATAGTAATTCATGTTCTTTGTAGACATTTTGAGAAATGTATAAAGGAATCAAAATCATTTGTAATCCCACAACTCTGAGGTAAACACTATTATTTTGATTTCTTATCTATATTTATAAAGTTAGGATGACATTACATGTATTTCAAATTCTTCTTTTTATACCATACCTCACAAGTATCTTCCCATGGCATTAAGTGTGTTGCCACGTGTGTCATTTCTCATGACATGAAATATTTTGTATTAAGCTTGAACCATTTCCCCTCAGTTAGATATTGAGTGTCACATGGCCTGTCATTTGACTAAATAGAGTCAGTGATGAGTCCCCTGAGTGATGTGCTTCCTCTCAGAAGCATAAAATGTTACAGCTAGAAGTGGCTTTAGGGATCATTGTGTCCAATGATGTCATCTATTGTTTTATTATAGTATAATATAATAATGAGCATGAAAGTTGCCTTTGTAACCATTTTTAAGTGTACAGTTCAGTGGCATTTAGTACATTCACACTGTTATGTCACCATCACTACTATCTAGTTCTGGAACATTTTCACAATGACATCATTTTAGAGGAGAAATGTAAACCCAGATAGATAAGGATGTTAGCACCAGTGGGTTTTCTAATCAGCACATCGTCCAAGGTGGTTGCCTTAGCCAGGGTTGCTCTGGTGATAGGGACCCTACTACCTCCAGGAATCCTCAGACAGGACTGGTTTTCCCAGTGTCCATCAGAGGATGTCACTTGCCAGTGTCCACCTCCTACCTCCCATCCTGCCCCCAGAGCTGCACAGAATGTATCTGTTTTCTCTTCTATGTGACAGCCTTTCACATTTCTTTCAAAAGTTGCTGTATTTACTGGATGACTACCATTTCCCGCCCTTCCTGAATCCCAATTAATAACCTTGGGATGAAAAGGGCCTTCAAAGCCACAGATGTCATTTTCTTGGACTCAACCACACATTCAGGGGAAGTCATTTTACTGAGCTTGAAGAAGACACTAAAGATAAAGCAGATATGTAAGAGGAAATAAAACAATGTGAAATAGCATCTTAGCTGGAGAAAACTCCAGTTATCACATTGAGATTCAAAGTCATCACAAATACTGTAAAACCACGTTTTTACTTAATAGCATTTTAATGGAAATGTTGAGTTATGAAAAAAGGTGATTGGTAAAGAATATGTATCAAACTTATTAGTCCTTTGGGATTTTTTTGTTTTTGAGTTGGAATCTCACTCTGTCACCCAAGCTGGAGTGTAGTGGCACATTGACGGCCACCCCAGCATCAACCTGCTGGATTCTAGCAATCCTTCCGTCTCAGCCTTCCAAGTAGCTGGAACGACAGGCGCGTGCTACCACACCTGGCTAATTTTTTATTTATTGTAGAGATGAGGTCTTGCCAAATTGCCCAGACTGGTCTTGAACCTACGGGCTCAGGCAATTCACTTGCCTTGGCCTCCCCAAAGTGCTGAGATTACAGGCTGAGCTACCAAGTCTGGCCTGGGATAATTTTTTTAAAAACTGGATTCGGCATATCCTTGATTCATTAAAATAGGGAAAATAGTTCTGGAATGTTTTATCTATTGACATTTTTCAAATGAAATGGAATTCTTTTTTATTAGGACTTGTGGAAAACCATCTATCTCTATTTTTGCATTGGAAAACTTACTATTAAAAATCACCACTCATCATGGACCTATAATTTTTCAAGCACTGCACCAAGCAACTTATCCATATTATCTCATTTGTTTCTCATAACAATTCTGTAGGTAGGTAGAACTATTCCCATTTTACAGATTAGGAAACTGAGGCCCAGAGAGGCTGAATACTTGGGTAAGCTCAATCAGTAGTGGAATCAGGATTTTTACTTGGGACTGTCTCAAGACACAGCCAGTGCTTTGTTCACCACATAGCTCTTATGCTAATTTGATGTAAACCAAACCAGAGATTGTTCTTCTTGTGTATAAGCTGCATATATATATATCCAGAAATTGATTAAGTCAGGAGGCAGATCTAGCAAGGTCAAACTCTAGTCTCAGAGAAGTTGCTTGAGTTAATAATCATCTCTGGTTAAGCATTTATTCATTCACGAAACATTTTCCAAGCACTTACCAGGGTCCCTGGATATAACGGCGAGGAGGACACAGTGCTGCATATAACTAAGTGGGGAAGACAAGACCCCATACATAAACAGTGACTTGGTAATGTAAGGACCAGAGAGCCAGCATGGGTCTAGGTTGTGCAGGACTCTCAATATCAGAGAAGGGTGTATTTAGTAGTGTAGGAGATGAGAAGAATGTGGCAGATTTGAGGAGAGGAGTGGCAGGATTAGAACTGTGGTGAAGCAAATTTAGCTGACAGCAGTTTATATTTTGAGTTGGGAGGGAAAGAGTAGGTATTAGGAAACTGTAGGGGTAGTCTAGGTCAGCAGTTCCAAAGAGCGTGGTCCCCAGTAGCATCAGAGTTTGCTGAGAACTTGTTAGAAATGCTCATTCTTGGATTCCCCCCAACTCCCCTAGACCTACTGACTTGGAGCTCTGTGAGTGGGCCAGGCAGTCTGTTTTAGCAAGCCATGTGTGTGATTCCGATGCAAGCTAAAGTCTAGGCGAAAGAAAATGAGACCTAAATTAGGGCAGTTGTGATGGGTATCAAGGCAGGGAGCTGATGCAACAGACGCTTGTTGCACACAGATGTGGCAAATACTGCCTGAACCTGGGGGACAAAAGGGAATGCGCCCTTGATCATGTTCCCAGGCAATCCGTGGCTTGGCAGGACAGCCTCGTGGCCGTGGTACTGCATGGTAAAAGTGAAAGCAGGTCCCTTTTACACTGTTTGGCCAACATGTGTCCCCTCAGTCATTAGAGAATTTAAAATGCACATGTATCACATTGGCATTACTGGAGAAAATGCTAACCATGCACCAAAGAAGTACCTTAAATTAGCCCTGCAGATTTAAAGAGTTGGAAGACGAAGTTGCTAAAAATAAACATAACTACCATGTAGCCCAGCTCTGTCACTTGATAAATCTCTACCATCAGAGAAGTCTCATTTGCCTGATGGGCGATGCTATGCAATTTGAAGAGAAGGTGATCGACTGCAGAACAGGTGAGGCGTGGGCTTCCACAGTGACGAGGAAAAGGGCTTAATGAGGAACCTCTGTCTGGTATTCAGTCTCTCTAAATCCTAGACCCACGCTGGGTCTATTTCTACCCGTTCCCCTTCACACAATGACCCTTTTCTCCCCGTGAACACCTGCCTGGTCACTTCTGCCTCACTAGGCCACTTTCTTCCATAGCACGATGTAACACCAACAGCAACAAAACACAGTGGTGACGACAGTGATAGGATGTACTATGTACCAGGACCTGCAACCTACAAAAATTTAATCTGGATGAAATCCCATAAAATAGGTGTTATTATTGTTCCCATTTTACAGATGAGGAAACCAAGGCCCAAGGATACAAACCAGTAGATGATGGATCCAGGACAGAAACCCAGGCAGGCGCACTCTAGAGTCTCTAAGCCCTGAGTTATACGGCTTCCAAACACAGGGAGCTAGCAGGCACTGAGGACCTTGAGAGGCAGGTAGGTTGTCTGTAACATCTCCTTCGACTTGAGCAATCATCCTATGAATAAGGTAGTATAAGTGACCCCATTTTGCTGATGAGAAAATGAGCTGCAGAGAGGTTGACTGACTTTCCAAAGGTTGCTCCACTATTAAATTGAACCCAGATCTGATTGAGCTCAAAACCCGGGCACTTTCCACTCCATCACTCTCAACTTGGTGTAGTTACACAACTTCTCTTAGCTCACTTTCTCCTGCCTCACAACAGAGGGAAATCTCTCACGTTACGGGGTGGTGTGTGGCTTAGGCAGGAGAGTGGAGGAGAGCCTAAATCTGACACAGGATGGTTGCATTGTTTAGGATTTAAAATACAGCCTGTCTACACAGTATCAAGATGACTCTGCTTGGGGGACTTGTAACTGTCCTCAGTGACTTCCTGAGAGGTGACCAGAGCACATCTGGCTGCTCTGTTTTGTTTAACAAACAAATCAATCTGTTACTTTACAGTTACTGGCTCCCATGAATCGCTGAAGCGACATGTTGCTGAATGTAGGAGTTAACAAAGGACCCCATGGCAACAACGGCAGCCTAGCTCTCTGTCCCTGCTTGGGGATGAATTCCCAAAGCTGCCAGGCCTGGGGTGGCTGCAGGAGCATTTTCCTGCTGGGCCAGGCAATGAATTAACAAAAGGACAAACATGAGGACTTACTCTAATGCCCCGGCTCTCACAAATTCAGAACTCATGCCATTTCAGAGCTGAAAAGGCCTTTTGAGGTCATTGGGCCCAGCCCTCTCATTTTACGGATGAAGAAACTGACAGCTCATTTTACAAAGACCTCCCAATACGTGTCTTTTCCACCGAGGCTCTCTGCCATGTGTGCCTGAGCACAGAGCACGTATCTCCACCAGCATCCCTTCTGCTCACTATGTCTTGCAGCATGGGCAGAGTCAGTGAAATATTTTTTGCACACAAGCCAGGGAGGGGTGTTGCCAGGTGGCTCACCACTGAGGTGTGGGCCCAGTGGTCCAGGGGCCCTGGGGCATGGGCTCTGGGGGCAGAGTTGGAATTTCAGCTCAGGCACTTGTGAGCTGCATGAGCCAGGCAAGTCACATAACTTCAATGTTTCAGCTTCCTCTTATATAAAATGGGAACGATAATGGCACCTAACCTATAGGACTAATATAAGAATTAACAGAGAAAATGGATGCACCATGCTTAGCACGGTGCCTCAATACTTGATAGCCACTTTTATCATAATCACTTGTCAGTGTCATCATCAAAAGGGGCTCACTGTCTAGTCACCTGTCCTCAGTGGGAGAGATTGGCATTCACTTCTGGGAACCCAGGAGAATATGGGGTTTCTGCCCCATACCCACCTCAGATAGCCAGACGCTAGATTGTCCTCCTGCTCCTCCTCAAGGGACACCCACCTCAGGCTGCACAGGGCCACCTAACAGAACCTCCACGTGTGTCTTATTTTCTTAGGCCTCTCTGCAGAGCCAACTGCACTTTATCTGACACCACCATTGTCTCCTGAGGGTCACTGGCATCACAAAACAGTGCACTTTGCCGTGAGAGAGAGTGTTACTGCTCCCCACGTACAGAAGCCCTCCAACTTTGGAGTTAGAAGGGGCACTAGCAATGGTCTTGTTTCATTTGCCTCCTGAAACACATGGGGAAGTAGAGGCCAAGTCCCTGGCTTGAAGTGAAGTATCCCGTGAGAGGTGGTAGCAAAGGCAGGAGAACAGGGGTTTCCTGACTTCCTGCCCAGAGTCTTTGAAATTAAGAAAGTAGCAAAATACAACACCACTGTTGAACTTCAATGCCAGAGTGGCAGAAACTCTGAATGAAAAGCTTCAGACTCTTCTGCCACCTTGGTAGGAAAGGGAAATTACTTTTTGCCCAAAGGGACTCGGAATCTCGCTTTAAACCACCTGAGCATTGGTCACCATCTTTCTGTGGATGATTTGGCAGGTGTTTAGTTGTTCTCTGGAACCCAGAAAAAGATTTTACAAATTATAAGCACTGCTTGCACCAGCTGCCCAAGGTGCGCTGGGCCAGGGCCCTGAGCTTGGGCAGCATATCTGGGGCCTGCATGGCCTGGTTGCTACCTGCTCATCCTCCAATTCTATATCTCTCCTGCCCTTTGTCAATGCTCTTTCCCAAATACCCATGTGAACACTCAGCCTTTGAATCTTAGATTCCATGTCACCTTGTCCAAAATGCCTTCCACAGCGTCTGGAGATGGAATCAACTGTTCCTTTATAACCTTTTCAACTTAGTACATCATCACCATCATCACTGAGAAATTTATGGAGAGCTTAATCTATGTCCTACGTAATGCTAGGCAGGCAAGAAAGAGAGGACAATACTTTTTGCCTACAGTAGACATTATTTTTCCTCACAGGAGTTATCACACTCAAATGGCCACTTGTGTAACTCTCTGTTCAATGCCTGTTTCTTTTTCCAGACAGAAAGACCCAGAAGGGCAGGCATCATTTTGCTTGGTGTATGACTCTGTCTATAGCCCCATTACAGCCCCTGGCACAGAGTAGGTGCTCAAAATGAATATAGTCATATTTCAGTGAGTTCTCACAATTCAGTTAATTAGACACAATTATTAACTTGAGCTTACATCTGAGGATAATGAAGGGTAGGGAGGTTGAGTCAGTTGCCTACAGGATAAGACTGTTTTTGGAACCCAGCAGTCTGCCTCCAGAGGCCACGATTTTAACCCCTAAACGACCACACCCCTGTACTTCTTCTGGTTGCTAGAATGAATCTTTCTTCCTCTTTTTCTCTCACAGTTGCTGGGAAGAGCCTGTCCGTACTCTGAGAGAACAAAGATTTTCTAATGGCAACAGCAAGAGACTGTCTATGTGACAACTGTAATCAGTGGTTGTATTAGCCTCTGTTTTACCACCTCCAAAATTAGCAGAAAAGGCCAACTTGAGCTTTCATTGTACAGCTCTGCTAATGAAGGGATCCTTTTAATTACACACTCAGCGTGTCTCTGCAACACAAAGCATTTTAGTGTTTAAACACAGTTCTGCACCAAAGTATAGGGCTGTGTGGATACAGACAATAAGTCGAGAGAAAGCCATGTGTAGAAGTTATTCTCTGCCTAGACTGTAATTTCTTTTTGGCATTCAATTTCATCCAAACCCAGTTCATTTTCTACGATAATCCTAATTCTCTTCTATATACTAAGCACCCGATGGACCCTCACTCAGTAATTCAGTAGACATATCCCAGGTCGGATACTCCCCCCTCTCAGACTGTGGGAGAAATCTGTTCACTTTGTTAATTTCACTCATCACTGACTGATTTGCCTTGAGGGCTTTCCCCGCCTGGCCGTGCTGGCATACCAGGTCACTCCCTACAGTACAGGTGTTGAACCCAAAACCAGCTTCACTGGACAACATGCCAGGAGTTCATGGCATTTGCAGCCCACTTTCCAAAGAAATTTTTGTGTGCCATTCTGTATGGAATTTACACTAATGTGGGTGAAGCCTTATGTGACTGATCCCACAGACCTTTTTCAGGCAAGGATGCCTTTGACTTTGCATTTTATTTAGTGAGGGGGAAAAAGGGACTCATTCTTACTGAGCCCCTTCTACAGGACAGGAATTCCATCATGTATTAATTACTCCAGTTAAACCACACAGTGACTTTCCGATGGGGATATTAAGATACACTCCAGGGCCAGAATGTTGGGGTTGACTCCTGTCTCTGTTCCTAACTAGCTGGTAATTTTGGAAAAGTATCTTAACCTGCTTGTGCCTTTATATCTTTATCTGTATAGTGGAGATAATAACTGTACTCATGTTGTAGCATCGTTGTGAGGATTACATGGGTTAATATGTGTAGAACATTCAGAACCACACGTGGCATGTGGTAAGTACTCAGTAAACATTAGCTGTTTTTGATGTTGTTGAACAAACAAAGCTGAGTTTAGGTTAAACACAGCCTTCAAGGTCACACACTTCCTAAATGGTATCATCTGGTAACCAGGATCTGTCTGATGCTTAAGACCCTGTTCTTTCTAGGCTTCCAGGGAGGCTAGACCACAGGGCTTCTCTGTTGGCCTACCGCTAGGAGACTGCCATCAGAGCCCTGGTCCGGTGGGTTGTGACCTAGACAAAGTCACTCTGTGTACATGATCTCCCTCCCAGCCATAGTATGAGCACACTGGCTTCTGCTTCCACTGCCGCAAACATGCTGCCTTCTCAAGGGCAGCCATGTACCTCCTAATTGCCACTGATCTTCTTAACCCTTCTCACAGTGGTTGATGCAGTTGACTACTCTCTTCCAGAAACTTTCATTTCCTGGCTTCTGCATTCAGGCCTTCTCCTGGTGTTTTTCCACCCTGTTTCTCTTCCTCTCAGGACCCTCAGTGGTAAGTACTCCTTTAAACCCCTGTCCTTGGCCTACTTTCTGCCCTATGCAGTCTTTCTGGGCCATTTTATTCACACATACCACGGCTCCCAGACCCATACCTTGTGCCACCCATCTGGGATCCCTCCATCCTGCCCACCTCTTCACACATCGGGGTCCAAATCCTGCTTATCCTTCAAAGCTACTTTAGATGCCGGCCCACAAGCCCCCCCCCGATCCCTCCTACTCAGAAATACTCTCCTCCTGATTCCCACAGTACTCCATTGTAGAATTTATCATTTTCTAAACTTGTATTACAGTCGTTTAAGTTTGTGGCTTCTTTTTCCTGATAGACTGTGGGTTTGCCAGAAATAGAATCCATTTTTGTCCTTCTCACAGTACTCTACATCTAATAGCTGATGCAAAAAAGACGTGCTGATAAATGACTGTGTAAGAAAAGTATTCTTTAAGACAGACAACATGAAGGATTTGGGGTAATTTTGCCTCGAGTCAAGAAAAAGGAAGGGAGGTCTCTGGGTATAATTTTCAGCTCACAGGTCTATAAAGCCATCTTTTGGGTAATAATACAACAGTAATACTTTATGGTGATAAGAATAATGGCCATCTGGGTTCTACCCCTTACTAACTGCATGGCCTTAGGGAAATGGCAGGATGACTCAGCCTCCCTTTCTCTTCTGTGAAATGGAGATGTACAATGGAACCCCCTCACATACGTGTGGAGGGGTTCGCTGGGGGTGGCATAAGCAAGAAGCTGGCACCCTGGCTGGGACACAGTAAGCACAAAAGAAACGGCAGCTGTCACCACTCATTTGACACATTTATTAAATGCCCACTCTGCATTCAGGCTTGGGTCAGCTCAAGCCCAATCTCCTCCAGGAAGATGCCTCCTCCAATCCATGACACGCTTTTCCTCAAAGAACTTTGGTCCTAACAACATTAGATTTTAAAAATTCAGCTAATAAATTAGGCATGCATATTAGCAATCAGGTCCAGAGAGAAAGTCTAACTTTTTTCTTTATGCAATTTGAATTCCCCTAACATAGAGTTGTTGTCAAAATCCATTAAGGTATTTAATTTCTCTTGTCACTGCACAATTCCCCCAGCATACATCCAGACAGTTTGCAGTGGTGTTTCTCACAGAAGTATTAAATGTTTAGTTATCAAGGTACATTTTTTAGATGATGTCTCCCTGATGGTTCTAGAGACGCTAGAGAGACTGTGTAAGTTCAAGTGCAAGATTAAGGCAGGATGGTAAGAGCTGCAGGGATGATGAATCAAACTGGCCCTGGTTTTAGCTCCAAAACTGCCACTTCTCGACTGAGTGACCTTGAGGAAGGTACTTAACCTCTCTGAGCCTAGGTTTCCTCATTTGCAAAGTAGTGACAGTACCAAGCCCACAGGGTTTTAGTGACCACTAAGTAGAATACCTATTGTAAAGTATTCTAATAGAATGCCATACATATTGCTGGTCTGAGCATGTGATACAAGACAGCTGGTGTCTGGAAGGAGCTGTCCCCACTGGCTGACCCCTCCCTGAGGGACAGCCCTAGGGAGCACTGCACTTAGGCTGACACAATGGCCAGGCCCACCGGGTTTTGACCCTTCCCAATGGCCTCTGCCAACACCCATTCACATCAATTACTATCCCATTTGACCTCCTCCTGCTGGTGGGGGCCAAAGGTTTCCATGCCAACGGAACATGGTGGGTACCACAACCCCCAAGAAAAAAAAACAAAAGAGAGTCTATCGTTTAGTCTCCCTACTAGCAAGCCCGGAGCTGAAGTCAGAGCTCGCCCCTTCCTTGGTTGTCATGGCAACATCTACTGACCTACCCTGTCCTGCCATATACACACTCTCCAGGAAGGGAGGGAGGGAAAGGGGGACGCGTGAGAGGTGGTGGCCGGAAGATGAAGGGCAGCAGAAACACTCCACAACGTTCAGGAGAGAAGGACAAAGACACCTGTTTTCACAGGAAACAAAAAGCTGCTGGCAAGTGTACACACCCTTGCCAGGAATGGAGAAATTCTTTTTTGTTGTTGTTTTTTTTTGAGTTGGAGTCTCACTCTGTCGACCTGCTGGGCTCCGGTGATCCTTCCGCCTCAGCCTTCCGAGTAGCCGGAACTACAGGCGCGCGCTACCACGCCCGGCTAATTTTTTATTTATTGTAGAGATGAGATCTCACCAAGTTGCCCAGGCAGGTCTCGAACCTGCGTGCGTAGGCAATCCACTCACCTCAGCCTCCCAAAGGCGTGGGATTACAGGCTGAGCCGCTGAGCCCGGCTGAGAAATTCGTTTTTATTGTGCAGTTTTTTGAAGACTATGAACAGATTTAGAGCCTATTAAAAAGGCCAGTTCAAACCTGGAGAGCAAGTAATTTTTACTCCCTCAGTCATGACACAGAGACAGGGAACGCCACTTGTGTCTTTCCTATCCTGCACAGCTTTTGGGGAAAGGTGGCTGGTGCCAATACCTGTTGCCTCTTGCCGTGGCTTTACATACAATCTATAGAGCAATTTCCCATTCCTGATCTAATGCAATCAAGCCACAGCTTGGGGAGAACAAAGCAATGTGCCCATGTTGCAGGCAAGAAAACTGAGTGCTGTGACCACGAACCAATGAGTACTCGTTTGTTTTCCTTTTTCTAGTTTGCTCTCTGTTCCAGAAAGTTTAACCCAGGACAGCACTTGAATTGGTTCAAACAGGTTCACTTCTTTTCCACACTTGTGGTTGGCTCTGTGTAGCTTTTAAAAGTCGCTTTCTAAGTCCAACACCTGCCAGACAAATACACCCAGATATCCCACTTGCAGCTCAGTGAGTTCAAGGTTCTAGGCTGAACACAATTTGTGTCCCCTCGAACCTGCTTCTTGCTGTTTCTATGTTGTTGTTGGCAACTTCATCCTTCCAGTGAGCCAAGCTCTAAACCCTGAGGTCAGCTTTGGCTTCCACCTCCTCCTCACCCTGGTTTCTGGGGACCTATGCAGAAGACCTCCACTGTCTCCCTTCCATTTAGACATTCTGATTCAAATATTCTGGGGAGTCCTAGCAGTGAGCAGGTGGTTAACCATGCGGGGCGGGGTCAGGATGCCTGGGCCCTTGCTGACTGCACGCCCGTGCTGAGCACATTCTTGCATTTAATCTTCACCACAACCCTTTGAGCTTATACCTCATCTTCATATGATTCCCAGTTTTCATATGAGACTGTATCCCAGTAAGACATGGAAGGATGGCATAACTTACCCAAGGCCTTCCATCTTAGAAGTGGCAAAGCTGGTTTATGAATCTGGATGGGCGTGACTCAAGAGCTCTCGCTCATAACCAGTACACAAAGCTCCTTCCCACCCAGTCACAAGTTTCTGAAGAATAGGGCCCACGGCTTTGTGTTTGCATCTCAGCACTGACGCCACAGCTTGTCTCTCAGTGTCCAATGAGGGTTACCTGATCAAAGCTCCGTGGACAGTCTTAGCTCAGAGCTGGCCAACCACGTACCACTCCCCACTGAGACCTCTTTTCCACATGTGGCTTTGGAGAAACAACTAGATAACAGCTGGAGGACTGCAGTGGAGTGAACAGTGTCCCCCCAAAAGACATGTACAAGTCTTAACCCCTGGAACCTGTGAATGTGATCTTATTTGGAAAAAGAGTTTTTGAGGATATTATCAAGTTAAGGATCTCGAGATTATCCTGCATCGGGGGCAGCCCTAAATCTAGTGACAGATGTCCTTATAAGAGAAGGCAGAGGGAGTTTTGATGCAGATATATACAGAGAAGCAGGCCATGCGAAGATAAAGACAGAGATTGGAGTGATGCTGCCACGAGCCAAGAAATGCTTGGAGTCACCAAAAGCTGGAAGAGCAAGAAAGGATTCTTCTCTAGAGCTTTAGGGGAGCCATGGCCTGCTGACACCCTGATTTGAGACTTCTAGAAGTGAGAATAAATTACTGTTTTTCTAAGCCACCTGGTTTGTGGTAACTTGTTAGGCAGCCCTAGGAAACTAACACAAGGTCTGTTTCCTCGTCTCTGAACTGAGTACTCTCAGAGGGTTACTGTGTGATAATGTCACTGAAAGCAACAAGAACAGTGCCTGGTGCATAGTAGGTTCTCAATAAATGATTGTTGAACAGAATTATAAGACTTTGAGTCGACATCTTAGAAACTTCTTCCCCGAGGCACACCTGGCTGACTGCCTCTGTCTACACTCTCAGGCTTGTAAAATGTTTAACTTCAGAACTCAAGAGTCAGAAGGAGAAGCCATAGGGAGTATCTCCTCTGAGCCCAGATGCATGGGATGAGCGGGCAGCCAGCAGCCACGTTTGTGTCCTTGCGAGGCTGGTAACTAAGTTCTGGCCCATCTCCAGCCCACGATGATAAGCCTGTCACGGTGGGTTTCACAAAACATCTGTTTCAGGAACAAGCCTGTTGTTTCAGGCATGCTCTAGAGATAATAGTATGTTTTTCCTATACACAGCTATGACATGTTCACTGAAGCTGAATATTTCTAAATGTGACCAATTTCTAAAGTGGCAGAAGACCATCAAACTCAGGAACATCTATGGTGTGTGGGCTGCCCCGGCAGCTTCCCTTGCTGCTGCAGACTGAAGCAACAGTCACTCCGGCTTGCAGGGAAACAGACGGGATTGGGTGGGGGTTGGGGTGACAATTTCTCTGGAATTTCTCTGAAATTGGTCCCTCTAAAGGTTATGCTTAGTTCTGCCAGGGAGTCAGATTCCCAGGCCTCATGCATATGGATGGCAGTGGTGGTTGAATGAGAACCTGCAATTTCTCTTCCCCACGTTAATCGACTTGGTCGGCTACTGAGCATTTGACTAGGAAACGTTATGCTAGTGCACATACAAATGATCCTGGGATCCAACACAGCTTTGCTGGCTTTGCCTCAATTCTGGCCCAAGATAAGAATGCATCAGTGCAGTGTCCCGTGTGAGGTGAGCAGACTGTGCCTTGGCATGAGATATAGAGAGGGCCAGAAGGTAGACCAAAATGAGGAAAGAGCCAGACACTTTTCCTGTCTTCTCACAGGGGAGAGGAAGTTTGGACCAGTGAAGCAAATTCCTTAAGCTCCTCATGAAGCTTCTGGAGGGCAAACATACAAAGGTTGTCGTCTCTCCTTCCCCTGGGGGAAGAGTGGGATATGAAAAGAGGGACTCTCACCCCTTGGGCACACAGATCAAGCCCAGAAAGTCCACTCTCTAGGGTGCTCTTTGAAAGCCTAAACTGCTTGGGGGCCCCAGGCAAACCCAGCTGCCTGAGGGGTTCTGGAAGGGGGTCATGTTTCCTGGCACTGTTTCCAGTTAGCCTGGAACTACAGTGACTGTTGGAGCCTCCACTCCTAAGGCCTGCTCACTTGGGTGGACCACTGGCCTGCAGCCTTGACCCCGCTCCAATTCCTTGCAGCACGGGCTCTGTTGGCCCTAACCCTTCTCCTTTCTCACCAGTCTGCTGCTGGAGTTCCAGCATGCTATAGGGTCAAGCCCATCCTGACTGACCAAGAAGGTCCCAAGGCCAAGTCTGTATAGCACAGAAGGTGGTGACAAGTTTAACCTCCCCCAATTATCCTGTGCCCTGCAGACTGTTTCCAGAGAGCAAAAGGGCAAAGGAATCAATGCATTTCAAGAGGAGATAGCTTCAAGTCATAGAGACCAGCAATTTCAAGGTCCTTATTCTGTAGGTAGATGAGCTCTGGAGATGGGAAGTAGATTGTCCAAGATCTCCTGGCATTGGGTTTGAGGGTTCAGGAAAGAACCCAGGATTCTCAACTCCTGATGCAGTTTGCTGTGACAACATCCTTGGCTCTTATTTGTGCCACTATCAGTTCTTTGCAGACAGGGGCCATGCCTGACTCATTTCTGACTTGCCACCTGCAGCATGGGGCCAGGCCCAGAGAGGGGCCCCATTGATGTTACTGAAACTTGGCCAAACTGGTCTCCTTTGTAAAACGAATAAAGCAGACACAGACACATGACTGAAGCTAGCACAAAGGTATAATTTCAGGACCTTCAACACCTCGACTGCTAGCAGAGAGGTGCTGGTTCTGCCCATAAAGTGGCAAGGAGGAGGAGAGAGAACGATGTCATGTCACTGTTCTCCTTTCTCCTTGCATACCTGCAACCCCGTGTCCACACAGTAACCACTGCCATTTGCTGGAGACTGTGGCACGCAGACTCTGCACTGGGGACCTTGGACACAGGTCCTATTTAGTTCTGCCCTCAACCTTCTCAAGCAGGAATCATCAGCCCCTCTCAATAGGAGGGACATGAGGCTTGGCAGGTTCAGTGGTTTGCCCAAGGTCATACAGCTTACCAGTGCTGAAGCATAGATTTAGTCTAGGTCTGTGTTGTCTTACCTAACTCAGGTTGTTTTGGCATACAAAGAGTACTAATACTAATATATCATGAGTTTACTCTGTGGCAGGCATTCAATTATTCCTCACAATAACCCTATGAGGTATTGTCCCCACTTTACAGGTGAAGAAAAATAGGACCAGAGGTGCAAGATGACCTTACCAGGTAAGCCAAGTCAGCCTAGAAGATGGGGAGTGGCTAGAGACAGAGAGAGCTCAGAACAAGAGGCAGGAGGTGTAAGGGGAGCTTTGGAGGGGGACTGGACTTGCCAGTTGTGTGACTTGGTAAAATATACATATGATAAAATTTGCCATTTTAACTAATTTATTTATTTTTTTTGCGTCGGAATCTCACTCTGCCACCCAGGGTGGAGTATAGTCACATGATCACGGCTACTGCAGCCTTGACCTTCTGGACTCAGGTGATCCTTCCGTCTCAGTCTTGCAAGTAGCTGAAACTACAGGCGCACACCACCATGCCTGGCAAACTTTTTTTTTGAGAAAGCAGGTTTTATTGAGAGGACAGAAAGCCTCCCACAATGGGAGGGGCTAGAGGGGGTTGCCCTAACTCTTTTATTTATTGTGGAGATAAGGTCTCACCAAGTTGCCCAGGCTGGTCTCGACCGCTGGGCTCTGGCCATCCTCTTGCCTCCACCTTTCAGAATGCTGAGATTACAGGTGTGAGCCACCATGCCTAGCTCATTTTAACTATTTTAAAGTTTACAGTTCAGCAGCATCATGTACATTCATTGTTGTGCAACCACCATCACCATCCATCTCCAGAACTGATTTCATCTCCCCCAGCTGAAACTCTGCATCCATTAAACAACAACTACCATCCTCCACCCTACCTCCTGGCAACCACTATTCTATTATACTTCCTGTCTCTATGAATCTGACTACTCTAACTACTTCATGTGAGTAGAATCACACAATATTCATCCTTCAGTGACTGGCTTATTTCACTTAGCACAATGTCCTCAGGGTTCCTCCATGTTGAAGCATGTGCCAAAATTTCCTTCCTCTTAAGGCTGAGTAGCATCCCATTGCATGCATATACCACATCTTGTTCATCCATTCATCCATTGGTGGACACTTGGGTGGCACCCACTCCTGGCAGTTGTGCGTAATGCTGTTATTAGCATGGGCGCACATGCACAAGCTACTTCTATGTTCATCATCTTTTGCACCAAACCTGAACCTCTAGCTGTGTCCCCAACTCAGAGGAGAGACTCCCCACCCATCTAGAGTCTGGGCCACAAACCAGAGAGAAGAGACGAACTCTCCTTCCCCCACTCACAAGAGTTGAGCTAACCAAGTCCTGTTCCTCCTATCACCACGGTCCACCCAGGTCTCTGCCATCACCTGTCACCTCCTGGTTGGGTCATCTGAATTTCAGCAGCCTCTTCAGCGGTCTCCTGACTTTTGATCTCCCTTTCCAATATGTCCTCTATGTCACAGGCAAAGATAGCTCCGCCTAAGACCTGTCCCTGGTTCACTCCCTCATTTCCTTCAAGTGCTTGTCTCTTTCACAGACAGCCTCCCTGACCACTCTGCTCAGAGTCGCGGCCCACACTTATGCTTGCTTCAGTCTTCCCCATAGCACTGGTCACCACCTAGCACATTATAGATTTACTCGTTTATTTTATTGTCCGTCTCCTGCCCTCTTAACCTTCACTGCCCATAAAGAATGTCAGTTCACAAAGAATTCCTGACAGTTTTGTGCAGTGATGACTCCTCAGTCCCAGCACGCAGTAAGTGCTCATTAAACACTGGCTGAGTGCATGAATGACTGGCTCCTCTCTGCTTGCAGGATGAAGTCTCAACTCCCTATCTTGGTCAAGCTCTTCCATGCTCTGTTCCCTCTCCAGACCCTGCTCAGGTTACAGTCCCATGTAAGCTCCAGCCACACTACCCTGTTCGCCAAGGCCTTCTGTCTTCTGGTAGACTAAGGCCCTGGGCCTTTGCACATGCTGCTGCCTCTGCCTGGGATGTCATTCTTCCTGCCTTGCTCTGCCCTATTGCTGGCTTGGGTGACCCCTTCACCAGGCTCCTGTGATGTGCTGTTTTCACCCCTTTGAAAGCCCTTTTACTCTGTAGGTAACTGCCAGCACTGCAGGGCAGGGTGGTCTTGCTGGTGCTCGGATTCTCAGCCCGGTCAGTGAACACATTCTAGATGCACAGAAAACGGCCATTGGAAAATGTGAACCAACTCCGTGAGTCCCCACTGCTTCATCTCCAGACAGTAGTCATGCCACTCCTGTGGGTTGCCCAAGGACCAGAGATAACACGCCTAACATGTGCCCCCATGACTGGCACGGGGCGGGCACTGAGCACCCAGCAGTCCAGGATTGACCTCTGATGCAGTGGAGGAATCGCAGGGTTTTGGGGGAGGGTCTGCTTCCTTTGCTTAGAAGCCACAGGTTGAAGTTCTTCATCATTTCTCATCTCTGGGGCTATGCGGACAAGTGTCAGCCCCAGAAAAGAATTCCTGTCCCTCCCTGTCTTGTCCATCATGCCTTGGCAGTGTGCCCACTGAGCATAAAAAACATCCAAGCCCACTTTCTTCTCAGAATTGCCTGTGTTTATGATCATAATGTCATGGAATTGAGAGCTTTCAGGGACCTCAGGGACCAACTTTGCTGATTCCTCATTTTATACCTAAGGACACAGGTTCAGAGAGGTGAACTGACTTGCTCTGGGTCACATAGCTAGCTAGGAATTTCTCCTTCCTTAACGCCGAATTTAAATTCTCTCTGGTTGAACCTGTTGGACCCTAGAGCATTTTAGAGTTTAGTCTAAAACTGTCACTTGGGCTGCAGCCTGGTCATTATCATCATGATACTAGTAGTTGAAGAGAGAAGTACACATTTTGACCTTTCTTAATCTTCCAACCAGCAGCAGCAAGCTCATTTTAGATGCTGGAAACTCTTACCAGGGCCCCTCCTCTGCTACCTAAACAAAATAAATAGATGTGACTCTCAACCCTCTCACCCTTGCTGTCCCCCTTGAACAAATAGTCTTCCATTGACAGAGGGATGACTGTGTCCTGTCATAGCCACTGCCCCCTCCATGGAAGAGACCCTCTTCCCTCGAGAAGACCTCTGCCTGTTCGAAAGTGGGGTACCTTTTTGTCGTGGGCACAGGGAACTTGTTGTAAACTGATGCTTTGAGGGGAACGAGGTGGGTGGGAGCAGTGTCCCATCTGGGGTATAGGGGGGCTGCAGGAGGATCAGGGTGAAGAGCGACCCTCACTGGAAGGGAACCCAGAATGCCCCATCACCGGGAAGGGAGCTGTGAGTCATCAGCCACCACCTACAGACTAATTCACAACCTCTGATCCCAGAGGAAATCATTAGTTCTAATTATTATTATTATTAGGCATAATGACTAATTAGTAAAAATAGCTACCATGTACTTAGTGCCAACTTATGCCTGATACTTATTGCATATTATTTTTTTCCTATTTTATGCCTTAATGTTTATTTCTTTTTTTCCTAATTATAAAGTCAATATATGCTCACAGAAAAAAAGACACCAAAAAGCAGGGGAAAAGTTCACAGTTTGTTCCACCACCTACCTATAACCATTGTTAATATGGTGTTTTCTTTCCAGAATTTCTTTTATCTCTTTATCCTTCTGCATGGATATGTGTGTGTGCACATGGCATGAGAGATTTAACACAGCTGTGACCACGCTTTTACAAAAAATTACCTCTGACTCTCACAGCAATCCTATGAGGTGGGTATTATTACCTCCACTTTACAGATGAAGAACCTGAGGATCCGAGAAGATGAATAATTTGTCTAGTTACAGAGCAGGTAAACGGCCAGACAGGGATTCATATCAAGTCTTTCTGTTGCAAAACGTGCCTATTCTAGGCCAGGCTCACACTTGTAATCCCAGTATTTGGGAAGCTGAGGCGGGAGGATTGCTTGAACCCAGAAGTTCAAGACTAGCCTAGGCAACATAGTGAAACCTCTTCTCTACAACATAAAAAAAAATCAGCTAAGTGTGGTGTCACGCACCTATAGTCCCAGCTATAGGGAGGCTGAGGCGGGAGGATCACCTGAGCCCAGGAGATCACCTGAGCCTAAGGTGAGCCATGATTGTGCCACTGCACCACCAGGTAGGTTCCTTCCCACTCAACAAGGGAGCATTGGAGATGGTTTTAATAACACTTCTACTTCAGTACCCATTCCTCTGCCCAGACCTGCTGGGCCATACCTACTGAGAAACATAGCCACAGGTAAAGGAGACGAAGCTTATCACAGCCATGACTACTTGATTGACCAGTACCTGACCATGGAAAACTTAAGCTGCAGTGAAGACATTCTGCCAGAAACTGGGGGGAGTCTGTGCTTTCCATCCATGGAGGTATCTGTAAAGCTGAAATCAGACAGCATAATGGACTCTTTGTTTCAAGGTCTTTTGCATGAGACAAATACAAGTATCTTCTGCAGAGCAGGGCAGCTTGCAGAGCTGACAAAGGACCTGTCCCCATGAGCCACAGCCATCGGGAGGTAGCAACAAGGACCTGTTGGATATTTGAACAAAGCCATAGCTGCTGAACGCCTTTATATTGGTACCAAACAGATGAACATGTGACACTGCCTACATGCCAAGCACTGGGCACAGGGATATAAAACAAATAAGACAGTGTCCCTTTCCTCAAGGAGCTACAGCCTGGTGCAGGGGACACCTAAAAGAAGAGTCACACAAGGAAGCAGGAAGCGCTGAGACAGAGATGCAGTTAACTTTTTAAGTGGCCACCCTTTGCTCTCTAGAGAGTTTTTAGGCTCTTTTCTCTCTTGCAGTTGAATGAGATGTCTAGACTATGTTTTGCTTTGCTGCAGATAACGTTCACAATAAAACTCATTTGTGTGTGTGTCTCTGTGAGTGGTTGCGAGAGTGTATGATCGTGTGTGTCTGTGTGAGTGTGTGCCTGTGTGTGTTTGTGTGTGATTATGTGTATGTTTGTGTGTCTGTGTGCAGTTGTGTGAGTGGATGTTTGCATGGGGAGGCTGAGGCAGGAGGATCACCTGAGCCCAGGAGATCACCTGAGCCTAAGGTGAGCCATGATTGCGCCACTGCAGCAAAGCGAAACATAATCTAGACATCTCATTCAACTGCAAGAGACTATAGGTGTGTGACACCACACTTAGCTGATTTTTTTTTATTATGGTTCTGTGTGTGAAAATATGTGTTTGCATGTATTTGTGTGAGCGTATGTTTGTGCGTCTGTGTTTGTGTGAATGTATGTTGTGTGTGTTTGTGAGTGTGTGTGTGAGTGTGCATGCTCTACCATCTAAAGGTTCTGTTATCTCTAACCCAGTAAGCAGAAGTTGTTGAATAGGCCTCTGGATCCTACTGCAGACACAGAATGCTGGGCGTGTTGGGAACACTTTCGCCCTGTCAATTGTACAGACAGAGGTCTTTCCTAATATGCCAACCACCCCCTCCCCTGGCTAGGGCTAGGTGACTTTACCCTTGAGTTCCCAACTCCAGGACAGGAACCCACCCCCCAGCCCTTCATCCTGCTAGTCACCTTCCTCTTGACACGTCTAGGGTCAATTCCACGGCCCAAGCCATGACCCTCAGCTCCCATCTGTCACTCAGCCTTGGTGCCTGGCCTCTTCTGGAATGCCTCTCTCTCCCACTTCTCCCCTCTCACGTCCCAGCTTCCAGTTTCTCTTCCTAACTATCCCACTTCTCACATGTGGGAGAAGAAATGTCCATCCAAGTCAATCTTTAAGCAGAACAATTTCCCTGCTATCCTGGAGGTGGTACTTTCTGCAAGTGGGATGTCCATCCCAAACCAAAAGAAAGGCATGTACAAAGGATCAGAAGACAAAACCTGCCAGTACAGAGCGTCTTAGCGGTAGGCCTCGTCTTAAAGTTCATTCTATCAGAGAATAGGCCTGGTCTTAAAATTCATCCTATCAGAGAAGAGCTGTGTTTGCTTCTGCCACATGCCTGGGAACACTAACAACTTAAAACAGCTTTAAACTAAATTATAAGTATTCTGTTTTTCATGCCACACAGATAATGTGAATGCCAACCCCAAACTGTCATGAGATTGGGCTTACAGACTCTTAAGGAAGACATTATCTTCCTTTCCCCCAGAGCCTTGTCTGAGACTGGCAAGTATCCCACATTGACCCGTGAGTGGGTTTTTCCCATTCGCCCACTGAGAAGGAAGTGATCTCTCAGTGGTCCTGGTTTAACATGGGAGTTTCCAATCTAATTCCCCCCATTGTTTGATCTCTATGCTTTACCTCCTGTCTTCACACGTTGGGCCCAAACTCTAGGCCACTAGGAATGTCAGACGCCTGCAAGGAAAGTCTTGGTTTCAGCACTTGCTAACCCTCTTGTAATTGTGCTTCCTCATTGTTTCTGGCTTCTGAGGATTGCTCTTACTTTCCTGCCAGCTCACCCGAACATTAAAACACAAAACAAAACAAACAAACAAAAAACTTTAAACTTTATTCAGTAGGTACTAGGAGAGTTTCTTCAGATATGTAGCCTGTAATATTGTTAGAAACAGATCTATTGTGTGATTAAACAAAAATTACCTTTATTGCTTTTCTCTCTTTATAAAAATAATACTTATCCTCTATAGGGAGAAAATGAAACCATGGATAATCAAATAAGATGAAAATAAAAACCATTTCTCATCTTACAGCCCAAAAAACAACATTAACATTGTGGTGCAGTCTTCCTTATTTCTATAAAATGGGTCCTCTGTATTTGCTGTTTTGAGTTTTTTTCCTCCACTCAAATTATTGTGAATATCTTTCCCTGGACTTTGCTACTTTTTAAAAAACATCATTTTAAGTTACTGGAGTGCATAGGTGTGTCGTGTGCTCACTGATGGAGACAGTATTTGAGTAAAAGTCTGCCTGACTCCTGAGTTCTGACTCTTTTCATTGCTCTGTGCTGGGCATTTTCCTCTAAGCATTAGCTAAACCACTGTAGTTAGGAGCCTTGGAGAAAAGGATGTTTTTCGAAGGCTGTTTTGTGTCCCACTCCAGGCTTAGTGTGTCTTTAATTGTGTACAGCTGGGCTTATGCTTGATCCATTTAGCCTGGAGTTTCTACTGAGTTTTTTTTTTAAAGGCCCTTAATAGGATGTTGACTGGTTTATCTCACTCTCCGTTTTTACTCTTGTGTTCTGAGTTTGAGTGAGTCATCAGCAAGCCCTCAGTTTGTGTGCTTCAGTGGAGTCCAGATGCTTCCTGGCACAGATGGGAGTTGAACGGCAGTCCTAGGGCCACAGGGCTGGACAGCAGCAGGGTCTCTATCATGCCAGGCATTCTTTGGGGTCTTCTGCTTCTTCACTGTACCATGTATTGGGCAACTCCAGAGTCTTTTCTGTTCTGACATTCATTAAGCATTTACTCTCACAGGGTCAATGGTTGTCAGGGGCTTTCTGTTGGTTTGGCACTAGAGACTCTTGTCTGTGACCAGCCTGGCTGCTTGGAGGCTTTCCTGTGGTTACTGTAACCACATATCCTTAACCAGGAGTTCAGACACATGGTTTGATGACCTTCATTCAAAAACCACGACGAGCCCACTTACAAGAGGTCTCCCATACACCTGAAACTGTGCTCTATCTGCTTCACATATGAAGGGGGAACCACAAAAACAAAACAAAACATGGAATTATTTTTTGGATAGTGGGCCCCTTGTGGTACAGGTAAGTTGTTCTAGGATCCCATCGGCATCAGTGTAACAGCTAGCATTGTTGTGAGAGGCTGTATTTGGCCTTCAGTGCATTTTTTTTTTTTTTGGAGATTCTTTCAACGTGTTTGACTATTTCATGGTGAGTGGTTTACATGAACAACCTGCCCACTCTGTGCTGAGTGTTTTGACCAAAAACAGCATGACTTCTGTGCCCCATCCTCCCTATTCACCCAATTTTGCCCTGAGTGACTTTTTTTTTGTTTCCCTGGATGAAAAAATCCTCAGAGGGAAATATTCTGCCAGCGTGAAAAAGGTTAAACAAAAAGTGGCAAAAGCACTAAAAGGTATCAAAATTTATGAGTTCAAAAACTGTTTTGAGCAGTGAAAAAAGTGTCTTGATAGGTGTATTGCATCAAACAGGGAGTACTCAAAATTCACATACGTGAGAATAAAAAAACAATATTTTATAATAAATACTGGGATTTTTTGGATCCTCTCCCTTGTATGTTATCTCGAATTCTTACTCTAGCCCTGTAACATAAAATAAGCCCTGTTTCATAGACAGGAAAACTAAGGATTAAAGAGATTAGCTTGCCCAATGTCACACAAAAAGCAGATAGGAGAGTCAGGATTGGAACCCAAGTCTCACTCTTGCCATATTGATTCTTTCTTTTGGGTTTTTAGAACACAGAAGTACTCTAAGGGAATGTGAAGAACCCTTAGCTAAATCTTCGGCAGTCTCCATGACTTGGTTGAAAAGTACCTATCACACAGGGGACAAAGCTGAATGGCATTAGTGAAAATAACACCCACTTTGGACTCCAAACAGGGTTCAAATCCAAACTCTGCCACTTAGATGCTGTGTGACTTTGAGCAAGTCACTTAACTCTTCTGGTCGTCTACTTTCTTATCCTTAAAATGAGGATATCATCTCCCTTGTTAGATTGCTGTGAAAATTAGGTGAGACTTTATATAAATATATACATATGTATGTAATATGGGATTATATACATTTATTTTTATATGCATTATTTTTTAGAAAATGTTTAAAAACACTCATTTTACACACACACACACACACACACACACACACACACACACACACACACACACCCCTTATGTCAAAAACAGTAATTGGCATAGGGTGGTCGCCAATCCTATGGGTCTGCCGTGTTTATACTTCATAAATCTGTCAGGAAGAAAAAATTTGATGCGTGATTGGAAAGATTAGGTAAATGTAAAGAATTAAAAGAAAGTACTGTGATGTATCTTTCCTTCTGTACTGTTAATGGAATGACATTATTCTGTTATTTTAGAACTAGGGGTTTGCAGGTTTTTCCAGTACAGTTAGGAATACCAAATACTATGCGGGTTAACTATACAGGCCAACTTAGTTTCACACACAGACAAAGTCGGCCCGTGAAACATACAATGCTTTAATTCTCACATTCTTGACAGAGCTCTCTTGGGAAACAGCATTTTCCCTTTGGAGAAAATACTAACAACTAAAAATATTTCCAACATTTAATATTGCTCATTCAAGGGCCATCTGCACCAGCTTGGCGTTTATTCATTCTTACACATTTAATGGACTACCATCTACAACTACGCCAGCCAGCCTTGCAGCTGGAGTCCCCCAGAGTCCTGAAGCCTCCACCAGCCCACTCAGCCCTGTCCAAGCCTTGAGCCAGTCCTGGCTCAGCAGGTGCAAACTCAACCGCTTTAGCCTCAGTGTTGTTCTTTTCTGCCTTAGGCCTGGAATTCTCATGCCTAATAGAAGCCTTTGTCTCTAGTAGCCAGCAACCCCCATCCTCATGGAGCTAGGTCAATTCCTCCAATGGGGCTTTTGCCTCCATGCCTGTTTGGTGCCCTATTTCTACAGAGAGACAACCTGAACGTGACTCTGTCCCTTTGGTGGACCCCTGCCAAGTTCTCATTTGCTTTTCTACCAGGGCAGCAGGTGCTGTTCCCACGTACCTTTGTGCCATCTGGGTCCAGCTGTGAATAACCTGAGCTCATGAAACCATAAGGCCACCAGGGCCAAGTTGCCAGTGTTGACTAGCATCTGGATGTCCACGCTCTTCCTGCCATTTTGGGCCCACATCTGTGAACTCAAACAAATCCAAGTTGGGCTTCCTACATTCTTTTACTTTAAAAAGCTCTGCTAACTTTCTGTATTGTGTTCCCCAGACCCTCACTACTCAGAATGTGCTGGTCAGTGTTATACATGCCTACCTAGTGTCCAAGTTGTGGGGTTCTCTCTAATATTGTTGGCTTTAATACTGTAACATCATATCTCTTTGTAGAAGACGTGAAAAATATAGAAATAGATGGGTAAGAGAACAAAACTCACATATGTAATCTCACTATCTAGAAATGATCACTTTTAATATTTTGGCAAATTTTCTTCCAGCCCTCTTCTATGTATATAATATTTTCACACAGTTGAAGTCATACTATATATATAACTTTATAACTTGCTGTTACATTTAACATTGTATTATAAGCATTTGTCATATCAACAAATTTATTTATAGATATCATCTTTAATGACAGAATTACTATCTCTAAAGCTCACAGATATTTAGGTTGTTTCCAAGTTTTCAATACTTGGATGAAAATATAAATGCAAAAAAATCTTTCTCATAATTTTGGACTAAATCTTTGGTTAAATTACTACAAGTAAAATTTCAGAGTCAATGGGTATTAATATTTGTAAGGTCCTTGATATATAGTCTGGCTTCAGTCTATGACCCTGTAAGTTATTAAGGAATAAAGTCATAGTCACCAATTCAAAGCTTTTCCATCTATGATCTTTTGTTTGCCATGAACTTAACTATTGGGATCACAATAAGATAGAGTGATACATTTTTCTATTAATTTCAACACAAATATGAGCTTTAAAATATTTCACGTAGAAGTATGTGCGACTGGAAGTAATGAGATTAAGCAATATTTTCAAGTGACCCACAATCACTTTCCTAATAACAGGAAATAGTCATTGAGATTTGTTTCTCTAATTATTTTTTAGGCTCTTCTTCTCAAAGCTATGAATCTGAATCTGAGTCAGCAGCCTAAACAACCAGGATTGGAAACACTGAACTCTATTTCTGAGTTTCTCTTGTAGAATGGGAGCTTGGGATGTCAGCTGCTCAGAATCCATTTATGTAATAAATTTTTAAAAATATCTGTCTTCTCCATGAACCCTCCCCTGATTCCTCCAGGCAAAATTAATCACTCTTCCCAACCTGCCCTTCTCATTGCCAGTGCCTCATTTAACACTTGCTTTGGTCTTTACCCTATCTGGGCTATTTGTTCAAGTGCCCCACTGGGCTGGGAGCTCCTGGAAGTTACAACCTGGCATGCTTCCCTAGACTCAGCACAGAGATCAGCGCAGAACTGGCACACACACACATACACAGGGGGAGGGTTGCTTTGCAGTTTGCCAGTAAGCATGTGAATTGTGTCTTGCTGGGAATCTAGAGTGCAGGACAGGCTGGAAAGGAGAAGGGGACAGGGGAAAGAGGTTCAATGTCAGCCCAAAGGCTGCATACAGAGCACGGATCAGAAGAGAGTCCAAATTCTAAAGTTTCCACCAATCCAAAATGAAAGAAACATTCGTTCATTATTTTCCAGATATTTGCAGAGTGCCTTCCAGGGAGCAGGAATTGAGCCAGGTGATGGGGTCTGGAGAGGAGTGAGAGGCTCTCTCTGCTTTCCCAGAGCTCATGGAGAAACAACTGCCATCTCCACCACTGCCACCACCATTACCACAACAAAATAAAGAGGTTTCAGTGATCTTATTTAAAAGGTGTCCAGGGATGAGGGAAAACAAGCATATAAATCCAGGTAGGATAAAAGATAGAGTCTGGTCTTAGTCCGTTATCTTTCAAGATAAGGTCATTCAAGATTCCTTTGAGCAATCACCATATATCAGTCCCCGCTATCTGCCATGTCTAAATCATCCACTCATTTCCATTTGGTAACCAGGATAAGTAAGACCTTTTAACTCTGTTAAATCTTAGTACAAATTTCTCAGGAGATTCTCACACCTTCAGTGGTTTGCCTTGAAAATGTAGTACACCTAACCAAATGGATGTTTAAAAGTATGTTCTACATCATTGGGAAAAACAAATATCTAAGGTCTAAGAATAAAGATTCATTCAGAAAAAAGTGTGGTGTGGTCAGAAGTTTTGGAGTGACACGGCCAGGATAAAATTCCTGCTCTGTTGGTCACTCATCCTGTAGCCTCAATAAGTTACTTAGCCTTTCTGAAGCTCAGTATTCTCATCTGTAAAGTGGGGATAATGACAGCTACCTGCTAAAGAAGAAAGGAGGAGGAGTGGGAAAACAAAGAAGAGGGCTGTGCAGGTTTGACACTGATATCTAGCACCCAAACATTCTTATGAATGCACAAGAAGAAGGAGGAAACCTTCTGTTGGTGGATAGAAGAGCATCAGGTGACTCAGATTCTAGTCCCGAATCCATCCTAAACTAGCTGTGAGACCCAGGGCATCCCATTCTCCCCTAACAACCTTAGATTTCCCATCTGTAAAATAAACATCTAGAATATGTGACACTAGGGTTCCTCCCAGCTCTGACGGTTCATCAGACCTTTTTGCTCTCCTTCCAAAGTGTGTGAGGCGAGGGATAGTGAGTCAATTAAGAGCGGTGCCAATCCAGGATTGTTACACGACTCTTTCAGGCATTCACATCTCCAGGTTAGAAAACTTCCAGCCTGGCTCACCAAGCAGAATGCTTCATGCTTACGAAAGATCCTGCCACAAGCTGTTGTTCTGTGAGCAATGAAAAGAGATCCATCTCCCATTTTGACAGTGCTTCACTGGGAATTCATAAATTACTGAAGTAACTAATAAAGTCATTTTTCAATTCAACAGTGATTTTCTCTACTTATCTCTTCATTTGTTTGTCCATCCAGTTGATTTCTTCACCTCACCGGAGCTTCTATTATGAGAAACAGACAAGACAGGTTGCTTGTCTTCTAGAAGCTGGTGTTCCAGACCTCTCTCCCTGGCTTGTAGGTGACTGTCTTCTCCGTGTCTTCACATAGTCTCTCTATGTGTGCCTGTATCCAGATTTCCTCTCTTTATAAGGACACTGGTCATATTGGATTAGGCTTCACTCTAATGACCTCATATCAATTTGATTCCCTCTATAAAAAAACCTATCTCCAAATAAAATCACATTCTGAGTTATTACAGACTCAGATTTTTCAACATATGAATTCAGAGGGTGGGGGGGTTCAACTCTTAACAGTGAGTCATTCATTCATTCATTCATTCGTTCGTTTGTTCATTTTTTCATCATTCTTCTGACCATTCCAGGTATTGTGTTGGGCACTAGAGCTACAAAGCAGAACCAAGCAGCTGTATCCACAGGAGTTTCGCATTAGGTGGTGGCATCCTGCTGACAGAGAGCTCATTCAGTGCAACAAAGTATAAAGCCAGAGGTGGACACAGGGACAATGAGGCACTCGGCTTGCGTGGAACAATCTGGGCGGGGTTAAGGCTCCCATGAGGCAATGGTGCTGGGACCAAGGGGTGAAAGCCTAGGGTAGAGCTGGTAAGAAGAGCAGAATGCCTGGATTCCAGGCAAAGAAAACCGCAAGTATAAACAAATGGGAATGTGGAAGAAAAGGACTCTATTTTAGAACTCGAGTAATGTGGATGGAACCTAAGATGTGGTTTTCATATCCTCACTGGATCCTCAAAGCAACACTGTGAGGTATGCAGGGCAGAAATTATTGTTTCAACATACTGACAAGGAAACTGAGGCCCAGAGGGAGATAACTAGTTTGTTCAAGCAATGCAGCGTTCAAGTACAAAGCCAGAGCTGCAACTATGGTCTCCTGAACTTTGCAGATACTAAACGCTTGGGTCTTGGGGGAAGACATAGTATCTGGTTTTTGCAAATGACCTTGGTAAGCCTCTCATATTCTGACTTTCTCTCATGAGGTACATCTGAGATCATTTAGCGGTTACTTGGACCAAAGCATGTGACTTTTCAATAGTAAGAAGTGTGGTTTGATTTCAGACACTCTTCCTCATACAAGTTCTTTAACACTCTGCTACTAGAAAAACATCCCTGTTTAGAAACTTTCCAGTTCCTTCACAGCTTTCTCTGTCAGCTGAGTATAACAGTTTGGGGAACAGTGATGTATGATTACAGCTTCAAATCAAACACCGGTTCTAGCACTCTCCTGCAGTGGTTTTCTTTAGAACACATTCATCATTAAAACAAAGGCTTGTGGGTTTGTGGGGAAAGTGACATTTGAGCTGTCAAGACAGTTGAAAATGTTTGGGAAAACATTTTTTTTTAAGATAATGCCTTATTTTTAGGTAGGTGCAGTTTCAAAAATTTCTTTTTTGTAAATTAACATTTTTCAGATTATGTAGGAAAGAGCCTGGAAATCTTTGTCTCAAATATAATTATTGTTTTGACTAATAAGCCAGCTTTGCAATAGTAAAAAGGCAAATTACCAAATATCATTATGTGATTTGCATTTCTTTGTATTTTTAAAGGGTACATGCTGGGTTTTGTTAAATGAGAAAGCCAGTAATAATTGTACAGATTTTTTTTAATGGGTACGTAAGTTGGTTTTTCAACATTAGTGTAGGTTCTAATTATTATTTTTTAATTTTTTTAAGGGCCTTTATCATAGTAGTATTAATTCTACTAATAAACACGTTTACACAGTGCTTTGTATATAGATACCGAAGGTCCTTAGTAACTCCATTGGTCTCTGTCTTCTCATCCGCTCCTCTTACTCTAGACAGGTAGGGACACTCTGTGCCCCACCCAGCAGGAAGCAGCTAAAGAAGCTTGAACTTCATCCCTGTTCCCAGGTACAAATAAGAATATTTTAAAATGACAAGAGGGGGAAATGAAAGGACATAAGATGGACTCAGTATGTCCAGTGAGCAGCCATTTTGACATTGCTTGGCTTTATCATGTTTTTCTAGCAGTTCACCTCAATTTACTCTCTAATCACTAGCCCAGGATAGAACAGGTTTTTTTTTTTAATAATCAATATTTTTTATTATGATATTGTGAGGTACAGTTAAGGGTTAGGTGTACAAATATGCTTCGTTCAGGCACCCTTGTTGATAAGAGGTGTCTCCCCAGGTTCTAATTATTTTAACAATAATGATGATGATCACACATTGTACTTAAATAAAACCCGAGACTTCACAAATTTCTTCCACTCTGTGATATCCCTGGTCCTCAGAACAGCCCTGTGAGGAAGGCAGCATACAGGTGGTCCCCGGTACAAATGGGGAATCAGAGTATTGGCTCGACAAACATTTACAAGCTTCTACTATGTGAGAAGCCCTGGCCCGGGCACTCAGAAACAAATTAGACACAGTGCCCAGATCCCAGCAAGCTGACGTGAGGGCATAAACAGGTAGACAGAAGCAAGGCCTGGGATCTGAGCACTTGGGCCTCTCAACAGATGCATTTTCAACTCTACTACTAGATCCGTCTCAAATCTGCAGTTCTGTTAAAGTCAACAACAAAATTTCCTTTTGGAAGGGACACCTTCTGGTCTGGGGGCCATGTGGTGTCAGCTAGGTCTCCATAGCCACCTGGAAAATCATCCAGAACACTTCAAATCCAGGACCTCCGAGGATGCACATACCCCATCAAGAGATGCTCCATCCTTGTAATTTTCCTCTCCCTTGCCCTTCTCCCTGTCCAACAATACCACAGTGTTTATAGATGCTCAAATAGGAGATGCCCCTACATGCCTCTGCCTTTGCATAAGCGGTACCTTCTGCTCAGAGGGCCTCTCTCTGTCCCATAGCCATTAAAATCTAGCAACCAGAGCACAGCACTCCCTTGCGTGTGGCACTTCTGTACCTTGTACACATTTCCACTGTTGCACTTGTCACCCTAAATTGCGTCTGTCTCACTCTTTTATTGGATCTGTGAGCATCTTGAGAGTGGGGACTGTCTTTTATGACTCTCTAGGTTCTTAGTGCTTTGTCCAGAATCTGGTACATGTTAAACATACAAATAATATTAAGCATTTAGTAAGCACCTAGGATGTAATAAGTTCTAGGCACTCTCTAAGATGATCCCTAAACCTCACAATTGTCCTGGGGGAAGGCATTATTTTCTTCAATTTACACATTAGGAATCTAGGTTAAGAGAAATTGTGAAACTTGCCCAAGATCATCAGAGTCAACAACAACAACAAAAAAGCCAGGATTCAAGGTCAGTTTTGTCTGACTTCAGCATTCTTTCCACAAAGCCACTCCGAGTCTGCTGAGTTTCCTTCTAGGCAGTTTCTCCCACAAAGTTTGATAAAGAATGCAGGGAACTCTGACGGCGATACTCATTCTCCACTCACCCCGCTATACCCCAGACAGTGTAGAGTAGAGCAAGCTTGGGTTTAGACATCTCCTGATGATTTGTCGTCTGTGCCCTCCTTTTTGTTTGTTTTACAGGAGTGTTTTCCATAGCATGGATCTGAATGAAAGACTTGAAGTACCTTGTTCTTAGTAGTCTTTTGAGTTTCGTTTTTTAAAATCAGTCCAGCTGCTTCTGAAGATGGTCAAAGACCAAATCTTGCTGAGACTAATTATTTCTTTAAAATATGCAGATCCATCCATTGGCGAAAAAAAGACCAGGAGGCAGAGTTAAATTACATAGTACATCACTGTCCCCAGCACAGTCATCTCTGCCACTCTGTCAGTGTGAAAATTTACAGCAGATATTATCTCTTTGAAGGGGTTTGAGTCCTAGAAAATACAAGCTAAATTTTAAGCAGAATTTTAATTTTAATGAAAGCTTCAGGGAATGCTGTTTATGTTGCTTATCTTTCATACCTGGTGATTAAGTTAATTTATGCTTCATGGAAAAGGATATTTCTAATCCCCAGACAGGCTCAACATCTGTCTAGGACTGTGTTTTTGGAAACCTTAAGCTGCTTGTGATGGATGTAATAAAACAGGAACGTTGCTGAACTGACACCTGAAGGCTATGTGTAAGGAGGACCAGGGATGGTATGTCTCTGCCCAGTGCTTGTGTTGTAATCAAATCAAAGTCCCAAGCATTTTATTCTGTCAGCCCTTAAAAATGCTGCCTGCTGTTCTTCCATGGAATTCCCTTGACAGATATGGGGAAAGGAAGTCGGGTCATGGCCCTAGATCTGGCATTCACACAGTGAAAACCAGCAGCTCTCAAGCCCCTATGGCATCTACAGGCCAGGGCTCTCCTAGATGCCCTGTGTACACCATCTCATTTAACTCTCACAATAATTCTGAAGATTGCTATTATCATCCCCACTCTACATTTGGAGAAACTAAGGCTCAAAAAGGCAAAACAGCTTAACTGAGTAACACAGCTTGTAAGATAGTACTTTGATCCTAAGACAGCCTGATCTTGCTCTTTCCCCTATAGTATAATTAGGAGTTGAAAAACCATGGGCCTTGAGGCAACCCAACTTGCCATCTGTTTTTATAAATAAAATGTTACTGGAACACAGGCATGTCTATTTGTTAATGTACTATCTGCGGCCAATTTCATGCAGCAATAATAGAACTGTGTAGATGCTACATGGCTGTCAGGCCCGGTATAAGGCCTATACCATCAAAATTACCTGAGCACCTATTATCCATGAGGCCTGGACTGGGCAAGGGCATGGAATTAAAGTTGAAGAAGAAACAGTCCATCGTTTCTAGGAACTTAAAATCTATAGGCAAAGTCTTCCAATGAAATGGTAAGCCCAAATGTTTACTGTCTCGGTAGTCCTCCGGCAGCCCGGAAACAGAGCCTGCATCCTGTCCTGCTCTCGCCCTCCGCTGCAGATTACTTGGGCCTTCCGGGGAGTTTTCCACAAAAAATCTCAAGAGCACTGGCCAGCCATCATCAGCCTTCGTCATCAGGCAGCGGCTTGTCCTTGCTCTCTTGCACAGACTCCCAGATGGCTCACGCCCACTGTCCACAGCTCACCAAGCTGCTTGGAGAAGCCACACTTCTGAGCAGGTCATGATTTCATCTTGATTCCCTCCCCACCGTGTTGCTCTTCCTGGGGCCTAAAGCTCTCTTCTAGTTGCTGAACAGACAGTTACTAGAGGGGTAGTGAGAGGAAGGACTGGTCAACAATTCTATACCAACGATCCCTGGACATGAGTTTAGGTGCTCATCTATCATAAAAGTGAAACAAGAAAAGTAAAGGGGTGTGTGTGTGTGTGTGTGTGTGTGTGTGTGTGTGTGTGTGTGTGTATGATTATTTAGTGCATGTGTCATTCTTTTATGAAATTATGCTCATAGTACTAAGTGAAATCATATGAAATTACAGATATTGGACGATTTCGACGTACAAAAACACTATTTTGACATGGTTCAAGACCAGTATTGAATTAAAATATTCTTACATGGAAAAATAAAATGTTAGCTACCTCTTTGCTATCACCACAATTTGAGCATTTTCTTATTGTTGCTTTTTGACATTTTATTGATTTATAAAGTCTGAAAGTCCAGAAATTACTTACACAAGCAGCAGCTGGCCCCAAAACATTCTCATAAAATTTGGCAGTAGTTATCAACATTTAAAATCACCTATATAACCTCTTTATTGACCTAGCAATTATATACTTAATGACCTATACTGAAGATATATTGGCATGTGTAGACAAAGACACACACACACACATACACACACACTCACACACACACACACACACACACACACACACTCATACAAACACAGAGTAAGGGGTTTCCTGGCAACACAGTTCAAAAATGTGGAAAAGTGGAAATAACTCCAGGCTTCATTATCTGGGGGTTGGTTATAACAAGTATGGAAATACTCCAAACCAGAATGGCATACAGTCATAGAAACAACAGTGTACAGATCTGGATCTATTGACCCAGAAAGATGTCCTTATCCTTCTCATAAGTGAAAAGAGCAAGTCATAGAATGACATATGCATAATATAGTACATAGTATGATCCCAGTTTTATAAAAATACCACAACAAAACAAGTTTGCCTTTCTTAGCAGGTTTAAATATCACATAAGAAGGTGTGGAAGGATGAAGGCATATCACTTACAGTGATTGTCACTATGAGTGAGAGGCAGGCTGCATGGGAAATGTTTCCTTCCATTTATACGCTTTACAAATTGTTTGAATTATTTACAAGGAAGATGTATAACTACTTTTATAAGTTTTAAAACAAAGCAATAAAGAAAAAAAAGCCTGATATGGTGGCTATTTGTACAAAGCCAAATGAAAGAGAATATAGAAAAAGAAAAAAATTCTTTTGATTCTGGGGTTCAAGGAAGGCCTTCAGAGAAAGTAGTTTCTGAGCTGACCCTTAAAGGATGGTCAGAAATAAGACTGGAGCAATAGTGTCCAGCCTGAAGGAATCATGAACTCATGCAAGCCCTAAGCCCTAAATGCCTTAGAGTTTGATTTGTGGCTGATGACAGTCAGACGGTTGAAAAATTGTTATGAAACTTGATCTCCTGTTAAGAGTCTTATTACTTTATTCAGACAAACCTAATTTCTTCTCAGGCAAATGTCTCTGACTTGGAACCTAGGCAGATTTATTTGAGGGTTGGGAAGCTGTCATAGACATGATTGATGACCCACCCAAGACCTCTGTCCTTTTCCCAACAGAATTCAAATTCTGTTTGGGTAGCCATGCTCTTCCTCAAGACCATGTGCTTCAGAAGAGGCTGACCCCAGCCCAAGACCAGCTTCAGAGGTGGGTTCTGATTATTCTAAGTCAATCATGATGGCCCCTTCCTCTTGACAATATTGTTTTATGTTTAGGACTGTGACTCAATGCTGACTAACATGATGGAAAATCTACTAGGATATCTTATTCTTTAAAGGCACTCTTCAAATGGACGTCTTTCCTGTATTGAGACGCTACTATTTGGGGACATGATACCTAAAACTGTTGCAGCCATTCTGCGGCTCTAAGGGGACCAAGTCTGAGGACAAAGTCATCTTGCGAAGGATGGAAGAATAAAGGGTGGAAAGAATCTAGGTACTTATGATATCATTGAGCCACTAAGTTAGCCAACTTTAGAGATACTTTAACTTTTGATATATTTTTATGGAAGGTAACATATTTCCTTATTATTTATGCCAAAATAAGTTGAATTTTTAGTTCAGAGCCAACAGCATTCCAACTAATTCAGAAACATTCTTTGCAGTGACAGAATTCAATCATGCATTTATTCAAACTAATATTTTCAGTTGCATGCTAGAAGCTAATTTTAATCTCAATAAATATACCTACCCTTTAACATCCATTAGAATTGATGGCTGCACAACACTGCAAATGCATTTATTTACTTGTTTTTTAAATTGAGATGGGGATTTCACTATGTTGCTCAGGCTGATCGCAAACTACTGGACTCAAGTGACCTTCCCGCCTCAGTGAGAAGTGCTGGGACTGTAGGCATAAGCCACTGTGCCTGGCCCCGTGAATGTACTTAATGACACTGAACTGTACACTTTAAAATAGCTAAAATGGTAAATTTTATATACTTTACCACAATTTTAAAAAGAGAAGAGATAGAAAAGCAACCCACAGTAGCTGGTGAAGTAAGCATAAATTAGAAGTAAGAATGAGTATAACCTCTAAATCTTAAATTTAAATTTCTCATTGCTCTATGGAAAACAAATCACACTTTAAAAATCCACTAGAATTAAGTTAGGATCATAAAATGAAATATTATGGGGTCATTAAAAAGACAAGCATATGCTTCCACATTGGGCCATGGCAGATGATAGAAAACTTATACTCCTGCCCCAGATAACTATTAAGTTAGGCACATTTTGTGAGGAAAGTGTTTTAAGTATTGGACAACTGGCAGTGCAGGCCTGTGACCCCTGCAAAAAGGGAAACATGAGGTGAGCCTCAGTTTACCCAGCTTTCAGCCTGTGGGCACTTTACAGACCACGGACCAGGCAGGGATATAGATAGTATCAGGCTCACTGAGCTGCTGAGACAGAGATCAGTGTCAGGAGTGCTGGAGTGGCTGGTGTTCGTGGAGTAGGCTACTGGAGAGAAGTAAGTCTGTGCATAGGTGAGGGAGACTCCTCATGCCCTTGGCTGAGGGGTGGACCTGAATGTGCAAGTTGAGACTGTGAGGCCTATATGAGAGGCTACTACAAGGCAGAGCTCCGATGGGAGATGCCAGAAGCCACAGAGTCTTGGGAAATATTGGAGTGAAGGAGATCTCTATGCCACTGGAACATGTACCATGTGCCCCATGAGGGAGGCAACTGCCATCTGTCTTCATGCCTGATGTACCTCCACATTCCAAAATGATGTGTAGCATATGTTTAATACTTATTTGTTGAAAGAATGAATGAATGGTGTCACCCAAGCTGTGTCTAGGGCAGATGGCATCAAGGACAATGTAGGGGCTGTCCTAGGAGCTCAGACTGGAGAGGGACGTGGTTCCAGAGGCCCCATGGTCATACCACTTGGGAGTGGAAAGGCACCTTCAGGGATAATTTTTAAAATGTATTCATACATTTATTTTATTTCATTTCTTCTACTACCCATCTTCATCTCCCAAAGGATATGAAATAATAACCAAACGAAAAACAACCCAAGCCATCAATTGTAGAATATAGAAATAAATTGTGGCATGTTCACAAGATAAACTTCCACACAACAATAAAAATGAATGAACTCCTACAAAACCCCAAAACATAGATGAATATCACCAACATAATGTGAATGACAGAAGTCAGATACAAAAGAATACATACTGTATGATTGCATTAATACATAAAGTTCAAAAACAGGCTGTTTTTACACACTTCTGCAAAGCCCAAAAACACAGATGAGTATCACCAACATAATATGACACATCAGCTGCTTAGGACAAGTCAACTCATCCTGCAACTGAGGCCAGAGAGAAATGTCCCCTGTGAGGAGACAGCAGGTGATGGAGGGCATGATGTCCTTAAGAATAACCTAACAATAACAGTAACAGTGATGACAATGATGGCAACAAAAATAGCTAACACTTTAATACTTTTTAACAGCCGGGCTCAGTGCCTCAGCCTGTAATCCCATGCCTTTGGGAGGCTGAGGTGAGTGAATTGCCTGAGCCTGTGGGTTCGAGACCTGCCTGGGCAGCGAGACCTCATCTCTACAATAAATCAAAAAATCAGCCGGGCGTGGTAGCGCATGCCTGTAATTCCAGCTACTCAGAAGGCTGAGGCGGAAGGATCGCCGGAGCCCAGCAGGTCGAGGCTGCGGTGGCCGGGAGCGGCCACTGCACTCCAGTCTGGGCGACAGAGTGAGACTCCAACTCAAAAAAAAAAAAAAATGCTTTTTAACTACATGCCAAGCACTTTTTAAAGTTCTTTGCACACACGATGGTGAATTTAAAATCAATGTTTCTTAGAATGTCTCTCATTGCAGGGGAGCACCAAAGCAGAGTCAGGAAAGGCAGCTGGAACAAGTATACAAGCGTAAAGCCCTCAGATGGTTTGGCTTGATCCAGCGACCTAAACCAAATAATCCTCATATCCTTCCAGTAAACTATGATAATTGCCACTAGGCAGAAAATCACTGGGAAGCAGATAGCTTTTCTTGCAAATTTAGACCTAAGCTATTTTCTTTGATAGTTAATCAAACCAAATGTAGGGTTGACGTCCTTTTCTAAACTTGAGGTACCTAACAAGATTCGTATCTGAATAGATGGCCACTCCATCTCCATAGGAGTGGGCCAAGGTGTGGCCACTAGACAAGGCCAAGCTTTCCCTCTGGAAACTGTTCTGTGTCTGCTCTAACATAAAGACAAGTGGAAAAGATTGTAGCCCCAAGTTTATACCACCATATATGGCCCAGATCATTTCAGTCTCATGAATGCTAAGAATATAATCAGCCTCCATCAGGGGAGAAGAATTGTTCATGAAGTAGAGGGTAACATTCTTACCCACAGCAGAGGGCCTAGGACTCCTTCCTGGGGAAGGTAAGGCGGAAGCGGAGAGATGGAGCATCCGGCTAATGTGTAAACAGCCTGGAATTCATCCTTATGCTTTTTGAATTACTTTGACTTCTGCCAACACATTTCTAATAATCTTAAAATTAATTAATAACCTTAATCTTTGTTAACAGAGGGATTTACCAAAGGATAAATTTAAAGCGGTTAATTTGTTTTTAGTCATTCATTCATTCAAATATTTACTGACCAATAGGAGAGGACAACCCTGGTGGAGAACCCTCACTGGTGGTATGCAAAGAAAGAGGTAAATCAAATCATGCATCTCTCCTCAGGGAGTTGAGTCTAATTCACTGGTTCCCTAACTAGTTCCTTCTTTCCTTGACTCAACAAACATGAATTTCATACCTTTTCTGTGCCAAGAGTTATTTAATATCACAAGGCAGGTAAGCAGAGGCACGAGTAATGTCCTATGGAAGGAGTATGATGAAGGATCAATTAACCTAGTGGGGGGAGAAAGGGTGCTCAGGGAGATCAGCAAGAGGCAACCTCAGAACCCCACCTCCACCTCCAGGGATCCTGAGATTTCTTTTACAAAAATGCTTGACATAGGATTCCTTTAAGTAACAGTTTTTTTTTTCTAGTGCCTTTCAATTACCCCTGGACTGATTTACACACCCTTTTAGAAGCACAGCTGCTGTGTAAATTAAGCCACAGCAATCCCTCCCCAGTGCTGAGTCCCCTTAGGAGAAATTCTGGCACCTGCTGATTTATTTCTGTGTACTTTTTCAGCACCTAGAGAATTTCAGCTTTAGTAATCACAAGTTATGAGTCACTCCAAATGGGGATAGTTAGACAAAGAGGGAACAGGGGATTGAAAATAGAGAATGGAAGCCAAGCAGATGGCAGAGAAGGGGAGAGAGTCCTGCAAGGAAGCCTTGGGCCAGATGAAGGAATGTAATCCTAAGATTTAGATGTTCATGGCTGCCTCCTCGGTGAGAAGGAAGAAGAGCTGAGAAATGGATAAGAGAGGCTGCTGGTCTGCCCTGGAGAGCCCTTCTCAGAGCCCATGGAGGAACCGGGAATCCTGACACAGTAACAGACTGAGTTCTTTTCATTTGTGTTTCAAGGATGATGAGAGAACATCTTTAAGGAGCTTAGCTTACTACCTGGCAAACAGTTGGCACTCTCTAACCTTCTCATTCCAGAGGAATTTTGAGGAACTGAACCCATTAGGTTGAAGCAACTGAGGAGGGACAACTGTGTATCTCTACGGAACCACTGACTGCTAAACTTTGGGAAATTTCTTTAGACCAAAAACTCTAGCCTTCTCTGTTTTTAGCATATTGATACTCTTTTTTTCCTTTTTTTAAAAACAGATTGACCATAAGTATGTTGCTGTCCCATGATTTCTGTGTCTTTGTGTGCATTTATATTTATCACTGGTGGCCCTGGTGCCAAGTAATCACTTCAAGTGTCACTGTTGAATTTTGAATGTGGCATTTTTCACTAAAGTCCCTGAAGGAATTCTTGGGGTCCCGGGGTTCTCAAGTTGGTGAAATGCTACATTAGACAGATAACCACCTTGGAAGCAAGCTGACCTTGGGCTAGAGAAGACATACAGCATATGGTGTCATCCCAGTGCCCCTGGAATCAGTAGAAAGACCTTTTTGCTAACCACAAGTGTGAGCCTCACTAAGCCTGGAATGGATTCGTTTTCTCCCTTGGAAGAAGTGACTCAAATTCTGGAAATCCTCTAGCAGCCCCTGCTGGCACCTTGATAGTGAGGGGGAAAAGGTCCACACACAGCATGGTTAGAGAGGGACCATGCCCTGAAATCAGTGTCCCAAACAAGCCCCATCATCGTGGGTGTGCTTGTCCAGTGGGGACTATCTTCTGTCTGGTTATGTCCAAAGAAGATTTTTCAAGGTAAAGGTCAATATCTATTCTGAGTGTGCGTGTGTGTATGTGTATCAAACCTCAAAATCCCAACGGTTAAATGGACAGATACTGCAAAATAAAACATAAACAGTAAATATGAATGGTTATATGGAAAAAGGTTTATCTTCATTAACAACCAGACACATGAATATTTAAAAATCACTGTACACATCACAATAACTTAACAACAATTTTAATAAAGGCAACACCCAATTTTTTTGCAGGGGAAAAGGCATACACAGGCATCGATGATGGCAAAGATAACTGTTATTATCCTTTGGAAAAGCAAAATGACATTTTGCATCAAACTCCTGAGACTGTTATTCCCTTTGACTCTGTAATTCCAGAGCTGAGTTTTATTTAAATAAGAAAAAAATTAAGCACCACATAACTGTCCAATGATGGGGCTAAATTACAGTATGAATGTGGGCTAGGATATCTCTGTTCACAAAGACGATGATGAGGACTGCAGAGCAATGTGGGGAGAGTTGAAGCCACGAGGCCACTCAAAAGCTGGCAAAGTTTGAATAACTTAGACACTATGAGAAAACCTTAAGGCCACATCTGCAGGGTCCAGAGGAGCCTAAAATTGTTGGTAGAAATTGGGGTTGAAATTTTTTTTTCATTTTTCCAAAATTTTAGAAAACTGGTTTTAGCGTTATCATTGCATTTTTTTTTTCATGCTTCAATGTTGTTCCAAAAGGCAAGGGGAGTTCTTTAGAGGTGAAATCCACACTTCCCGAGACATCCTCTGAGCCAGGCATTGTTCTAGGGGCTTTACAATCTACCGTCTTCACGTTTTAATGCTCCTAACAACCCAAGATGCCAAGCACCTTATTTCACAGGTGTAGAAGGGGGGATTTGGTTGAGTCAGAGGCTTGCTCTGCTCACAGAGGCTGACAGAAGTTACCATGTTTCCAGCCGTGGTCTGGCTGGAGCCTGAGCTTTCCTTCCAGTATTATACAGCCTCTCTTTAGCTCTCAGAGAAGTTCAGGTTTTCATCCTCAAATAATGGATTCTGTTTTTAATAGCATTTGCTTTTGTGTCAGAGAAGTCATTGACTTTCCACAAATTCTTCCCAGATACCCTCAGCCTCTCTCATGCTCTTGGTACTCAGCACAGTGCCTGGCACATTGGAGGTGCCTGGGATGTACTGATGCCATTGTGTGTGAGGCCAAGGTGTTTCCTTCCTATCCAAATGCCATATCCCTGGCACTGTCACAGTGATGATTTACAATGGGGACAGAGAAGAGGAGCAAGGGCTGTGGCCCTGGCTGGCTTCCATTTCCTGAGTTTTACACACTGCATAATGTTATTTGTTGGTTGGTTTGTTCTGATCATAATGTAGATTAAGAGTTAGGAGGTGTTGAGTAGAAGCCTTTCAGAAGAAAATGCAAACAACTTGGCCAAGCAAGACGAGGGGGAAGGGACAGGTGAGAGTTCTATGGATGGAGACAAGATGTCTGAAAATGGAAGAAAAGACGACAGGTGGAAAGAATAGCTTTGGGAGAGCCCTGATGAAAATTCAGGGGTCAGAGTGAAATTGGGCACTTCCAAAAAGAGGAGAGAAAAAAACAGGCCCAGGCAATTTCCTGCAAAAATACCTGTGGGGATAACAAGCTTTTTTTTTTTTTTTAACCTGAGCAAAAATCGTCAAGCCCAGCTACTTTTACCATCTAAAATTTGTTCCGGAGATTTCCTCCAGCTTGTGAGAGACATCTTAACTCTCCCTAAATAGTCATTTGTCACAAGGGGCTGGAAGCTAGCCAAAATGTCTGTAAGCAAGTTTGGGGGCTCTATATAATAAAACAAATTGCAAAATATTGATTCTGTTTCTTTTCAACCTGTTTTAATCCAACTATTTCGTCTTATTACAAGCATTTTCTCTCATCATGGCAAGGAGAACAGGCCCAGCTGAGGGAGAGGAAGAACAAGACACAGGCGATTTGCTCTTCATTTCTCCCCTGAAAGGCTCTTTTTATAGATCTCTAATATCACCAGCAGGATTTCAGTTCCAATCTTCTACCATGACATTTCTGAAGGAAAGACCAAGGTGCCCATGAACATGACAAACAGAGGATGTGTGCTTTTCTCCCAAGGCCGAAGTTTAGGGGAAAAAAATTAAACCCAGAGAAAGTGACCCTGTGCCACTCGGGTGCCACATCATCTCTTGTTGGCTCCTCTGAGCCCAGGAGATGAATCCCAGGCCCCAGGCTGGGTAGGCGAGGCCTCTGTGACCTGGGATCCCTCCACCTTTCCAGTCACCCTCCTCTCCCTGCCCACCCAACCCCCTGATGATCCTTCTCTCTGTTACCTGGACACATCAGGCCTGTTCATGATTCTGGGCCTGCCTTCGGCCTGGGAGGCCCTCTCTCCACTTCCACTCATAAACACCCACTCCTTCTTCAAATTCTTGAGTTCCCTCTTCAGAGAAGCCCTCCAGACACAAGAGTGAGAGGCTTCCTCCCTAAGTTTCCTGTACCGAGACCCTTCATGGGCTCTCACGGTTGTCTCCTGGACTAGACTGTGGATGCCTCAGCAGCAAGGATAGGCTGAATTTCTCTGTGCTCAGAACCTAGTCTTGAGCCTGGAACAGTGCTCAGGACAGGCTCATGGAATGAATGGATGAATGGCAGGGCCTGCTCCCCTCCTCCACCCTCACCCTTTGTTTAAGAACATCACCCATTAGGAGGAGAGAGCCTGGCACCCAGGCCTCTCATCTCAGGATGAAAGGCACAGGCCCGCTCTTTGGAAGATAAAGCATTCATCTTTCCTTCCCACTTTGCTTGTGCCACGGGAGCTCTGGAAATCCTGCCATTTCAATCTCTGCCAGGTTCTGTGTTCCTCTCAAAAAGATACCAGTTTACCCTTATGAAGGCTCTGAGGTTATTCAGTCTCTCGAGGGACTTTTTAATCTTTGGAGTCAGAAGAGTATCCTAACACCCGCTTTGAGGTTTCCCTTCACATGCTTCTGCCAGGAAGTAGCCATGACGTTTTAGATGTGAAGAGTCTCTGCTACAGAGGGGTCCTGGTCTGGGGTACCCAGCCAGGACTGGCCCTGGGGGGTGGTCTCTGCTGCCAACAGACCATTCCCAACACGCCAGGTGTCAGGGCAAAGGGTGCCAGGCGCTTCACAACTCTTGCTGCGACCCACATGCTCTCCCCTCAAGCCTCCGGGCCCCTGCTGGCCCACGCTTTGTTTAGAATCTGAAAATAACTCCTTCCTTCTCTTGTTCAGTGCCACAAGGCTTACTAGGGAGCTGTTCACATTCATTAATCCCTTTCATCCTCAGAACAATCCTATGATGGGCACTGTGGATGGGCGCCAGGCTCTGGGTTGAGGACGCCACAGTCCTCCTTTGTGGTGTTCTTCCCAGTCCTGCAGCCCAGAAAGGAGCCCGAGGCTCGAGGAGGAGAGCGGCCTGCATCTTGGAGCTGATCAGTGACAGAGTGGGGCCTCGTGGTCAAGCCTGTCAGCAAGGCCGTTTCTCCTCTCCCTGCATCATCATGCTGCCGCGTGTCTAACTTCAGTTGTTCCTTCCCCTCGAGGATGGAGTGGGAGCTTTGGTCTCAGACAGGCCTGGCTTTGTATCCTACCAATTTAGCTGTATTTTGGCACATTGCTTGTCTTAGTTTGTTTAGGTTGTTATAAAATTGCAAACCAGGTGGCTTATAAATGACAGAAGTGTATTTCTCATAATTCAGAAGTCCAAGATCACAGTGCCAGCGTGAACGGTTCTGATGAGGGCCCTCTTGTGGGTAGAGACAGCTGACATCTCGCGTCCTCACATGGTAGAAAGTGGGCAAGACGGTTCTCTGGGGTCTCTTATGAGGGCACTAAGCCCATTCCTGAGGCTCTGTCCACATGACCTAATCTCCTCCCAAATGCCCGCCTTCCTAAGACCATCACATGGGGTGTTAGGATGTCAGCATATGAATTTGGGAGTGGGACACGAACATCCAGTCTACAGCACTATTCATGTCTCTAAGCTTGTCTTCTCACCCATCAAATGGAGAAAATAATAGTAGCACTGTTGCAAAAAGGAATTGAAATAGTGCTTACAATGCTCTTAGCACCGTGCTTGACACATAGCAATACTCTGTATTTATGCAGATAGATGGATAGATAGTAGATATTTTTTATCATCATTGCCTTCTCACTAGGCTTTTCATTTTCCTCTGGAAGTTGATTTTCATGGTTACTATTTTTGTTAAGCATTTATCAGAACCATAATTCTCTACAAACTGCCTCTCCCTGAACTATGATCTACCTTTTTGGATGAGTAAGTCCTGCTCAGTGTCAGGTACTCCCAGGTAAAGGAATCTGGGGGTGTATAAGACCCATTTTCCTTGTCTCTAAGGGGGTAAAATGAATATGTAAATTAATAACTTTGAAATAAAATAACAAATACCACAAGTGTAAAGAAAGTGGGTATTTTTTTGAAGGTAGGAGACGGCAGAGAAGACATCTAGGGGATATTGCCCTGTAGAAGACATTGACAGATGACTGGGAGTCAGCTAGGCCAAGAAAGGGCCTGAGGAGTGTTCTTAATAGAAGGGAGAGCCGCTGTGGTGCTGGGCTGTTAGTTACCTTTTATTCAATATTAGAGCACAGATGACTGGGAGGCAGGAGATGGTGACAGATGATTTTAGGAAGAAGGCAAGACCTGGTCATGAAGGTCATTAGATCTGGATCTTACCTTAGAGGCCAATAAACCTCAAACTTTGATGTGCTTAAGAAATCAGCACAGTTATACACCAACAACAAACAGGCCAAGAACCAAATAAAAAGCACAATCCCATTCACAATAGCCACACAAAAAAATGAAATACCTCAGCATCTTCCTAAACAGAGAAGTGAAAGACCTTTACAATGAGAACTACAAAACACTGCTCAAAGAAACCCAAGAAGACTCAAACAAATGGAAAAAACATTCCATGCTCATGGATAGGAAAAATCAACACTGTTAAGATGCCCATCCTACCAAAGGCAATCTACATATTCAATGCAATACTCATTAAATTACCAACATCATTCTTCTCAGACCTGGAAATGACAATACAGAAATTCATATGGAAACATAAACAACCACGAATAGCCAAAACAGTCCTTAGCAAAAGAAATAAAGCAGGAGGTAGCATACTTCCAGACTTCAAACTTTACCATAAACTGACAGTAATCAAAACAGCTTGGTATTGGTACAAGAACAGACATATAGACCAAAGGAACAGGATAGAGGTTCCAGAAGCAAACCCTCAATTTCTCAACCAACCCATCTTGACAAAGCCTCCAACAACAACCACTGGGGAGAGGGGAACCTATTCAGTAAATGGTGCTGGAAAAACTGACTGATCGCATGCAGAAGATTAAAACAGGACCCCTACCTATCACCATACACAAAATTTAACTCTAAATGGATCAAAGACCTAAATGTAAAACCTCAAACTATAAGAATCTTAGAAAATGCAGAAGACACCCTTATGGAAACTGGAACTGGCAACCAGTTCCTGATCAGAACCCTAAATACCCATACCATAAGAAATAAGATAGACAAGGGGACCTCATCAAACTAATGAGCTTCTGCAAAGCAAAATAAACCATCAAGAAAACAGGGAGAGAGCCCACAGAATGGGAAAAAATATTTGCCAACTATATATCTGACAAAGTCCTAACATCTAGGATCTACAAGGAATTCAAACATGCCAAAAGGAAAAAACCCCAGCCCCATTAAAAAGCGGGCAAAAGACGTGAATAGACACTTCGCAAAAGAAGATATACGGGCAGCCAACAGACACATGAAAAAGTGCTCAGCCTCACTAATCATCAGAGAAATGCAAATCAAAACCACATTGAGATACACCTAAGCCCAGTAAGAATGGCCGTAATTAATAAAACAAACAACAACAGATGCTGGAGAGGATGTGGAGGAAAAGGAACGTTGTTGGTGGGAATACAAACTAGTGCAACCTCTTTGGAAGACAGAGTGACGATTTCTGAAAGAACTAGAAACTGACCTTCCATATGACCCAGCAATTCATCTGTTGGGAATATACTCGGAGGAACTCAAATCATTCTACAAAAAAGATACCTGCACACGTATGGTTGTTGCAGCTCTATTCACAATAGCAAAAACATGGAACCAACCATGCTGCCCATTGAAGCTGGACTGGATTAAAAAAATATGGTACAAATACACAATGGAATATTATGCAGCCGTAAAGAAGGACAAACATACAGACTTTGTAGCAACTTGATTGGATTTAGAATCTATCATACTCAGTGATCTATCACAGAAACAAAGAACAGAGCACCATATGTTCTCACTCATAAGTGGACCTTGAACGATTATCATAATACTATAAGAAAGCGATTGGCAGTAGTGGGAAACTGCCAGAGGAGTGGGAGTGGGAAATACAGTTGAGAAAAACTGCCAGGGTAGGGAGGGGCACACCTCATCAAGAAGCGTATCTGCTTAATGAACACTTGTATACCTAACCCTGAATTGTACCCCACATCTTTAAAATAAAAGAAATTTTAAAAAAAAGAAAGAAATTAGCACAGGAGCTCATGAAGATGTCTACTCCCAACCTCAAGCCCAGAGACTTAGATATTATTGAATATACAACCAGGTAATTGTAATGGAGGTTCTCCAGGGACTACAGTCTTAAAGTATCCCAGTAGACAGGAGGGGTGGTAGCAGAGAGGGGTAGGGGACACATGGTTATGTCTGCGATTTACATACATCAAGAATTCTGTTTTAGAACTATCTCTCAATCAGCCCCACCTAGGTAAGGGGTATTACTTCTAAACAGTTTATGCTATTTATATTTATTCACTCATGTCAGTAGTTTTATTGGGGTAATTGCACACAAAACTGCACATATTTAGCATACATGATTTGATGGGTTTAAACTTATATGTACAAGCATGAAACCATTGCCACAATCATGGCAATAAGCATATTCATAACCTCCCAAAGTTTCCTCCAGCCTTGGTGGGTTTTTTTTTTTTTTTTAATGAGATGAAGTCTCACTATGTTGCCCAGGCTGGCCTTGAACTCGTGGGCTCAAGTAATACTCTTGCCTCAGTCTTCCATGTAGCTGGGATTACAGGTATATACCACCACACCTCCTTTGGATATTTTTTGATGGTATTTATTTACAGTCATTATAGGTTATTTTGAAAATTTTTATTCAATTTTATGTACACACACAACATACATTTACCACACTAATATAATATGATTCATTTCTCATTTAGGTAAACAATAACCCTTAGCTTACCAGTGGTAACTTCTGTGATTTTAAGTAGAACATGCAGTTTCAGACAATTTCAACTACCAAAACATAGCTTTCAAAATGGAAGGAACTCCAAAGTCTTCAGAACTGCAGAAACTTTCTATAAAAGTCACACATTTTATTTTAGGAGAGCCAAGGGCATTTGTAGCTTCTTCCTCAGTCAAGGAATATGTGTGAAAACTGTGATGGGGAGGGATGGCCAAAACATTAAAATCAGGCAGTAGTGTTACAAGCAGAGTACACTGGGGCCATTTAGAGGGACTACAAAATCCTTCATTCAATTCCTTAAATCGTTTTTTGATCTCACTCTGTGCTGGGTCCTGTGCTGAGTGCTGAGATGGCACAGGCAAGGCCTTAAACACAAAAAGTCATTCTAACACAATAGACAAGAAGGTAGCACACAGGCCAAGGAAGCATGAGGTGGGTTCTGAGGACCCACACTCTGCCTTTCTTGAGCTGAGTGACCCAGGCAGGCCGCTTTGCTACTTTGGGCATTTGTAGAAAAAGGGGTGGGTCATAGTTCCTTTCGGCAATGAGGTCCTGCTGCTTTCTGTTCAGAAGGGAGAACCTAGCTCACCAAGAAAAAGTTTATTACCTTCTGTAGTTAAGAAAACAAATGTGTAAGCTTTTGCAGCGAGATCCCATTTTAAGTGACTAAACTTACATTCTGAGGATGAGTGGAACAAGTGCCTGTCATTTGAAAGTAATTCACTTATGGGGAACATTGCATTCTCCAAAGACATTGGGCAATGAGGGGTCACTGAGAGCTAGGAGAATTCCTTGCAGTTGACTCAAAGAGTTCCATCATCTGGGGAAACTGAGGTCCAGGGAAACCAAGTCTGACCAGACAGTAGGCTAGAGGCAGAAGAGAACTGAGTAATGCTCATAACTGCATCAGAATGAAACTCTCCGTAATACTGTGATGTTTGATTGGTAGAGTATGGGGTAAAACATACAATATTAGTAACTGAGCTGGAGGGAAGAGAAAAAGGCATTCAATTCTTCAAGGCACTTGGCCTCTAACTATCTGAGCTCTCTATTACTCAAATAGTTTGAATCCTTAAGGGAGTAGCTCAAAGTGATCATTTGTCAGGAGAAAATACAGTTACAAACTGGTTCATTTTCTCAGTGACACAATTACTGAAACCATGTCCCACATCTTAAGACAGGCTATCAAATGATAAAGTCCCATGACTGGTGAAGAATTAAACTCAATCCCATATCAATCAGCACCAGAGAATGCCAGGGCTCGCAGATCACCTGGGCAGAGAGAAGACATGGCTTACCTAGGTCCAGCCAGCTGGCAGTGACTGAATCCTTACAAGTGGCAAGGATTAGAAGGACCAGAGTTCCTGACTCCCCAGGTCTGCCACTCAGTCATGCGGTCCTGGTAGTCACTATACCCCTCCACACGTTGGCCTTTGCATCTCTAAGATGGAACTGATACACTATCCATACCTCACAGGGCAGTTGTGAGGATAAATCTCTCCATGCACATTTCCTAGCACAAAGTTTAGCATATAATAAGGGCCCATTTAATGTTTTTAGTAGACGGCAGCTATTAAGGTTATAAGCATCACAATCCCACACTGCCCTCATTCCTGGCAAGCAAATTTGTACTCAGTTATACATGGTGAGGAGATGGGACGCATTCAAGCAGGGAAGCATGGCCAGTGGGTTGGAATCCATCTAATTACTCATTTCACTTTATTCTGCCATTAATTGGTAACATGGCAAGGTTCAAAGACCTAATGATTAGTATTAGCTCTCCCTGCTCAGTCAGGCCAGCTATCTTCCCGCTCCACCTGGCTCAGCCATTCACCGGGAAATTGCCTGAGCGGCAGCTGTCCCATTTGTCAAACATCGAAGTGCTCAGTAATGATCTAATGCGCTTGGGGCATAGAGTGCATTCTAATGGCACCAGGCCACCAGACTCCCTCAGAGCCCCTTACAGGCATGCAGCCTTCTCCCAGATAGAAGACGGGGATAAAGCGAGGTGGCTGCAAGGTTAAAATGAGCTGCATTGTGACTAGACATCTTGCTAGACCAGGAGAAACCTGTTCTCTAGTTTCTTCCTCCCACACCATCTCACTCCTACCCTTCCAGACTACAAGAAATAGTCAAGCCCCATTTCAGACAGAACTAAGATGCCCATGAACTACTCAACCTACTTGGTGAGTGTTGGAAACAGGCCTTGTGACACTAGAAGGCCCTCCCAGGCCCCTGTCCCAGACCACCAGCCTCCTGACCTACCCCCGCGGTCCTGTCGGCTGTCTGCTTTCCAGGGGCACCACTGGTCCCTCCACACTCTCAGCAGAGATGTTTTGGTGCCAACCATGCCTCCTCTCTCCTTGCCCTCCTTCATACCTTTCTCAAGGATGTTACACAGCTGACTTCTCTCCTCCGTTTATTGTTGAGCAACATGATTGGTCATCTCTTTCAAGGCTTCCCCGCATTCCTCACCATTCCCAACCTGACCCTACTCCCACCTGGTAGCCTCAGGGTGTTTTGCCCTATCCTGATCCCCAGCCAGTGTTCTGCATGTTGAGCTTGGGGTTCCAGTGGGCTGCATATTCTGTTTAGCTCCATTACAAGCCTGCGGGTTCTAGAGAGTTGACTTTTTGTTGTTGTTGTTAGAGTCTCACTCTGTCACCCAGGCTGCAGTGCAGTGCCAAGCTCACGACCACCATTGCCTTGACCTGCTGGCTCAGGCCATCCTTCTGCCTCAGCCTTCCAGATAGCTGGAACTATAGGCATACGCCACCATGCCTGGCTAATTTTTTACCATTTGTTGTAGAGACGAGGCCTTGCCAAGTAGCCCAGGCTAGTCTTGAACCCCTGAGTTCAGGCAATCCTCTTGCCTCTGCCTCCCAAAGTGCTGGGATTACAGGCGTAAGCCACTGAGCCCTGCGAGAGTCGACCTTTATACACATTCCTGTTCTGCCTTCACCGTGCCCAGGAGGTAGCAAGGGGTCTGGTCTGTGTTGGGTGTCTAACATACACACAGAGTATAGGTAGGTGAAGCATTTTGTTTCTAAGAACACGTATTCTTCTCTGGAGACACCGGCTGCTTTCTCTTGCATCCGTACCCCTCCTCAGTACCAAGCACAACCTGGTTCTCAAGACACATTTGGATGACAGAGTCTTAGAGTAGGATGAGCTTTAGCAACATTCAGTCCATTCGTTTCACAAATGGGGAAACTGGGTCCAGAGAGGAAAAGAGGCCTGTCTGGGATCATTTGCAGCCAGAAGCAGCTTCATTCCCAGACCTGCTCAACTGCAGCTCCGACTGCCCGCACTGTTACAAAGGCATTCTTAATGGTTCAAAAAGAAAATCTTGTCAAACCTTTCATAGGAGGACAGCAGGCTGAGAGATCTAGATAACTCACTTTTTTTTTTTTTTGCCAAAGAAAATCTAATAATAAGGCTAACTCCCATTGAGGCTGAGGATAGGTGAGGTCTGAGTTTACACTTCAAGAGGTTGGAACTCAGAGAAGAAATGATGTACCATTAAAATGGGAAGTTTGGCAGATACAAAAAAATAAGTACACACTTCAGGGATTTCCAACGACAAGAGAGAGAGACAAGAAAATCGGCCTCATTAGTGACAAAATGCAGATGCTTTTCTTCCTGAGCTGTAAAAAACCACAGAGTAAATTATAACCCGAGCCTGTAAAGAGGTATGTGAGAACCCTCTTTAAAATGTATGAAATCTCAAGGAAAAGATTGATCAACTGGTTCCCTGAGCATTGAAAATGTCGGTTAGTTTTTCCTCTCTCTTGTATCGGATGGGTGGTGATTAATATCATACAGCAGACAGCAGAGGAGGTGGCACTTGTAAAAGAGGTACAAGGGGAAATGATCAAGGAAGGACATAATGAGAATTTAAATAGGAAGGTAGAGAACATGTATGAAATGTGTTAACGTGGTGCCTACAGAAGGGGGGAAATGAGAGTGGATATGACGGATGCAGAAAAGCTTTTCTGAACTGAGATGGTCAGAGTGAGGAACAGTGAGTAAGAGAATCCTGGAGAAGGAGGAGCACACGGGCTTTTGGCTACCTGTGCAAAGGCCATGAAGCAGGAGGGAGTCAGGCTGGAGTAGCTGATGGAGTAATGGAACGAAGGCAGTTTGGGGGAGTTCCTAGCATATAAATTTGGACTCCTGCATCTACTGTCTAGATCAGCGGTGCTCAAAGGTTTTGACCTCAAGAGTCCTTTATACTCTTACAGTATGTCAATTTTCAAAATAGAAACAAAAACAGATAACTTTCAAAATATTAACTCATTTAAAAATAATAATAAATCCATTATGTGTTGACGCAGGTAACATATTTTTGTGAAAAATTATTTTTTCCAAATTGACAAAAAAGTGAAAAGAGTAACACTGTCTCACATTTTTGCAAGTCTCTTTAATGCTTAATAAGAGAGAGTTGGATTCTCCTATCTGTTTCTGCATCAAGTCAGTTATAAGAAATTGGAGAATGAAGTATACAAAGAAAATCTGGCATACATCAGATCTGGTTGAGTGATGTTTCTTAAAGGTTAGTTGTAATCCAGGTTAAAACTATGCCAAACCATGTTTTCGTATCCTTTAAACATTAAAATCCATGGGTCTGTCTTATGCTTTGGATGGATATTTTATCCATGCAGAACTTTATAACATCATGCCTTGGACATTTGGAAAATACTGGTTTATGCAGATCTTCTAAATGTTGTGCATTTTGTTATACAACATCACCAAACCACATTCATTAATATCATCACTGCTCTAAACAGAAAAGTCTTTTTTTTTTTTTTTTTTTGAGTTGGAGTCTCACTCTGTCACCCAGACTGGAGTGCAGTGGCCGCTCCCGGCCACCGCAGCCTCGCCTGCTGGGCTCCGGCGATCCTTCCGCCTCAGCCTTCCGAGTAGCCGGAATTACAGGTGCGCGCTACCACACCCGGCTGATTTTTTGATTTATTGTAGAGATGAGGTCTCGCTGCCCAGGCAGGTCTCGAACCCGTGGGCTCAGGCAATCCACTCACCTCAGCCTCCCAAAGGCACAGGATTACAGGCTGAGCCACCGAGCCCAGCTCAGAAAATCTTTTAAATATTGAGGGGCTGTCTAGCTCGTGGTGGCAGAAAAAAATTCTCTAAAATTCCAATTTTTGCTTAAGAGTTCGAATTTTATCATGGGTGGCAAATGTTGCTGGTTGTTTTCCTCGAAGAGAGAAGCTCACTTTTTTGGTTTCAAGGTCTGCAAATGCCCAAGCCAGAATAATTATAGTTTTTCTGCCAATCGTTCTTTCCACGAAAAACTTTCCAGTTGTTCCAAGACAAAATCTTGCAACTTGAATAATCACAGGAGCTGTGCCGGGCTTCAGTGGGCAGCAGAAGTGCTTTAACCTACCTGCCATTTTGTCACGCAGAATAGTAAAAAGAAGTGTATTCAAGGACTAGATTTAACTAAATTATTTCTTTTTGCTGTTTCATCAAAGGCCTTCTTAAGTGAAACTGTTTCTCGTTTGTTTTAAACTTCAGGGGAGTACGTGGCAGTGAAGAATATAATGACTACTAGTACATTTTACCATCCTAAGTAGTAATAAAGAACTGGCCGTCTTACTCATCACTGCTTTTGCAACATCAGTACAAAGGTCAAGACAATGAAAAAAGGTGGATAATGTCTTAGCATTGCCATAATGAAAATAGTTTGTGGAATCCTGGGGTTTCAAGGACCACACTTTGTGAACTGCAGGTCTAGACTAGATCATACTAGGCTTCATTAGATATTAAAATTTTTAAATTGTTATCTTTCTCTTATGGGGAAATGAAAAGCTACTGGAGTGTTTCAGTGGGAACTTAATCCAATTAGATTTGAGTTTGAAAACATCACTCTGGCTGCTTCGAGGAGAATAAAATGGATGGAGGTAAGAGTAGGTGAGGAGAAGTTATGAGATTCTATCCAAACTAGAGAGGACAGTGACCTGGACAAGAGTTGTAAAGATGGAGAGAATGCCAGAATCGAGAGATCTTTAGAAACTGAACTCAAGGGGACTCACTGAGAGTTGGAGGAAAATTCCACAGTTTCTGGCTTAGGTTCCTGGATGAATTGAGAGAAGAGCTCAAAGAAATAATGTGTGTCATGTACAGAGTGCAGTGGCTCACTCAGTGAACACTGCTTCCTAAGCCTGGAGAGAGCACAGAGACTCAACAGGGTTCCAGGCACCCAACATCCCGCTGGCCACTCCTGGGAAAAGCAGCCTCCGGTAGTAACCTACACGTAGCCCAGTCTATAAGTGACTGAGGAGACTGAGCTAACCACAGCCAACAAGAAATACTGTACACGAAGGGTGGTTTGGTCAGTTCTGTTAGATCCTCCCTGTTTGGAGAATGGCAGATGAGAGGATGGAGAGAGGAAGACCCACGGTGGTGGAGTGTGGGAAGAGAATCTCCAGCAGCCAGGTCTTAGGACAGGAACCTCCCAGCAAGCTGAAAGGATCAAGCTAATTCAATCATCACAGGAGGATATATAATTAAGACCATTTATATCATGTCGGGTTGTGGGAAAAGAGGAGACAAGATTCCACTTCTCTTCTGCCCTCAAAGACCAGATATCCTGTTTCTAAGGCCCCCCAGCTCTAGCGCGCCTGTCAGCAGGGGTCCTACAGGCACTGTGTCTGCAGGGACTTTATGCCAAGCTGTCCTCTCACGGGTGTTATGGGGAGACCCTGGCCCCCTCCTTTCCTTGCCAGCACAGACTCATCGTTTTTTGTAATGACACATCTAAATGCAGACAATCTGAGTTTAAACCATCCCAGAGAATGACAATCTTTTCCATCCATTTACATGGTGTTTTACACTGATCGGAGAAAGTGCTTTTACATAGTATTAACCAAAATCAACAGTTTTACAATATTTTACTAAATGCTGCCACATGCTCATATGACAATGCCTATCAAGTGGTAACAATAATCTATCCCATAAAGCAATTGTGAGGATTAATTGTGGACATGAGTAAGAATGAGAGCTACTTTTGGCTAACTCACTGTGCGTCAGACACTCTGCTAGGCATTTTATATCACATGTATTCAGACATACTCTGTGAAGTGGACACTGTTATTATCCTGCTTTAAAAGAAGAGGTTAACTAGGGGCTTAAAAAAATTACAGTGATATGGTTAATAATTGGTGGAGCCAGAATTTGAATCCAGTTTCATCTGATTCCAAATCCTGGGCTCCTGACCACTCCCCCTTGTCCCTTTGCTGTGCAAAGGCTTTGCAGAGAGTAAGCACTAATTCTATTGACCAAACAATAAGGTTTTGGAGTTTAGAGACTCCACGTTTTCCCACCCGGCTTTATTGGCATATAGTTGTTGCTTGATAAATTTTTGGTGATCCCATGGCTACATAAATCAATGGAAGCAAAAGAATGAGACTCAGTGTGAAAAGTATGAAGAGATGTCCCTTCCTAGAAAAAGGCAAGGCAAACCACAAAATCCTGAAATAAGAATGTTCACATTAATTAAAAATTAAAATAAATAACCCAAAACCCTAAGGAAACAAAAATGATTGAGAAAAAATTAAATGTAAGAAAATAACCATCTGGGTGCAGTGGTTCATGCCCGTAATCCCAGTACTTTGGGCGGCAGAGGGGAGAGGATTGCCTGAGCCCATGGGTTCGAGCCCAGCCTGGGCAACTTGGTGAGACCTTGTCTCAACAATAAATAAAAAACTTAGCTGGGCATGGTGGCACATATCTGTAATTCCAGCTACTTGGAAGGCTGAGGTGGAAGAATTGCCTGAGCCTAGCAAGTCAATGCTGCAGTGGCTGTGAGCTTGCCACTGCATTCCAGCCTGGGTGACAGAGTGAGACTCCAACTCAAAAAACAAAGAAATAAAATAACCAAAGCGAATATCTATAAATAAATTAGTAAAGTATGAAAAAAAAATATATCATTACCAAGGTTTATTCTAGGATGGTAAGAACGGTATAAAATAACCTGATAAAAGATGTATACCAAAACCCACAGCTGGGTTTACCATACTCAATAGTAACATGTCAGAAACATTCCTTTTAAAATCAGAAACATTACAAGCATTTCTGCAATCATTAGGGCAATAACACATTTTTTTTAAAAAGAAAAAAAAAGATATAGATAAATCACAGCCTAAGAGACCATGTGTATAACCCACATAACTGTCAAAGGGTTTGTATTCAAAATAAATACAGCATTTCTACAAATAAGAAATTTCAGCTGGGCATGGTGGCTCACACCTGTAATTCTTGCACTTTGGGAAGCCAATGTAGGAAGTTTACTTGAGCCCAGGAGTTCAAGATCAGCCTGGGTGACATAATGAGATCCCATCTCAAAAAAAAAAAAAAAAAAAAGAAAAGAAATTTCTACACATTTTCTTAGAGCATTTCTGCACTGAGAAAACAGAAATGGCTAAGATTATGAACAGGTAATTCATAGAAGGAGAAATCTAAATGGCCAATAAATCTATAAAAAGATAATCAACCTCATTAATGATCACAGGAATGCAAATTAAAACAACATGATACCGTTTAATATGCATCAGATTGGCAGACACAAATACATTTCATAACCAAGTGTTGGCAAGAGTGTTGGAAACAGAAATGTTCATACAATCTGGTGGGAGTGTAAGTTAGTATAGTCACTCTGGAGAGTAATTTGTCAATATTCATTCTTTCAACAAATGTTTATTAAGTTTTGTAAAAGCAAGAACAAGACAAGGCTTCAGCTCTCAGCACCAAGGAAATCATGGGTACCTTTTTCCTGTCCCAGCGCAGCCTGCAGACAGCAGGTCAGGCACTTCGAGGACGCGGTGACGGCTCTGGAAAACATTTCCTCCATCCAGGCTTCGGCTTGTCTGCCTTGCACTTCATTTGCTCAGTGAGGAGAGGATTGAGGGAGCAGAAGGCAGAGAGTGCAGGGAAGTTAGCTAGCATGAGGCTGAGAGAGTGCTGGTGGGGGTGTGAGGTGAGTGAATCTCTTGCATTGCCCGCAAAGGTGACTTGCGAGAAGCAACAACTGCCTTCCCCCCTCCACGGTTCTAAGCAGCCTGGCTCAGTGGCTTCCTTTGTGACTGGAACCTGACAACCCAGCTCATTCTCAGGTATTCCAACAATGGCACAGGTCAGACATTTATCCGGTCTCTCAAAGCACAGCTTACAAGCAAGGGGCTTGTACTAGCTATATTACATATTTTGAGTATGGGTTTGATTGACAGTCATAAATCTTCTTTCTAAATTACATAAAATTATGGGAGACCTCAGGCTCTCCTCTATGACTCCATCTCTCTCTCTCAGAATTCTAACAATCCACTGTCTTCCTTGATTTATCCCTCTCCTTCACGCACTCACATCCGATCAGCCACCATAGGAGAGGTGAAAAAAAACAAAACAAAAAAACCACTTCTCAAAACTGTGATCTATCACAGAAACAAAGAACTGAATACCACATGTTCTCATTCACAAGTGGGACCTGAGTATTAACCACAATAACACAAGGGAGGGTTCGGCAGTGTGGGACACTGGGGGGCAGGAGGTGGAGGGACGGGACACGTGACAACATCAAGGGTACCTGGTCCTAAACCAGGGGTACTGAGGACCAGTTGGAGGCCTAAACTTCATTTGCATGTAGATTACTTATGTACCTAATCCTGACTTGTACTCCACATCTTTATTAAAAAATAAAGTTTTTTTTTAAAAAAAAACTGTCTCTAGGACCAGTGTCGTAGTTAGGTCTCCTTGGCTCTTCCTTAGACCAACCTCCTAGGGGGAGATCAGCATTCTTCCCTTTTCTTCCTATAATAGTATTCCTCAAAGCCCACTGCGAACATCACTTCCCTTGGGCAGAGTGAGATGCTTTCTTCTGTGAGCTCAGATAGTGGCTTGGACTATCACCACTCATCACCTTGCGTGGACATCATTGTTTTCACTTCTACCTCCACTTGCAGACCCCTGTGGACGTGGACCATTTCTTACTCTACTCTGAAACTCTGTCTCTAGCTCATTGCATGGGGTAGAGCACACTCCTTAGAATATTTGCCGATCTTTTCTGTTTCTATTTCATATAAACTGGAAATATAATTTTAATTAGCTTACTAACTTCTTAAAACATGTTTAAGCTCTAATTAAACAAAGAGGTCTTTATTCACCGTCAAACCCAGGAATGTTGGCTAAAGGTAACAGGAAGGCTGGAGGCTCCTCAGAACTCCAATTACCACGGGAACAGGCTATATTTGGGAGCCAATTAATTTCACAATGTCAAAAACGAATGCATTTAAGATTCTGCCGTTCATATCCATTTTTCTCCATTAAATCGGTTTGACTGTGCTGTGCCTGTCATCATCTTATTCAGAGCATCTGTAAGAGCTTTCATGTAAGGGAACCTCAGGATTGCTAGATATAACCAGTGGCTTACTCTTTACCTTCTGAAGTTGCAGTTAATTTTAAGAAGCTTTCACATCAAGCTGCATCCATCACAAAAGTGAGCTCTGAATACTGAAAAATGCCTTTTGCGCTGACTTCTAAATGTAGTGAAACAGGGAGATGCTTTCCTTTTCCACCCTTTTCTCTTGTGTTCCACACACTCCCCCCGGTGAACCTCACCTTGTGCAACGCCTTCAGCCACCATTGACATGCTGATGGTTGTGAAGTCAGTGATGGTGATGACGACAGCTGGCATTTATTAAGCACTGACATGTACCATAAAGTCGACCTGTCTGAAACTGGACTTCTTCTCTCCCCCTGATATCTGTCCTTCCTGTTGCATTCCTCATGGAAGTTAGCTGTTTCACTCTCAGCCCTGTCATGCTTGAGCTCCTCAACTTCGTCCCTCATCAGATCCCATCCATCCCGCAGCCTGCTGGGTAGGGCCGGGAATGATGATGTTCTCTGGTTGATTCCTTTTCCTGCTCCCCAGTCCAGTGCCTTTGTCAGAGAGCTCATTTCTCATCTGCCAACTGGCCTACTGCCTTTTAGTTCTCACCGATCCTGTCTTTCCTTGGAACTGTCCCCCAGGGTTATTTGTGTGGCACAGATCAGCAACTCCTCTGTGTTGCCCTTGTCTACCCCTGGGAGTATCCTGGGAGTATCCTCCTCTCATCCCCCATCGTACCCAGCAGGACTCTGCCACTTCTGCCTCCAAACACACTCTGAGTTGCCCAGCTCCTTCTCTTTCCCCACTTCTACAAAGCCCACTCAGACCAACTTTACACCTCCCCCATGTGTTGCAATGACCAGGATGTCTCCCTGCTGCCACCCTGCCATCTCCCATCTGGTCTCCCCAGAGCAGCCTAAAAGTAGCTCCCATCAGCCGGGCTCGGTGGCTCAGTCTGTAATCCCGCGCCTTTGGGAGGCTGAGGTGAGTGGATTGCCTGAGACCACGGGTTTGAGACCCGCCTGGGCAGGTGAGACCTCATCTCTACAATAAATCAAAAAATTAGCCGGGCGTGGTAGCGCATGCCTGTAATTCCAGCTACTCGGAAGGCTGAGGCGGAAGGATTGCCAGAGCCCAGCAGGTGGAGGCTGCAGTGGCCGGGAGTGGCCACTGCACTCTAGTCTGGGCGACAGAGTGAGACTCCAACTCAAAAAAAAAAAAAAGTAGCTCCCATCACCAAGTGTCCATGAACCTATACTTGCGCCCTAGCCTCCCTGATTTGACCCTACTCCTATCTCCTACCATTCTCGCTTTTGTTCACCACTCAGCCACATCACCTCATGTCTGGAGGACTTCAAATGCACCAGACACATCCTGCCTCAGGGTCTCTACTCCAGCTGTTCCTGGTGTCATGGATATTTTCCCCTAGCCCCTTGCGTGACAGCTACCTCTTTGACACCCAGGTCTCAACTACAATGTCACCTCCTCTGAGAGGCTATGTCAAATCATTCATTCTCAATATTCCCCCCACCTTCACATCTCAGCACTTTGCACAAGCTGACCCTTCGTTGTTGATTTATTTGCTCACCCGTGTACTATGTGTCTCTTTCTGATAGAAAGTAAGCTGTTGGAGAGCCAGGGCCTTGCCCATCTTTCCCCTTCTGTAACCCCAGCTCCTGGAAGTGTGCCTGGCACACAGTAGCTGCTCAATACATGTTTGTTGAGTGTGGAATGAATAAACAGGGATGTCACTCTTTAGTTTAAAATGTCCCATGCTTCCTACTGCCGTGGAATCTAGTCTGACCTCTGAGCCTAACACTCAGGCCCTCACAGTCTGGTTCCAACCTACCAAAATTAATCTCCTCCTGCACCCTCTCTCCCCATGTTTCTGATCTCTTTTTTGCCGGAATAGAATATGTGATTTCACACTTGCATGCCTTTGCAAATGTGGTCCTCATTGCCTGATGCCCTCCCTTCCTCTGCCTGGTGAGCTTCTCTTATTCTGCAAGAACCAGCTCTAATATCCCCTCATCAAGGAGGTACATCCAAGTGGCGCCAGCAAGTGAGCTGTTTCGTGTCCCTGTATCCTTTCATGCCTGAGTATCAGATTTGGGATGGTGAACAGTAGACCCTGGGCACTGGTAATCCTGAAGGTCATGTGGCATGTAGCAGCATGAATGAATATTCCTGGTCACATGATTGTCACCAGGATGAAATGAGATGACAAACGTAAACTACCTTGCATAACCTTGACTTACCCCTTGGAGAAGCAGGTTTGAATTAGCAAGTCCCTTAAAGAGTGAATGAGCCCAGCTGACCAATGAATGTATGCACAATAAAGAGTCAATTTAAGTATTCCCGAAGGTCTCTGGGCATGTTCTTTATGGCTGTCAAGCACCAACTGTGTTTATGCATCTTTTTCTCCCTTTTTAAAAACAGATAGAGTAGCCTGACTCCTCTTAGGTGTACAGACCTTAACAGATACAAAGTTAAAGGTTTGTTGAATTAATAAATGAAATAAGACCTATGTGGATTGATACCACAGACACAGGAGACTCACCACTTCATAACTTGTCAATGCCCAAATTATTTCACCAGGAAACAAAAACCTTTCTTTTACAATGGAAGTTACTTTATACCTCAGCAAAAAGGCAAATTGTTACATTTCCCAGATCCTCATGGTTGCTCAAGAAAGATCAAAACAGTCAATGTTAAACCTTGAAACCAGATGCCCAGAAGTCAGAGTTTCTATCTGTTTGTTTGTGTCTGTCTCCCCTCATATAAAGAGCACCTTGAAGAAAAAATGATGTCTTATTGTCCCCATCACTGTCCCATCACTGTACTTGCTGGTGTCACCATCCTGGCTTTCTACTTGAACTTCTCTTTCTTTGTAACTTGTGTAATGTCTACCTCCCTCCTTTGCAATGCAGCCAGCTCCATAAGCAAACCTCATAGCTCTGTCCCCTGCCCTGGACAAGTACCCCACACACGGGAGATGCTCAGAAAAGGTTTGTTGAATAAATGATTCAATAAGTCTGCCCATTCCTTTTTTCATATTTGATCATAGAATAAAATTCAGTCCTCATATATGAATAGCTAACAGTAAGAACGTAAAAAAACAACAACAACAAATTAATGTGACGTTTGCAAATCCTTAATCAAAAGTGATTCTATACAATTACCATTTTCCTGGAAGGAAGAACAGACTATGAGCAAATTAACGAAATGATAAATATAGGCTGGTTACACCATGAATAATCACTGAAGAACTAAACTCTTGCCCTTGGGGTAATTTTGGAATTTGGGACTTCACTTATATAGTAGGGAAATATTGAATGTATTCCTTTAAGAAAACTCAAGTGGAAGGACAGTAGTGGTATTTCATACACATCTATAATATACCAAGCTTATTTTTAAATTATTTTCATTAATTTCCAGATGATATTTAGCTAAACTCCAAATTTCTATGTCATAAAACACAATCAGTGAAACATAGGCAAGTGGAGAGCAATACACAGATGACAGCGAAGAAGCTATAGAAAAGAACCAGGGTGGGGGCCATCCCAGGGCTGCACTGAGTTCCAGTCTCAGCCTGACCCACACTGGTTGTGTGACCTTAGGCAGCCACTCAGTTCTCTAAGACCAGATTTCCTCTTCTGGAAAAACAATACATGTGAAGATTCTGTGAGAATTCAGTAAGACAATAATATTTGCAAAGTGCCGGCATTGCACCCCCCACTCCCAGCACCACAAATAGTAACAGTAACGTGTAAAATCAACTCAGAAAAATGTGGCATCAGCAAAGAACCGGATGTGCTTGTTTCCAGGGTAGAAAAAAAAATAGCATCAGGGTTTCTTCATTGAATAAATTAGTAATTTTAGCAGCATAGTCTGGAGGCCTGTGGTTTAACAAGCAACTAATTAGAAACTGGCATTCCCTAAGCTCTGAGTGACACCTGTTTTTAAAACAGCACACACAGAGAGGAGTCAGGTACAAGGGACAGTCGCTGGTCATGCTCTCTCTGGAAAATACAGTGGAAAACAAACCCCAGATGATCTCTTTTAATAAAATCTTCTCTGAAAAATATACCGGTTAATAATATGAACAAAGGAGGTCTTCTGAGGTTCCATCAGCTTAATTTCACCCAGCATCAGACTATTCCTGCAGGATGGGCTGTGAAAATAATGAAAGCAATACTTAAAAGTAAATTATGCAAATAGCAAGGGCGGGAACAGAAGATTGGGAGGACTACTCTGAAGGATGAGGGATTTGATCAAGTCTGTTCAAAAGGCCAGCCACCACAGTGATTCTCTTGCTCAACCACTGAGTGCTCCACTGCCACTCCTCCTCTAAATGCAGGGTCTTCCCCTCTGCCCACAGGCCAAATCTAAAGCCCCTCAGCTTGGCATTCAAGGTCCTTTATTATCCAGACCACTGCTAATCCTTCAAGGCTCATTCTCTCTGATTCCTATACCATCCCCTCCATCTCCACCAAATGACTTACAATTTCCCAAACTCACCCAAGGTTGGAGAGAAAAATTACTTTAAGAACCAATGTCCAAGTCATTTAAATAAAGTGGTCCACAATTTAACCACCATGAATAAGTCCTGCCATGAGAATTGAATCTTCCTGTGAAGTTTCTAGAAATTACAAAAACATTCCACTTACCTGGAAAGGGATCCTTTCTGCAAACTTATCCCTCCAAGTTACAGTCCTGAACACAGAAGTAACCTAGAAATGCCCCTTATCCATCCATCCATCCATCCACCTTCCAGATACACCAAAAGCCCTGTGCCAAATGCCAGGCCCTGTGCCAACTGTCAGGGACACTGATGACTCAGATGTGGTTCTGAACCATGAAAAGCTCACAATCGGGATGTTTAATCCATAAATCTAGCACGATTCCTACTGGTTAGTAATGGGCACTAAGTGAGTATTTGTTGAATTAAGACAAACACATAAACTAACGGTGACAATAGCATACAGGAAGTGCTATACCAGGGTTGGGCACAAAGGACTTGAGCTCTCCAAGGCGGCTGTAGCCAATGTCCTGGGGAGGCAACAGGGGATTCTGGAGGAGATGACTTGGAGCTGAGCTTTGAAAGAGGAGGTGTCACTAGGTAGAACATGGGCAGAGGAGTGTTCTGGGCAGAGGGAAGTGAATATGCAAAGGAACAGAGGCATGAAGGAGCATGACATGATTGGAAGTCTCAACAAGCTGACACTGGCTGGCAAACAGGGCAGAGAGGGAGTCAGGGTAGGATCCCAGAATCCTCTGCTCCTCAGCTCTCCACAGAGCCTCTTCAGTTTCCATTTAACACACACAAAGATACAAAACACACATACAGCCCTCTGTTTTTGCCACAACCCACAGCCCACAAGAAACAGCAAGACAAAGCAGGTGGGGCTTACAGAGGCAGGGGCTTTGACAACAAGAAAGATAGCTGAGGGCCAGTACTTAAGATTTAGGAAGATAAAACAGTTCTCCTGCAAAGAACAGTTACCAGGTTACCCTACAGTAGAGGCTATGAGCAGGGAAGGCCATTCTGTAGCCCCTGCTGTGTGCCCAGCAGGTGACTTATTCCGGAGGTAACAGGAGCACCATCCTTCCACAGGTGTTCATCAGGACCAGTGGTTCTCAAACTTGGACTGTGCACTGGAATGACCTGCGGGGGAGGATGTTTTGTTTTTGTTTTTGTTTTTTCAAAACCATACTCAGGCTCCACCCCCAGAAATTCTGGTTTAATTTGCCTTAGGTGGAGCCCAGGCAGGGATGAAGTTCCCCATTGGCTCCAATGTGCAGCTGAGCTTGAGAACCACAGAAGGAGGGGTTTCCCTGCCCAGGCTGCCTCATTCCTTGGGTCACCTGCTTGGCACCTGCAGCAGAGTTTGGGACCCCTGACTTATGCCACCTCATCAGGTGCTTATCCTCGCCCTTGGTGGAATAATTTTTATCTCATTTATAGAAAGATGCTCAGGTTAAGTACCTTGTCACAGGTAGCCCAGCTCTCATGCGGGAAAATGAGGCCTACAGCCGTGCGTGCCTGAGTCTCACAGCCGTGCCCTTTCCACTGTGCTCCACTGCTCCCTTGCCAGCATGAGTTTGAGCCACCCAGAAATGCTCAGGAATCTTTTGAGCTGGTTGTTAAAAACCACCGATAGCTTGAAATCAGTTGGGATGGGAATATTTACACCATGGAAATAGGCAATCATTACAAACTGGGGGATGTTTTGTTTCGTTTTTTGAAAGCCAATTTATCTGCACACCTCTTAATTCCAAGGGACCAAGAAAAGACAAAAATTGTCAAATTATGTTTCTCCAGTTTCAAGAAGCAGGTATATAATGCATTGCAGAAAGATTTCAACTCCAAATTGAAAACGTTTTTGAATTTAGAGAGCTAAACCTCAAGTATATGAAAAATTTACATTTGTAATTTTTATTGAGATGCCATGCAGGTACAGATGCATTTTACATGCTGCTATTGGCTGGGTGCATTTGCCTTAGAGTCACTCGGTGACAGGGAAAGAGGAAAGTACAAGTGTGGAGCAGGGTCTCTGGAGGACTCCCTGCCTCAGCCACGGGGAGCGTAATAGAAAATGTTCTTGAAACAAGCCACCTGGCAGCCTGTCTCTAACTTCAACCTCAATGTGTTGAGCTTCAATATTGCAATGAAGCCTCCTGCTCATCTACGGAATAACAGGAGAGATGAATGAGACTTACTCACCCCCTTTAGGATCTCCAGTGCCACCTTGGAGCTCAGCTTTAAGTGGTTCCCACTGAACAAAGAACTGTGACATTTCTCCTCCCAGCATGGTTCCTCCATCAGCAAGGGCTGATAGCTACAAAGCCCAGTTATGCTGGTGTGGTGCTTTGAGAGAATTGAAGGAGATTGTAAATTGAAGAGGAATAAAGAAAACCACTGAGTGCCTACTCTCCAGTCAGGCACTGAGCTAGACACTCTCAGACCTGGCATTAGAATGGACATGCGTTGAACAACACATTACAGGTCAAGTCCTATCCCGAGTCTTAGCTACATTATCTCATGGAATCCTCCCAATAACCCTATAAATATGATTACTCCTGTTTTACAGAGGAGAACATTGAGACATAGACAGCTGGAGGCATTTCCCAAGGAAACATGACTGGAGCGCAGCAGTGTCAGGACCAGAACCAGAGAGATGCTCCTCGGGCCTCTCTCTGTCCTGAGAAACGAAAACACTTCAGGTGGGTAGAGAATTGTCACTGACTTAACTCTGGTCTTTGCTTATCCAATATTTGTCAAAAATAACTGTGCACTACAATATCACAATGATAGAGAAAGTGATTTTTGCGTTTTTTTGTTATCAGCAAATTATAGAAAGTAAACGTGATTGCTACCTTTCATTGAGCAATTTCTACCATGAGAACTCTAAAAGTCACTTGATGACGGTGATTAGATGCCACTCTCTGTGCCCTTTCATATGCCAGGCACTGGACTAAAGAAGCATTTAACGTCAATCCTCATGATAGTTGCATAAGGTAGGTATGGTCTCAGTTTACAGATACAGAAACTGAAGCTTGAAGAGCAACTTACTCAAGGTCACAGAGCTAGGAAGTGGCAGAACCAATCTGGAATTCAGGATCTGGGGCTTCAAAATTCATGGCCCTAACTCTGATGGCCGAGCACGTAGGCTACAGCAATGCTTTGGACTGGATTAGACCAGTGGTCCTCAACTGGTATCAAGAATCAGTTTCGTGGAAGACAATTTTTCCATGTATGAGAGGTGGAGGGATGATTTTTGGGATGATTCAAGCATATTACATTTATTGTGCACTTTATTTCTAGATCTCTCTCATACACAGTTCACAATAGGGTCCGTTCTCCTATCAGCATCTAACACTACTACTGATCTGACAGGAGACAGAACTCAGGCGGCAACGTAAGGTAGTGGGGAAAGGCTGAAATACAGATGAAGCTTCACTTGCTCACACACCACTCTCACTTGCTGCTGGCTCCTAGCAGGCCACAGACTGGTCCTAACAGGCCCCCTGGGTTAGACCATTCCTGAATGGGTGATGTTGCAGGGCTAGTTAGGAGCGAGGGAAGTGCTGTTTTTGAATTCCCACTGTCTGCATGAAGTCAGTGCAGACATAGCACAGTACAGGAGCAAGAACACAACCTGATGCAGCTGAGGGCTCCCTTGGGCACCAGTGGACCCAAATGGGAATGTGTCTCCCCCAGTTGTTGGGCTAAGCATTTCTCACCAAGAACATGCTGCCCCAGGACTGTGGAATCCTGGAGGTGAGAATGATCCACAGGCCATCTGATGCTGCCGTCACCATTATAATCCTGAGTCAGACACGAGATTGTGTCTAGGATTAAATGAAATACAAGTAAAGTGCTTAACCCAATGACTATCACATTAGTTAGTAGCAATTAACGCATTTAATCCTTCCCTCATCCGTCCATTCAATACGTTTTAAGTTGGAGCCCATTATGTTCCAGGCTTCGGAGAAGACCCATGCTCAAACTTCAGGGCTGGTTTTGAAGGAAAATAACTGATTTATTAATTCATTCAACATATATTTACTATTTTGTGATGGAACTAAGCTAAAAACTCTAAGGAATCCAAGACAAATGAGTTGAATGACTAACTGTAATGAAATGACAGCAGGCATAGCTAACATTTTGCATGCTGTCTCATAGCTTATAAAGCGCTTTCACAATTGTAATTGGATCCTTGTAAGAAATAGAGATTCAGATGAGTCAAGGGACCTGCTTGGGGTCACACAGCAAGTGCCCAAGTTTGACTCAAATCTGGGTCTCTGACGCCAAAGCCAGGCTGTCTCTCCTCTACCTTCTGCTTTTCCGGGCTCTGCTGGGGCCCCTCAGTCTGTCCTGAGGCATTTCTGTTCCACTTTTAGGAAACTTGATTGTTAGAAGTTTTGCTAATATTCATCAAAATCTGCCTTCTGGTAAATTCTGTTCATCTTAGCTCTTCCCTCAGAACCATATTGGATACAAGTTCCCTACCTTGAGAAAATCTTCCCATGCGAGAACAGAGTCTTCTCAAGCCTCCTCTGCCCCAGGTAGCCCATCCAGGTCCTCGGTTCCACCTGTTCTGATAGTTTCTGACTCTTCCCCAGCCTGATCTGCCGCCGTCCAGCCATTAGGTCTCTACCCATTCTTCCCAGGTTATTGGAGGTTATCTCTTCCTGGGCACCTTCTGATGACTCTTCACACAAGCCTCCATCATGTTCTTTCTGCGCCCTGCATCACCACACTCACCAAATTGCGTTGGAATCGTCTTTGTGTCACTCCTAGCAGGCGGTGAGCTCCCTACGGCCGTAGGCTCGTTGGTAATAATAGTCACACCACAGTTGCTCTCACTGAATGCCCACCACATGCCAGGTGCTGTTCAGGCACCTTACATGTGTTACCTCAACCACACGGGATAGGTGCTAACATTCAACACCCCTGCGTCAGGCCTGGCAAAGGGAAGGGATTCATACATTTTTTTTCGGAATTGAACGAAACTCCAATTTATTCATATCCTCAAAACCTGGTGTCAAGAGTGTGGTTTCTCTGACAGAGCAGAGGCAGAATCTAAACTGAGGACAGAGTGGGCAATGTGGGTCTTTCAGAGAGTCCTGCTTCTCATGGCCAGCTCAAGTGCTCACCAGGAAAGAGAGAGGAACAAATGCTATTAAGACATGTCAGCTGGGGCTCTATATTGCACCAATCACTGCCAGAAGAAGGGGAACTCTGCTGGTCAGTGCCCAATGCCAATGACAGGAAAGATGCCGTGCCTCACCCAGTCTCCTTCCAGGCTTTCAGGGGCTTGTCACTCGGGCCCCCAGCAGAGACAACATGGGTTCTGGAAGGAGCCGAGCCTGGCTCAGATCCTGACCTGCCCACATCCTAGAGTAAAATGAAGACAACTAGACCTCATAGGGTTATGGTAAAAATTAAACCCGAAAGCAACTGGCCACAGTGACCCTCAATAAATGTGGCGTTGATAATGCAACAGGAGGATGAGGAGAAGGCAGTGTGAAGCTACAAGCAATCCCCCCCACCTCCCCATGCCCTGCTTCGCCCTTTCTCTGGGCACACTGCAAGGGCTGCCTCTGGCACAGGGCGCTGTGACTTGAAGCCTGACGGTGGCATATCAGCTTGAGAACACACTGGGCCTGTGTCAAATCCCCACTAATGGATGCTCAGCATAAATTAAATGGAGTGAATACTTTCTAATGGCTGCTACAGAATTACATGACAGCTTCCAGGGGGAATCTACAAAAATAGCTGGAATCAGAGGGATGGCTATCCCGACGCCTGGAAGTTTCTCATTAATTTAATTTCTTCTTTCCTTCTTCTTGTGGATCTTCTTTGTAAGTGCTGACAGAAAAGAACTATAAGCCACGGGTACCCCTGGCCTATTTAAATGAGCCTTAATAGGGAGCACCAACAGTGTTGCATAGCAAGTAGAATTTAATATTGTATTAAAGCCACCGCCATAAATAATAATACTTATTTATATTTACATGCATTTGTATAAGTTACAAAGGACATTTATATATGCTGTCTCGTTTGACCTACTATTTATTGAACACTTAAGTGCCTGGCATTTTAATGTATTGACTCACTTAATTTTCATGACAACCGATTGTTGTCTCTATTTTACAAGCGGAGTTTAACAAGCTGGAGGAATTCCTCTGGGATCACACAGCCTGAAAGTGGAGGCCTGGGATTTGAACCTGGGCCTGTCAGACTCCAAGGCTTGTCCTTTCAGATCTTGTTGCTAAGTTCTATTTTGGGAAGGAGACAGTTTTCTCATACCCTTGAAGGTTCTTTTCTAGTGAATGGAACATCATTCATATGACATTTCTGGCCTCTCTCTGCCCCCCCGGAAGTAGAGGTACTGCTTTACCCTCAGGAAGTAGAATGAGTACCTTTTTTGACTGATGAGTTTGGAGAGAAACTGGGCAAATGGACTCAACCCTTTCCTTTCCTTCCTCTTGAAACACATTCCTGCCGCTAACCAGGGCTAGCCCTGGCTCCCCACAAGCCTGCTGAGGAGAGCAGGGGGAGCTGCCACCTGCCTGAGTCACACTCTGGATTCAGCCTCAGCAAGCTCATTTTACAGACAAAGCTCAGAAAGAGACAGAGCTCTTTTCTAAAGAAAAGAGAGTTTAAATGTTAGAAGATATGTTATAAATAGTCCAATATATTATTATGCTATATGAATATAATTCCTTTAATTCAGCTTAGTATGCATAGCTTTGGAGTAAAAAATGGAGAATGGAGTGATACCACCCAAAATGACTCAAATCTAAAGCAAATTAAAAGATAAAACACAACTTCAAATGAGCACATCATAACTCAAGAAGAGGCCATGCCCCCACCAATTCTGAGATCTTAATCTGGCATACTGTATAAAGTGATGTGAATGTCAATAGGAGTCCAGAATAGAAAATTAAATAAAGCATTTCCCAACTACCAAGAAGGAGCCAAAAACGAGTTTATGGAGGCCGCCCCCCACCTAAACACACACACACACACACACACACTACACACACACACACACACCACACACACACACACACACACACACACACCAACCAAAGAAAACCAACAGACCTTACATGGGCTATAATAAAGCTCACAAACTCAGCATGTTTATGGAGCCATCCATAATTTGGAAGCCATCCAGATATTTACCTGTTGATGGATTCTACCAAAATGGCCACCTAAATAACAACCCTGAGACTTACTACTATCATTATCAATCTCTGAGTTACCTGAGTGTTAGGAAAAAAAGGGTGCTTGACAGGCAAGCCCAAGCCTGTCGATGAGGAAATTGAGAAAGCCCAGATGACAACAAGGACTCAACACAGCACCTGGAGCACAGCGTGTGGGAACAAAGCAGGGTCTGGGCTGGACCCTGGTCTCCTAATACTAGATTTCCTTTCCTTTCTTATAGTGCATGGCTCACAGGGATACTTGTCCACTCACTTCATTGATATCATGTATTCACGCTATTATGCTAGCACAGACCAAATCAACAGGCTTCAAGACCTAAGGAAGATTGCCCACAAACAAGCAACTCGTAGAACAGTAGTAAGATTCAAACCATGGCAGACACTGGGCCACATCTACAATAGTTAAGCATAGAGACAAACCCAATTCTATCCTCTAATTACAAGCACCAGCTCACCCAAGGTGCTAGTGATGAATTTGGGCAGAGGATACATTCAAAACCTTGTAATGTCACCCCTATGAAACACCCAGATTATAAGAGCACCAAAAAGTGGCCTACTGTATCCAGAAATATTTTTAGAAACACAATCCTTTTTCTCCTCTTCAAACTAATTAGTGTTCAACCAGGATCAAAGTGTTTCTTCTGAATGCAACGGAGAAACAAATCATTCTGGAGGGAAGCAAGAAGCAGGGTGGTGAGAGGCTGTCAAGAACACATTAGTACACGCACATACACTCCAGATGATAAACACAACTTCCAATTAAGCCACCCTCAAATATCTGGCACCTAATCCTGGTGGTTTAAAAGACAACTGGCAAAATTTGCAGAGTCTAAGGGTTTTTAAAGGTTGAAATTTTAAAAAATTTTTTATCTTTCTTTTGAAAGGGAATAAATCACATGTACTTAAAGAATCGCAGCATTTTCGCACCATTGCAGTCTCTGGAGATGAACAAACCACAATCCTGGGAAGTGTGGGGACTTGCCCAAGGTCAAGCTCAGGGTACAGCTGCGGTGACAGAGCACTCAGACCCGGATCACAGCTCCTGGTCACGTGGTCAGAGCTGCCTCTCCACATCAAAGAGAAGTTCATGAAAATCTATGGAGCCCATTTTCAATTTGAGGCACAAATTGAACTAGTGTTTTGCATCAGGGATTATCTTAATTAAATTATTTATAAGAGCAATGTGAGTTTACTTCAATCTCACTGAACTTCATTAAGCTGTCCATTATATATAAATTCCTATCTTAGAAAATAAAATGCATATAATTTACAGGGTAGAAAACTATGTATTTTAATATATGCCCATCTATAAGAATTGTAATGATGTTAATAATAGTAATAATAATGATTGTCATTTATTGAACTTCAATGGGCTCAACACTGTGATAGGGACTTTATATAACAGCAACAATAAGGACAATTATAAAATAACTACCATTTATTAAATGCTTACCACGCCTAGGCAGTATACTACATTGTTAAGCACTATAATTCATTTAATGATCACCATAATTCTGTTAAGTAGTTATTACTGTTATTCCCATGTATAGATAAAGAAACGAGAAGTTAAATAACTGCCCCAGATTTTACAGCGAGCGAAAGAAAAAGTCAAGATTCAAACCCAGGCCCCCGGACCCTAGAACCCTTTGCCTGTCTACCATACAAGGCTACATCCCCGTTTATGAAAGTATTGTTTCAAGATCCATTTCCAGCAAGGACATTTCTAGTTCCAAGGACAGACTAAATGGTTCAAAGATGACCGCTTCCCTACAAATGTCATGGACTTCTCCATGGTTTGAAACAAAGTATCTCTGCTACCAAATTCCCTGAGGAAAAATACAGCTCATGCATCCTGATAATCAGATAATAATGAAATATGAAGTGATTCAGACTACAATGAAATTTCAGAGTAAAATATAATTTGTCTATTGTTCCATCGTAAACTATTCATGAGGCAAGGAAGCATTTGCACATTCAATAACTAAATGGCTAAAATTTGCAACCTGATGTATTTACTGATCGTGAACGATGCATTCTTAGAAGGACCTAAGTTCAAACTAGCTGCCATGTTAAGCACAAAACCAAACAAATGAGACAGAAAGGCTGCTGCTGCCTAGAGAAAAAATTTTTCCCACCACTTGTTCTGCTACAGAGAAAGGTTGAGTTAAAATTGAGAATTCATCTAGGACTTTGTCTACAAAGCAACTGGAAGAGAATGAAAAGGGGGAAACAAGATCTGCAACTTTTTTTTTCCCTCATTAGAAGAATTGTTTTAAAGGGTTTTGATCGTGCCCTAAAGGTTAGATTTTACAATCATGTAATATTTCACTCGTCTTAAGAAACCTGCACAGAAAGGCAGGGAAAGGAAATATTAATAAAAATGTGAATTTATGAAATGGCTCCATGTAGATCCTTCAGTTCTGTGGTCATAGGCAATGTCTGTGACACCTATGAGTAGAGTTATATTAAACCAGGTGTCTTGTTCTCTGTTATTGGCAAACTCTGCCTCCAATAGTCTCCTTTGCCTGGGCAGCCTCCACCTCTGTGTGTGGGAGTGAGTCCTATTGACCACCCACTGAGATCACAGTGCCAAGCCCTAGGAGGAATTCAGGGCTGTTTCCCAGGGTCTTCAGGTGCTTTGGGACAGACACAAGGATGGGACTGGTAGGCCAGTGGTGCTCAGTGTTATACCTGGACAAGCAGCACTGGTGTCACCAGGAATCACGTTAGAAGTGCAAATGAGTCAGCACCTCTGGGGATGGAGCTCAGCAATCTGGGCTTTAAAAAACCCTCCAGGTGGTGCTGATGCCAAGCAAGTTGGGGAACCACCCATATGCAGCCTGGGTGACCTCTCTCTTCTGTCCCTACTTAGCCTAGGCTCTAAGATGTTGCATGAAGGGAATCTGCCCCATCCAGTCCCTCAGCCTGTGCTGACTGCAGCAGAGAGCAGTTAGCAGACTCTAAGGCCCAGTACAAGAGGGGCCTGGGAGAGGCCCGCTGACTTGCAGCGGAATCTGAGGCTCAACTGTACCATCCCTGCTGCCATGTTGGCCCAGCTGGCAGTTCTAATAGGGCCGCGGTTTTATCCTCCACTCCCGGCTGGATGACTGAGGCCTGGTCCTGGCCACTCTCTCCCTCACCCCCACCCCCAGGGGAGGGCTTGTGCTCTCAGGTCTTCCTCCAACTGTCTAGCCAGTCTAGAATCAGGAGGTTCCTTCTCCACGGCCCAGGGATTCCTACAGAAACAGTCTATCTGTGGATTCCCTCCACTACCATGGAGGGAAGAACCCCAATCTGGAAGGAAACTAAGTCATCTCTACAGACTTCATAATTTGAACCGCTGGCCCATCCTAACATCCTGTCCCTCCCCCTCTTCCCCCCCTCCCCCTGCTTTCCTGGCTTTGTACCTTTCCTCTCAGACTGCCGCTGAGGCCCCAGAATGGCTCATGGCTGAGTACATCCAAGGTAACTATAACTAAGCACCACCACTTAGGAATCTAGCAGAAAATACTACACTTAGACCCTGGCAACGGGTCCCCTGCCCTGGACTCTGCACTTGAGAGAGTGCTTCTCTAGATCAATGCTAGCAGTCCCTCTTTCCAAGGACAAGGAGTCCTCAAGGCCAAGGAGACATGCTCCCATGGAGCCTGTGCCCCATCTCCTCTGGACACCCATTCTGGGTACCCAGGACCCCAGATAATTCCCCTCCAAAATGACTGGAGTCCACCTCCCAAAGACAAATGGTGCTTCTGGGGCCTTCCCCCTAGACCTGAGGAATGGCCAAGGAAAGCCAGCTGGGTGTGGAGTCAGAGTGGACAGAGTTTGGTTGTGTGAACTGAAGTGCCTACCCCACGCCTTGCAGGGGTGGATGAGTCAGGAGTGGGAAGAGAAGGAGAAACTGGCAGGAGGGTGAGCGTTCTTGGGCCTCACAAGTGTCAGGGGCAGGCCTACATGCAAATTGATGAAAATGAAGTCAGATAACACATACCATGCACCTATTAATAGTAGAAACTCAATAGATACTTGTGGGATGTATGCACATAGATATCTGGTTTGGCACTTTGTTTGATCCTCACAACCAAACTGCAATGTAGGCACCACTATGCCCATCGTATAAATGAGGAAACCTGGACTCCGAAAAGTAAAGTGACTTACCCAAGATGACATGACCAAGAGCTAAACCCAGGTCTGCTTGATCCCAGAGCTGATACTCCTTCTCTGCATATGGCTGTTAAGTTTTGGTTTTTTTCCAACTACATGGACTCACTATTCCTTTGAGTCAACCCTTATCATTCCAGACAAACTAAGTTGGTGTGTTTTTTTTTTCTTTAATTGAGCTTAAATCTCTTTGCAAATTTTAGTCACGGTTCTTTGCCTCTTGGTGCCTTAAGAGACCCTCCCACATAACCACCTTCAAGCTAAGAATGGTAATGCTATCCTCCCAGCATCCAAGCAAAACAACCCAAAACCTTCACCCTTGGCTCCTAGTGGAGGATTTCCAGTCCCCCTTCCTAACCACGCCTCTGAGGACAGATTGCAGTCGCTCTTCCTCAGCCTTTCGCAGAGGCCATGGTGTGCGGAAATACAGCCATTTCAAGGCCTCGGCTGGCAGATCTGGCGCGTGGGATCTATGTTCCAGCCTAAATCCTAAAGCTTGAGCAATGCCACGTTGTCTGAGTCTTGGTTTCCTCACCTATAAAATGGGGATAATGACTATTCCGTCCTGCCTGTTTTGCAAGGTTGGGTGACTATCATTTAAGATAATTGGTTTGAAATGACTCTGTAACTGCCGAGCTCTGTACAGGTGTGTGGGCTGATGATGACAATAACGACAATGAGCAAAAAAGGAGGAGGCTCGGGAGAAGCAGATGCTCCAGAGAACCCTCCCTTCCTGCCGCACTAGTTAGTGGCTCCATCACTCTTCCTGCCAGGCATGGGGACCACTTACACCTGAGGCCAAGCACTTCTTAAGGGCCCCAAGCCACCAGCACAACTCCAAAAGCCTTCACATGACTTAAGATAACATGGATGACACGCAAAAGGCACCTGAAGGACAGAATCTTTCTGTGCCCAGTGACCAAGTTGGCAAGAAGTGCTGAGTTCTGTGTGCATGCTACTGTGCAACAGAGTTAAAGAATGTGCCAGAAAGAGAAAAAGCAACAGAGTCAGGATCTGAGTCCCGACCTCTTGTCCCAGGTTCACCTCACTTCACCACAGTCGCCACTGAAGTCTCTTGGACAGACGATGTCTAGTCTGCCCACGTGGGCTGGCCCTGTCTACTCTGGGGAACACTTATTCCCATAATAGGTCACACCTGCCCTATGCCCCCTTGAGCCCCTGGCCCATGTACCCAACTACCTACTATGTAGTATACCTGGAAGTCTCATGGCCCTTCATCATGCCCTCAAAAAGTCACTCCTTTCCCAGGGCTTCCCACCTCTGTGACTGGTGCAAGCCTGAACCCGGTTCTTGGCTCTTCCTTGAGGCTCGCCTGTCACATCCAATTCATCACCAAGTCCTCTCCATTCATCCTCCTAAATTCCTCTTGATGCAAATGTCTCTCCATCCCTACCACTGTCTCATAACCTTTTGGCATCAGGGACTGGTTTTATGGAAAACCATTTTTCCCTGGATGGGGATGAGGGTGGGTGGAGGACAGGGAGTAAGAGGGGGAGGATCATCAAGCATTCGAGTCTCATAAGGAGCATGCAACCTAGATCCCTCACTGTGCAGTTCACGGTTTGCGCTTCTATGAGAATCTAACAGGAGATGCTGATCTGACAAGAGGCAGAGCTCACCCACCACTCACTTCCTGCTGTGTAGACCGGTTCCTAACAGGCCATGGACAGTAGGTTCACGGCCTGAGGACTGGGGACCCCTGCTCTAACACACACAACCGTCATCTCCCAAAATTCTTAACTGGCCCACATCTGCCCTAGCCTCACTCCAATTTGGCTTTCAGGCTGCAGCTAAAGCGGCCCTTTAAAAATCCAAACCTCATTGTGTCACCCTGCTATTTAAAACCTGTCCATTGGCCAGGCTCAGTGGCTCAGCCTGTAATCCCAGCACTTTGGGAGGCTGAGGCCAGTGGATTGCCTGAGCCCACAGGTTCGAGACTCTCCCAGGCAACTTGGTGAGACCTCGACGCTACAATAAATAAAAAAATTAGTCAGGCGTGGTAGTACGCACCTGTAGTTCCAGCTACTTGGAAGGCTGAGGCGAAAGGATCGCTGGGGTCCAACAGATTGAGGCTATGGTGGCTGGGAGCGTGCCACTGCACTCCAGTCTGGGCGACAGAGTGGGACTCAAACTCAACAAAAAAATAAATAAATAAATAAATAAATAAATAAATAAATAAATAAATAAATAAAAACCTGTCCATTGCTTTTAGGAGGAAAAGCAAAATGCTTGGCCTGGCCCGTTAATTAGGCCTGCAGCATCTGGCTCCATCTCTTGACACCTTCCCCGCTCACTTGCTATGATCCTGCTATGCTGGACTTCTTTGCTTTTCCTGCAAACTCATCAAATACAGTATGCACAGAAGTGTGCATAAAACAGTTGTGTATGTTTAAAGAATAGTGCTAATCCCATGCAGCCACTACCTGTGTTAAGAACTAGAACACAGCCAGGATCTTGGTCTCCACCTGTGCCCTTCTCAGATCACACCATCCTCTGCCCACTTCTGCCCAGAAGTAACCACCTTAAAATCTCTGGTCACTATGTCTCACTTTTCTTCATATTTTTGTGACTTAAGGTTACATCTCTGTAAAACAAAGTTCAGTTTTGCCTGTTTTAAGTTTTATTTCATTGGAGCCACAATGAAGGTATTTTTAATGACTTGCTTCTTTTGCTCTACATCAATATCAATGCAGAGTTACAGTGGCATGCATTTTCATTGACATAAAATATTCCAGTGATTGAATATTCATAATTAATGCATTCTTCTGTGGTGGATGTTAGGTTGCTTCCAGGTTGGAGCTTTTATGAACGACACAGCCATGAATGTTCTGGAGCTCTTTCAGGGCTTGGCTTCCTTCACGCCCTCCATCCTGCCCCACATCACTTCATGCCCAGGCCCAGCCCCTGTCAGTTTTGGTGTTCCTGCTGCATCCCACACATCACAGCTGCTACGGGTATCACTGCCCCAGCCTCTAGCACAGAGTCCTCACCTGACAAGCACTCAATACTCATTCATGCATGCATGCACACAAGTATTCATTCATACGTTCATGCTTTCATTCATTCATGTGTAGCAGCTTCTCAGGACTGGCCTCCAGTGCTGCAGAGGCATGGTACAATCTATAGGAGGAAAATGATTCTCTCTAGGTAAACAAACACATCCCCTCAGATAGCAAGGGCGCACCTAGGAAAGTCAGTTCCATAGCTAGACACGGAACACGGCTGACTCTATGACAGGTGCACCCAGCAGCAGATGAGCCTGGGGTGGATCCTACCGCTCTGAACTGCTCAGATCCACCCTCTCACACACCCCTCCCATCAGCCTCTGTAATGAGGGTTGCAAAGGACTTTCATGTTGCTTAGCATGAAGGAAGGAATGGAAATTGCGTTAAAAGAGAAGGAAATAAAGCAGCTTGAGAATCTTGCTGACCTCATGGCTTGACAGCCAAGGGCTTTCCAGTGATTACTAAATCTGGCTTCCGTTGTCTTCTTTCATCTCTGTTAACCCAGCAGATCATTAGAAGAAAATCAAGCCCATCCCATAGCCCTGCATGAACCTGGCATTGTGGCAGCCCTCTTCCCACTCACCACCTCTTCCGTCACACTTGATTTTTACCTTGAGAATAAAAAAAGGAAAGAAAAAACTTCCAGGTTACATATATTGTTCAATTAATTTGAAAACATCGAGATTGGATATTTCCCACGATAAATATTCTCTTAGGAATAAGCTACATTATTCCTCTCTCCAAGTGAAGAACTTCTTATTGCTTTGCGTATTTAATCACATCCAACTGAAAACTCCTTTTGCTGGATGGTTGAAGAAACCAAGGTGCAGAGAGGAAGGTAACTCTGTGTCATTTACAGCTATAAATGGCACAGCCAGGATTCACCCCCAGAGTCTGACTCTGGGACCTACCGCCCCCCCCACTCTGTTCTCCTACCTAGGCATTGAAAATAAGAGTGGATCTTAATGCCTGCTGCCTCAGGTGCCTCTCTCTACCCAAACACAACGCTCTAATTGCATACAGGGCTTTAATCACAAGATGCTAGAAATCAACTAAGCATTCCCCAATAGGGAGGCAAACTGGTCTAGCGACTAATGAAAATAATACCTACAAATAGTAGTTGTTAATAAGACAGGGGCAACTGCTACCTTGTAAAATGGAGGAAAACAAAAGCAGTGTACAAAAATTATATAGATAGTATGGCTTCAACTATAAAACAACACAGAAGAAAATTACACTTTTTATTTTATAAAAAGTGGATAAAGGATAACTCTGGGTGACTGGATTTGAAGGAGATTTTATAATACACACTTTTCAATGTTTTCCAATTTTTCTACAATAGCATACATCACTTTTATAATAACAAGGAAAATGTTTTAATAAGAAACAGGCAGCAGAGAAGCTGCATCTGTCTTCTCTACCTCAAGCCACCCTCTTGGAAGCACGATGATTATAGGTCCTGGGTTCCCATGGGTGCCTCCTCAGCCCCACCTACCCCTGCACCCGCTTCCTGCCTCTATCCTTCCTCTCCCAAGCCTTCTTACATTTTCCAAGCAAATGTAATCCCCACTTCCCTCCATAAGCCTGACTTAACCACTCCCGGCCAGCTATTAGGCTGAATCATATGAAATTGCTATTCTTGTATTCCAGAAATGATTTCATATTGGTGACTTCTTATGGCTCAACCTATTCCTTGGCTCACCTGTCTTCTCAAATTTCAGTCTGTTCCCTAATCTGAAACACACAACTGCACAGGGATAATTTTCTGTCTAGTAATGCCCTCTCTTGTTGTGTGTGTAGATCCTACTGTAAGTTGCTGTTCTCTGCAACACTGACATATTTTATTCGTTCTGGTTTTAAACATTACTGAAAATGAGGTGGCCGCCTTGCTGGCCACAGAGCTTCCTTACTCATAAGCACCTGTTCATGTTCTGAACTTAGTCCTAAAGATAGAGACAGGAGTTCCCGCCCCAAAGTTTACAGCGAGAGAAGGGTCCTTGAATAGGCACGAGCCAATCCAGGGAATGCTAACACCGTACGGGCACCCATCTCCTCAGTGTGCTGAATACTTTCAAGTTCATTCTCTCTGAAGCCAAGAGCTAGGCAGACCTGGTTTTAAATCTCAGTCTTTCATTGGCGGGACTGGGCATGTCACTCAAACTCTCCAAGCCTCAGAATCCTCATCTGTTAAACAGAAGTAGTCATAGCCCCTACTGCAGATGGCTGTCGTGAGGACTGAATGGGAATACATGTAACATTTACACCATGTGTACACAGCGAGCACTCAAGAAACACTCCCTTGTGAAACAGGCAGAGCAGCAACTAGTATTCCCTTTTACTTCTGATGAGGAAACTGAACTCCAGAAAGTCTAATGGCTTTTCTGAGGTCAAGTGGAGCTAATACCAAAACCCTGGTCTCCCCAGCTCAGACCATGCTGTGTCCTTCCAAAAAGCTAACAATTGCTGATTTTAAAAGTACACGAAGCCTGGGCATGATGGCCCACATCTGTAATCCCTGCACTTTGGGAAGCCAAGGCGGGAGGATTGCCTGAGCCCAGAAGTTTAAGACCAGCCTGGGCAACACAGTGAGACTTCGTCTCTACAAAAAATAAAAAAAAATTAGCGAGGCATGGCGGCACCTGCAGTTCCAACTACTCAGGTGACTGAGGCAGAAGGATCACCTGACCCAGCCTGGGCAACATAGCAAGATCTCATCTCTATCAATCAATAAACAAATAAATAAAAGTACAGAGACATTTAAGGCTACTGGTGCAACTCGTCAAGAAATTTCCAAAAACATTTGCTATTCTGTCACTACCTGGACTAACTCTGGAAGGGCCCACGAAGAATTCAGCACTGCCATTTCCTCCATCATGGTGACTGGCTGGCCATATGCTTGTCTAGTTTTCCATCTGCTTCTCGCACAGGAGAGAGGGAGAGCGTGCCTACCTGCTGGTGGAGGGGCTTGGCTCCTATCTAATGGCCCTCTGAAACGACATTCTCACATCAGCTCCAGAAATGCCAAGCTTCCCCATAAGTCTTGGAAATGGTTCCCTCTCAACAGACTGCTCACAAATAAAGCTTTTCTTGGCTACTTCTGACTTAATGCCTAAACATTTTCAAGTGGAAGAGAGTTGTCTCATTTTATTTCTTGCACATAAAATAATGCACTTATCATTAGTCATCTCTTGTCTGTTCTTACTTGAAAATGCATGAACACTTTTCTAGCTTGCTGTCATCTGAAACAGACTTTTCAATGTACAAAGAGTACAGTGTATCTTTTTTTAATATCAATATTTTTTATTTTGATATTGTGGGGTACAGTTAAGGGTTAGGTATACAAATATGCTTCGTTCAGGCGCCCTTGTTGATAAGGGGTGTCTCCCCGCACAGTGTATCTTAAAACTGCAATGTCCCAACTTTGAACAAGCTGTTGCAGCTTATTGGAGCCTCCAATAATAGGACAGTATGGTTCTTAACTTTTTGAAAGTATCATGAAACTTCTGGCCTTTGTTCCACGAAAAATACACATATACACAAAATCTTGTGTCATTTCTGGGCTCACAGATACTCTTAAAGACGCCAGGCATTACAGATTAAAAATAAGTTCCAATTTTTTTTAGTTTGACATTCAAGACCATTCTTCTCTGGTCTTTAGGTTCCCATCTAGCGCCTCTTCCTGTCTCTTAATCCACTTCATGCACCTGTCTCTCCAGACTACTTGAAATCTTCAAGGATCCCCCCACAGAGCCTGTGTCTTTGTTTCCTCCACTGGGGTCCTCCTTCCTCTCATTTTTGTGTTTTGAACCCTACTCACCCTTTAAACCTTAGCCAAGTGCCATGTCTGTGACAGTATAATACTGAGTGATCTTTCACAGAAACAAAGAACTGAGTATCACATGTTCTCACTCATAAGTGGACCTAGAACAACTATTGTAATACCATAAAGATTCTTCCCATCAGGAAAAGAACTTTCCCTACACTTTCCTCCCTTGGCAATTTGCCTTTATGTCTGTGGTACTTAGCACTTTCCACTTTATATAAATGCATATGTGGGTCTTCCCTGGGCACACAATAAGTGCCTGATAAACAATTAAATGATAGCCTATTTAATCCACGCATGGTATAAATGAAATGCAGATGAATATAATCATTTTTCTATGACCCAGACTCCTTATTTATGTAAAGCCTTCAAAGGTGCTTGGTTCAGTATGTGCTGATCTGTAGGGTCTGGCCCCAAAGGAACCCTTAGAAATCAACTGAACCACAGAATTTCAACCCAAGATCAGCTGCACATGGATGTACTGCTCATTAGGATAGCAGATGATTCTTCTGGAAGAGTCTGTTCTCCAGTCAAAAAGATCATGTTCTATATTTATGATGCTATGCTTAGTTGAGATAGTTAGGAACCCCTCTTCCCTAATGTTGAGATTTTAGTAAGCTGTATTGTCAATTGAAGGGGCAGGAGTCTGGGTTTAGAAGACTTCTGATTAGTGTGTTTTCTTTATTCTTCTCCAGGAGTAGACAAAGCCACATTTCTTGGTCATACTACAAGCCCCGGCTGTGAAACTAAGTCACTAGGAGATTCCCTGTTCTCCATTCTCTTAGAATGTTTCACCTTTATCCTAGATTCTACATAGAATCTCCCTAATTTGGGGATTCATCTATTGGTTCTAAGCATGGCACAGGATCCGAGAGACATGCTTGGAGTTAAGGTAAGAGGTGAAGCCTGAACTCACAATAAAACTCTTAGCAGACAAACATTTCTGCTCTTGCACTATGCTCCAGCAGGCTGGTTCATTCCTCTCTTTATAATAAAACTGGTTGTTATGACAATAGGAGCTAGATGGACCAGGGAAAGGATTGTGAAATGTCACTGTGGGAAAAGGGGTTTCTGGGCCTTGTGTTAGTCATGTTCCAGATACATGCCTTTGAGTAAGAGGCAAGCAGTCTATAACCCAGCTCTCAGGCCCTGTGTGACATCATGATATCAAGAAAATCCCCTCAGAATTTCCCCAAGCCGGTCTCTGTCTTCATTTATATGACTCCGAGGCCCTAAAGGGTTATGGTTCCTAAGAAAGGAGTCCAATTACCAGAGATATCTATGTTCAGGAAGAGGAACACAATGCTAATAAAATGGCCCTCCCAGGAGTAAGTCAACCTTCCCAAAATTAATCAACTGATGGAAGAATCACTTTGTTTTAAAAATAACCAGGGAATGCAATGTACTGACTACTGCTTCTGATAGAAGTTTTTTCAAAAAGCAAGACTTAAGCTGCCCAAATATCATGAGTAGAGGGAACATTTTCTGCTGATTTTCATTATTTTTTCCTTATCTTGGAAGCTAAGCCTTGAATGTGAAGTGGAAACTGGAGACCAATGCAGCCATGTGGCCAAGAGGAGAGGAGGCTGGTGCAGATGCCAGGCCTGGGTCCAGGTTCTCCACTGCCTCCAACTAGCTTCATGACTTGGGGCAGGTTTCTTACCTCCCCCTAGATCATTTCCTCACACATGATTCAGGGGGGCAGAACCATCATGCACACAACTCACAGAGGCTGCCTTGGGAGCTGGTGAACTGTCGCCACAAGCATGATTTAAAACAACGCCTGATTGACCACTTGACGACCCTCAGAGCTAGCATTTGTCTAATGCTTTCAGGGTTCATGAGGTTCTTTCATGTGTGTCATTGCATGTTGTGACCACGACAATCCAACTAAGGAGGTACCTCGATTTTCATTGCATAGACACCATCAGAGAACAAAGTGGCCATGCTCATAGGGCAATAATTAGTAAGTAATTCACCCCAGACCTGGCTCAGGCCAAGTGCAGTGTCTTGTCAGGACACACTGCTGCTCTGTTAGGATGCTTAGAAGGGAGATTCCTGTAGCAGGGAGCTGACCAGCATGATGATTTCTAAGATCTGTGCTTCCATAAATAAAATTAGGAAGCTGGATTTAATCAGGGCTTCTACAAACTTCTTGTAGCAAAAAAGACCCTTTCCCTTCTCATGAAATCTAATATAGAATATCAAAATAAGAAAGAGACCATTGCAGCATCTCTCTTGTTGAAAAAGAGATAGCAGTCACCCAAATGTCCATCAACTGACAAACGAATACTAACGTGGTATATCCACGTAACAGAACATTATTTGGCTGTAAAGAAGAATGTAATACTGACACATGCTGCAAGGGTGAAATTCAAAAACATTAAACTAAGTGAAAGAAACCAATCACAAAAGACTGCTTATGGTGTAATTCTATTTATATGAAATATCCAGAATAGGTAAATTCATAGAGACAGAAAGCAGATTGGTGGTTGCCAGGGGCTGTAGGAAGGGAGCCATGGGGAGTGACGGCTTAATGGCTTCCTTTTGGAATGGTAAAACATTTTGGATATAGCTAGTGGTGAAAGTTGCACAACATTGTGAATGTACTAAATGCCAATGAATTGTACACTTTTAAATGGTCCATTTTTCTAAAATGTGAATTTTATCTCCACATATACGATGTTTCCAGAACTCCATCCAATGAGCCTCCCACTTCCTGTGTCCCCACAGAGCCTCCACAGAACCCTAGTATGAAAATCAATGGAGTCACTAGAGATTACAAAATGCTACTGGAGCCAAAATAATTCTCATATGATGAATGTTTTCCTTCTTCGGGAGCCAAAGGTAATTTCTCCAAACACACCAAATGAATACGGGCCAGTGACATCTTGCTCCCTGGAAATGAAATCTTCCATTGGTAATCAGGTCCAGTGACAATTCTAGTCCATAGTAATCTAGGGGCTTCAGTTTTAGGATATGTTATCAGTTTTAAATTCAAAATTCTACCTTAAGTATACCAAGAAAGAGAAAAACAACTAAGCATTATTTTTTGTTTATTTGTTTCAAGTTCAGTAGATACTTTTCACTCTTGGGTGGTAAACTTAGCATTATTAATTGCCTAGCATGGGTTAAAAGTTTCTCTCATTGTTTATTAAATACCACGATCCTAATTTTACATAAAAGGATTCTGAAGCTCCACACAGCTATGCAACATCCCCAAGGACTTACCACTGGTTGATGGCTGAGTCAGGATGTAAATCTCAGTCTCTTCAGCTCAAGAGAAGCACTTTTGACTATGCCAAAATTGTTATCAGCAGAGTTGAATACCCGCCCCCAACCTTAGACCACCTGAAGACTGCTTTCAGTCCCACCAAGAAACTGGCCCCAGGCTACAAGACCCAGAGGTGTACAGAGGTGCATGACACATGAACCCATTTCTCTTCTGAACTTTCCAGAGCAGTCTGGGGACTTGAGGGGTTCAGGGAGTCTACGCTTTTTCTTCCGTCTGTGTGGGGAGAGTGAAGGCCCACTTCAACAATCTTGCTGACAAACTGTCCTGAAGAAAGAACTAATGGTGGACTTTGGACCCTCTTTGGTTAAAGAGTTGAAGGGAAAGGCTAGAAGATCACTTGTTTTAAAAAGTTAGAACAAATCCTATGCAAAATCTATAAACTCCAGCTTTTAAAGGTAACTTCTAGCCTGGAAGTTTATGTGGCATCATTTTATGCAGTCGGAGTGACATGATCTCAAACTTGGACACCCAAGATTCAACACTACACTGCATTTTTTGGTGGGCATAAATATGGTGCTTTTTCAAGTTATTCTGAAACATTTCTACACAAAAGATTTGATAATAATTTTGGCCTTTTTCTCTGCAGGGTAAAATTGTCGAAATGATAATTATAATCCCTTATGTATAAACACACTTTTTAGTTGACAAAGTACTTTCATGGATAATCATTGCTGGACTTAAAGAAAAAAGATGGAATTAAGAAAAAATATCAGTAAGTGGCACTTAGCTATTATCACATACCTTTACACTGTAGGTAGGAAAGGGTGAAAATAAAGTGTTTTTGTGTTAGAATTAAAGTCAGTTTCTTGAAGTTCTAACTGTACCTGGTTATCAATTTTAAAAAGTCAATGCTTTTTAAATTAAAAATGAGGTGCTGCTATTTATATCTTGATAGGTTGTAAAATGCCTTTCACATCCTTCCCAATGGTCCTGTGCCCCACTGCTATTAATTTTAGAACTGCAGCTCATATGGATTACACAGGTGTAGGTAAAGAAAACCATCTAGAACAAGAAAAAGAAAACTAATTTTCGTTCAGTGCCATTTAGTGAAAATACAGTGGAATCTTTCCATGTCTTCATGCTTTGGTGGCCAAGGTCAAGCTGGCTCCGGCCATACAATGGCTTTTGAATGTCTTGTTCCCACCAAAGGAATCAGAATGCTAATGTGTCAAGGTCATCTTAAAAAAACTACCTCCATGCCATGCTGTCATAGATGGCCACCCAAATCTCCCCACAATGTCAAAGATCTCTCAGGACCTAATCTCTGCAGTTGAAATCAACAGCTACTAGAGAATAGATTTTTGAGGAATGAGTTTTATTCCAATAAATCTGACCCAATTCTAATTAATTAATTGCTTTTCCTTAGAGATGGCTAGAGAAAGCAGCTGCATCCATTAATACCAGGGAACATGCTATGGGGCTGCCATCGAGTTTGGGCTGCTCAGAGGACACACTAACCCCTCTGAAGCATTGGCTGGTAGAAGACACACCTGGCAGGACCGGCCCATACAAACTGCAGGTGAGCATTCTCAGCCGAGTCTTGCCAACAATGGCAATCTGTGCCTCATGCCGTGAAGAACCCTCTTGAGAACTCAGCTGAGCAGGCCATCCAGCCTGACTCAGAATATGACAAATGCTCCTTCAGGGTAACATTTCCTACAAGGCAGAGGCCCTCAACCTTGGTCACATAGCAGCATCACCTAGGTAACTTAGAAGCTTCCTGTGGCCAAGCCTCCAGCCCAGGTCAATAAAAATCAGCAACTATAGAAGTGGGAGCTCTAGCACTGTATTTTTGAAAGCTACCCAGATGGTTCTAATGTGCAGCAAAGGATGAGAAGCTCTATCAGAGGGTAATTCTAACAATATTTGGGTTTCAACCCAGTCGGGGAGGAGCCTTAGTAGAGGAACCTGCAAAACATCCCTTACTTGGGGAAGTCAGCATTTCTCTCAGTCTTGAACCATTGCTGACAAGTGTTTTACTTGCCTGGGCGCATTTGGGTCCATCTGATTTGTCAGGTGGTATGAGAGGTGCTATTTGACACGTCTGTCTTTGATTTTTCTGACTAAAACACTGGCATAATAATATTTACTCAACCCTTACTTTGCGAGAGCTTGGTGTCTGGTTAAAACAAAACAAACAACATAGCCAAGTGAAATATTCATTTCTGGAGAGATTCCGTGGAGGGAAGGCGGGGCACATCCATCCATCAACATCCCAATGTCATATCCCACTGGGTGGTTGGGGATGGAGAAGAATTGTACTGGTTGCAAATATGCTAGAACTGTCATTAAATTGGCTCTGCAAATTTTGAAACTAAAAGTTTACACTGCAAGAGTGTAAATATCAGGAAGAAAACAGACAGGAGGCAACTCTTACCACTTCCAAGTTACCTGTAGCCCTCTTCTCCTGAATTTTATTTTATACTTCCAATGCTTGAGAACTTCAAAGAGAAGCACTATGTGAGCAATGGTGGGCAAATGGAGACCCCTACCATTGAGGGAGACTGGGTTCTTAAAGAGGCTTTTTAGATTGGATAATGGTCAGAAATTCATCCAGTGAACCCTGTTTGTCAAACTACTCTTGATTTTGAGTCACTTGTTGCTTGGGGACTAATATTTATAAAATGACAATATGAATTATTATATTGTTTAATATGTAAGTCTCACTCACAGTGTTAACAGGCTCCAAGAACTTAACTGACTTGCTTAGGACATGACACAGAGTTAGGAAGCAGAGTTAACAGAAATAAGCGACATGAAAAATACTTACGGGTTCTCTCTTTTCTTCTTAAGTGGGTCCATGAGGCGCAGAGTGTCTCTGATCACTGCCACTTTCACTTCTTCATCAACGAGGCTGGGGACATTTTCAAACACCCCTGGAGAAAGCTTCAATGGGTAAGAATTCTGTGTCACAGTGGAGATTGTGATTCCGTGCTGAGTAGCTATCAGCATCCAATCTTCCAACTAACTCAAGGGGTTGTACTATTAAATTATGCTTAAATTATGATACTTTACAGAAGAGATTTTTAAAAGAATATCATCTTTGGGGTGCCAAGGCAAGTGGATTGCCTGAGCCTGCGGGTTCGGGACCAGCCCAGGCAACTTGGTGAGACCTCATCTCTACAATAAATCAAAAATTAGCCAGGCATGGTAGCATGTGCCGATAGTTCTGGCAACTTGAAAGGCTGAGGTGGAAGGATTGCTGGAGCCCAGCCAGTCAACACTGGGATGGCCATGAGTGTGCCATTGTACTCCAGCCTGGGCAATGGAGTGAGACTCCAACTCAACAAAAAAAAAAAGAATATTTTCATACTACCTTAAAAATGCCAATTTCCTCTTATAAATTAACAAAACACATGAAGAGGAAAAATAACACTATTTTTTAATTATCAAAATTATACATGCTCACTGAAGAAAATTAAATATAGAAAGGGGTTAAGGAATTAACAATTCTAAGAATCCTAACAATTCCCCCCAACTCAATATTAATATTTGCTATTCTAGTTTTGTAAATGCATTTTTGGATAGGGGAAGAGGAAAAAATATAACCACTGCTAAATGTACTGTTTATCTTAGTGATTCAAGCATGTCGACATGACTAAATCATATTCATAGAATTTCAATTAGTCCATCTCCTGAGGCTAACTAATTAGTTCACGTCAAAACTGATAGAAAGGCTCCGTTGCTTCTAAGTTTCCAGACCTTAAAAATTGGCAGAATGGCATGCTGGGAAATTACCATAGATCGGCTAGGTCTTATATTAATAGACTATGTTCAGAGCTCAACCACACTAAAATTATTTGACTTGAACAGGACTTTGATGTGAAAATGTGAGAATGTTGACTCTTGTTTAGTTATGTGAATAACCCAAGAGGAGGAACATTCTGGTGTATGGCAGTATAGTCAATGAGATGTTCAAAATACTTACTTCGTGCTCATGTTCGATTCTCATACTGGGATTTGCATTTACTTCAAGTAGTATAGGCTTCAGATTTTTCATTAGAAGAATGTCAAAGCCTAAAATCTGTGCAGAATAAACATAATTCAGAATTACTCTTTCTAACCACAATTGCTTTTCAGGAATTGAGTATGGTATTAGGATCATTAAGGTGAAAACAGATTCAAACTCAGTCCCCATCCTTGACTTTGACCCTGGCTTCTTTTATCCACAGCCCCTCTTCCTCTGGGTGTGCTTGTCAGACCAAATGGACAGCAGAAAATTTGATAGGAACCTTGATAATGAGGATGAGTTCCCATAGTGCATTTCAGCACTATCTATGGGGTCTGAAGTGCTGTGAGATGATGACCTCTTTCTTCCTTAAGAAGTTTTTTATTTTATTTTTTATTTTTTATATATTTTTTGAGTTGGAGTCTCACTCGGTCGCCAGTCTGGAGTGCAGTGGCCACTGCAGCCTCACCTGCTGGGCTCCGGCGATCCTTCCGCCTCAGCCTTCCGAGTAGCCAGAATTACAGACATGCGCTACCACGCCTGGCTGATTTTTTGATTTATTGTAGAGATGAAGTCTTGCTGCCCAGGTGGGTCTTGAACCCGCGGGCTCGGGCAATCTACTCACCTCAGCCTCGCAAAGGCGCGGGATTACAGGCTGAGCTACCGAGCCTGGCTAAGAAGTTTTTTATTATGCTGAGGATGAGTAGTAGTCCATCAATTTTCCCCACTGCCTTTTCTCTTGCCATTCTTTACTAAGTTGTTTCTTAGCTAGATCTCTGAAATCCTAAGGCAGCTCTGCTTTTTTGCTATTATTTATTTATTTATTTTTTGGAGCCTGTTCCCCAGGCTGGATTGCAATGCCACTATCACAGTTCACCACAGCCTCTACCTCCTGGACTCAGGAGATCCTTTCACCTCAACCTCATGAATAGCTGAGACTACAGGCATAGGCCACCATATTCGGGTTATTTTTTTATGAGGTCTCACTGTGTTGCCCAGGCTGGTCTTGAATTCTTGTCCTCAGCAATCCTCCTGCTTCAGTCTTACAAAGTGTTGGGATAATAGGCATGACCACTGCACCTGGCCAACGTTGCTCTTTTTAAGCTGGGGTATACATCAGTGTCACAAAAGGACCCCTTTTAAAACCACCGCATCCCCCAACCCACTCCTACTGACTGAGTCATAAGCTCCCAGAGTGAAACCCAGAAAAAGTGTATTTTGAAAAAAAATAACAAATCCTCCAGTGATTCTGATATTCTGATATATAGGCACCTAGTAGGCATCAATTACTATATGATGCACCGAGGATTCTTAGACTCATTTAACTTGAATGGTGGTGTATTTGAAGGAGGGAATATACTCTCCATTTTGCAGAAGCAGAAACTAAATCTCAGAAAGGCCAATGGATATCCCGAGACTGCCTAGCTGGTAAGCAGCAGAGCTGGATTTCACACCCAAGCAGGACTGACTACATAGTTTGTGTGACCCAATACGAGATGAAAATGTGGGGCCTTTGTTCAAAAAACATTAACAATTTCATGATGGTGACAATGGAGCATTAAACCAAGCTCAGAGCCCTTCTCAGCACGGGGTCCTATGCGACTGCCCTGCATCCTATGTCCAGTATCATTTGTTGGATGCCTGCCTGTTCATAAATCCAGCATGCTGCCTTAGGTAAGGCTTTACCCTCTGGTTTCCTTCAATTTCTTAGATGCCCTGCAATAGGGGCAAGGCACCCTCAGGTATCTTGTTCTCTCTGCCTGAAATAACCTTTTACCTGGATAACTTTTCCGCCTCCTTGAGACTGCTGCTCCTAATAAGATTTAGATTCAGACTACAAGGATGTCAGATTTGCAGGAGGGCTCCTGTTATCTCCTTGGAAGTGATAATTTAGAAAGTTTCTAACATAGATATACTCTGCAGAACCCCACAGTCTGAAAAATATAATGTGGAGGCCAGGTGCAGTGGCTCACACCTGTAATCTCAGGACGTTAGGAGGCTGAGGCAGAGGATCTCTTGGACCCAGGAGTTCAAGACCAGCCTGGACAACATCGTGAGATTTCATCTCTGTCCACCCAAAAAAGTGGAGAACAAAAGAGGAAAAGTGAAAAATATATGGTTGTAGATCCCTCTCCTCTGTGGTCTCAAGAAAAGAAGATGAGGGAAATTCATTTCCTTGTCTATATAGGATATACATTAGTTAAGTGATAATTACTAAACTGTAGCTTTATCCTTATTAATGCAATCAGAGCCCGAAAGACCATTTTTGGGGATGATTCGAAATGAAGTTATTTTTCAATGAAGGGCAGTAAGGATGAGAAGTTGGGAAAAGTCATCCTGACTGTATTTTTCTTTCCCTGGTCATGAAAAGAAAGGAATGAAAATTTGGTAGAAAATGTTACATGTATTATAGATCTGCTTAATAATATATGACAAGGGGATGTGAGTGATGAGTCCTTTTAGAGATGGTGACATCATCAGTCTCACTTCAGACCTGGTCTGAGACAAGTGATGTTGATGAGACCACAGAGAATGGCAGCTGCAGTGACAACGTTTATCATCCTTAGTCATCAGCTCTCACTTTTTGCTATGTCTTAGAAATTGAACTACTTTCTCAACCTCGTGGACTCTTCTCTGTTCCATGCCCAGTGGTGTCATGATTGTAAAGCTATAGGAATGCTGGGAGCAGGAACAGGAGTGGCTAAGCCCATAATGGCCCACAACCACCAGTGGCATATTTTCTGGAACCTAAATGTGGGTGCATGTTTTTGAATACATTGGGTCTTGTACATGAAAGCTTTGGGGTCAAAGAGATTCCAGATGTCTATTGCACTTGCTAGAGAACTCCAGGCAAGGTGTTTAGCCTTTCTGTGCCTCAAGAACCTCATCTGGAAAATGAAAAGAATGGCAGTGAAAAGCAGTACACAGGACTATGATTATTGTATAGAAGATATTCTCAGTAAGCGCTAGCTCCCTTTCCAGTGTCCTACCAATTCCACCAAAAAGAAAAGGCATGAGTTTTCGTTATAGTCACAAGAAGCTAATTTCATGTCTTAGTTCTGCCTTTAACTTGTGTGACCATAGCCTAGTTACTTAGCAGTGCTAAGTCTAAGTTTCCTCATCCATAACATGGAAATATAAATGGTACTTACCTTAGTTCATTCATTCATAAAATACTTATTGAATGCTTTCTATGTCCCAAAGACTATGATAGCTGCTGGAAATATGTGAACTGGACAAAGTCTTACACTCTAGTAGGGGAGAGGGTCAAATAAAGGTATGCAACGTAAAACATTTTGCACAGTTCATGACAGTAAGTGTTTAATGAAGGCCAGCTTTATTGTATTTCTTCACAAGTTCAAGGACATATGAATGATTTTGTCAAGAGTACAATGAAATATGTAGCACCAATGGATCTCAGTAAACAGAATCACAGAATAGGGAGAATTTGGAGTTTATCTTGTCATAAAATCTTGTCCCAACTGGCAGAAAATCAAAATTTACTTGTTCCAGTGGTTTTCAAAATGGGGTTCTTTTCTGGGAACCAAGGAGGAGACCAACCAGATCAGATTAACTTTTTTCTATTTTATATACTGGAGTTCCCAGGGAAAACCTTACATTTTTTGAAAAATCACAAATCTAGTTTAATAGTCACTTTGTGCCGACCAGGAATCCGCAGCTTGGAAAAGGAAAAACCCTCCAAGTCCCTCCAACAGAGCAGGAATTGTCAAATGAAGAGCTTTTCAACCATGTAATCCTCTGCTTTCCCCAAGTAATTCAATCAGTAATTACATGTTAAGCACCTTCTTTGAGGGGTACCTGGGTGGATTTAAAGATATTTGTTCTTCATCCTTGACCCCTAGAAGCTTCAAATCAAGTCGGAGAGAAAAGGCCCTAGATCTTTCATTTTAAATTCATGCGAAGGCTCCAAGCTACATTGCAACGAGAGGGTCCTCTCCTGAGCTCCAGACCTACACATCCAACTGCATCCAGAGTATTTCCAAGTGGGAAGTCCTGACCCTCAAATTCAGCACATCCAAACTCACTATCTGTGGTCAGCAGCCTCCTAGATGGCCCAAAGTTCCCACCTCTTGGTATTTATGCCTTCGTGGAATCCTCCCTCACACACCTGGAAGTGGGCTGCACCTAGTGGAATCAATCTAACAAACAGAAATGATGGGATGTCACTTCTAAGATTAGGCTATAAAATGACTGTGTGGCTTCCATCGTGAGGTGCCTTCTATTGTTCTCTTGCTCGATCGCTCTGAGGGAAGTCACCTTCCATGTAGTGAGCTGTCCTATGGAGAAGCAAGGACCACATGAGTGATCTTGGAGGAGGATCTTTCCCCAGTCCAGCCCTGAGATGACTACAGCCCTGACCAAAGTGTGAATTGCAGCCATGCAAGAGATTGGAGCCAGAGGCAGGCAGGTAAGCCTAGATTCCTGACCCACAGAAGCTGTGAGATGATGGATACTTGTTTAAGTTGCTATGTTTTGGGTAATTTGTTACATGGCAATAGATAAAGAATACATGCTCTTTCTCTAAAACTTGCTTTGCTCCCTGTGTTCCTTATCCACCCGATGACACGAGTTGAAGCTTTCCCCTTCACTCCTTACCTCTAGCTGACCACCAACTCCTGCACATTTACCTCCTAAAGAGTTTTCTAGATCTGGCCCATCCACGTGCTGCTACTCTCCACAGGTCTACACCATCTCCCGCCTCTTCCCTGCTCTCAGATTCATCCCCTTTTAATTCATCTGATCCAAGGGGCTGCCAGAGTCATTTTTCTAAAATGCAACTCGAATTTGGACACTCCTCTGCCTAAATTCCTGCCCACAGCACGAAGTCCGAGTCCCACAGCGTGTCCTGTAGATTGCTCTATGACCTGACGCCTGCTTTAACACTCCAGCTCGACGACCTCCCACTCATTCCACACACCTGGGGCTCTAACTGTGTGGAACTATGAGCAGTCCTAGGCTTCTCTACTGCTCTCTGCCTTTATCCTCTTTTGCCCAAGGCATTATTTTCTTTATCAAATATTTATGGAGCACCTCCTAAACAGCAGGCCCTGTTCTTGGCACTGGAGATAAAGCAGTGAAAAGACAGAGCTCCCACCCTCTGGGAGCTTACATTTTAAAGGAATGAGAGAGAGAGAGAGAGAGACCATGAGCAAATCAATCACGAAAGCAACCCAGAGTGTGATACAGTGGGTGGAAGGGAGGGCTTGGTGATCTAGATAGGAGGGCCAAGGAAGGCTTTTTTAAGGAGCTGACATTTGTCATTCCATTGTCTTCTGGCTACAGCAGTTTTCTGATGAGAACATTGCAGTTATTTGCTCTTCTGAACGTACTGTGCCTTTTCTCTCTATTTGCTTTTAGGATTTTCTTATCATCAATGGTTTTTCACAATTTGATTATAAACTTTGGGGTGTGTGTGTGTGTGTGTGTGTGTGTGTGTGTGTGTGTGTGTGAGACTTGGAGTTTCTTGAGCTTCTTGAATTTGGGGTTGATAGTTTTTATCAACCCCAATTTGGCCACTATTTATTTCTTTAAATGTTTCTCTGTGCATCCCTTCTCTCCTCAGTCCCAGGACTTCATTTACACATATGGTAGAATACTTTTTTATTTTTCCTTGTCATTTTTCTCTTTCTGTTCAATTTTGGATAGAATCTATTGCTATGTCTTCAAGTTCACTGATTTCTTCTTCAATATTTAATTTGCTGTTAATCTCATCCAGTGAAATTTTCATTTCAGAGATTGTGTTTTCTTTTCTCGAAGCTCCATTTGGTTCTTTTTAATAGCTTCCATTTCTCTCTTCATTAACCTATTTCCCTGAAACGCTTGTATATCATTATAATAGTGATTTTAATATCTTTTTCCTACTAGTTTCATCATTCCTGATATTTTTGGTGTTTCTCTTAAATGATTTTCCCTATTAGTATAGGTTACCTTTTCCTGCTTTGTGGAATTTTTAGTGTCTTATTTGTTTATTTACTTATTTATTTATTTGAGTTGGAGTCTCACTCTGTCACCCAGGCTGGAATGCAGTGGTATGGTCACAGCTCACCACAGCCTCAAACTCCTGTGCTCAAGTGATCGTCCCACCTCAGCCTCCTGAATAGCTGGGACTACAAGCACATGCCACCATGCCTGGCTAGACTTTTTGTTTTAATTGAATTCTGGACACTGTGATGTTTCAATGCTGACTGTCTGGGTCGCATTTTCCTTTTAAAGTGCTTTGTTTTGGCAGTCAGTCATTTGCACATTAACCTGATATCTTTGAAGCCTGCTATTCAAGGTGAACAGGGTGGCTCTGGAGTAACCCTCATCCCAGGGAAGAATCATCCCAACCCACTAAGGCAGAACTCCTTTGGAATCTCCTTAGAATGCTCCCTGTCATCACCAAGGACTCTCCACCTTGCTGCTCAGAGTTTGAACACCTCCCTGAGTGCATGAGCCCTGGAAATAGTTGAGTTTGCCAGCTCCCAGGTCATTTCTTACTCAGCTTTGTGGAGCAGCACTCCACACATGCACGACCTGGGCCTCCACAGACTCCCAGGGATCCCGTGCAGATTTCCGGAGCTCTTCTGCTTAACTCCTTGCTTTCCATAGTCTGTCCCACAACTTCCAGCCACCTCAGCTTTCCCTAACGTCTATCTCCCTCTCCTCAAATCACTGAGATCACTGGGTTCTGTGTAGGCACACTTTCCTTGTGCCCATGTTCTGAAAATTGTCCCCAGACAAAAAGCTGAGGCAATCGCAGGACTCACCTTGGCTTTTTCCCCCTTTTTTCTCAGGGATCGCAGTGCTGAGCTGTCTGTTGTCCAAAGCCTGAAAGCACTTATTTCTTATACATATTCATATATACTTCTGGTAGTCTAGTTGTTTGCAGAAGGAGGCTAAGTTCAGTCTTTGTGACTCCCTTATGACCACAAGCAAGAATCTCAGGAGGTGACATATGGACAGGGATTGAATGGAGTGAGAGAATAAATTGTTTTTCAAAAGCTGGGGAAGAGCATTACAGGCAGAGGGAACAGCAAGAATGAAGGCCACTTCTGAAGAACAGCAAGGAGGCAGCAAGAGGGAGAGTGGCCAGGGATGAGGACAGATAGAAAGACAAGGGACAGGTGGTGTAGCATCTTGTAGACCACGGTCAGGAGCTAGGGTTTTACGTACAATGAAAAAACCATTGGAAGGTTTTATCGGGGGAAGTAACTGGATTCAACTTATGTTTTAAAGCAGCATTTTGCCTACAGTGAGGAAAATAGGTTATAGGCAGCAAGGGTGGAAAGAGGGATGGCACTCAGGAAGCTATTGAAATAGTTCGAGTGCAAGGCGATGGCCACCTAGACGGGCATAGCAGCAGCAGAGTTGGTTACATTTAGGGGATGTTTTAAGAATGTTCACAAGAGCTGCTTATGGATTGGAGGTAGGAAGGGAACAGAGGGAATAAGGGTGCTTGAGTAACCGAATGCTGTTTATTCATTGAATCAGGAAAGATGCTGGAGAATAGATTTGGGAGGGAAGTCAAGAGTTTGATTTTGGACACATTAAGAGTTTGATGTCCACTAGCTATCCAGGTAGAAAGTTAAAGTGGGTATGGATATGCCACTCTGGAGGTGAAGGAGAGGTCAAGACTGGAAATACAATGGTAAGAGTCAGCAGCATACAGCTGGTACTTGAGGCTGGGGGCGAAGTAAGATGTGAATGATTGTAGGTAAGAGGGCACATTTCCAAGGATTGAGCCCTGGGGATCTCCAGTACTGACAGTCCAGAAGAAGAGGCTGAGACGGTAGGAGGGAAGCTGGGAGAGTATATGTCTCTCATCTTCGGCTGGGCAGATTCTTCCTCATGCCTCACAAGGTGGGTCTGGAACAATCCTCATCCCAGGGAAGAATCATCCCTACCCACTAAGGTAGAACTAAACTAAAGCTTCCTCCCTGTCGGAAACCTTTCCTGACTGTGTTAGATGCAGTTAATGACCCTTTTCTGTGCTCTCCCAGCATTCTGTTTGTGCCCTCTTGTAGCATTTCTTATAAGGAATTGTAGTTCTCATGTGTTAGTCTTCTCTGCTATACTGTACACCCCCAGGAGCAGGGATCTTGTTTTATCCATAACCACATGGCCACAGCTAGCTCAGGGCTTGTCTCGGCAGGTGTCCAGGGAATTTGTTTGAGCCCAAAGGGAAAACAGCTTCAATATCAGGAATGGTCAAAGAAGGCTCTACAAAGAAGGTAGGAGTTGAGCAGCATGTTGGGAGGCCTTGAACTACAAAAAACAGCGAGAAGGAGAGAGTATGCCAGGTCAGCCAAGGCAGATGAGAACAACAGGGAAGAACTGGGAAAGCACAGATGATGCCTGAGAGATGGGAATCAGATCGGTTTTGCAGGAATGCAGGGCTTGGGGGGCTACAAGGAAGTCAGGCTGGGAGGTGACAAAGGATAGGCTAAGGACCTGGTTTTCAAACTATGCTCCTTGGAACACTGGTGCTCCAGATAAGTTTAAAATGTGAATGTTTCATGGTTTCCTATAACTTCAAGGCACTTCATCATACAAATCTGATAGCTGTTGTAGTTACAGATAATAGATAACGTAAGAATCATTAAAACTCTCATTTATGAATTACTGTATGTCAGGTATTGTGCTAAGCGTTCCTCCTAGCCTTCTCTTATTTGAGCTTACAACTCTGTGAGGTAGATACAGATATGATCTCTATTTGCAGATAAGGAAACAGGGTAGGAAAAGCTAACTTGCCAGCTCAATGACAAGAGTTGCTGGAAAGAAGAGGTGGCATGAGTACATGCCCAGGGCGTCTGAAAACCAGACCCAAATCCTGACCACTACACTGCTTCTTGGCCTCCTCCCTTTGTAATGCCTGGGCTGAAGGGTAAAAAGAAGATAAAAAAAGAACAAAGAAGAGAGGAGGAATATCCTAGGATGCAGGAACAGAGATTCTTCCAGACATCTAAGAGAAAGGATCGTGGACCACGGAGGGAATTAAACACAGGGAGTGTGAAGAAGACATGGCCCACGCAATGGAATTGGGCAAGAATGTCCTTGAAAGCTGAGCTGCAGCCCTTTCCTCTGCATGTGTATTTCTGCCATATGAATCATCTACACTCAGATGGGCTTTGCTGTTCAACCCAGAGTGACACTGGTGCCCTCAAGAAGACTGACATGAGAATATGTTGCTGGGGGCTGCCTGGCCAATGACCGGGAACAGGCCAGAATGACAGGGCAGCCACGTTCCTCAGCAGCAGATTACAGGAAACCTGCCCACAGCTCAAACTGTGCCAGCAGCTGCTCCAGGCCATCACAGTTTCCCAAGTAGTTATTGTGGCTATGATTGGAAAGGGGTCACAGTCACATGTTGAAGAGAAATATAATTTTTTTGGCTAGAGTTTGTGTTCTGGAATGCTGCAATCTGGGCCAAGCTTGGGCTGCGAGCAAGAGGGGCTGTATGGCAAAGAAATACTGTGTCACAGCTGCACAGAACATCAGAATTTGCAAAGCCCTTCTTGGTCTTCACTTTGTTGGAGTTGCATAAAAATCCTGTGAGGCAAGTAAAGAAACTGAGACACAGAGAAGTTAAGTGACTTAAGCAAGATCACACAGCAAGTCTGCCAGATACAGTGGCTCATGCCTGTAATCCCAGCACTTTGGGAGGTGGAAGCAAGAGGATTGCCTGAACCCAGTGGTTGAGACCAGCCTGGACAACTTAGCAAGACCTCGTCTCTACAATAAATCAAAAAAATTAGCTGAGTATGGTGGCATGCACCTGTAGTTTCAGCTGCTTAGAAGGCTGAGGTGGAAGGTTGTCTGAGCCCAGGAGGTCGAGGCTGCAGTGGCCATAAGTGTGCAACTGTATTCCAACCTGGGCAACAGAGTGAGACTCTGACTCAGAAATAAAAAAGGCAGAATGATACCATATCCCTAAATCTTTGGGTTCCAAGTCAATTCAGGAATTTGAGATCCAAACTAACAAGTGTTATATCAAATGATAAGAATAAAGAGAAGTCTCCAAGGAGGAAAGGATGTTTTCTCTCTCAATCACTGTAGTTTGTAATGTATAGTAGCGAATTCCAAGCAGCTGACACTTTATACCCAAAGCATTTTCCCTGACATTACTTCACAATACTCCTAAAGAGGCAGGTAGGGACGTGAGTGTAGGTGGTTTGCAGAGGAGGAAATAGGCTCGGGGAAGTGAAGAAACTGGTAAGAGGAAGAACTCTTCTTTGAGCTTTGCTTCTCTCCTGCGCTCCCCCTCTCCCTAGGCCTGGAAGCACTTAGTGTGGTCAGCCGTGGGGAACGGTCACAAGGCTGTGGTTCCATGGCTAGGCATAATCTGTCCAAATGAGCAGCTCCCTGCCTGTCTGCCCTCTAGCTCCCCACAGCGTGGGCCCCTTGTTCCACCCGATGGCCGCCGCCCCATGTCGCCTGGCCATAGCAAGACAAGCAACAAAACAACAAGTCTGGCCCTCCCCACTGCCTCTTGGACTATGCCAGAGCTCTGCGGCTTGGCCATGCATGTCGGGCTCCTGGAATAGCTGTCACTGTTGCACAGATGTGACCACACAGTCCCCCAGAATGACCCCTGGATGTGTCCACGTTGCAACTTGTCTCCTTTGCCTTAACTTTTTGATGGCTTAGGCCAAGACTTATTTTCTCTGGTCCTACCTCTGAGTTCTGCCCTCTTGTCCTTTCTGATATTTTACACTACCTCCCCAATGGCCGAGTTGGACATCCTGCCTGGACATCAAAGACCTGGGGTCCAAGTGCCTAAGGACAGATCTCCAGATGACGATTCCCCTCCCCGCTCCTGGTACTGATTACTGCCTGAATTTCCCTCCAAAGGGTCCAGTCTGCCAGTCTGCCTGGAAATCCTGCTGACTAGTGCTCAGCCCCGGGGTAGCCTCTCTGGGTTTGGGGCTGAACTGCCAGACCGGTCTTCTCATCTGCTGCTGAATGAAGGCCCCATCCATTAGAGACACTGCCCGTTCCCTTCCTTCTCACTCTGTGTCTGATGAGGCCTGTTACCCTCCTGCCACAGACAAGAAAAAACCCAAATGTCCCTTGACAGAAGAACTGATAAATAAATTGTGAAGATTTACATATACAACAGTGCAAATGGGAGTCCCAATGACCTCCTTCGGCACGGGTGGATCTTTGAAACACTGCGTGCAGTGGAAAAGAATGTTGCAGAGGACTCCACACTTTATAACAGCATTTTTATAAAACTCAACAACAAGCAAAACAGAACAATGCATTGTTAGGGATACATTCACACATAATACAAGTATTTTTTTAAGCAAAGAAATGTTAAACACAAAATTCAGAGCAATGGCTACCTCAGGGTTGGGGAGGGAAACGGTCTAGGGAGAGGCACCCTGATTGGAGGTCTTGGCTTGGGAGGTGGGCTTGGGATGATCATTCTGTTGTTCTGCTTTGTGGCTCACAAATGCAGCCCACACATTCTACAAAATAACTTCAAAGATTACAGGGAGAGGGTCCCAGACATGCCCCTCCTTCTCTTCTCTTCTTCATGCTGACTTCTCTGGTGGTGGGAAAGTATGTCCCCACTGAATGTCTGGGCTCCATGTCCCATCCTCCACCGTCACAGCTGAACGACCTGAAAGCAGGCTCTACCCTCTTTCCCCACCTCCTTCCCTCCCACACCCTGGCTTAGTTCACTACATTCTGGGCCCTGGTCCCATCCCTCTGCCAAAGACGCTTCTCGCTGAAGTCCCGTAAACTCCTTGTTAGTAAATACGATGGCCGGCGTCGGTGCTGATCTTGCCTGGCATCTCAGCAGCACTTGACAAGGCTGACTCCTGCCTGCTTCTTCTCCGAGCACCTCTTCCCTAGCATTCCAGGTCTCCCTTCTCCTGATATCCCTTTCTATGTCTTAGGACACTGCTTTTTGGTCTCCTTTACTGCTACCTCTGCCTGTCCCTTGTTAAATGGTGGCACCCATGGGGGTCTTCTCAAGCTTTCCTTCACCCTACAGCCTCTCGTGTCTTGGGTCACCATCTGAATGCCGATGAGTCCTCGCCTCTGTCTTCTGAACTCTGGGTCCAAATATCCCATCGTCCACTCAACCTCTCCACTTGGATATCACTCAGCCACTTCAAGTTCAACTCCTGGCCTACCCCCACAGCCTGGTCCTCTTCCAGTGGCTTATATCCATCTATGCAAAAGCCCAAGCCACGTGCAATCAGTATTGGTTCCTCCTCACCCTCACCACCACCATCTCTCCTGTCTCCCCAGTCCGACCTAGTCACTAAGCCTAGTCCTTCTACCTTCTCACATGGTACTCAGGCCTGTCTAGTCCCTTCATCTCCACCAAGATCATCCTCATCCAAGCCCGCATCCTCTCTGGCTTGCATGAGAGCAGCTGTCTCAGTAGGACCCTCCCTGCCTTGCCTCAGCAGATACTTTGTTCTCTGAGTGTATCTGTCCCCTGCTTAAATCCTCTAATGCCCCCCTGCCCTCAGGCTCCCCACAACATGGCCTCTACCTCCTTCTCCCTTCTCGTCTCCCCTCATCTCCCCTACATCTCGGCCTCAAACCCCACCCTCAACCACACAGAGCTTCTTTCAAGCCTCAGACACACCACACTTCCCTCTCACCTTTCAGGCTGAAACCTGTCTCCAGCTAGAACACTGTGCCTACCTGCCCCTACCCAGTCTTGCCGCCTTCATCTGACCTGCTTCAGCTTCTGGTTTCACTGCCACTTCTTCTGGGAAGCCATCCATGACCACTCCACTCCCACCCAGAGAATGTGTTTCTTATTCTATTCTAGCACTTGTAACATATTGTAATTACTTTATAAATTACTTATCTCTTACAACCTGACTTACTGTCGCACTAGAACCTAGAACAATGCCTGATCTCTACTAAGCACATGGGGAAAGTTGTTGAATGAGTGAGTGAATGAGTGGCATTCTGCTTACATGTTATCTCACTTAATTCTTACGAGAATCCTTTGAGGTAGGTGCCATTAGCCTCATTTTACAGGTGATGGAAGAGACATAACATGCCCCAGATCACACAGCTATCAACTAGAAAGCTGGAAGCTGGAACTAGGTTCCACACCAAAGCCCACACCAGCAACCACCTCGTAACCTCTCCTCTGGCCACCCCACCCCCATTGCTCATCCCACATGAGGCCAGAGAGCCCTCTCTGGGCCAGTCAAGGCTGGGAACTCAGGCTGGGAGCTGGCAACGGTTACCTGGAAGCATGTGGGGCCTGGCCTCCCTGTGGGGATGTCCGACTGGTAGAAGACTTTGAGCTCTGGAGTCAGGGCGATGACTGTCTTAATCACCAAGGAGATGATGTCAGACCAGACCTTCTTGATGTCAATGCCTTTGGAAGACAACCTACCAAGGATGCTAGAGAAGGTCCTTTTGCTGCCCGTGCTAGCACTGTCCGAATGAACGAAGTTGCCGCTGTGGATGTTCAGTGAGTAGTTGGTTAAGTGCATAAAGATGTGGTGCAGATTTTTGTGGTTGGGCTCTTGATATGGCTCTGTACAAAATCTAGAGAGTCCGTCTTTGGCTATATAAATCTCTAAGGGGTCTAGGGACTTTAGTAAGACATACAGACGAATATCAAACTTGAGTTTGTCGATAAGGAGAGGTTTGCAGATGTACTCCTGGACCACCGCTGGCCTGTTCTGGAGGGTCCCTGACAGGCGGATGTCACTGGGGTCTTTAATGAGGTAGATTCCGTCTCCCTGACAACCGCCATCAGGTTTCACAATAAAAGTGGGCTTCCAGGAAGGGTCACCATCCTTCACCATTCGAACCTGAGAGAGGGGGAAAAGAATAGTCAACATTCCATACTTTCTCTCTGGACCCCTAACATAGAACAAGACCTCAGCAAAGATCTGGTCAATGAGTGACAAAAGGATCCCTGCCTATCTGAGTCTGCACTGAGCATCTTCCATGGAGATGACACTGAACAAGGCACTAAGCTGGTGACATGAGGAATGTCCTCAGACCTGTGCTTCAGAGCGAGATGGAGATTGCAGCAGATCGGCAGCCACAAGACATGGGTTCAAATCCAGTTTTGCCAGTGATTAGCTCTAACCTTGAAGAAGTCATGTAACGAAGAATAATGCTGAGAATAGTCATGGTGGTGATCTAATATCATTTGTGAGTGCCTGATGATGTGCCAAGCACTATATTGGGCACTTACATCATTATCTCATCTAGCCCTCACAGAAAATATGGTTGTGCCCTTTTATATCAGGAACAGAGAGGGTGGAGCAGTTGCTGAGAGTGTGGCGCTGAAGTCAGATGGCCCAGGCCCAAACCCTGCCCTGCTCCTTACTGTGTCTTTGGGCACGTGACTGAACTTATCTGCGCCCTCCTTATCTATGAAAAAGGAGTAAGATTGTTTTGAGGACTAAATGCGATACCAAAAGCAAAGGGCTCAGCACACAGAGCCCATCACATCAAAGACAGTCACTAAGACTCACTGTCGCCATTTTTAGAAAGTGACGTGACTTGCCAGCTAACGCAGGGGCTGAAATGGGATTGGAATCCAGATCGATGACTCTAGAGCAAGGTACTGCGCTATTCGATACCATCTTCCTCTAGACCACCATGCCTTGGTTTCCTCATTTTACAAACAGGGATACAACGACCTACCCTCACTGGGTCTTTGTAAAGATGAAGCCAACTAAAATGTGCCAAGGGCCAAGCACAATGCCAAACACAGAGCTGGTACACAGGAAGCATTTATTTTATCATTTACATTTGACCTTAGTTTCATCTAGCGAACATGGCCAGCCCTTCAGTCTGTTGAGAGCTTTTTGAAACTCGATTCTGCCATCTACAGCATTCGCTCTCTGCCCCGCTCCAGGGCAACAGGACACTCACGTAATTAACTATCTGGGCTCTGGACCAGTCCTGAAAGTTAGTCTGAACCTAGGGGTCTGCATCATTCAGCCATGCCCATTGCCCTGACACTGGGGCGCTGTGCTATGCAGTTGTGGAGAGCGTGTGGACTTACGTGGCAAGAGAGACGAGCTGCAGGAAACGGAAAGATGGACTGGGAAGGGGAGTGGGGCTTCCTGCAGCTTCTGGTGTGAATGTTCCCGTCTGAATTCTGAGAGCAGGGCCTGCAGCAGCCGGCTTGATGATGTCCCCAGCGCCCAACCCCACCATGGCCCTCTGCCTTTGCTGAGTGAGCCACACCCAGGAAAGCTGTACTCTGGTTGTACCTATCTTTTTGACCAGCCTATATTTCTAAATGAAGCTTATGCCAATTCCTTGAGGACTCTCAGTTATTCCCAGCTTGTAAAAGATCTTTAACAATGGAGAAACACTTAAAGCCTTAATAATGGGCCATATCAATTGTTTCTCCCCGTCAGCAGGATCCGAGAATGGAACTTCACAAGAGATCAATGCAAGCCTCCCAGGGCCTTCCATGGAGCCTTTCTTGCAATAGTGACCTTGGCGTTTATGTAGTTATTTAATATTCCTCCAAAGCATGTGTCCACTCGACCCCTTATAGTAAATATAAGCATGCCAGACAAATGGCACTTACGGATCAAGAAGTGAAAAATGTCAAGTTTGTGCTGTGGGTAACTTTTCCCTCTGGAATGCTTTTGCTATGCCAAAGATATTAACATTTCAATATATTATCAGGAGCAATATTTTCTCCTTTGAATTTGGTATATATGCCTTAAATAAATTAAACTACATGGTCAATAGTCTCTGTCATTCATTGCACTGCCGAATATTTCTCCTGCTCTTTGCCAGAAGAGTGCCATACAAATCAAGATTATTAACACTAATAGAATCATTGAATTTTTAGAACTCAAAGGATCCTCAGAGATCAACAGCACCCAGCCCTCTCACGATCCAAAGGAGAAGCAGGCTCAGGGAGGTGACACGACTTGCCTTGGGCTCCGTAACTGGCTAGGGGGATGAATGAGATGAGAACTGAGGTCTCCTGACCGCACCCCAAGTTTGCTATACCATTTTTGCCTCTGATAAGATAAAATTAAGGGTCTCTTTTCTCTTTTTTTTTTTTTTTTTACTGTAGGGAAGATTCTGTTACTATATCAGACAGTATTGACATCTGAGCTCTGGCTTCACACTAAAGTGTCTGACTCCAAGCATGTCTGTCTTGAAACTATATCTATAGGTCCCCAGTTGGCTGGGATTGTCCCAGTTTCAGATCTTCTGTCTGGGTTCCAAGCTTGTCAAAATACAGGTAGAATATATAGGATAAGCCTCACAGTTGTTCAGATGTGGTTTCCATGGCCACCAGACCCTCCAGCCACTTCTCTTTAAAAAGAGAAAGATTTTTTCAGTATTCATATTCAGTCTCCTCTGAGGTTTTACTCAAGAGTGACGTTCCCTCCGCCCTCTCCATTATTAATGTTAAAAATGAATGCACTGGTTCTTAAAAAGAAGTCATGAACCAGAATGGAAATATAGTCTATATCCGTGGGCCCCAACCCCGGAAATTCTTATTTAATCGATCTGGGATAAGAAATAGGCATGTGTATTTTGCAAAAATCACCATGGGTGATCTTATGTGCACTCTGTCTGAGAAACACTGGACTAAAGTTAATTAAATAAACATTCAACCTGAAACCAGCATATTGAATGAAGTGTTCTGCATTGGCGTTAGCTGGCATGCGAGGAAGACTTGCACTTAGGCTACAACTGATGGTATCTCTAGTTTTATCCAAACCTGCTGTTGGACGTGAAATTCCTTATCTTGTAACTGTATACATGGATGGCTGTAAGAGATACACACAGGTCTGATTGCTTGGCGCTCACCGAGCCTATTGAAAAATTTATGCATCTTTTACTGCCCCCTAGTGGGTGTTTAGGAAATGTGAATGGGAAAGTCACCTTGTTCAAAATTCGAATACTACTTTTCAGTAAGATACTCTATTAAGCCGGGCTCGGTGGCTCAGCCTGTAATCCCGCGCCTTTGGGAGGCTGAGGTGAGTGGATTGCCTGAGCCTGCGGGTTCGAGACCCGCCTGGGCAGCGAGACCTCATCTCTACAATAAATCAAAAAATCAGCCGGGCGTGGTAGCGCATGCCTGTAATTCCAGCTACTTGGAAGGCTGAGGCGGAAGGATCGCCGGAGCCCAGCAGGTAGAGGCTGCAGTGGCCGGAAGCGGCCACTGCACTCCAGTCTGGGCGACAGAGTGAGACTCCAACTCAAAAAAAAAAAAAAAAAGATACTCTATTAAGATGTTAAACTGGTCTTAAAGAAGCACCACTACAAATGGAATATTATTCAACCTTAAGAAGGAAGAAAATTCTGAGATATGCTGCAACATGGATGTATCTTGAGGACGTTATGCTAAGTGAAATAAGTCAGACGCAAAAAGACAAATACTATATGACTGCACTTCTACGTGACACCTAGAGTTGTCAAATTCATAAAGACAGGAAGTGTCATGGTGTTTGTCAGGTGCTGGGTTTGGAGAGGATGAAGAGTTAGTGTTCAATAGGCACAGAGTTTCAGTTTTGCAAGATGAAAAAAGTTCTGAAGATGGATGGTGGTGATGGTTGTACAACAGTGAGAATGTACTTAATACCACTGTATACTTAATGTATGCATAATGTACATGTAAAATGATTAATCTGGTAAATTTTGTTAAGTATATTTTACCACAATTTTTAATTTAAAAATTTTTAAATAAAAGACATAGCTTTTGGCAAGTTAGGAAAAGTAATGAAGTGAAAAATATAAAATGTGAATTTTAGTCCCAAATTGGTTAGGTAAGTTCTGACTGTGTCACCTTGAGAAAGTTACCTAACTTCCTGGGCTCTGTTGTATACACCTATAAAATAAAGAGGTCACACTAAGGTCTCTGGCTTCAGCCAGCTAACAAGTGTTGAACAGGGATTTATCTTGACATTCCCACAGTTGAAGGCTGTGGTGCAAGCACACAGTGACATTAATCACACCAGAAAGTTCCTGCTCTGCTGTTAGGATCAGCACATTGGGATGATCTATAAGAGCAGGAGATTTGGATCAGAGATTTATGAGGCATTGGAGGAAGTCAGCTGGGCATTTGGGGGAAGCAAGCTAAAATATTTGGAGGGAGAAATTCAGCACCTGTAATACCAGCCACAAAACATTATTAGCAGTGAGGGGCGGGGAAGAGGATAATTTCTGAAGAAATACTGTCTGCAATACCAGGGAAGTCAAAGCCAGTTAGAGCGGTCCTTTGTCACTTAGGTGGATTTGCATTCAACCTTAGCAACTCAGACCCTTGGGGTCACAGGCACATGCTGCAGATCTTAAGCAAAAACAAGCCTCTGGTAGACAAACTCAATGTCACAAAGTGCACACTGGATGAGGTGCAGGGACCAGCCCTGCCAGCCTCAGGGGACTAGGCCTGGTACCGAGGGTAAAGTCCTACTCTCAATGTTCAAGGCAATTCTGAGTCCAGACTGAAGGCAGACTGCAGTGAGGTTACCCAGGGCCAAACAGGAAGCACAAAAAGGGCCAGTGATGGCAGAGTGGAGGGTTAAAGCAGTGAGGCCCAGAGGAAGAACTGGAGTGGATCACATGCCTTTGTGAGCTTTTATGAAGGCAGAAAAGAGCAGGTACATCTGGGGGACTGCAAATAGCTCTGATGGCTGCAGAACAGAAAGGGGGTGAAGTGAGGAAAGCCCACTTACTGAAGTCAGCAAGAGTCAGATAACAACAGCAGCAATATTGTTAACATACATGTACTGAGTGCTTGCCACAGGTCAGGCGCTGTGCTAAGTGCTTTATATGTATCATCTCATTTAATCTTCACAACAGTCCTATCTTACAGATAAGGAGACAGAGGCCTAGAGATGTCAAGTAACTTGCCAAAGATTGCATAGCCAATAGATCATGGAGCCAGGGATTTGAAGCCCAGAAGGCAGGTTCCAGAGGCCATTTCCAGAATGAATGAGGAATGTGAGCGAGGAAGGGAATGGAGAAGATCAAGCTTGGGTATGGTATAGGGGCAGGTTAGAAAGGGCCTTGAATATTGTTTTAGGGAGCTTGGCAAATATCCTGAAGTGATGGGAATTCCCTGAAGAGTTTTGAGAAGGAAGCAACTTAAGCAGAAGTGCCTTGTGGAAAGATCCCTCTGGCTACTGACGATGTGCTGGAGGGGGCAGATGGTCTGGGGCAGAGAGGGACAGCCCAAACGAAGGCTTGCAGTGGAGTCGGAAGGAAGTGGGAGGCTTGAGATATACTGTGGAGGTAAAAGCAACAGAAAGGTGACCAGGGGAGGGAAACAGGAGCAGACAGGATAGCTTCCGGTGTCTAGGCAGATGCACAGGGAATTTGAGGGATGGGAGAAAGATTTTGGGGAGGCAGGGGAAGGTGATGAGCCCCACACAGGAACCCAGAGGTGTTGCAGCTGTAGGGGCTCTGTAGGCACCTGGACAGGTGTGTTGGAGCTTGGGTGAGGTCAGGGGTCGTCAGGTCCCTGATGGTGACTGAGGCTTTCGTGATGGGGCAGGTTAGCCCAGGGAAGTATGGAGAGGAAGAAAAGCACACTGGGAACCAGGCTGAAACAGGCAGAAAAGACCACAAAGCATCTTGTATTTGTACTTGAGCTGCAGGCAATAGGTGGATTTTCAACTGAGTGATGGGCAGCCACATCACCAGGGCACCTGTGGGGAAGGCGGTTTGGAAGGACAGGAAGATCCTGAGGCTGCCAAAGTCCTGAAGGCCTGGGCTGGGGCAGGGGCAAGGGGGTTAAAACAGGGAAACGAGATAGAGAAGAGGTAGCATCATGGCACCTGGTGACTGGAAAGGTGCAAGGGGGGAGAGAGAAAGGAGAGGGTCATGGATGATCTCAGGATTTGGGACTTCAGCAATTTGGTGGGGGTGATGGCACCATTTTCAGATGTAGGGACTGCAAGAGGAGAAGCAGGTCTCATTCAATGAAAGTGGGGGGAAGATGACTAGTTCACTTCATCAGATGAGTGTGATTTGTGCAACTCAAGCCACAGAGCTAATTCAGGACTCGATAATCTTATTTCTCAAGCCCTCGACTCTTCATTGGAACCAGACCGTGTTGGCTGAAATCTCCCAGACGCGATTGATTTTGTTACAATAACTCAATCTCAGCAAGAATAAGAGCTGCTGCCTGGCAGGGATGAGGCTCAGATCTGAAACTCAGATGTGGACTGTTCTGAACTGGAGGAGGGGTAGCCAAAGAAACCTCTGGGTTTGGGGGTGAGTGGGGGACCGCGGGCCCCGTGGAAAGGAGCAGCACTGGCCCGTGTGGCCAAATAGTTTCACCACTCCCTGGCTTTTGAAGAGTTCCAGTTAAGAAGACCCAAGTGGCGAACAACCCTGTCTGGCTTGCCACGGATGAGTGTCCCGAGTTGACTCGAGCAGCTTAAAAAAAACGTCAGTGGGTCCCAAGAAGCAGGCGCTGACCCCTCGTGTGCAACTCTGGAGAATGGCCTGGGAGGCCCAATTGCCCCGGCAGCCTCGTTTCCTGTCATCCTCTCTCAGGCCTTGAGGCCTTCACACAGACTTCCCTCAGCCTCCATCAGCCTCTCTGCCCCTTCTCTGCTTGTAGAGCTCCTGCCCATTATCTACAGCCCAGCAGGAAAATTCCCTCAGAATCCTTTCCTGGCCTGCAACCCCCCACACAGAGATCTTTTCCTTCCCAAAGTCTTTTTCCACATTGAGCTACCCTGTATCTTCCCAACCAGCCCCTTGAAATCCAGGAAGAATCATCACGGCCTGCTCACACACACTTTATTAACAAAGAAACTGAGACCAAGGGGCAAGCAGCCTCGCCCAAGGCCATACGACGAGTGGCAGAGCCAGAACTAAAACATGAAATCTCCAGATTTCCAGCCCAAAGTTCTTTCTACCATAATTAATTCAGGCATCTGAAAGGGTTTTCAGAAGAAAACTTGGAATAAGTACTCTCTCCTCGTTTTGAATAGTAACACAATATTTGTTTGGTGCTGTTATACATATTTGGATGCAGGCTAGGTGTGGTGGCTCATGCCTATAATCCCAGGACTTTGGGAGGCTGAGGTGGGAGGATTGTGTGAGCACAGGAGTTCGAAACCAGCCTGGGCAACATGGCAAAATCTACTAAAAATTTAAAAAGTAGCCAGTTGTGGTGCTGCTCACCTGTAGTTCCAGCTACTTGGGAGGCTGAGGTGGAAGGATCACTTGAGCCCAGAAAGTCAAGGATGCAGTGAGCCCTGCTTGTGCCACTGCACTCCAGCCTGGACAACAGAGTAGGAGCCCGACTCAAAAACAAGCAAACAAATAAATAAATGTTGATGCTTTGCAGAGATATTACTTTAATCTTCAAGTTTTCATTCTACAAAGAATGAGGAAATTGAGGCCCAGAGAGTCAAGCACAGAGTCTACGGTCAGCTAGAGGGTAAAACCAAAGCATCGGTCCTGGGCTAAGCTGCCTTTTCTTTGAAAATACTCTCAAATTCACCAGGAGGTAGACACCGCATCACATACATGGCTGCGTGGGAAGCTGGTGCGTCTGCTCAGGAAAACTGAGGGGCAGGGAGCAGCCTTCTCACATACTGTATCCCAAATCTAGGCTGTTGCTAAAAGCAATCTAATAGATCCCACTTTTGGAGAACAGCCACTTTAGGAGGGCTATAATGCATCCATTAGTAGTGAGAGATCACAAAGCCACTCTAGAACACTCCCGGGACAATAACGCATGCTTAATAGGAAGGAACCAGCCAGTTGTGAGACTGTCCATTTTCCTCTCAGCTGGAGCTGAGGGAAGCGAGGACACCAGCCTGGCAAGCCCACAGGTCCAGTGAGAGCCAGCTTCTCCCCATCCCTACCTAATCCCCCTACCTCAGGGACTCTAAGCTGTGTTTGTTTGGCCTGAAGTCTAGCATCCTAAGGGCCTCAGTTGATCCCAGAGCATGTGGGGGACCCAGGTTGCCACTCCCCACCACCACTGAGTCCACACATTCAGGTGTCTGAGGGGAGCGGCAGAGTAGAGGGCATGGGCTTCTGTGTCAGAGAGACCTGTACTCAGAGCTTAGCTCAGTTCCTCCCTAGCCGTGGGACGCTGATCAAGCTACATACTTCCTCTGGACTTCAATATCATCACCTGCAAAACAGAAAGGGTGGTGTCTGGTTCCTATGGTCCTGTGAGGATTCAATAATATCTTGCATTTGCATTGAACACAGTACTATTTTTATTATTTCGTTTGTATGGGTCGGCTTTGGTTTCCGATCCCGCTAGATTCCCGACTGAGGCTCACCTCACCCCCATCTGCTGGCTGGAGTCTAAATGCCTGCCTATGCTATCCTCTGATGCTCTCCCCTGGGGTTCCCAGAGCCCTTTGGGGTGCCAGCCTCATGTTCTTTGTTTTCCTTGGGGCCACCCCATCAGGGTGCAGCACACAGCCTGCCCATCTCTCCCACCTCCCAGCCTCACCCTCCTTCTTCCTGCAGTCTCCTAGTGAGAGCCCAGAAGGCTTCACAGCTGAGCCCACCCAGAACATAACATGCCATTGCTGAGTAAGCTCCCCTTCCAGCTAAAATCGTTTTTCCAATAGTGAGGATTTCCTGCTAATGAACTGGCTAAGTAATCTTCAGCTCACTTCCAAACATGTACGACTGATTATAGGCAAAAAGCACTTCAGACCATTGGCCCCAGCTTTGCCTCCCTCCTGATACCACAGTCTACCCTTGCATTCCTGCCATAATTTACACACTAAAATTTTTTTGTTCTCTTGTTTAAATGCAAGAGTATCAATGTCTACTTTTGCAGCATTCAAACTAAGTGTCCTCCCTCCCAATGCTCTTTTGGTTAAACTAGCAGTATTGACCAATTGCAGTATTGATCAGTGCCAGGCACTGAGCTAGGCACATCAGTGTGTGTACATGAGATCTGATCCTACAAGAAAAGTAATAGCATTTCATTTTTAGACTTTGTAACTAGAAGTTTTTCCCCATACTCCAAGACCCCACAAAAAAGAGGCAGAGCTAACTACCCTGCTAACTCCTTGAAGACGGGGAAATACCTCCCTCAACCCGAGATTCTCCTGCTTTCTCTGTCCCTGCCCAGACCAGGAAGAGCCTTGCAAGAGTGTGACTCGCCTTTGGGAGGCTGAGGTGAGTGGATTGCCTGAGCCTGCAGGTTCGAGACCCACCTGGGCAGCGAGACCTCATCTCTACAATAAATCAAAAAATCAGCCGGGCGTGGTAGCGCATGCCTGTAATTCCGGCTGCTTGGAAGGCTGAGGCGGAAGGATCACCGGAGTCCAGCAGGTCGAGGCTGCGATGGCCAGGAGCGGCCACTGCACTCCAGTCTGGGCAACAGAGTGAGACTCCAACTCAAAAAAAAAAGAGTGTGACTCACAAATGCATCTGGGAGCACGCCTGCTGTCTCACTTTGTTCAAAGCTGTCATGTTGTATCTGGGATCACAGGAAACATTATTTCAAAAGCTAATCCTGGTGGTTCCAAGTTTGCCCTGAACGTGGAGAACTCCCCACTCTATGCAGACCCATATAATTAGACACATCAAATGTGACAGGTCCAAAACTAAACTTACAGTCTTTTTCCTCAGATCTACTCTTCCTGTGCTCCCTCTGTCAGTAAACATTACCACCATCCACCCATGTCCCCAAGTCAGAAATCTGGGATTATTCTAGCTGCTACCTTCTTCCACACAGTCCCCAAATTCTGACATTTCTATGCCTTAATACACCTTACAGTTCTCTAATCCTCTCATCATTTCTCACTTATATTGCTACAATGGCTTCCCAAGTGACCTGATGGCCTGCAGTATAGGCTCTGTGCTGGACATGTCCCATAAATTATTTTCAACTCTTTTTTTTTTTTTTTTGGAGTGCAGGGGCCACTCCTGGCCACTGCAGCCTCAACCTGCTGGGGCTCTGGCGATCCTTCTGCCTCAGCCTTCCAAGTAGCTGGAACTACAGGTGCGCGCTACCACGCCCAGCTAATTTTTTGATTTATTGTAGAGATGAGGTCTCACCAAGTTGCCCAGGCGGGTCTCGAACCCACGGGCTCAGGCAATCCCCTCACCTCAGCTTCCCAAGGCAGGATTACAGGCTGAGCCACCAAGCCCAGCTTATGTTCAACTCTTATGAGCAACTCTATGAGGTGGGCATTGGAGGTTTAGCCATATGAAATTGTTATTTTATAGGATAACCAGACAGACACACACATGTTTGCAAATGATATGGTTGAAACTAATACTATCATTATTCCCCATCACAGGCGAGGAAGCTGGGACTTAAAGGTTTTTTTCCCCAAGGTCACACAGTTTATATACCACGTCACCAGCATCTGAATATGGGAGTGTGTTCAAATTTCCAAAGGCCACACTTTTTCTGCTAAATCATATCATCTTCAGTGTCCATATATCTATTCCTAGAGGAATGGTTACAGCCTTAAATGTATTATTTAAAGTGTTAACACATTTTAATACTTTAAAATGTAATTAATAATAATATACAACAATAACAACTGCCACTTATGAGCACCTCCCATGAGCCTTACGTTAGTTATTTTACTTAATCCTCACAGCTGCGTATGAGAAATCCACCGATATTGGAATTTTTAAAAATCTTGTTTTACTTTGTTTTTCAGTATTGTGGGGTGTGTGTGTGTGTGTGTGTGTGTGTGTGTGCGTGTGTGTGTGTGTGTGAGAGAGAGAGAGAGAGAGCGAGAGCGAGAGAGAGAGAGAGAGAGAGAGAGAGAGAGAGAGAGAGAGATTGTTTTTAATGTTACAGATAAGGCATCTGAGGCTTGGGAAATTAGAAGACCTGCGCACCACAGTTAGGAGATGGCAAGTGAAAGATGGGGACAAGAATCATAAACAGCCAGAGCAAGCAAGGCCGGAAAGCCTGGGACGACTTAGAGGGCGAAGACCAGGTCAAGGTTGTAATCTGGGCACTTGTGCTGAGTCCCAGGGCACGGCCTGTGGCTGGGTCTTGTGGCTCGGGGTTTCAGGGTGGGCATGAACGGTAGTGCGGAGCGGCTGCCTCTGGGCAAGAGCTCTGATATCCAACAGAGAAGCACTGGATGGAGACCAACACATCAAGAAGACAGTTTTAAACACGTACCAAGCTATGTTGAGAACCTGGCCGGGACAGCCAAGTGCCTGCCCGGACTGAGACAGTCAGCCTGATCATTTGCACTGAGAGAACAGGATCTCCTGTGAGGCCCTGGATTTCAACTGCTGGTTTAAATTTCAAGGAGAAGCAGGAAGGTGTTGACAAGTGTGGAATTACTTTAACATGCCTTTGATCACTCTGAAGCTCTGGGGTGTTCTAAATGAGCGTGCTGGTTGGAAGCTAAGCTGCGCTGAGTTTTACAAAAGAACTCCTATGGTGCCGCTGAAGGCCAATGATAGAAGTCACTTGTCCTTAAATAAACAGTGTGTAGTCCCACCTTTCATTTCAATGGCCCCAGGTGGCCACTGGGCACAAGACCTGGACTAAGCTACCCTCAGATGGGCTCACAGAAAACGGGCCCAGCACCCCCTTCCTGACCCCTGGCCAGTCAATTAATCTCCGTGGTCATCTGTAAACTTAATAAATCCAAGGGGGACAATGGAGGCATTCCTCTGTGTGGGAACAGACACGCCAACTGCTCCCCAAAATTTGCTTTCTCTTTGGGGATATCTCATTAGCCACTGCCACCACAACTGGGTTAGGACAGGGAGAGGAGTTTAGATCCTTTTGATGCTCTGAACCAAACCCAGGCTCCAACTGTTTCCTGAGCTCCCCGTAGCCATAGACCAAGCTTTTAAAAGACTTTATTAATGACTCAAGGAGAACAGAAGGGAAATAAACACAGAGAAGAGCATGCAACTGGATAATTGTGTTTATAAGATACTCTCATCTCAGCATGACAAGGCTCTTAAGCCGGCCCTTAGAGGGCAGAGGACAATGCTCCCCATGGCCCAGGAGTGCATCCAGATTCCCTGGAGCCTCGGCTCCAAGAGTTCTCCTACCCAGGCTTCTCCTGGCCACCAGAAATTGGAAAATCTGCCTTCCTAGGGAGCCCTCACCTATGACTCAAAACCAGGGCAGCCATGCCACAGTCTCAGCAGGACAGCCATTTCAGACTACCAGGACACATACCACAAACTAAATAGCCACAGAAGAAACCGGCATAAGAAATAGTAAGGTAGTGTTTACCCAACAGTATCAACATCTTCATCTGCCAAGTGGACAATATAAAACCTCTCTGGTCCAGCATTTCCCACACTTGCATGTTTAGGGAACACTTTAAAAATTATAATGTACTTGGTGAATACCAATGGGAACTCACATATATTTAGACTAATAATGTGGGATGATTTTTAATTTCAACATATAAGATATAGTGACATTAGTCAGGGGTGACATTAGTCAATACATATTGTAACATTACAGTAATTAATCTGTGAGAGATCATTTACTTTTTTGCCTTCAACTTTTATCCAAGTATGCATGAGCTCCCTGTTTGTGTTTTGCTCGTATAATGTTTAAAATATCTCATGGTTACCTAACCAGAGGGTGAGATCCAAGAGTGGCAGAGATAAATATGGCTGATTTTACTCTGATAAATTATTTTATCCTGAGCTTTAAGCCCTTTGTGGAAGATGTTTCAAATACATCACACTAGGGGAATAAAAAAAGAAAGAAAAATTAACATTCACTGAGCATCACAGTGCTGGATACTTTACAGCATTCTTACTTAATACTCTCTCTCCTGTTCATCCTTTAACATCTATGAGACAGTCGTCATTTGAGTTCTACAGAGAATGCAGGTAGTACTGCAAGTCCACACACGTCGCCATGGATGGAATCAAATGCAAGTCTGGCCGGCCCCAGGGCCCAAGGTCTTTCCCAGGATACCACGTTGGTGAAGAAAGCGGGGATAGTGAGCCTCAGTGCATGTGTTTGTACTTGTGTAGTCTTTGCCTTCCTACTGTATTAAAAGCTCCATAAAGATAAGAACTACATTGTTTGTTCATCACGATAATCTCAGTGCCTAGTATGATACCAGAGACTATTGCTAAGAAAGCTGAGGAGACATGGATATAGCCTCGACATTTCCAAAGGGTTGTCATATTGTCTATAGGGCACACACATGCTCCTTGGGACCAAGAGGGCCAAATCACATTCCAAGGGCATGGGGTAAGGAGGAGGAGATACATGAAGAAAGGTCTCAACTCAGGAATATGTGATACTATAAGACAAGGATTGGCAGTAGTGGGAAATTGCTGGGGGTGGGGAGTGGGCGGGATTGGCAGTAGTGGGAATCTGCCAGGGGAGGAGAGCACACCTCATCAACAAGGCTACTGCCATAATGAACATATGTATACCTAACCCTGAATTGTACCCCACATCTTTAAAATAAAAAAATTGCCTGAGCCCGCAGGTTCGAGACCCGCCTGGGCAGGCGAGACCTCATCTCTACAATAAATCAAAAAATTAGCCGGGTGTGGTAGCGCGCGCCTGTAGTTCCAGCTGCGTGGAAGGCTGAGGCGGAAGGATCGCTGGAGCCCAGCAGGTCGAGGCTGCAGTGGCCAGGAGCGGCCACTGCACTCCAGTCTGGGTGACAGAGTGAGACTCCAACTCAAAAAAAATTAAAAATTAAAAATTAAAAAAATTTTAAAAATTAAAAATAAATATAAAAAATAAAACATAGAACAGTCCCACCATGTGACGAATTGCCCTGAAAAATATTAAATCACCTATTTCTGAAGATAACTAAGTACAGGCTAGCGCCTGACACATCTGTCTGGGTGTGAAGGGGATTCACCCAGAGGGGGCATGGCCTGGATGGTCTCTCAGGGCCTTTCTAATCCCTAAGATTTATTTATTCTGACTTCCTCAACTCTAGGCGGAATTATTGTCTCTGACTCACTATGTGACTCAGTCAAGTCTTTTTTCTCTCTGGATCTCAGTTTCCTCATTGTACAACAGAAGCATCTGTCTGATGACCCCATTGAGAATCCCTGTGCATAGGAATTCCAAGATCCTACATCCTTTTGGGAGAACAAGGGTCATGACAAGATTGCCTGCAGGATGGTGTTGTGTTATGAGAGGTCACAAGCCTTCCTGTGGGTGCCCTCTCTGCACACAAGTTCTGGTCACCCAACCAGTGAACTCCAGCTGCTTCCTCACCCAGGTAGAGAGACAAACCAGGCTCATCCTGACTGAAAAAGAAAGTGGGAATCAGGCAAACCCATAGCATTAAATGTGATTCTGAAATGTGTTAAAATTAAATGCCTTCAAGCAATATAACAAGCAGTGTTTGTGGTTTGTTTTTGTTTTTGTTTTTAGTTGAAGTCTCACTCTTGTCACCCAGACTAGAGTGCAGTGGCACGCTTACGGCCACCACAACCTTGACTTGCTGGGTTTAGGAGATCTTCCACCTCAGCCTTCAAAGTAGCTGGAACTACAGACGCATGCCACTACACCCCACTAGTTTTTTTTGTGTGTGTGATCTATTGTAGAGACAAGGTCTCAACCAAGTTGCCCAGGCTGGTCTTGAACCTCTGGGCTCAGGCAATCCTCTCACCTCGGCCTCCCAAAGTGCTGCAATTACAGGCTGAGCCACTGTGCCCAGCTGTGTTTGTGTTTCTTAAGGAAGAGAGATGAAAATTCTCCACATAGGTCTATCCATGGCTCTCAATGGGACTGGCACTGCCTCCTAGGGAGGGATTTGGGAATTTCTGGGGGTGTTTTTCATTGTCACAGTGTACAAGGAGGGACCCCAAAAAACCTATAATTTATTTATTAAAAATTGTGTATATTTATTCTTACATGTTTAAACATCAGTCACCATCAAAGTATTCTCTGTTTGATGCAATACACCTATTGAGATGCTTTTCTCACTGCTTAAAACAGTTTTTGAACTCATCAATTTTGATGTCTTTTAGTGCTTCTGTCGTTTTTCATTTCACCTCTTTCACATCGACACAACATTCCCTTTGAGGACTTTTTCATCGGAGCAACAAAATAACATCTCTCAAGGCGAGATCGGGTGAATAAGGAGGATCGGGTCTGAGGATCGTGTAGTTTTTGGTCAAAAACTACTGAACACTCAGCATGATGTGAGCACGTGCGCTCATAAACAAGCTATCATGAAGTGGGCAAACATGTTGAAAGAATCTCCAAAATAAAATTCACTGAAGCTGAACCCAGCCTATCACAATGCTAGCCAGTATACTGATGCCGATGGGTTCCTAGAACAATTGCCTATTGGGGGAAGCCTGGTGGGGGAAGCCTGTACTCCAAGGGCCCTCCCACCTCCAAAAGATAATTCTAGCTTTGGGGGTCCCCTTCATATAAAGACCTGGAATGCCAGGCAGCCAGCAATGCACTGGGCAATCCTGCTACAGCTTCATGAAGGTGAAAGATCTATCTATTCATATATATATATATATATATATATATATATATATATATTATGAAGACAGCCTCAAACCTAACCCATGTTACACATACAAAGTATTTTCACATGGCTTAAATTGAGCATCACATTTTCCAAGAGTGTAAGAATTGTATAAATAGAAGGTAAAATACACTTTGCCCTTTTTTCCCCCCTGGAATTGTATTGAGTCCATTTGATACTTCAAAAACATCACATCACTAATGGCTCATGGTATGTGAGTCATCCATCCAACACCCAGTGATTATATATGAAAATAGTTTAAAATGTCAAATATCAATAGATATTATGGAGAGTCTATAATGTTTACCCAAATATTATCTTGCTTTTCATATGTCCATATACAGATAGGTGATCACGTCATTATCATCTAGTGTAACAGTACCAAAGTGTTTACTCATTGAAATGTCCAGCATTTTGTTTTAACATACTTTCTCTCATTTTTCTGCTTTAGAGAGCATTCAGGGTGGGTTTTTAAAACTATATGTATGGTTGACTTTATTTAATTTTAAGATAGTAAAGAAAACACAGTAAATTATTTTGATGAAAAGTGAGGGTAGGGAGGCAATTGAAACGAAACCCCCACAACAATGAGCACATCTCACACTCATGAAAAGAAAGTAGGGCTTCTTTTAGAGAATCAGCAGAGATAGGGAAAAATATAAGAAAATTCTGGAATGTCTTGTTGCAGTGAAAGTGAGAGAGAGTTCAAAGAACTGCAGGGACTGTTGGAAGGACTCAGGACTCCACTGGCCAAAGCTCAGATAAATCTGAGTATCAGAATAAATAATGATGACAAAGGATTTTAACGCACTGAATAAAATAGGAATCAATGAGTCTACACTGATATGCATGCATACATACAAAGATAACTAAATTAAAAGGCAAAGTTCTTCCTTGCATAGAACTCTGCTAAAAGAGAAAGCAGGAGGCGGGTGAGATAATCACTATTTGGCTACCAGCACAAATAATAGCTGATTCAGGCAAGACTCATGAAAAATAGACAGTGAAAGTGTGAGGAGTAACAGGACATTACATAGTCATAAAGTATCCTCCTACAAGCTACTCACTAATTAGAAAGGGGAAAATAGTCACTTTTTAGTGAAAATCTGGCAGCACCTTAACCAAATGATTAAAGCTGACATCACCAGTAATAAGACACATTGACATCATATGCCTCCAGATATGATACCAAGAAAAACACATTGCTTCTGTGGTGTTCCTGCCAAAAATGTACATCCTGAATCTAATAATGAGAAACTTCAAACAAACCAAAATTGAGGGGTCTACGAAATAACTAGCAAGTATTCATCAAAAACGCCAATATCATGAAACCCAAAGAAAGGCTAAGCAACTCTTCCATATTAAAGGAGACTAAAGAGACACTGCAACTGAATGCAATACATGATTCAGAACTCTTTTGCTATACATTTTTGGGACGACTGTCAAAATCTGAATAGGAAACAACAGAGTGAAGAAAGAACGTATAGTATAGAAGAAAATATTTACAAACCATATATCAAATAAGGGATTAATATCCAAAATATATATGGTAAAAAAACAAGTAACCCTATTAAAAATGGGCAAAGGTAGACAATACCTCGAGACCTTGTCACTACAGAAATTTGAAAAATTAGCCTGGCATGGTGGTACGTGCCTGTAGTCCCAGCTAAAGTGGAAGGATCACCTGAGCCCAGGAGGTTGAGGCTGTAGTGAGACATGATCCATGCCACTGCACTCCAGCCTGGCAGACAGAGTGAGACCCCAATTTTTAAAAAATGGGCAAAGGATCTGAATGGACATTTCTCAAAAGAAGACATACAAATGGCCAACAAAATGCTCAAAATCATTAATCATCAGAGAAATGTAAATTTAAAACAATGAGCTATCACCTCACACCTATTAGAATGGCTTTTAACAAAAAGAAAAAATAGCAAGTGTTGGATGTGAAGTAAAGGGAATCTTTGTATACTGTTGATGGGAATGTAAATTAGTACAGCCATCATGGAAAACAGTGGAGTATCCTCAAAAAATTAAAAACAGAATGACCATATGATCCAGCAGGCTCAGTACTGGGTATATATCCAATGGAAACGAAATCAGTATGTTGAAGAGATATCTGTACTCCCATGTTTATTGCTACCTTATTCACGACAGACAAGATATGGAATCAATCTAAGTGTCCAACAATGGGTGAATGAATAAAGAAAATGTGGTATACAAATACAATGGAATATTATTCAGCTTTAAAAAAGAAGGAAATCCTGTCACTTGCAACAACATGGATGAACCTGGAAGACATTATGTTAAGTGAAATAAGCCAGGCACAGAAAGGCAAACACCACACGATCTCACTTATAGGTGGATCTTAAAAAGTTGAACACATAGAAGTAGAGAGTAGAATAATGGTTACCAGGGTCTGATGGTGTGGGGGAGTTGGGGAGATATTGGTCAAAGTATACACAATTTTAGGATGAGAGGAATAAGTTCAAAGTATCTATTGTTCAACATAATAACTATAGCTAATAACAATGCATTGTATTCTTGAAAACTGCTAATATTTTAAGTGTTCTCACCACAAAATAATAGGTATATGAGGCAATTCATATGTTAATTAGCTCAATTTAGCCACTCCATAAGATATACTTATTTCAAAAAAACATGTTGTATGTGATAAATATATACAATTTTTATTTGTCAATGAAAATGTCATTTTACATAACAAAGTAACAACAAAATAATAAATAAAATAAAAATTTATGGCCAGGCTCGGTGGCTCAGCCTGTAATCCTGCGCTTTGGGAGGCCGAGGTGAGTGGATTGCCTGAGCCCGCGGGTTCGAGACCCGCCCGGACAACTTGGCGAGACCTCATCTCTACAATTAATAAAAAATCAGCTGGGCATGGTAGCGCATGCCTGTAGTTCCGGCTACTTGGAAGGCTGAGGCGGAAGAATCTCTGGAGCCCAGTAGGTCGAGGCTGCAGTGGCTGAGAATGGCCACTGCACTCCAGTCTGGGTGACAGAGTGAGACGCCAACTCAAAAAATTATTTAAAATAAAAAATTACTATATTTACTATATAAACACTGCATATGAGTATATATACACTGTATATATACAGCATATGTATGTGCACACATATATATACTATGCACCTTATATACACCATACAGAGAAGAGATAATAAATAATGTGTACATATATATCTGTATAAATACACGCACATATACAGTCATTTTTGTGTCTACTTCACATAGAGTAACAGACCTATGACTAATTTCAAGAGGTTATATGAATCTATCCCATGATTTCAGATAGTGAAAAATCTAAATCCATGAAGCCTGACCTATTTTCTTCTTTTCTTATCTCTAGTAATGGCTATTATATAGAAATAAATAATTTTAATAAATAATCACATAATTCCCCATAAATAAAATAAATTTAATTCTCTAATATTTGTTTCTTTTCTTTCACTTGCATTTTTATCTTTGTATTTCTTCAATAGGACTTGCACACTGGGTGGTCATTAAGTATGTATGGATTGACTGATACTGAGCTTTACTCTGGTTCTTATAAACATTATTTCATGTACAATATTGCCTCTGAAATGCCTTTCAATGTTTAATCTGACAGTTAAAACATTCTTCCTTATAATTACTTTTATCATTTAACCCAAATCCCTTTCCCCTTAATCATCTCTTAATGCAACTGCCAGTGAAAACGAAAACTGTGTTGACTCCTTCCCTTATAAAAATGAGATCTAGGTGTTGTTTAAAGTTAACTGTACCTATTTATTTTCTAGCTTGCCTCCTTAATGAAATGAGATCATTTTAGTCCTTCATCACAGGGGATGGCAAACTTTGGACCATAGTCCAAGCCCACCACTGCCTGTTTGTGAATAAAGTTTTCTTGGAACACACACACATTCATTTATTCATGGGTGGTCTATGGCTGCTTTCGGAACAACGGCAGAGTTGAGTAATTGTAACAGAGACTCTATGACCTACAAAGCTGAAAATAGTTACTATTTGGCCTTTACAGAAAAAGTTTGCCAACCTCTGCATTTAACCATTAATTATGCTGCTATGAAAAGTATCCACTTGTAGTATCGTTGGCTATATTAATAAATGCATCCAATGGAGGGACAGTTTCAATGTACATTTGAATACTCCATATCATATATGTTACATTTAACTGCTTACTTCCAAGATAATTCTCTTTAGACCTGCCAAAATGTTCTCAAAGTCAGAGTTCTACTACTGTCTTTTCTTGGGATTACAGAAATATCAGTGTACATGATAGTTAAAACATGACTTTCGGTGTCTGATAAGTTATGATTCAAAGCAAGATCTGCCACTTATCTTGCTGTTAGTATAAGCAGTAACTCGTGGCTGTTGGTACCCAGAGAGGAACTCATAAGCTTGGGCATATCATTTGAACTTCCTAAGCCTTATTTCTCCTCATTTATAAAATGGAGGTAATAAAAGCATTCATCTCACAAAGTATGAGAATTAAATAAGAAAAAAATATACCATGGATTATGGCCAGAGCACATGGTGTGTGTCTCATAAGTAAGTAGTATATGTTTTTTATAATCAAAGTAAATATATGATAAAAATAATTCCAATTTTAAAATATGAATAATTCTGGGTATGATTAGATTAGATGTTAGTATTGGATCAACATTAATTTCATGATTTTGACAATTACACTTTGGTTATGAAAGAAAATGCTCTTATATTTATACAATATATACAAAAATGTTTAGAAGTATATATAGGAACATCATGTACACAACTTGTTCTCAAAAAGAAGTCAGGAAGGCAAATGTAAAATGTTAACATTTGGGGTTGAGTAGAAAATATGCAGAAATTATTTGTATTATTCTTACAATGTATCTGTAAGTCTGAAATTATGTCATAATAAAAAGCTTAAAGAAAATGGAAGGGGTCATTAGGACCAAAAGCATGAGGAAACACTATTCTAGTCTAGCCAAATAAATCCTTTTATATTACTTTCCTAAGCCTTCTAGAAAATGCATGGGGTTAGTTTCAGAGGAAGATGGGACGCAGTGGTGCATGTTTGGGTGAGAGGAAAGGACAAGAGAATTCTTTCATTAATAAGGCCAGAGAATTAGATTAAGCCACCTTTCTAAATTTGAATCTCTGCTTTGCTTCACCTTTCATTAGAACTCCAAGAAGCAATTACACAGAAAAGAAGTTGAACAAGAAAGAGAATAGGAGAGATTTCTTTATTTCTTTGGAGATGAGGAAAAGGGTGGAGGCAGAGCAATTTTCATAATTTCCTTTTGAAAGAGGCACTGAAGTCAAGACTGACTCTACTATTTTCTTGTAGAAAATTAGACATCTCTAGTCAAGTGACTCAAGCGACATCACTGAGAATTTTACAAAATGAAATGAAAGGACAAAAATTGAAGGGTGAAAGTTGACCTTTTACTTCCTTTGGGGAAGCAAGGTTTTCTTGACCTTTAAAATAGTCTCTTCCAGGAAAAAATGTTTACCTCTTTCACTTTTTCTTTTTAAAACCTTGCCATGAAAGAGAGAGAGAGAAAGTACATTAAAGCAGTGGCCCCCTAATGATCACATTCACCTCAAAATTCCAAATAATAAATCAGTACTGCATAGCAGAAGATTGTAATAGTTGTGATTTAAAACACTAAATGTATTTGGGAGCAAAGGGAAATTTAGAAAATTAAGCAATAAGCTCCTACCATTGGAAGTGTTATTGGGCTGTCTTGCGGGGGTGGGGGTGGGAACTAAATCAAGTTAAGCCAAACTGGAATACACTTCAGTCAAAGAGAAATCTTAGCTCTTTTCCGTAGCCTAAATGATCTATTATCAAATAATGAGATAATTAGTCTCAAATTAGATTTTTATTAAAAATTAAAATAAGCCCATTTTCCACATTTCCAAAATGCCAGAAACACTCAGAATGCTATGTCTCAGAATTCTTAATTCCAGGTTAAATTTCCGTTTAAGACTGCAAATCCTTTTTTCAATATTCATTCATTTAACACATTTGCCAAAAGGTCCCCTTAGTGTTGGGATCTAGGAGACAGAAATCAATCTGACTCAGGTTCCAACACCCCAAGGGGCCCCCAGTTTAGCAGAGAGAGCAGAATGATTCAGTGTGATTTTCATAGCGAGTCTATGATGCCACAGATTAGGAAACTGAGGCTCAGAGTAATTAAGGGACTTACTTAAGGTATACACTTAAGAAGTAATAAAGAAACAATTTCAATCTAGGTCTATACTGACCCCAAACCCTTGATTCACTATCTTTTATCCTGGAACACTGCAAATACAATGTCTTAGGGTCCTATAATTGAGATAGAGTACAGAATTGGGGCCAGAGGAAAGAGTGGTCAACTGTCTAAGGGTTAAAACAGCAGCAAGTAGAAGGTGGAAGGAGGGAGGGGGTATCAGAAAAGGCCTTCACAGATTTGGGGACATCAGCTCTGACATAAGGAAACTTAGCAAGTTTGTGCAGTGGAGAAGAGCAGGAAGTGTCTCCCCAGCAGAAGAAATGGAGGCGTGGGCAGCAGTTAAGGAGTGAGAGAACCTGGGTAGATATGATGCTTTCTGAATGGCCCCTAGACGGAACCAACAGGAAGGATGCCTTGGCTTAGCCAGTATCTGCTAGTCTCAGCCAATGACAGCACAGGAGTACTCGCAAGAAATGTGTATACACAGCTTCAGTTGCTCTCCTGGGAGGGGTGGAGTAGAGGTAAGGGAACTGCAATCACACGAGGGGATGGGAGGGTGTTTGCCACAGGCAGCCCTGAGGTGCACTTCCAGATGCAGCTGCACTGCAGCCTTCATTAATGGCTACAGTGCTAAGCCCTGGGTTACACTGACCCCAGCATTAGCTAGAAGATGACTGATGACATAAAGCCCTTTATGCTCCAATGAAAACCTTGGCAGCAGAAATTTGTGCAGAATTTTAACTCCAGCAAAGAGATTTATGGAGTCCAGGAAAGCCAAGTCCACAGAATCACAAACAATGAGAATGAAGGGATCTTAGCAACAATCTACAATCTTCCTTTTGCAATAGAGGCACTGAAGCCTTGCGGGGAAGGGGAGGGGAAGATTGGGTGACTTGGCCAGGGTCCCATAGTCAGTGAAGAGGTAGAGTCAGGACTTGAACCCAGGTCTCCTGACTCCAGTTCAGCACTTCATTTCACATAAATCATTGCATAGGAGCTTTTCCTGACTTCTCCATCTCCCCATCTTTTCCTACTCCATGTTACTCTGGCTCCCTTGGTGCCTGCACTTAACTCCATCACAGCTTGGACCACCGAGCCCCTCCAGTGCATCTATCTCCCGGGCTAAGTAGTACTCTCCCTTATAAGCAGAGACTATGTCTCTTGTCTGACACCCCAGCACTAGCTGGACATATAAAAGGTACTCAGTAAATATTTGTTCATACTAAAGGAAATTGTGAAGGAGTCAGAAGATGTGGGACCTAGTCCTGGTTATGTGAATCTAGAATCCTGGCTATGGGACCCTGGGCAAGTGACTTAACCCTCAGAATCTCAGCTTCCTCATCTATAAGATGATGAATAAGAACATGGTGTATAAGAAAGATGATGGGATCCAGAGCCTATAAAAGTCCAACTGAATGAGTGAATGAATGAACGATAGCCTTCTCTACCAGAAACCCTGAGGACAAGGAGATTTCTGACTTGTTTTGTATAGCTAGCATTTGACACTTAGTAGGTCCCAGGAAATGATTTCACTAAACCAAGTGAGAATACCTGAGTTCACTAGCAATTATGTAACCTGGAGCAAGACTATGCGGTTCTGAGCCCTTACTTTCTCACCTGTGAATTGGACATAATGATACTCTCCCAAATTGAGTGAGGATAAAAGGGGTCATATATATAAAAAGCACTTGGCAAACTACAAAGCATGACACAGATACCAGTTATCATTTGGGCTGTTTAAGAAGACTTCCTGATGAATAAGACCTAAGTATGTTTTTCAGAGAGGAGCAGCATCTTGAGTTTCAGACGATATCATTTTCCTAGTTAAAAAATTGAACTGTGAAGCAAGGGGGCACAAGAACAGCATGATCTAGCTGAGCAGGAGGCGAAGTTCTATTTTTGGCAACAAAGAAAATAAAACTTGAAGCAGATGGGGAGGTGAAACTACGGCTTCTGAAGATCTTGCCAGTGGCTTTGAATCATTTGCCTTATTCTGACAGCTGGAGTCCCCTCGCTTCTATCTCCAGTCTTTTACTAGTTGTGTCCCCAAACCCTGGGCTGTGCACAGCTTCCTGGGATGCCAAGCTTCCTAAGCAGAAGACATTCTGTTCTCCATGTTGGTCCCGAGCTTGTTGCAGATGGATAAGAACAATGTGTGGAGTTGGAGACTGGGTGTCACCGGGGAAGGATGGCTGGCAACCACCTGGAGGTCTTGCTGGATGGCATCACTTGGTAAGTTTCTCATGGCCCAAGTCTGGCCCACCCCTCTTGTGAAGTGACAGGCTGGGTCCTGCTCATACCCTCAGAGAAGCTAACTTTGATGACTAAATTCACAAGAGGAAAAAAAAATGAAACCACCACATCTATGTATTAATTTGCAACTCAATTTTGCACGTATACTTGAGTTCATACTGTGTGCCAGGCACTGTGATAGGCACTGGAAAGACAATGATGAATAAGGCCAATCTTTTCACTGCCACTGTGGAACTCACAGGAGGAAAGAAAGGCAATTAAACATGCAGTCACAGAACAGTGTGCATAAGTACCATGCAGAGAGAAAAACAACAAGGTGCTATTGCAGACTGGATCTAGTCGTGGGGAGCAGGATAGGTTTTGTAGAGAACGTAAAAACTAAGTGAGGTCTGAAGAATTAATAAAATTGGTCAGATGAAAGAAGACAGCATTGGTGGAGGAGAGGGACACAAAGAAGAAAGACAGGTGCCTCAGGCAAAAGGAAAGGCAGTGAGGGATAAGAGAGGTCACAGTGCCACTGAGTACCTAAAAACAGTGACTATGGAAGGATCCCAGAGGAAGAGGTAAGGCCACAGAGGTGGGCACCAACTCTAGGAGGCCTGTGAAGGAGTTTAAGCTGCATCTTTTTGATCAGTCACTGGGTTATACAGTCAGTAAAATCAGGATATTGTCTATATGAAGGAAAATGATGCAAGTAATCAACCCACCAGAAGGTCTTTGATAAGTGTAGACTCAGGATAAAGAATTCCTGCTTCACATTGTGAGTATTCTTTGTGCCTTGACTCTGATCCACTTATTACAACACATTTTCCTAGTTCCTAAACCCAGTGGAGAACATTGTTCTCTGGGATTTTTGCAAATAATGCACTTCATTCAGCTTTGAGGTGCTGAATCAATAAAAGCTAACTCAGAGGGTAACTAGAGAAGAAAATGGAAGAATCCCATGCTTGCTGGTTCCCTCCAAGAAACTGCAAAACATCATTGAACAGGTTTTTGGCTATATTCACTGAAAAATTCTTCTACTGAGAAATACAAACTCTTTCACCATAATAAATACTGTTTTGATAACAAAACTGTACTTTTCTCAAATACCCAGATGGAAGACCATATGCAAAATAAACTCCAAGGAATTTTTTTATTGGCCATCTGCTAAAATTGGAAAGAAAGCCTGCATCCGCCTCTACCCTTCACAAAAATTTCCACTGAGAATCCTACTTGCTTCCGCCTGGTGCCACCTGCTGATCATATTTGGGTACCAGTTTTGCAAATAGAATGCAGAAGAAGATGGATCCACCCCCACTTCTTTAATGGAATGAACTTAATGCCAATTAAGGCGAGAAATAACCTACAAAGTGTTATTTCAATTGTTTTATAGCAACTCACACCTCCTCCTGTTGTTGCCAGGAAGGACAAAGCAAAGCCTACACGCACATATACCACTGAGAGCTCACTTCCAAGGCATTGTTGAGACATTGCTTACCCTCATGATGAAGTGCACCATTTCCCATAAAGCCTTGCACTAGACTTCACCTGTCAGGAGTGCTAATATCCTTTACTACATCAATTTCACTTTGAGATATCTACCTGAAGGAAATGCTGGCACCGACGTATAAAGATATGTAAACAAGGGTGTTCCTTTGGCATTATTATTGAACCAAAAAATATGAGAACTACCTAAATGTTCAACAGGGTGATGATTTTTAAAGTTATGATGCAATCATACAATGAAACATTATGCAGCAGTGACATGGAAAGATGTCTAAAGCGTATTCAGTGGGAAGCTGGCTAAAGAAGAGAACGTATAGTGTAATTCTTTTTTCTTTTTTTAAAGAAAAAAGCTGTATGTGTTCTTGTGTATATTTGTTTACACATAGGAAAAGGTTGGAAGGACACACACTAAACTATTAAAGTGATTTCAGAGGAGTGGGAACTTTTTTTCATTTTTTACTTTACACATTCCTATATTGTTTGAATATTTAATGTCAATGTATTGCATCAAAACAAACTGTTAAAATAATAATAATGCCACATTTTAAAAACCAGATTTGTAGTTAGTAAAGCATTTCATCATCATCCTCATGGATGCCCACACTTGCTCTGAGATTAGGGTTATTTTCTCACTTAAAAGATGAAAAAATGGGTCTGAGAAGAGAAGGAACTTGTCTGAGATCCCATAAGGAACAGGTGATAGCACCAGGGCTCTCTAGCAAATGACTAATGTGGGTTTTTACAATCTTAGCCTGCATGTGCCTGGCCCTAAATCAGCAGATTTTTAATTAATTAGAAAATTATCCAGTCCTGAGAACTTTCAGCATCAGTCAAATGGGCTTTGGAATTTCAGGGCTTACGATGCTATTAGCAAGAAGAGATCGGAGCCATTACCTAATTCAACCCTACCTCCGTCATTCTACTAAGGAGAGTCTTCCTAAACGGTTAAACTTAGTCAACAGTTAAGCAACCAACATTTAGTCAACTCTGAGAAATTTTCCACTAAACCTGGTCCTCCTCTTGGGTTTCCTATCTTGTCAAATGACATTCCTCCAAACTCCTAAAAGCATCAGTCTGCCTTCTTCCTTGTCCTTAATTCCACCGGTCTCCAAGTTCTACTGATGCCATCTTCCAAATATTCCTCACCTGTAGCCCCTCTCTGCATGTGACTCCTGTCTGAGTGTATTCATACAATCTTCAGTATCTCTTTTGTACAAATGAATAGAATAGCCTTTCTAGCAGGTCTCACTCCTCTGCTCTCCCCAATATACTCTATGCTTTCCAACAGATCATCTTTCTAATACTATCATCTAACCATATACCTCCCACCCTCTATTCAAAATCTCTGTGTGGCTTCTTGTTGTTAAGCTCTTTAACCTGGCGTTCAAGACCCTCCATGGTCTAGCCTCTACTTCTTACACTGCCTCTACTGTCAAATCATCTTTTTTTAAACTCCAGTGATTCCAAACTGTGTATCTTTCCAATATGCCATACTATTTCATGACTCTGTACCTTTGCATAAGATATAGGTTTGGCTGGAATGCTCTTCTGTGGCCAGTCTGCCAGGCAATCTGATTTTACTGCAAAATCAGGTCATGTGTCACCTCTACGAGGAGGCCTACTCTCTCCCTCTATTCTTGCTGCTTTCTACTTTGCCTGCCCCTACACACTCACCACCAGCAAAGGTTTACTCCTTTTCTGGAATATTTCTGTACCTCATATAAACATCTATTCAAATATCCTCCCACATTATTACATAGAAGGTAAATGTGTTGGTAAACTGTGTTACCATGGCCAACTTATTTAACCTCTCTGCGTTTTAGTTTCCTCTTCAACAAATAACAGAAGAATCCTATTGGGATTGCTGGAGAATTTTAAATTAGGTCATTGCTATAGACTGTATGTTTGTGTCCCTACCCCCCAATCTCTGAATTCTTATGTTGAAACCCTAACCCCAAGGGGATGATATTAGGAACTGGCATCTTTGATTTTTAGGTGAGATGCTCATGATGGGATTGGTGTTCTCTTAAGAGGAGAAAGAGAGTTAGTCCTCTTTCTCTCTACCATGTAAGCATACAATAAGAAGACAGCCAACTGCAAACCAGAAAGAGAGCCCTCACCAGAACCCAACCTGGATCTTGGGTTTCTAGTCTCCAGAACTTCGAGAAATGAAGGTTTATTGCTTAAGTCATCAGACTATGGTATTCTATCATAGCAGCCCAAATTGACTAAGACAGTAATCCAGAGAGAAATGCTCAATAAATGTTGCTATTGCTATTGTTATGAATTCACTCATTCAGAGAGCTTCCATTTTTAACTAAGCTGTAATAACAGAAACTAGATTAATTCACACCATGCCCCCCCAACCAAGTCCAAACATCTAAACAAGGGACAAAATATGTGAAACAACCATTTTGAAGCACTGAACAGAAGGCAACAAAGGACAATGATTCATGAGACAGGAACCAAATGATGTGAGCTGTATGAGTGCCTCAGTTTACTTGAGAACAATTCTAGGCTGCAGTGAGGTGGATTCAGGGGCAATTGGGTAGAGTCCAGTGGACTCCTTGAGTTGAGAAAGTGGAACTGTAAGTCAGGAGAGCAACTAAGATAGCTAGGTTCTTAGGACAGATTATTGGAAAGGGATTTGCTGTACAAAGGGATAACTCTGGAGATCCACAGAGCAACTCCCTTGAATATTTTGCTGAGTATAGATCGGTGTATGCATGTGAGGAAACTATGTGAGGACAAACTACCTGAGAACCACCCAAAAGTGTTAGCAGTAGCAGTGCCTGTTGTTCACACAGAGCCAGGAATAGTGTTTGCTCTCACCAACCAAACTAGAAAACATCATGATTTCATACAACATTGGGTAAAATACATATAAAATTCCTGCCTTGGTAGTAAGAAATAATTAGCTTAGACTGAGCACTCTCCAGTTCTGCCTAACAAATCTTAGAAAAAAGACCTGAAATCAATTTCCAATAAACTTAATTGTATACCATATCAAAATTCAATATAGAGGAGTACAGGAATATCCAACATCCTAATAAAGTAAGATTCACCATGTCTGATATATAGCTAAAAATTACCAGGCATAAAAAGGAACATAGAAACAGGAGTCGAGAAAAATCAAAACCAACCCAGAATGGGTGGTCAGAATTAGTAGACAATGAAATTTAAGATAGTGACTACAATGCATTCTCTATGTTCAAAAAGTTAAGTAGAAATATGGAAGATATAAAAAAGATCTGAATCTAACTTTTGGAAATAAAAACTACAATGTTCAAGATAAAAAGGAGACTGAATGGGATTAACAGCTTATTAGACAATAAAGAAAAACTTAGTGAACTTGAAGACAAAGCAATAGAAACTCTCCAAAATGAAACTTTTTTTATGAACAGAGCATCAGTGAATTTTGAGATCAAGTGGCCTAATATGTGTTTACTTAAAATACCCAAATGAGAGGAGGTAAAGAGAAACATAAAAAAACTGAAGAAACAATGGGCAGATATTTTCCAAATTTTATGAAAATTATAATCTCATGGATTCAAAAGTTCAATGAACTCTAAACATCAGAAACATTAAAAATTGCACAAAGATACATCATAATCAAGAGAAAGAGAAAATATTAAAAGCAACCAGAGGAAAATAATACATTACATAGAAGATCAAGGATAAAAATGAAAACAGATGTCTTGTCAGAAACAATACAAGCAAGCAGTCAGAAGAGCAACATGTGTTAAAAGTGCTGCAAGAAAAAGAAAATGTTAACCTAGAATTCTATACCAAGAGAAAATATCATGCAAAACCAAAAGCAAAATACATTTTAGAAAATACAAAAATTGAAAGAATTCATTACCAAAAGACCCTCACTATATAAAATGCTACAGAAAGATTTTTAGGCAAAAGAAAGATGATACTAGACAGAAACATGAGTCTACACAAAAGAATAAACAACACTGGAAATGATAACTACATGAGTGAATATCTAAGATTTTTTTCTTGTTATTTAAATCTCTTTAAAATATAATGGAATTGTTTAAACAAAAATAATAACAATATAGTATGGAGTTTATAAGACATGTAAAAGTAAAACGTATGAAAACAATAGCATAAAAGTCAGATGTGGGAAATGGAAGTACTGTCGAGTATTACAAGGTTCTCATACTATAAGTAAAATAGCATAATATTACTTATAGGTAGAATGTGATAAGCTAAACATGTATACTATAAATCCTAAGGGATCCACTAAAATCAAAACAAAACAAAAAGTTATAGTTATTAAGCCAAAACAGAAAATCAATAAAATTGATAAGCTTCTACCCAGACTGATCGGGAGAAAAAAAAGAAAGAGAGAAAACACAGATTACAAATATTAGCAATAAGAGAAGACATCAGTAAAGAGTCTGCAGATATTAAAAGAATAAACGGTAATAGGAATAATTTTAATGCCAATAAAATTAACAACTTACAAAAATGAACTTTTAATTTCTTAAAAGACACAAACCACTAAAGCTCATTAAAGAAGAAATAGATAATAAGTATAGCCTACATCTGTAAAAGAAATAGAATTTGTAGTTAAAACCTTCCCATAAAGAAAACATCAGGCTCACATGACTTCACTGGTAAATTTTACCAAACACTAAATAAATAATACCAATTCTACACTAACTCTGCCAGAAAAGTTAAAAGTAGGAATACTTTATAACTCATTCTATGTGACCAGCATTATCCTGATAATAAAACCAAAGACACTGCAAAAGAAAGAAAACTACAAAGCAATCTCTTATGAATAATGACAAACATTCTAAAGAAAGTTTTAGTAAATCAAGATCCAACAATATATAAGATGGATAATATATCATGACTAAGTGGAATGTATCTTAGAGATGCAAGGTTTGTTTAATATTTTAAAATCAATCAATATAATCCGCCATATTAACAAATTAAAAAAGAAAATCCACATAACCGTCTCAATAGACTCAGGAAAAAATGTAACAAATCCCAACATCCATCCCTAATTAAAAACAAAACAAAATCCATGGAAACAAGAAATGAAAGGAAACTTTCTCTAACTAATAAAGAGCATCTAACCTACAACTAACACAATACTTAATGATAAAAGATTAAATGTGCATCGCCTAAGTTCAGGCTCAAGTTCAGGAAGTCTACTTATATCACTTCTTTTCAACATCATATGCAGGCTCTAGCCAGTGCAATTAGGCAAGAAAAAGAAATAAAGGAGTAATTGGAAAGTAAGACAAAAACATCCTATACTCAGAGAATATGATAATCTATATAAAAAATCCAATAGAACTACAAAATAAGCTACTAGAATGATTGAGTTTAACAAAGTTGCAGGATACAAGATCAATATACAAAAATCAATTTTATTTTTGCATACAATGAGCAACTAGAAAATGAAGTTTAAAAATAAAACATTTCTAACGAATCAAAAATTTGAAAAGGAAGAATTTGACAAAAGATGTGAAATACCTGTACACTAAAAACTAAAAAAAATTGCTGAAAAAAATTAAAGACCTAAGTAAAAGGAAAGATACACCATGTTCAAGGATCAGAAGACTCAATGTTAAGATACTGACACTACTCAAAGTGATTTATAGATTCAACACAATCCCATTCAAAATCCCAGCAGGGTTTTTGGAGAAGTTGACAAACTGACTCTAAATTTCATATGGCTGATCAAAGACCTATAACAGCCAAAAACTTTGAAAAAGAAGAACAAAGTTGGAGAACTTATACTACCTGCTTTCAAGGCTTATTATAAAGCTATAGTAATTGAGACAGTAATGTTTTGGCATAAAAATAGACAAATAGATCAATTAAATAAAACAGAATGCAGAAATATGCCCACACATATTTGGACAATCATTTTTAACATAGTTGCAAAGGCAATTTGGAAGAGAAAAGTTAGTGTTCTGATCAAATGTTTCTAAAACAACTGAACTTCAATACATATCTCACATCATATACTCATACAAAAATTAGCTCAAAATGAATCATAGACCTAAATTTAAAAACTAAAACTATTAAACGTTTAAACAAAAACATATGATAACATCTTTGCGTGCTTGTGTTAGGTAAAGATTTCTATATATAATATCAAAAGCATGATCTATAAAAGAAAAAATTGATAAACGAGACTGGGAGAAAATGTTTGCAATTGGTATATCTGATAAATACCTATATTCAAAATCTATAAAAACTCTCAAAACTATATATAAAACTATATAAAAACTATTTTTAAGATAGGCAAAATATGTGAACAGACATTTCATCAAAGAATATATCTGGATGGCAAATAAGCTCATGAAAAGAATGCTCCATATCATTAGACATTAGGGAAATAGCAAAATAAAACCAATGAGAGGTCACTACATACCTATTAGAATAACTGAAATTAAAAACACTGACCATTATCAAGTTTTGGCAAGGATATGAAGGAACTGGAACGTTCATACATTGTTGATGGGACAATAAAATGGCACAACCACTTTGGAAAACAATGGGTATTTTCTTTAAAATTAAACATACACCCACTATATCATCCAGCCATTCCATTCCTAAGCATTTACCCAAGATAAATGAAAACATGTCCACACAAATACTAACACAGATAGATGTTCATAGTGTCTTTATTTGTAATAGCCCAAAACTGGAATCAACCCAAAAGTTCAGCAGCAGGTGAGTGTCTATGCAAACTATGGTATAAACATTCAATGTAATATCTTCTGCCATAAAAAGCAATGAATTATTGATACATACTACAATATGGGTGACTCTCAAAATAATTGAGTTAAAGAAATCAGACCCAGATATCCCCAAACACTGCAACAAGATTCCCTGTTGTATGATTTCATTTATATAAAATTCTAGAAAGTACTAGGTAATCTTGACAGAGAACAGATCCTTGGTCACCTAGTCATGGAAGAGGGGAGGGGAGAACGGAGGGGCAGAAGGGAAAGATTATCAAGGGATGTGAAGAAACATTTCAGGGCGATGAATATATTCGCTATCATGATTGTGGTGATGGTTTAGTGGGATTTTACATACATCAAAATGTATCCAACTGCATATTTTAAATATCTGCAATTTATTGTATGTCAATTATATCTCAATAAAGATGTCTATTAGAAGGTGTGAGACAAATAGGCTCTGCATAGTTTCAAACTATCTTCTTACCAGACACTTAATTACAAAGGGAAAAAACAGTAACTTTATAGCAGAGAAATCTAGCAGGCCCTACTTTAACTAAATAAAGTTAACATCATAAGGAATAAGACACCTCAACATCATGTACCTCCTGATATGCTTCACTGAGGTCGCAACATCACTTTTGTGATGTTCTTGCCAAACATGTATAATTTGAATCTAGTCATGAGAAAAATAAGACAAAACCAAATTTAACATCGTTCCAAAAAAATAATAACTAGCTAGAGAACTGTTTCAGCTTACAGAAGACTAAGGAAAATGACAACTAAATGATCGTGGAGTGAATCTTGTATCAGAAAAGGGACATTAGTAGGACAATAGGCATAACACAAATAAGGAGTGTGGATTACTTAATAATATTCTATCAATGTAAATTTCCTAGTTTCAGTAACTGTATAAGATGTTAACATTAGGGGAAGGTAGGCGAAGGGTCTGAAAATACTATCTCTATACTATTTCCGCAGCTATTTTTTAATTCCAAAATTACTTCACAATCATTAAAAACTGAATGCAAAATAAATATATTTTCAGACAAACAAAAGCTGAGGGAGTTTGTGAGCAGCAGGCCTGAACTACAAGAAATGTGTTCAAGGAAATTCTTGAGGCCAAAGGACCAGATGGAATCCCAGGACTATACAAAAGAATGAAGAGTGCTAGAAATGAAAAATATATGGGTGAGTATAAAAGACAAATATACTCATTTTTTAAGTTTCTTTATAACATATTTGATTTTTCAAATAAAAAATAATTATGATTTTTGTATAATTTTGATTATGTATAACATAATTAGGAGCAAAATAGATGACAAGAGCACACAGAATGAGGATGGAAGAATAAGTATATGTAATAAGATACTGATATTTTACTTGAAGTATGTAATACTTAAAGGTAAATGTGATATGTTAAAGATGTATTGCAAACCAGAGATTCTAGCTGCTAGGACAGAAACTGAAACATTTTTTTAAAAATAAGTATAGCTGGTAAGCTTAAAGAGGAAATAAAAATAAAAACACTAAAAACAGTAAATTAATCCAAACAGGATAAATACAAAAGAAATAGTAAGATGGTAGACTTGACTCCAACACTTAATATTACATATTAAGATAAAATGGATTAAACATACTAATTAAAAGGCAGAGATTGGTCAGGTGCAGTAGCTTACACCTGTAATCCCAGCACTTTGGGAAGCTGAGGTGGGAAGATTGCTTGAGCCCAGGAGCTCGAGACCACGTCGTCTCTACAAAAAAAAGCGTGGGGGGGGCAGGGATTGTCAAACTGGATAGAAGGTCATAACCCAATTATACGCTGTCAACAAGATGCACTTTTAAAAACTGCAGATCGGGTCAAAGTAAAAGAATGGTAAAAGATATAACATGCAAATACTAAGTCAAAAAAAGCCAAAAATAAACCTCCAGCTTTATTAATATCAAAGTGCCTGTAATCCAGCATTTTGGGAGGCCGAGACAAGTGGACCTCCTGAGCCCACAAGTTCGAGACCAACCCAGGCAACTTGGCGAGACCTCGTCTCTACAATAAATCAAAAATTAGCTGGGCATGGTAGCGTGCACCTGTAGTTCCAGCTACTTGGAAGGCTGAGGCAGAAGCAGAAGGCTCACCAGTACCCAACAGGTCGATGCTGAGGTGGCCATGAGTGTGCCACTGCACTCCAGCCTGGGCAATGGAGTGAGACACAACTCAAAAAAAAAAAAAAAAAAAAAATCAGACAAAGTAGACTTCAGGACAAGGAAAGTTACCATATAAAGGTGTCAAATCATCAAGCTAATAACAGCTTCAAAAGTAGACTTCAGCACAAGGAAAATTACCTTATAAAGGAGTCAATCATCAAGCTAATAACAGCTTCAAAATGCACGAAGAAAAAAAAACTGAAACCCAGCTAAGTGTTACGACAAAAGAGCCAAAAATTTTTAAAAATTAAAAAAAATTATAAAGTAAAAAGTTACAGTAAGCTAAGGTTAATTTATTATTCAAGAAAGAATTATTAAAAATAAATTTAGAGTAGCTTAAATGTACAGGGTTTTTAAAGTCTACAGTTGTGTACGGTAATGTTCCAGGCCTTCACATTCACTCACTGACACCCAGAACAACCTCCAGTCCTGCAAGCTTCATTCATAAAAGTGCCCTCTACAGGTGTACCATTTAAAAAATTCTTTTATACAGTATTTTTGTACTTTCTATGTTTAGAAACACAAATACCTGTACTCAGGACAGTAACATGCTGTACAGGTTTGTAGTCTAGCAGCAACAGGTCATACAATATAGCCTAGGTGTGTAGTAGTTATGCCACCTAGGTTTGTGTAAGCACAGTGTATGATGGTCACACAATGACAAAATCGCCTAATGACACTTTTCTCAGAACATATGCCTGTCAAGTCATGCATGACTATGGTTGTATAGAAAGCTGCAGTGATGGGAAGGAAGGTATTCCACAGAGCAACAACAGCATGAATAGAGCCACAGAAGTGGGAAGTGGTGGAGGCAATTATGAGGAACAGCTGATGGCTATTTGAAAATTAACTTTATAGATGCATCATTTGCATACAATAAGATGTACCCATTTTAAGTTAATAGTTCAATGAATTTTAAGAAATGTACATAAACCCATGTGACCACCATCTCATAGAGAGTTTTCCTTTAAAAATTATCACTTCAAGCTGTTTTTGTGTTAGTAAACCATAATTTTATTACAAGTTTTATAAGTCAATATTAAAACCAAAACACTATGCAGACTATAAAATAGACTATAAAAAGCATACGCCTTGGAATCAGTTCTAGGTTTAAAACCTACTTCTCAAGCAAGTTGCTTAATTCTCAAAGCCTCAGTCTCCTCATCCATAAAATGGGGATAATAATAAAACCAACTTCACAAGATTGCCGTGAGGACTAAAAAAATAATGTTACTACATAGCAAGACCAATAAATGGTATTAACCTTATCACAATTTGACAGACATTTGTTGTATAGTTACTCCAGAAGTATGATATAGACTGTGAAACTTGTAGACAAATGCTCTGAGACAGCCCTAAATGAAACCATTAAAAGGCTAACCAAGATGGCAATTCTGAGTTCCACTTCCTTACTGGTTCCATTTCACAGTCAGTGGCAAAGGCTCAATGTATTTCATGCTCATACATCACTTTGAGATAAAATGGGTCAGTTGATAATTGATTCTGGAACAAATTTAAAGCAGGACACTTAAAAACTTCCTCCTAAGTTTGTTAGACCTGCTCCCCGATCTTTAAACAGAGCCCAACCTCCCTCATCTCAGACCACAGGAAGCTGGGGAGGACACCCTAGGATTCCCCTAAAGGCCCCTTTACTCTCATCGGCTCAACCACCAGCTCCGCTCCGGCTGCCTGGCTCTCCAGCACCCTGACTCCATGATCCAGCTCTTACATCGGCCTCAGGCTGGTCTCCTGTGTCAAGATCCACTTCTTCCGTTTACCTACCTGCCACCCTATCCATTCAATTCTGCAGGTTGTGTACTGTTCACATGCCCCCTTAGTCTCAGCCTCCTGGAGACCCCTTGCCCAGCTCCCAGAACACAGGACCCAGGACACAGTTGCAGCCATATACAATTCAAGGGTCACGGGGATAGAATGCCATCTACCTGAGCAACAAAGAGCTGGAACTCGTCAGGCAGAATCCATGAGCGAGGGTAGAAGTTGTACTCTTCAGGAAAGAGATTCTGCATGATTCTCACTGCTCTGCTCAGGGTAATTTTACGCACCATCTCCGTCATGCCTGGGAAAAAGAGATGCTGTGAGGTTTGAACAACAGTGGGCCACTAGCTATAAAACAGTCATTATTTGGGACTTTTAAAACCACCCACCCAACATATTCACTTTTTCAGGCAGTTTTTAAAAAAAGGTATGAGTTGCTCCCCACAGTGGTGGCTCATGATTCGGAAAGACCTACCAAATTAATGAAAAACTTGGGATATAGACGAGTGTTCTTTTCGCCTTATAAAAATGAAACATCGGTTAGAAAGAATGAATTTCACCTAGTTTATTATTCTATTCTCTGTCATCTCCTTAGGTGATGAATAGAGAAGCATTTATATCTTGCACTTTTTAAAACACAATTCCCTCTTTAATTTTGAGTCACCATACATACTTTAGGGATTCCTTCCATCTTGTACCCTAGAAAATATCATCTAGTGGACTCTGGTTACATTATGGGAAGCTTAATTAAGTTGCTTTGTTTTAAGGATTTATGAGAATTAAAAGTATGAAATAGAAAAATACACACCTTTCAGCATAAAATGCCTCCTTGAATCAAAGACAGGAAGTAAAAAGGATATCATAACTTATAGTTTAAGGGGGGAAAAGTGCAATCTGTAGGAGTTCTTCAGTTATGAGGACTGACACTGACATTGATCCCAGCTCATTAATTTGCCCAGAGGGGATTGAAATGTCTCACTTTTATAAAAGGTATTTTTAATGGTAAATTTTTGTTTCTTATAATATCATTAGTAACTCTGACAAGAGAAAGAAATGAGTACTATATTTCTTAGTAAATTTTAAGCAAATAAATAAAAATTATTGTAAATTTTAGCATGCTTATTTCTTTTCTTTTCTTTCTTTTTTTTTTTTGAGTTGGAGTCTCACTCTGTCACCCAGACTGGAGTGCAGTGGCCACTCCCAGCCACCGCAGCCTCGACCTGCTGGGCTCCAGTGATCCTTCTGCCTCAGCCTTCCAAGTAGCTGGAACTACAGGCACGTGCTACCACCCCGGCTAGTTTTTTGATTTATTGTAGAGATGAGATCTCACCAAGTTGCCCAGGTGGGTCTCGAACCCACGGGCTCAGGCAATTCACTCACCTCAGCCTCCCAAGGCGTGGGATTACAGGCTGAGCCACCAAGCCCGGCTAGCATGCTTATTTCTTAAGGCAAATATTATTACTAAAAATAGAGACTAAAATGGGCCTTCACCTTGAAAGAGATCAAACAATTCCATTACTAACACTAAAAATTTGCTTAGCAAAGCTAATTTTAACAGAAAATATAAAATTCCATGTCAGGTTGTCAGGCCCAAATTATCACACATTCTAAATGGGTACAGTCAGAATGTTTGAGGTTTGTCTAAACTCTCACATTCAGGAAGCAAAGGGTAAACATCTAGAAGGAAAGTTTTAAGAACCAACTTCTTGCTTCCCTCAGCATATTAAAAAAGAGCAATAAATCTAAAGATCTCAGCTTCAAGATGTCAGTACCCAGGTTTTCATTGTTGTTTAGAAGGATATAGGGAAGGATTAAGTAAGAAATAAAGGAGCTTAGAAATCACTAATAAACTGTGCTCTAACATGGATTCTTCGATATTAAAGAAAGCTCACTGAGGACACTGTTCTGAGCTGCCCAAGAAATGAGTCTGGAAAATTACAGCTATTTCCTTTCATTCCCTCACAATTTAGAATTTTGAGTTATAAACACTGGAACTAAACACAAAGTAAACAAAATAAAATTTCAACTTTTTGGGAAACTTTTACTTGTATTTGACTAACATTTTCGTTACAGCATTAAACTGAAAGCTTCATAACTAACTGTAATGCAGCACCTTGCTCTAAGTAGATGATGCCTCCTGACCAGGTCGTGTTGTGGTATTTTCTGCATTTTAGTGTCATTGTGCCAGGGGAAGGTTCTCTTTTAGAAAGTCCCCAGCAGGTCAGAAGGACTCACACCACACAAACAGAAGAGTTGTGAGTACATGAGGACAGTTTGAATGCTCCAGAAAAGTTTTTTGACAATCAATGCCCAGGAAGTTGAGTAAAAATTCATCTTAAACCTGCAATGGTTCCATTTGTAATATGCATTATCAGTGTCCATACCAGCTAATAGGTGTTTCCAAGTTTACCTTTGTGTCTACTGAAAACAGCCAATTTAAGAAGCACCCCTACCAGCCAATGGCTACTTTTTCCTGAACACTTCCTGCCCACAGGCTGTAGACAGCTCACTCCTATCCCTGCTTGAATGCCTATCTCTAGGAGGCACCAGTGTAGACCTCTGTCAATCCACTTACCACCAAACCTTTGTTCCTCCTCCATATCTAAGCTGTGTTCCCACCCAATGCTGCCAGGGAAAGAGCCTCTGGCCTCTCAATAGACCCCATGTGGAAGCTGCCAGCATTCTTGCCTTTGGAGGTGGCAAAGGGACAGGTGTGTGGAATGGCATCTTCTCTCGCTATGACCCTGACAAGTGTAGCTGGGTTTCTAGCTGAGCCAGGGCACATGTTCCCAGAGTAAATATGTGAAAAGGGAGGTCATGACCAGCCCTGCTGACTCCAGATTCTGCTTTCCTTCCCTAAGCAGCTCCAGCATCTGACCCCACCCCACCTATGATCCCCCACCCCCAGGCTCTGAGACCCATTCTCACCTGAGCTGGAAGCTCTAGGTCTAGCCATCAGCTCCCCTCTGCTAAAAATTTGACCTTGACTTTGTATTTCAATTAGCTAAGGAGAATTTCACCTGTATTCTGAAGCACTGTTGCTTATCCACAAATTTTAGTAACCTATCTTTTGCTCCTGATGCCTGAGTGGCTGCCCTGGCCAGGGCCTTATTCCCCCTAATGCCCCTCCTCTCTCCAACCTCTTCTCTGTTCCCCTCAAGCTCATGATGCAAAGGCTGGAGTCCTCCTGTCTGTGACTTTAGCCCAGTGTCTGGGGCCTTGCCATCTACTAACAGGTTCTTTTGAGACTGCCAACTTGAGTATCTCAATAAAGTCTCTCCCTAAATGTCCCTATCAGGGCAGTTGCCCTATCAAGTGGGAAATCCCCCTAGCTCAGGTAGGAGCTTCTGAACAACAAGGGCTTGCCTCACTGCTTTTCTGAGGCCTAGGTTCTTCTGTCTGCTACCCTGGAGTCTCAAGACCTGGAGGGTGTCATCCCATTGAAATTAACCAAGAACTTAACAGTTTGATCCTCAGGCTTGCCCACACAGCCCTGCTTAACCCAATTAACATAAAACAAAAATGAGCTGAGCTACATTTGGAGTACTATTCAATCCAAATAGTATTTATATGATAATTCTTGACAAAAACACATTATAATCACCAAACAACAAATAAATTATTTCAGATCCATCCCATTCTCTCTACTCCCATTGCCACTGATTCATTCAACTCTTGACTGGATTCTGCAGCAGCCTCTTGGTCGTATCTCTGTTTCCTCTCTCAGCCTTTCCACCCACTTCCAATGTGTCTTTCTGGCTTATCTTCCTAAAATACAAGCTGGTCCATGCCACTCTCTGGCTTAAAGATTTCTCAGTGGCTCTCCATGCTGTTCTTGGGTGCCTGCACATTGCCTCTCCTCTGCCCTAGTCACTTGACCCGCTCTAGCCCCCATGGGCCACTTGCCCTTGCTGGACAAGCAGCGTGCTCAATGTAGTCTACATCATGGTGCCAACTCTGCTCCTCTTTTTGGTGACCAAGCCTGTCCATCCCTGAAGGTTCAGTTCTCCAGGATCTCTTTCCTGGCCTGCTCCCTGAGCAAATCTGGGTTAGGCTGCATGTCTTGTGCCAAACTCGCACAGCATCCCAGGTTTCCTATAGCACCACACTTATGTTTTATTTTACTTCTCTCTTGACATACTTTTCTCCTTGTCTTTCTATCCTCAGAGCCCTGGCCAATTCTGGACAGACGGCCACTCCCACAGATCACCAAAGCTCCCTTCCTCTCTGACAGAAAGCCTTCCTCATGGTGGGCTCTCAGGCTCCATCTGTCATGTTGCTTCCATACATCTCAGACCCTAAGGCTCAGCCAAAAAGGTATTTGGAAGCTGAGAACTGAGGTCTGGACTTTCTTAAAGCAAAGACATATCTAAATCAAATTATTTTTATAGAAAATCTTAGCTCTCCAGTTTAAATATAATAATGTATTTTGAACAAGGAAATTGCCCAGAGGAAAGTGACTAAAATCTAATGTGTTGATAGAAACAAAATAAATCATTTCCATTTGTGTATATCAAAACATCCTCAGTTTATGCAACATGTAAAGTGTTTATACTTGCTTGGCCTATACCTCTAGAACTTACTCTCAATAATATACAATGTATAGTAAATGCATTTTAGAATAATGGGACATATGAGAAACAGAAGATAAGCTTGGACACGAATTGGAGCCAAAGGGCAGATGGTTCTGGAGTCACAGGGCAGAGGGTAGGGCAGCACTGTTCACAGGGCAGAGGGTAGGGCAGCACTGTTCCTTTGCCTAGAGGTTCAAAAGACTGCCTTGTCATTAGAATTACCTAATTGCTGCTAGTAATGTGGAAAATTGTATGTTCCCATCACTGGCATGTGGACTATGAGATGTGGACTTGCTTTTTTGGAATGAATATCCTTTTATCAATGTAAATGAAACTCATCCTTTAGGGATACTTCTCTCCATATTTCTACTTTGTGTTCCAAATGTAGATCCATAGCTACTACCTCTTTCCTGCTCTCACCACTAGATGAAGCATGAGCAAATGGGGAAAATGTAGATGAAGCTTCATTTGATAATTAATGTCTCAGGAACTCTGTCTTCAGAGGGTTGTTCTATTCCAGACTGTGTTCTCCCAGTATCCCAAGAAGTCCCTTTAGTGGCATCAGAAAGGATCTTTTTCTGAGCAGCAAGACAGAGAAAATAACAGCTATCCCATTAAACTTGTGAGAAGAACTCTGGCAGCAAGAATTGTTCTTGTTCTGTACCAAAATCTTTTCTCCTTCTCTAAGGACAAATTTGACCTTGGGTTAACTTTCTGTCTCTGTTCCCCTAGAAACCAATAAAGGTGGAATGTTAGCTGTGTTGCTAAACAACAAAGCATATGGTCAAAATGATCTCTGATTGGTAAATTGCATAAATGCCTGGTAGGAGGCCATATTCTAGGCCTTTCTGAGTGTGGTGATTTTTGTGACTTAACATGACCCTTGCAGGGACAGTGGAAGCCATCTTATGGTGCACTTATAAGAGATACTGGCTCCTGTGGGGCATCTATGCCAAGACAGACTCACAGCCACCGATGTGGGTCTTGTTTCCTTGTACCTAAGCTTTCACTTGAGGATTCAGAGACTAGCCCCTGGAACTCTTGCAAATACTCCACTGAAGAGAAATGCTTGACACTGACCGGCTGGCAAGCTGTGTTTCTGGCCCACAAACATCTAAGTGAATCGAGCTAAGTGTGGCTTATGGTGTGAACTTGTAAGTCTGCAGGCTTGGGTGAAAACCTGTAGTGGATGTGGCACAACTAACCCATATATAATGTATGGATATTGGGTTTTCTGCAAAGCGTTTTCCTAAATACATAGGCTAGAGTGCTAAACAAAATGAAAAACTTTATTCTACCTTCAGAATAAGAATTAAGTGATAAAATACAAAGAGAAAACACCTTATATTCAGGCAACTACACTCTGCAACCATGCAAAAATGATAAATAAACATGGTTAAGGTTTAGGAGGAAATATGAAAATATTCATATTGCTGTTTTGTTACATGAGGAATGGGATTTAGGGTGATGTGAAGACCCTTTGGCTGTATCATACCCAGCTTAATCCAATGTTGCTTTCTCCCTAAGTCTTACAAAGCATATGGTCATCCTCTTCAAACAGCAATAAAAAATAATGAAGGATAGTAATCATAGCAGGAGAAGGTGGTTTAGACTAAACAACAAAATGAAAAGACATGTTGGGAGGTTGGGAGTTGAATGAGGGATATCTTAACGTGTTGGCTATGACACTTTTCTGGCACTAAGAGTCCTCCTTATAGGGGAAGTCTCACTGAGATAATGTCATTAGATAAAAGACAGAGGCTGCCTGCAGCCTACAATATTTTGTATGGAGACTGGTGTGTTTGGTTTTAAAAATGGTACCTACAAATATGATTTTTAAAGAAAAGGGAAGCAGATACCCCATTTCTGTGATTTTCCTATAATTTCAGTACTTTGCTTTCTGCAAGTGGAATGTTCTATTTTTAATCTTGAACATATATTCGCCCTTGTTAGACCCCAATATTATATCTCTAACCCAAAAAGTGGAAATCATGTCCTTTCACAAATGGAATTAGACCAAGAAAGCCTGTCTTTAAGTCTTTAAAAGCCTGTTTCTAATCTTGAAACCCTTATTGGTTTAAGTCCTGATTATCTCTGCATTAACTTTCCTCCCGAGGTATTACTCAGCAGCAGGGTGTAGGTAACTATTCCCAATTAAGCATCCTCAAGTTTGATCTCAAGACACTGTCATGTTTCTGTAGGGAGAGTAGACCTGAGACCTGGTCCCAGAAACATTTTTAAATGCCAACAATAATAGCAGATACCTGGAAACTTGTTCACTTGACCGGAGAATATGTCATTGTCGTGAAATGAAACTCCATGCCAGTAGATGTCACAAGGCAAGCGCCGGCCAAATGGGAACTAGAAGAGAAAAAAATGTGATTAATAATAAGAACACAAGGAACATCGACCACAGAGTGTCCATTATGTACAAATTCCTGGTACCCTGGTGTACATAACATGATTTAATCCACATAATAAGCACATGAGGCAGGTGATGTTCTTATCCATTTTTTAGATAGAGAAACAGATTGAGACAGGTTTAATAACATGCTTAGAGTGGCAGAGTTCTGATTACATGTGGCAGATACTATACCACTGTCTTTACAGGTACCATTTCAGTTTAATCCTCATAACTACCCTATAAAAGATTATTCTCATTATACTGACTCAAAACTTGGGACTGAGAGAGTTAATTTAACATGCCCCACTTCACACAGAGCTGTTAATGGGAGGAATCAGGATTTGAACCCAGGTCTGTCCAGATTCCAAGCCCATTCATCCCTTTCTTTGAATGTCCTCAAAAAATAAGCTTTCAGAGTTCCTTTTCCCCCTCTCTCCCCATCTCTCCCTTTCCCTTCCTCTCCCTCTCCCTTTCTCTACCCATCCTCCCACCTGCCACCACATTCACAGAAGCTTCATGAAGACAGGATATTTCTCAGTACCTGAAACAGTTCCTGGATCTCAAAAAAAGACTTTTGAATTAATAAATGAACAAGCCAGGAGTGGTCATCTGACTCAAGATGAGGTAACCAGATTTTCTCTTCCAGGAATTTGAAAATCAGAGATGCCAAGCAGCCTCTGCTGGCCGTTGAACTAGGAATGATAAAAAGCCAGAGTAGGCAACTGTGCTTGGCTATATGCAGAGAGGGCAGAGGCAGCAGTCTGCTGAGGGAGATGAAAGGAACAGGTATGGGAAGAAAATCAGAGATCAGACCATGGAGCCCTGGAGACACAGGCCGAGTGGTGTTGGATTCACATGAGCTCAGAAGGTAGTCTCGGATCCTCACATACCTTTCTGTCTTCTAAAATCCTCTCTGGCATAAGCTATAGGGTTTCAATTAATTGCAGTCAGAGAATCCTTCATTGAGATGAAAGGGTCTGTTATTTCCACTGTATCATGCTGTGTCTCAAAGTTATCAACAAGTTCTGCATTTACAGAATTTTTTAAATCTGTAACTTGGATAGCCTTGTTAAATGAAAAAAGTGAGGACATGTTAGTTCATATTTAGAACTTGCTTGTTAAAAGGACAAATGAAGAGAAATGCTGACACATTAAATGAAAATCATTTGATTTTCCCACGTAGGACTATAGATAATCAGAATTTGTATCTACTCTGAGTTGAAGGGGCAAAGGGCCAATGAAAGAGCATAGTGTTCCGAGTCAAATGGTGGTAACTTGATGCTTTCCAACCATTCCAAATTAAAATGAAGGCAAGCAGACTCAAGCCCTTCAAATCAGCCACATTAGTTCAAAGCTGAGCCAAAGTGAGGCATATGTTGCACACTCTATTAGCATTAACAACTTCCATCTATAATTTATTGCATTTCACTCATTTTCTTTGCATCCAATGAGCTGTAAGTTATTACTAATTTAGTAGTCAGTAATACAAAGAGATACAACATATGTTATTTTCTTCTAGCAGCTAATATAGAGAAGGGAGAAACAACCAGAGAGGTTTCTCTAAAAAACAGGCTATCCAACCAAAATGTACTAAGATCAAGTGGCTTTGCAGCCCAAAATGAGGAACCAATACCTGCTCCTTGTCAGTGGATGACCTGGTTACCATTTGTCTCCCTTATTGTCTCTTTTCAATCTCTACCACCCTCATGACTACCAAATCACCTTTCCATTCAGAAACTCTTTCAGCTTTGAGAAACTACCCATTTAAAAAATTGTATCCATTCATTCAATAATTATGTGATGTACCAGGGACTGTGCTAGGTGCTGGGAATATAGAGGAATACAATTTTAAAAGGTGCCAGGATTTCACAATGCCACTTCTTTTTAAGTTCTTTTTAAAAACTGCTTACACAGCTAATGTCATACTCAATGGTAAAATGCTGAAAGCTTTTCCTCCTAGATCAGGAATAAGACAAGGATGCTCACTTTCACCACTTTTATTCAACATAGTATTAGAAATTCTAGCCAGAACAATAGGCAAGCGAAAGGGGAAAAAGACATCCATGCTAGAAAAGAAGTAAAATTATCTCTGCTTGTAGATGACATGATTCTATTTGTAGAAAATCCTAAAGATTCCACACAAAAATTGTTAAAATAATAAATGAATTCAGCGAAGTTGTAAGACACAAAATTAACACATAAAAATCAGTTGTGCTTCTGTACACTACAAAGAACAATCCAAAAAAAATTAATAAAAAAACCATTCCATTTACAATAGCATCTAAAAGAACAAAATGCTTAGGAATTAACTCGACCAAGGAGGTGAAAGAAATTAAAGAAGACACAAATAAGTGAAAAGACATCCCATGTTCATAGACTGGAAGAGTTAATATTGTTAAGATATCAATACTACCCAAAGTGATCTATAGATTCAATGCAGTCTCTACCAAACTCCCAATGACTTTTTCAGAAAAAAAAAAAATCAACCCTAGAATTCATATGAAATTACAAGGAACTCCAAATAGCTAAAGCCATCTTGAAAAATAACCAAGTTGGAGGTCTCACATTTCCTAATATCAAAACTTGTAACAAAACTACAGCAATCAGTGTATAAAACAATGACAAAATACTATTACACACCTATTAGAATGGACAAAATTCAAAACACTAACAACACCGAATGCTGGCAAAGATGTAGAGCAACAGGAACTCTCATTCATTTCTGGTGAAAATGCAAAATGGTACAGCCACTTAGGAATGCAGCTTGGCAGTTTCTTCCAAAACTTACCATATGACCCAGCAATAGTTCTCCTTGGTATTTACCCAAATGAACTGAAAATTTGTGTGACAAAAAACCTACACATGGATGCTTATTTTTTTTTAATTTTTTTAATTTTGAGTTGGAGTCTCGCTCTGTTGCCCAGACTGGAGTGCAGTGGCCACCGCAGCCTCAACCTGCTGGGCTCTGGCAATCCTTCCACCTCAGCCTTCCAAGTAGCTGGAACTACAGGTGCACGCTACCACACCCGGCTAATTTTTTGTTTCATTGTAGAGATGAGGTCTCACCAAGTTGCCCAGATGGGTCTCGAACCTGTGGGCTCAGGCAATCCACTAACTTCAGCCTCCCAAGGTGCAGGATTATAGGCTGAGTCACTGAGCCCGGCTTACATGGATGTTTATAATAGCTGTATTCATAATTGCCAAAACTTGGAAGTAGCCAAGATGTCCTTTGGTAGGTAAACAGATAAATAAACTGTTTTGCATTCAGTCAATAAGATATTATTCAGTGTTTTAAAAAAATGAACAGACCCAATCTCTGTGACTGGTGGATTAACTACTCAGGGGCTGATTGTGACTCAGAGAGAATATCCTGAGAGCACAAACTCCAAAGGGATGGGACAAGTACTGAGTCTCAGGTACCCCACCCCTACCCTGATTCAGCTGCAAGACAAAGGGAGTGACCAGAAAAGGATGAGGAAGACCTCCCAAAAGATCAGTGAGTGTACACACACATACCCATTACATCATCATATAGAGTGGCAGTAGAGAGTGGGTCTCAGGGAACCCATAACACAGTCAGTGAACATTGTGATTTGCAAGTAGTTTCTGGATCCTAGCTTCCCATCTTCCACCTTTTTTGACTCTCAAAACCACAAGAGACAGCAAAGCTTCCAACACACAGCCCTGTTTCAAAAATAGAACAAATTCAGATCCCTGATCAGGGAAGAATAGAGGGCTGAGCAAACATCAGAAGCGAAAGCCTCTCCCACTGCCACTGAATAATGGTACTAAAGAGATCTGTCACAAATGAGGAAAAATCAATGGAATAACATAGGTAATTCCCAGTGTAACAAAAAGAAAATACCTGAAAAATCAGACCTCAGAGCCCAAACAATGGAATTCACCAATGACTGGCCCCAGAATAAACCAGAGATTAGGTAATGGATGGAAGCGTGAATAAGACTCAAGAAAGATAAGCTGCAACACTGAAATAACAAAATGTGGCAGACATTTTGGCCATAAAACATTTCATCCAGGAAATAAGTAACAAGATGACAAGCATGGGAAGCAGAATTAATCAAACAGAAATAAGAATCTCAGAACTTGAAGACCAAAACATGGAATTAACCCAATCTGTAAAAAACATAGAATGAAAACTCAGAAAGAAAGAGTAAAACCTCCAAGAGATGTGCGATTATATCAATAGGCTGAACCTATACCTGACTGGTATCCCAGAATAAGAAAGGGAAATGGAGAACACCTTGGAGCAAGTATTCCAGGAGGATATCCAAGAAAATTTTCCCCATCTCACTAGAGATGTGACCATCCAAACACAAGAGATACGGGAACCCCCACAAGCCATCAAATGAGAAGACCAGTCCCTAGACAGATACTAATTTGCCTACACAAAGTAGGTACAAAAGAAAAAAATTCTAAAGGCAGCAAGAGAGAAAGGTCAAACTACCTACCGGGGAAAACCAATTAGAATAGCAGCAGACATATAGGCAGAAACACTACAAGCTAGAAGAGACTGAAGTCAAATATTCAAAGTCCTCAAAGATTAACAATTTCAACCAAGAATTTCCTACCCAGCCAAGCTCAGCTTCATCAGTGATGGAGAATTAAAATCCTTCCTAGACATTCAATCCTTAAGAGATTATGCAGCTTTCATACCACCCTTACAGGAGATACTTTAAAAGGTATTAAGCACAGAAGAAAGAAAGAAAGAAAGAAAGAGAGAGAGAGAGAGAGAGAGAGAGAGAGAGAGAAAGAAAGAAAGAAAGACCACACACTTCCCAAGAGAACAGGAGAACACAGAATCAACAGAGAATACACTGGGACTGCAAACTTGAAAACACACACATACGTCAACCCAAAAGTTAAAAGAAAACAAACAAACAAAAAAAACTTTACAAGAACCTCATGATAGGGATAAACAATCACATTTCAATAATCAGTTTGAATGTGAATGGACTAAATGTACCACTGAAAAGACACAGAATGGAAAACTGGATTTTAAAAAAACATGACCAAATAATTTGCTGCATCCAGGAAACTCGTTTCACCACAATGGATGCACACAGACTCAAAGAGGATGGAAAATGAATTTCCAGGCAAATGGATCACAAAAGAAGGCAGGAGTCATGATCTTAATATCAAACAAAACAACCCTTAAGCTATCAAAAATTTTAAAAGATACAGGACACTACATAATAATAAAAAGTTCAATCCATCAACAAGAAATATTCATCCTAAACATATATGCACCCAACACAGGAGCACCAGCATTTATAAAGCGACTACTAAGTCAACTAAAAAATGATATTGACTCTAACACTAATATAGCTGGGGACTTAAATATCCCACTAACAACCCTAGATAGGTCATCAAGGCAAAAAATCAACAAAGAAATCAATTTGACACTTGACCAAATGGACTTAATAGATACTTACAGAACACTCCACCCAACAACCACAAAATACACATTAAACTCATCACCACATGGATTGTACTCCAAGATCGATCAGATTGCTGCATCCAGGAAACTCTTCCTCCACCATAAATAAAGCATAAACAAATTTCATGAGATCAAAATACTGTAATGCACCTTCTCAGATCACAGTGGAATAAAAATAAATATCAACACCAACAAAATTCCCCCAAATCTCACAAAAATAAGGACACTAAACAGCATGATGTTGAATGACTACTGGGTCTACACAGAAATCAAAAGATTACTGGAAACAAATGAAAATGAAGAAACATCTTACCAAAACCTCTGGGATGCTATGAAAACAGTTCTAAGAGGAGAATTTATATTTCTATGAACACACATCATGAAAATGAAAAGATCACAAGTTGATAGCCTAACAAATCACCTAAGGGAACTGGAAATACAAGACCACCAAAACCCTAACTTTAGCAGAAGAATTCAGATCATCAAAGTAAAATCCCAAATATAGGACATAGGAAACAAAAATATCATAGAAAAAATCAACAAAACAAAAAGATGGTTCTTTGAAAGAATTAACCAGATTGATGGACTCCTACACAGAATGACCAAGAAAAAGTCCAAATAAACGCAATCAGAAAAGCAAAAGATCAAATCACAACTGACCCCAAAGAAACACAAAATATTATCAGCGACTACCTGTATGGAAACAAACTTGATAACCTAAATCAAATGGAGGACTTTCTGACATTATACAACCTCCAAAGTTTGAAACAAGAAGACATTGAGCCACTAAATAGACCAATAACAACCTAGGAAATTGACTCCATCATAAGAAAACTACTTACAAAAAAGGGCCCTGGACCAGATGACTTTCCAGCAGTATCATACAAGGAGAAGCTGATACCAATCCTATTGAAAGTATTCTAGGCAATTGGGAAAGACAGAATTCTCCCTAAATCATTTTACGAAGCTAACATCACACTGTTACCCAAACTGGATAAAGATCCAGCAAAAAAAAAAAAAAAAAAAAAAAGAGAACTACAGGCCAATATCCCTGATGAACATATATGCAAAAATTCTCAACAAGATTCTAGAAAATCAAATCCAACAACACATCTCAAAAATCATCCACCATGACCAAGTAGGCTTCATCCCTGGGATGCAGAGCTGACTCAACATCCACAAGACCATAAATGTAATTCAATACATCAACAGAGGTAAAAATAAGAACTACATAATTATATCATTAGATGCAGAAAAGGCTTTTGATAATACCCAGCATCCTTTCTTGATAAAAACCTCAAACACCTAGGTGTAAAAGGAACATACCTCAAAATAGTAAGTGCCATCTATGATAAACTCACAGCCAGCATACTGCTAAATGGACAGACACTGGAAGCATTTCACCTGAAAACCAGAACAAGACAAGGCTACCCACTCTCACGCCTTCTGTTCAACACTGTGTTGAAAGTTCTAACTAGAGCAATTAGACAAAAGAAGGAAGCCAGGGGTATCCAAATAGGAAAAGAGGAAGTTAAGTTATCTCTCTTTGCTGATTATATGATCCTATACCTTGAAACTCCAAAAATCTCCTTTCACTGATAAAGGACTGTGGCAAAGTCTCAAGGTACAAAATAAATGTGCAAAAGACAGTCACATTCTTATATACCAACAGCAAACAGGCAGAGAACCGAAGAAAAAGCAGAATCCTATTCACAATAGCCATACAAAAAAATGAAATACTTCAGCATCTTTCTAACCAGAGAAATAAAAGACCTCTACAATGAAAGCTACAAAACACTGCTCAAGAAATCCAAGAAGACACAAACAAATGGAAAAGTATTGCATGTTCATGGATAGGAAGAATCAACATCGTTAAGATGTCCATCCTACCAAAGGCAATCTACAGATTCAATGCAATATCCATTAAATTACCATCATCATTCTTCTCAGACTTCAACACAACAATACAGAAATTCATATGGAAACATAAATGGCCACAAATAGCCAAAACAATCCTTAGCAAAAGAAACAAAGTGGGAAGTAACACACTTTCAGACTTTAAACTTTACTGTAAGGCTACAATAATTAAAACAATCTGGTACTGGTATAAGAACAGGCACATGGACCAATGGAAAAGGATAGAGATTCAAGAAGCAAAACTTCAATTTCTCAACCAACTCATCTTTGACAAAACCTCCACCAACAACCACTGGGGAGAGGAGAACGTATTCAATAAATGGTGCTGGGAAAACTGGCTGACCGCCTGAGCCCATGGGTTCGAGACCCGCCTGGGCAGCGAGACCTCATCTCTACAATAAATCAAAAAATCAGCTGGGCGTGGTAGTGCATGCCTGTAATTCCAGCTACTTGGAAGGCTGAGGTGGAAGAATCGCCGGAGCCCAGCGGGTCGAGGCTGCGATGGCCGGGAGCGGCCACTGCACTCCAGTCTGGGCGACCGAGTGAGACTCCAACTCAAAAAAACAAACAAAAAAAACACACGAAAAAACTGGCTGACCACATGCAGAAGATTGAAACAGGACCCCTACCTAACACCATACACAAAAATCAACTCTTAAATGGATCAAAAACTTAAATGTAAAACCTCAAACTATAAGAATCTTAGTAAACACAGAAGACATCCTTATCGAAATCAGAGCAGGTAACCAGTTCCTGATCAAAACCCCAGACATCCATGCCAAAAGAGACAAGATCAAGAAGTGGGACCTCATTAAAAGTTTCTGCAAAGCAAAAGAAATCATCAAGAAAGTGGGGAGACAGCCCACAGAGTGGGAAAAAATATTTGCCAACTGTATATCCAACATCTACAAGCAACTCAAATGTGTTCAGGATCTACAAGCAACTCAAATGTGTTGAAAGGAAAAAAAAAAAAACAGACCCATTAAAAAGTGAGCAAAAAGTTCTATTCGCAATAGCAAAAAACAGGAAACCAAACATGCTGCCCATTGAAGCTGGATTGGATTTTAAAATGTGGTATATATACACAATAGAATATTATGCAGTCATAAAGAAGGACAAACATATGCACTTTGCAGCAACTTGGATGGATTTAGAGTTTATCATACTTAGTGATCTATCACAGAAACAACAGCGTACCGTATGTTCTCACTCAAAAGCGGACCTTAGCCGGGCTGGGTGGCTCAGCCTGTAATCCCGTGCCTTTGGGAGGCTGAGGTGAATGGATTGCCAGAGCCTGCGGATTCGAGACCCGCCTGTGCAACTTGGTGAGACCTCATCTCTACAATAAACAACAACAACAAAAAATTAGCCGGACGTGGTAGCACGCGCCTGTATTTCCAGCTACTTGGAAGGCTGAGGCGGAAGGATCGCCGCAGCCCAGCAGGTCGAGGCTGCGGTGGCCGGGAGCGGCCACTGCACTCCAGTCTGGGCGACAGAGTGAGACTCCAACTCAAAAAAAAAAGTGGACCTTGAACAATTTTCATAATGCTATTAGAAAGAAATTGGCAGAAGTGGGAAACTGCTGGGGGTAGGAGTGGGTTTGGCAGTTGAGGGAAACTGCCAGGGGAGGGAGGGGCATACCTCATCAACAAGGGTACCTGCATAATAAACATTTGTATACCTAACCCTAATTGTATCCCACATCTTTAAAATTTAAAAAAAGTAAGCAAAAGACATGAATAGATACTTCTCAAAAGAAGACATATGGGCAGCCAACAGACACATGAAAAAGTGCTCAGTCTCACTAATCATGAGAGAAATGAAAATCAAAATCGCATTGAGATACCACCTAACCCCAGTAAGAATGGCCATCATTAATAAAACAAACAACAACAGATACTGGAGAGGATGTGGAGAAAAGGGAATGCTTCTACACTGCTGGTGGGAATGCAAACTAGTTCAACCTCTCTGGAAAACAGAGTGGCAATTTCTAAAAGAACTAGAAATTGACCTTCCGTATGACCCAGCAATCCCCCTAATGGGAATATGCCCGGAGGAACTCAAATCATTCTACAAAAAAAGATACCTGAACATGCATGTTTACTGCAGCACTATTCACAATAGCAAAATCATGAAACCAACCATGCTGCCCATCAAAACTGGTCTGGATTTTTTTAAATGTGGTACATACACATGATGAAATATTACATGGCCATGAAGAAGGACAAACATATGGACTTTGCAGCAACTTGGGTGGCTTTAGAGGCAATCATACTCAGTGATCTGTCACAGAAACAAAGAACAGAGTACCATGTGTTCTCACTCATAAGCGGGCCCTGAACATTTACCATAATACTATAAGAAAGTGATTGGCAGTAGTAGGATACTGCTGGGGTTGGGGGAAGGGAAACGCAACATCAATAAGGGTACCTGATCTCAAACCTGGCAAAATGGGGACCAAAGAGAGGTCCAAACTGTGTGATATCCACTTGTATACCTAATACTGAATTGCACCCTACATCTTTAAAGTAAAATATTAAAAAACAAAAAACAACAACAAAAGAGATGTCAAGACACAAAAAGATACGGAGGAACTCTAACTGCATATTGCAAAATAGAAGAAATCAATCTGAAAAGGTAACATGCTATATGATTCCAACTATATGACATTCTGGAAAAGGCAAAACTACAGAGAGTAAAAAAGATCAGTAGTGGCCAGGGGCAAGAGGAGAAAAAGAGACAAACATACAGGGCACAGAGAATTTTTAGGACAGTGAAACTACTCTGTATGATACTGTAATGGCAGATATATGTTCATTATATATTTTTCAAAGCCCATAGAATATATAGCACAAGGGAATGCTTCTACACTGCTGAATGCAAACTAATGTAAACTATGGACTTGGACGATAATGATGTGTCACTGTAAGCTCATCAATTGTAACAAACACAGCACTCTGATGCAGGATTTTGAAGCCAGGGTATGCTGTGTATGAGGGAAGGGTTATATGGGAAATCTCTGTACCATATGTTTAATTTTGCTGTGAACCACAAAATGCTCTAAAAAGAAAAATTAATAAAAATAAAATTTTTATTTTGGGGATACTGGCATAAAGACAGACATGTAGACCAATGAAATACAATAATGCAGAAATAAAGTCACTCATGTATGGTCAAATAATTTTCAACAGGGTAACAAGACCATTCAACAGAGAAAGGGAAATATTTTCAACAACTGGTGTGAGAAAACTGGATATCCACATGCAAAAAGAATAAAATTGGATTATTATCTTATACCCTACATAAAAATTAACTAAAAATTGATCAAAGACTTAAACATGTGAGCTAAAAGTATTAAAACCCTTAGAAGAAAATATAGGTGAAAACCTTTATAACACTGCATTTAGTAGTGATTTCTTGAACATGACAACATAAACACAAGCTACAAAAGAAAAAATAGATAAATTGAACATCAAAATTTAAAACTTTTTTCCATCAAAAGACTCTGTGAACATGATGAAAAGGTAACCCATAGAATGGGAGAAAATATTTGAAAAGAATAGATCAACAGGCGTGGTGGCCCATGCCTATAATCCCAGCACCTTGGAAGGCTGAGGCAGGTTGATTGCTTGAGCCCAGGAGTTCGAGACTAACCCAGGCAACATAGAGAGACCTTGTCTATACAAAAAAGAAAAAGAAAAAAATTAGTCAGGCATGGCGGTGTGCACCTGTAATCCCAGCTACTCAGAAGGTTGAGGTGGAAAGATCGCCTGAGCACAGGATGTTGAGGCTGTGGAGGGTTGCAATTGTGCCACTGCACTCCAGCCTGGGTGACAAAGTGAGACCTTTACTCAAAAAATAATAGCAATAGATTCATATTCAGAATATATTTAAAAACTCATACAACTCAACACAACGAAAATCAATTTAAAAATGGGCATTTCTCCGAAGATAAATTAATGGTCAATGAGCACATGAAAAAATGCTTGACATCATTAATCATTAGGAAAATACAAATCAAAATCACATAGTACTGCTGCACACCCATTAGGATAACTATTACCAAAAACTAAACAGGAAATAAGTGTTGATGAGGATGTAGAGAAATTAGAACCCTTGTGCACTGGGAATGTAGAAAGTTACTGTGGGAAACAAAATTGCTAGATGATCTAGCAATTATACTTCCGGGTATACACACCCAAAAGAACCCAAAAGCAGAAACTCAAACAGATATTTGTACACTAGCATTCATAGAAGCATTATTCACAATAGCCGAAATGTGGGAAAAGCCCAGTGTGCCCATGGGTAGATGAATGGATAAGCACACTGTGGCGTATAAATATAATGAAATGTTATTCCACCTTGAAAAGGAAGGAAATTCTGGCCCATGTTGCAACATGAATGTGCCTTGAAGACATGATGCTAAGTGAAATAGCCAGGTACCAAAGGACAAATACTGTATGATTCTACTTACGTGAAGTACCTAGAGTAGTCAAATTCATAGAGACAGAAAGTAGGATGGTGGTTGCCAGGGGCTGGCAGAGGGGACAATAGGGAGATATTGTTCAATGGGTACAGAATTTCAATTTGAAAATATGAAAAAATTCTGCAGGTGGATGTAGTAATAGTATGCAACAGGTGAATATATTTAACGCCACTGAACTGTACACTTAAAATAGTCAAAATGGTAAATGTTATGTCTATTTTGCATAGTAAAAACAAAACCAAAAACTGTCCACATAAGCCCCCTGAGGCTGAAGGTCTGTTTGTGGTTCTCTGTAGCTTGGGATGCTACTCGGATGTTCTTTGAGCAATGGAAAGCTGGCAAATGGTTCTTAGACTCCACTTCCCATTTTTCTCAAGGTCAGCACCATCCTCCCAGTTACCCGCTTCTCAATCTGGGAGCCATCTTTCTTTTTTTTCTTCTCCAGACCCTTTTGGAAAAAGCAACGGATTTGGGGTCAGAAGACCAGAGAGTCCTAGACTTGTCTTTGTCACTCACTAACTATGACATCTTTTTTCTTTAATTTTTCCTTTAAATTTTTTTTAATTTTTATTTTAAATATGCGGGGTACGATTCAGGGTTAATTATACAAATGTTCATTATGCAAGTATCCTTGTTGATGGAATGTGCTCCCTGACTCCCCCTGGCAGTTTCCTGTTCCTGCCAATCCCTTTCTTATAGTATTATGATAGTTGTTCAAGGTCTGCTTATGAGTGAGAACATGGATACTCGGTGTTTCTTTGTTTCTGTGATAGATCACTCAGTATTATAGACTCTAAGTCCATTCAAGTTGCTGTGAAGTTCATAATTTTGTCCTTCTTTATGGCTGCGTAAAATAACTATGAGATCTTAATTAAGCCTCTTTGGCCTCAGTAGATGAAGATGGGGAAATCTGGCAAGACAGCAAGGAGAACCAACTAAGACATGGAAACGAAAAGACTTTGTACACGCCACAGAGCAATATACATCTGAGTTCCATCATTAATTTATGTACTCCTTAAATGTCAACTAAGTACCTCATATGGCAAAGGGTCTCAGGAGTCAACAGCACAATGGAAACATGTCTGTCTTCATGGAGTAAGTCCACTGTGGGGATGTTCTGGCAGAGAGAACACAGTAAAAGCCCAGAGGGAGGACTGACCACGCACACTGGACACCATGAAGAAGGGACTGTGTAGATAAGGCACAGAGGACAAGAGGGAATGGTGAAGATAAGGCTTTGCCAGGGGTGGCAGGCTGCACCTCTGTGCTGGAGCAGTCTCATGAGGCCCCGGGGAGAAGGAACTAGTGAGCCATCTGAGAAAGAGGGATCAGAGAACAGACAACATGTGCCATGAAAGTAGGGGGTGTTTCAAGGCTAAGGGAGCGGTAAGAGACTGAGAGGTCAAACAAGATGAGATCTAAAAACTGTTCATTAGATACAATGCCACAGAGAGCTTCAAAACCACTTCCACCCACACCATCACCTTCCTGAGCCCTCAGTACTTGCTATGCTCAGGATTTGTTTGTACTGTTCTTTAATTTATGTGTAAACCTTATCTCCCTCGTAACACTATGCATTCCTAGGGACAGAAACAGTTTGATATACTTGTCTCAGGACTTCAAGGGTGTCTAACCATGTGTCTGATGGGTCCCAGGCCCACAGGAAAATGAGAAGTCATAATCCTGAGACTTACCCATGGCACCAGCTCCCTCCTTAACTTAACTGGTCAGCAAGTCCTCTGGTTTATCTCCTCATTTATTTCTAGCTTCCCCTCCTTCCTTAATCCCTATTGCCACTGCCTTAGTTCAGGGCCTCATCTCTCACCTAGAGGAGGACTATACCAGCCTCCTTCCCCATCGCCCTTCTCCCACTTAGTCTACCTGAAACACAGCAGGCTGAGAAGTTTCTGGTTTTTTAATTTTTTTTTTTTTTAGAAACCAGGTCTCGCTCTGTTGCCCAGACTGGAGTGCAGTGGCATGATCACTGCTCACCGCAGTCTCAAACTCCAGGGCTCAAACAATCCTCCTACCTCAGCCTCCTGAGTAGCTGGGACTATAGATACACACCACCATGCCTAGTTAATTTTTAAACTTTTTGTAGAAATGAGCTCTCACTATGCTGCCCAGGCTGGTCTTAAACTCCTGGCCTCAAGCAATCCTCCTGCCTCAGCCTCCCAAAGTGCTGAGGCACTACATCTGGCCCACTACATCTGGCCCAGATTTGTTAAACACAGCTCTATGTCACTCTTTTGCTTAAACTCTTCAGTACTTTCCCACAAACCACAGAAACTAGTCTAAGCTCCAAGCTTTGCCTGAAAGACACTTAACACACTCCCCTTTGCCAGTCCACTCACCTCAAGTTGGGCCGCTTACACCTTGAGCTCTTGCACTGTCGCTACTTTTGATTCTTTAAAGATTCAGCATTTTACTGTTGTGTGGCCTAGGTTTCTACACATTATCCTTCTACCTGGGATCTTCTGACTGAGTCTGCCCATCCACTGCACCCTCTTTGAGGTTGCTCCACCAGCTCTCTCTCTGTGGCCTCTCCTGCTGACACCCAGCTCAGTCCATTGTGCAACATCCTGTTTGGAGTCTGTCTGCCTCATCACTTTGTGAACTCTCTGAGGATGAGGACTTCTCATATTCACCTGCGTATCCCTAATACCACATCTTCAGCACACTGTAGACGTGTTTTTAATCTTTTGAGGGTCACCAATCCCTTCGAGAGTCTCCCCCAGAAAAGCACACACATGCACAACATTTTCCATATGAGTTTAGGAGATTCAAAGACTCCCTGAAGCCCCTGCTTGTTCTTAGATACCACCGATAGCAATGTCCACAGTCATGTTTCATGAATGAATGAATTTCCAAATAGCAGCCACTCAAGTACACGTCGTCATCATCATCATCGTGATCATCACTAAAACTGGCGTTTATGTAGATCTACATGTCAAACATTAAACATTATCTCATTTAATCCTCACAACAGCCTTATAAGAAAGGTGTTACAATTAACCGTATTTGCAAATGAGGACATCAAAGCTTTAAGAGACTAAATAATTTTCCCAAGGTCACAGAGCTAGTAAGGGCAGAGTCAGGATCAAATCTAGGTCTGCCTGATTCCAAGGCCCATGTGCTAAACCACTACAGACCACTTTTGGACATAGTTACTATAGTTGTATTTAGTCACACATGAATTATTGTAACTAAACAACCCTCACTCTATATCTACATTCTTTGTCACAAAGGAAGTTACTCCCTCAGAGTATGTACCTGGGTGGAACCCAAATCCCTTCTCTCTTAACCAGGAGAACTAAAAGCAAACTTGCAAAATAGCCATGTTCAAACAAGAACTGAAGTCATTAAATGTCCTTTGAGCATATTTGCACTTGAGGAACTGATGTTCAGGTCCTTCTTCTAATGGCCCAAAGAGCAAGTTCCAATCCCCCTGGGGATTTTGCAAAATGAAATTTCACAGTGAATGCTGATGAAAGCACAATTCACATTTCTGTACTTTGTGAATTATTTTCTTCATAAAGCTTCTTTATGAACAGAAAGTCTTTCAAATGACTGGGGATAAAAGTGGCAAATAGGCTTTGATGTGGGCAAGTATGTGCGTAATGCATCTATGGGGAAAATCATGCACACTGCTGCTTTAAAACAAGGGATCCTGAGTACTCAAGGTAAATACAAGGAAGGTGTGGTGACCATAGCACCAAGTGTAGACTGGGGAGAGACCTTGGCTCAAACCTCAACCCACATGCCCACTCAGAACCCCTGACATAGTGACTTTGCCCCTCGAAACTTCCATGGCTCATCTACAACTGAAAACAGCAGCAATAAAAGCTGTTCACCTCTCGGGGCTTTCATGTGGACTGAGAAACCACCTGGAAAAGCACTGTGTAAACAGGGCACTGCTGTTATGTGGAACCGCTTATTATTTTTAATGTCCAAAGAAATAACCTCAACAAGGAACTTTAATTTTAAAAGGCACCAAGAAAATATTGCGTGTCATTAGGACAGCTCTTGAGTAAGGACGCTGCAGTGTACGTGCACTTGGGAAATCTTCCATGATGCCCCTCAGGCAGGTTAACTGAATTCTCTCCAATGTTCCCTTCTGCACTCTGTTGATGCCAGTAGTACTGGCACCACCTAGTAGGCATTTATGTTCACATGACTGCCTCCCTACTCCAGACAGAATGCTTCGGGGTAGAGACGTTTGATTCTTCTTTCTACCCTTCTCCCCCACCTGTGATTAGCAGCCTTTAAGATGGTCTCCAGTGATCCTGCCTCCTGGAATTCATGCCTTGTGTGTGCTCTCCCACACTGTCACAGGCTTGGTCTATGTGAACAACAGTAAGCAGCCGAAAGGATGGGATGTCACTTCTGATATCAGGATATTTTTATATACAAGACTATGTCTTCTGTCTTGGCCTTCCCTCCGCCCCTCATGCCCTTTTCCCTTACCCCACACATTTGCTTTGGGAATGCCTAGGGAGGGGCCCGCGTGGTAAGGAATCAAAGCCTACTGCCACAGCCATGTGAGTAAGTTCAGAAGTAAATCCTTCAGCCCCAGTCAAGTCTTCAGGGTCTGTGGCCCGGCCCACAGCTTTACTGCAGCCTCATAAAAGCCTAAGCCAGAATCACCCAGCCAAACCACTCTCAGATTCCTAATCCTCAGAAACTGTGTGAGATAATGGATGTTTGTTGTTTGAAGTTGCTAAGTTCCAGGAAATTTGTCACACAGCACATTCTATAGTGAAGGTATTATTTCAGTTGTAGAACAATGTCACAGAGAAAGAAAGCATGCTGAGAATGTAGGAATTTAAGACTAGTATATCCTTACAATATAAAGAATATAATCATTCCTATTTATTGAGCACTTGACTACGTGCCAGAGATCTTACATAGATGCCTTTATTCTGCAGATGAAGAAATACAAACCCATTGTTAATAAATGGGCGCCCAGAATTTGAAGCCATGTTGGTCTGTTCCAAAGTCCATGCTCCTTCTTCTTCTTCTTTTTTTTTGAGTCGGAGTCTCACTGTGTCGCCCAGACTGGAGTACAGTGGCATGCTCACAGCCACCCCAGCCCCAACCTGCTGGGATCAAGCATTCCTTCCGCCCCAGCCTTCCAAGTAGCTGGAACTACAGGTACATGCCACCATGCCTAGCTAATTTTTTGCTTTATTGTAGAGGTGAGGTCTTGCCAAATTGCCCAGGCTGGTCTTGAACTCTTGGCCTCTAGCAATCCTCTCACCTCTGCCTCCAAAAGTGCTGGTATTACAGGTGTGAGCCACCATGCCCAGCCAACCATGCTCTTTCAAATCCACTAAGCTAGCGGCTGGCTGGCTGACTGGATGGAAGGATGGATGAATGGATGGATTCATCTATGGGAAAAAAAATGAGCACATACAGCAGACAGGTATAGCTAACACTTCAAGGAAGATGTCAGATTTGTTTGACATACCCTGTAGCTGCTGCCTCAGCCTTACATAAGTTGTTTGGAGCCCAGTCATAACACATCGTCTTTGGCTTAGTTAAAACTTTCTCTCCCCATGTGGTGGTTTGCTACAGAGTCTGCTTGTTGCTCATCCCACTGACCCCAAACCCAACGTTCCCCATAGCTGCCCACCACAAGAAAAACTAATGATCAACACTAGAGCCATATGAATAAGCCTCCCTTTCTTTAAAGTTACCAATCCACAACCCCTTCAGGTTAGCCTGAAGGATAATGTCCATGGACCTTAATAAGTGCATAGTCCCACTGGTCCTCTCTGTCTCTTTCTCTCTGTCTTGCTTACTTCCCACCCACTAGTTGAGCTCCCTGTCACCTCCAGACTTCTTGCTGGTTCCCAGTAGGCACCCCTAGCCTCTCTGGAGCCTGTGAGTAATAAATGTTTTCTGTTCATGCATTTTGGTTTCAACTCCTCATTGTGTCTTACCTGACACACACACACACACCCAAACCTAACTTCCCCCAATCCTGGCTTTTCCTGGCGAGCCACTGTCTCAGCTTGTGGCCCTGCTCTGCAGGGAAAGCTCAAGCCAAATTAGAAATAATCAACAACAATAAAAAGTATAACAGAAAAAATTTAGTGCACAAAAGTCCAGAGAAGGCCAGTTAAGACAAGGAAAGGACTGAACACTGTTCTTCAAGGATGGATAAAAAATGTAGCTCTCTTCTTCAATTAAGGAAACAAGCAGACTAAGAAAATACTAGGAAATCGATGAAATCCCAAAAGGTGTGGCCAGATGGAACACGATTCTATCTGCCAAATGTGAGCATATCCACAGACAGCTCCCTTCTCTTCCTTAGTGCTCATATCTCAACTAATAGCATGAATCCCCTCCCAGACAGAGGAGAAGAGCCAACCACCCAATTGAGGGGCCTCAGGAAAATTCCACACTCCCTCGTGCCTACGAAAAATGAACCTGATGAGAAAAGCTCTCCCCATGCTGGACAGGGACCTTGTGGCTTCCCGATTGCAGTGTTTTGGGAAGCCCACCCATGGAGCAACCCCAAGCCTGTTTCCTTGGGGGGAACAATGTCAACTTTATTGGGTTATTATAAGGATTAATAACGTGTGTGCACCACCTAGCATTGTGCCTGGCACACAATACTTGATGCACAGTGGGTGTTCAAAAAATGCTAGTTTCCCATGGCATACTATGAAATTATAAAAGAGAACAAAGTCATGTCCTTTGCAGCAAAATGAATGAGGCTAGAGAACATTACGTGAAATATCACAGAAACAGAAAACTGAATACCACATGTTCTCCCTTATAAGTAGGAGCTAAACACTGAACACACATAAGCACAAGGATGGGAATAGACACTGGGGAACTCCTAAAGAAGTGGGTGTAAGGATTGAAAAACTACTCACTGGGAACCATGGCCACCATCTAGGTGATGGGCTCAATAGAAGACCAAACCTCACAATATACCTATGTAAAAACCTGCACATGTATCCCTTAAATCTAAAAAGAATTATAATTGTCCGATGATTTTTTTAAAATGCTGACTATCTTCTTCTCTTCCATTCTTTCCCATCACTCTTCACCCTTTACTTGTTGACTGATATTCAAAAAAATATTCCCCTCCACCCATCTCTCTGTTACCCAAAGGAACTAGGAAATGGGACTACCCTGAGGCTAAACATGCACATGGAACATTCAGGTCGTTAAAGCCATGTAGGTCTCAGTAGGTAGGCACCTAACCTCTTGGGAAAGCCTACATGTGCAGAAAAGCTCCTTGCCTCAAGTTCAAGAGGCTGGATTCAAATCTCAGCCTTACCAGCTATTAAGGACTTTGGTTTCATCATCTGAGAAAGATGAACAGCAAAGCCTCCCTTCACAGGGATGCTGTAAAGATGAAAACAGCCATGCAATTGAAACTATGTTTGTGAATGGCCTGGTATATACATAATGGGAGTTAAATTAGTCCAATTAGAGAATATTGAGAGCAAGCCTCCTGGACTGTTCTTCGCCTAATTAAGTCCCTTGGTGGGAAAGGCAGAAAGAAAGAGTCCCCAGACATAAAGCAGAGGCTGGCCTTCCACTAATCCACTTCGGGAAAAAGAGTCATGCATCAAACACAGCTCCAGTGCACCCCGGATCCAGGAGCCCAGCCGGAGGTAAAGGCAGATGTATGGATACTCAAATGCATTCTGTGAGCCAAGTACTGTGTGTTTCTGGTCAAAGTGAAGAAAGTTTAACCAAGGAGGGGCCACTGGAGCTGAGTGTGAAGGTTTTTACCAGGAAGCAATGAAAGGAAATCAGACAGAGGGATCAATGCTCACAAGCCGGGGAACCTGGAGAGTGAAGTTCCACGTCCCAGAGCCAAGAGTGGTGATGAGGGAAAAAGCTAGAGAGGTCCACATGGCCCACATAGATCATGAGGGGTTCACAGGGCCAGCTGAGGAGCTGAAGCTTGATTCTGCAGGTGAAAGAAAACCAAGCGAAGTGTTCAGGCATGGCTACACCAGATGTGGCCAGAGTGGGTGCAAGGTAGAGACAACCAGGCCCGTGAGGAAGCCCACTAAGGCTGGGAGAAAGGGGAGGGCACATGAGTGGTGACTGAGCCCAGAGAAAAGCATGCGCTGGGAGCAGGGGTGGGGCAAGGCATGAAGGAATGAGAGGAGTCTTGGGCTGTCTGTGCAAAGACCACTGTGACAGTCCACATACTTTAGAGGCCCCTTCCCTGTGTCCACAGGCTGACATTCCTATCTCACCTCCACTGAGTTTCCAGTCAGACTCTGAAGGGAGAGGATCCCACAGGGATGACTAGTGCTCGGAGGGGCCTTTCAATTTAATAAAGGTGTCAGTGCGTTTCCTGGGAACACAATAATTACTCATCCTCTAATAGAGCCAATAAATATAGCAAGAGGATAAGTAATTAACAACCTTTTGCTGGAAAGCAGCAATTCTTGTGATCTATGAAGTTTCCTTTTCCTGTTCACTCTGCTTCATTATTGCAAAAATGATACTCTGGGTAAAGCATGCCATTCATCGTTCACTGAGTTAATCACCAAAGCGTGTTGTATTTTTTATTAAATCCATTCATTATAATTGACTCCTATGAATGAAAGATGGAAGAGCCGTGGTGAGGCCTGTCTTCCACCTTGCTTCTGCTTCTGATCACAATATGTTTAATGAGATCAAAACTGTTACCAAACAATTTGATGACGGGAAAAAAAACCCATGTTAGCGGGAGGGGAGAATAACCTTGTCCCTTTCATAATTCCAGCACACCACAGCAATCTCCTCCAGTTATTTATTCCGGTGTCTAATTTCCCACCCGTAAAGAATCTTTATTAGTAGTAATTATATTAGGCAAGAGAAAAAGAAAAACTTCACAAACTTCTAGAGTGATTTACCTCTTGGCTTGCAGTTTTAATTAAAATTCCAGTTTATTTAGCAAATAGCTCTGAAAAGATTAGATACCAATTTAGCACTAAGTTCTTTTCCCAGTTTCTAATTCATAAGGGTGACACAAACAACAAAATAATCTCTTTAAATGACTCTTACTCCATTCCATCATAATTCAGCCCATGGAAAAGGGTCGCAATATCAAGCGTAAATTATAAATTAACTCCATCATGCTCTGCAAAATTATCAACAGTAATCTCCCTGTTCTCTACCCCCTCAGTATATTATATAAATTTGCTACTAGACCTCAAATTATCCAGACTCTTCCACATTGAAACTTTAAATGTGTTTATAACTGAAATGGAAACTAAGCAAATCAAGTTTCTATCTCAGAGACACTCTTCTCCCCCTCAGGATATCAAATAACCCTATCCAAAGTCACACAGGATACTTCTTAGTACTCCTTACATCTTCTTTGGGCACCTCATCCCCAGTTAACCAGAAACCCTAGCCAATTCAGTACTTTCCTCAGCAGGACATCTCACTAGAAAACCCATCTCAAGGCGCCATGGTGAAACCATCATTCATTCACTCAACATATAAACAATTCATGCTTTTGAGCCAGGGAGCATGCCCAGGAAATGCTGAGTAGTCCTACACAGGGGTACAGGATTAGTGGTGAGAGATAAAACTGAAGGGGTGAAAACAGGAGGATGAATGAGTCAGTCCTTACCTTCAAGGAGCTTCTAGCACAACAGATGAGTTGGACAAACAATGCCTGGGGTCACCATCTGACTAAGCATCTCCTATATGCCTACCTTGGAGCCAAGCTCTTTACTTGCACTGCCAAATTTCCAGCCAAATCTCCATACAACTTTATAAATAGCTGTCATATCCCATTTCACAGAAGAGGCAGCCAAGGCTCAGAAAAGTAGAGGACATTTGATCTCAGTATTGATGAAAAAGAGGGAAGTTACCAAAGACAGGGTGGGGTGTGGGGGGGAGAAAGCATATAGCATGTGGTAAGATCAATCAAAGAGAACCAAGAGCCTGGAGATCTGGTCCCCCTGCCTATCCCACTGACTTGCTGAGCAGCTCTGGGCATCCCCTGGACCTTTTCAGGCCTGTGTCCCCATTTGCCACATGCAGCATGTTTCCCATTCTGCAATCTACAAGGGCTGACTCTTCTTTCCCAACAACTGACAACGATCTGTCTGAGCCTAAAGTGCTGTCAAAATAATGTATCCAAAGGAAAGAGAAAATGTCTCCCAGAGTAGAAAAAAGGTGGATGAGCAGTACCCCTTGCACATTCATGTGCTCCTTCTGATCCTCCAAAACCAGCCTGAAGCTCTCAGGAACAGTCACTGCCATCAGAGCCTCAAGTCATACAATCACATATTACTAAGAAGAATTAATATTATTGTAACAATAATTTCTGTACTCATAATTAAAAAGTGGCCTATTTATAGACTCCATAGTACATGCTGTGTACTTTACATGTGCAATCTCAAGTCACCCTTACAACAACACTAGGAAGTAGGTAGATATATCATTTCCATTTTGTAGATGAAAGGCTGGGAGCAGTGGCATACACCTGTAATCCTGGCAATTTGGGAGACCAAGGCAGGAGGATCACTTGAGCCCAGGAGTTTGAGAGCAGCCTGAGCAACGTAGCAAGAACTTGTCTTTACAAAAAAAATTTTTAATTAGCTAGATGTGGTGTCATACACCTATAGTCCCAGCTACCCAGGAGACTGAGTCAGGATTGCCTGAGCCAAGGAGGTCAAGGCTGCAGTGAGCCATGATCACACCACTGCACTCCAGCCTGGGTGACACAGCGAGATTCTGACTAAAAGAAAAGAAAAAAGAAAATTACAGATGTAGCCAAAACTCAGACCAATTAGTAACTTAGGCTCTATTAGTGCATCCAGTAAGTAGTAGAACAGGGACTAGAACCCAGCCCTATTAAATCCTTAGCCCCACAGAACTAAGCCTAAGAGAAATGGATAAGGCTCCTTTGACTATCATAGAATTTCAGTAATGATGGAGTATATATTAAGTACTTAGGTCAATTTGCAGGGGTTGTGGTAGGGTGGTTTGGCGGGGGAGGTGGGAGATGCAGCAGACCTGAGGGGAGGGACTTGACCCTGTCTCGGAGCTCTCCAGAGTGCTGAACAGTCTCTGCCAAAGCATTCTGAATCAGGAATCTTCTGCCTGGGTGCTTCCTGGTTTTAGCGCCCAACGGAGCCACTAATGGAATAGAGGGTTGGGAATGGGAGTATAACTGAGAAAGGAAGTTAACTTTTAGAAATACTGAGCTTGAGGGGACAACAGGACATCCCCTTGGAGGTAGCCTACAGGGACTGGAAATGCAGGAATGGGAGCAGAAAGGAGCCAAAGCAAGAAGGGACATAAATGCTTCATAGAGGAGCTGAAGAGGAGAGAAGTAAGGAATGGGTGAGTGGGTTCTTTGAGTGATTACTGAGAAAGAGCAAAGGGCATAAACAGAGAGGGAAGGCAACTCCTTCCAGCCACCTTAGATGGTGGGTACAAAGAACAAATGACTAAACTCTCCAATCCCACTACTGCATTAAAAGGTGTACAGGGAGGACAGTGTTTTATTTCCTGTAAATCTGAGTTTGGGAATAAATCACGATCACCTCTCCTCAACCTCCCAAAAAGAAAGAACAGGAAATGACAAAGAATTCAGAGAAAAATAAAAATTGGTCCACCTTGAGGTGACAATATTCAATCTAATCAAAGTCATAGCCACTCTCAAAGTAAAAACATTTTATAAATTTGAAAGGCTTCTCTTTGGCCTTTCAGACCACAGACCCTAAAGGCTTAGATAGAGGGATATTCATAAACACATCTCTCCCTCTGGTGGTAAGAAAGATATTAGAAAAGCACATTTATTCTCGGGCTGCATTCCCCCCTCTACCCTTCTACACACCTTCCCTAAGAATAGTTATGCCCTTTTATTAACCTTAACCTTTCATTTAAGCAAATCTTGTTATGCCTTAACTCAGTATCAAGCCCTGGGGAATACAGAGGAAAATTAGGCACAGTCTTTGTCTTTAGGACAGCGAACTTGTAAACAAATCATAATGCAAAGGAGCAAACATTCTAGCAGATGAGGGCCAAAAGGCTATGGAAGCAGGAGACAGAGACTGAGTTATTCTGTTGGAGGAAAATTGTGGCTTGGTAGAAACCTGAAAGGTGAACTGGAATGTGCCAAGTCCAGAAGCCAGGAAGGTGGCGTGGTAGAGAATGCCATGTGTAAAGGCTTGAGAGCAGGAGGGAGCATGATTAAAGGATTCCTCCAGGTAGAAACATTGTAATGATCTCCATATGCTGGTGCCTAGCCCAGTGCCTAGGAGGAAATCTGTTAAGATGCTGGAGAAATGAATGCATGTAGCTCGGTCGTGGAGGGAGTAGAGTGTGCCTCTGGGGCCTTGCAACAGAGAACTGAGTGGAGCCAGAATCCATAAGTCTCAAAGCAAGTCTTCATGTGCAACTGCTCAGGTGTACAGCAGTCACAAACAGGTTTGATCCTTCATTTCTCCAGCCAAAGGTTGATAACAACCTACATGGCTGTCTCTCCACAGGGGAGCATAGCAGCTGTGGGAAAGGAAATGTATGGTTAAATTGTGGGCCAGGGCAAGAGTAATAGGCCAGTTCCCAGATGCAAGACAGTCCACTCCAATTTAGAATTCTAAAAGTAATACCAGCAATAACAGTCCAAATGTGAAGGGAGGGAGGCAAGAGTGTATGGGCATCTTTATTAAATTTTGGAGTTTCCTTTTATTTCTGATGTTGAGTTATACATCCAAATCTTCTCATTTTCACAGCTCAACACAGCCAAGAGCTATGGCCAAGTCCCTGGCTGTCACTAGCTCCTTGAGATGAGAGTTATTATTCCTCCATGAAGTACTTAAGTAATACTTTTTAATTGACTTAATGAAGTCAGAACAAACTGATTGATGGCCCAGTTCAGTTGGCAGTGACAGCTGGCATTTCCCTGATGACCAGATAATGAGGCAATTGCATTAAGTGTGTGTCACCCTGATCAGCTGGTGTGGTCTATTAAGGCAAAGCCAGGCCACATATGGCTCTCAGTCAGCTCCCACAGCATGCAGGTCTTTAAGTACTCTGCTACCAGTTTCAACACCTCTGTATGTCCAGGCTGTGGGAAATCTGGTGCTTTTCGAGTGCACTCTGAAGAAATTGGGCCAGTAAAGTTAGCTTTGGAAAAATCTGTATCCTGATGCAGATAATGATTAGTAGAAACATGGTAGGATTAAGAATCAGGAGACTGAGTTTCCAGTCCTAATTAATTAATTCATAATTAATTGAGTGCCACTGTTAATCATGTGCTAGCCACTGGGCTAAGTGCTAGGATAGAAAACCAAACCACTCCACCACATTTGCAGAGCCATGGTTCTAAGCACTTCCCATGTGTAAAGCCACAACATTTCTAACAACTCTAGGGGGTGAATAGAATTGTCATATCATTTTACAGATGAGGAAATTGAGGTAAAGTAATTTGTCTCAGTTTTCAGCCTCATAAGTAGTAGAGCCAGGGCACAAATCCAGCCAAACTGACTGGAGAGTTGAATAGGATGTAGCTCTTGCCCTAGGGAAGCTCAAGGTTTCTTGGAGGAATATACAGGCATGTATATATGTGCACTTAATAATTCTGTGACCCAGAAAAAAAGTGTAACCGCTCTGTATTAGCTTTCTATTGCTGTGCAAAAATAATAATAATATTATTAACTTAGTGCCTTAAGACAGTACCTATTTTTCAGCTCACAGTCTTTAGGTCAGAAATCCACCACAGGTGGAGTAAATGGTTTCTCTTGTTCTATGTTCAGGTTATCACAAGGCTGAAACCAAGGTGTTGCCAGGGTTATGGAACTCGTCTGGGCTCAGGGTCAACTATGCTCACTGGTTGTTGGCAGAATTCATCAACTTGCAGCTATAGGACTGAGGTCCTCATTTTCCTCCTAACTGTCAGCCAGGGACCACACTCGGCAGCTACAAACTGCCCACAGTTCGTTGCCATGGTGACCCTTATAGGTAGGTCCCAACATGGGCATCTGCTTCCTTCCACACTAGGTTGGGTGCTTCTCTCAGACCTCCTCTTCTGCAACCAGCCAGCAAAACTCTCCACTTTTAAAGGACTGCTCTGATCAGGCCAGCCTCCAGGAAAACCTCCCTTTTGCCCTATAATGGAACATAGTCACAGGAGTAATGTCTCATCATAGATAGATCCCATCCACACTCAAAGGGGAGAGGATTATATGAGGGAGAGTATTATTAGGTACATTTCTATTTTTCCTCAGTAGCCAGAAAGCACAGAATCAAAACTGTGTCCCATCATAAAAACTGCAAGATCTTAATATCATTCATTTCTAGATATTAAATTTTCCCTCATCTTATTATCTTCTTTATTGTTTTTGCCCTGATGTTTTTTTTACCTAAATAATTTTTAAAAATGAAAATCATATAACAATGTATGCCTTTTTGAAAGCCACTGTGCATATTTTGGGGGGAATAAGATCAGCATAAATACATATTAAAATAATTTTAAATTTTACCCTGTGAGAGTTAAATAACATACAACTTAAGTGGATTAAGCCCCTTTACTTCAACACTGACCTAATTTTAGATTAAGATTTAAGATTTATAGATGATAATATCACTTCTATTGTTGATGTTTAACTGGAAAAAGATACTTCAAAGATGAACTCGTCACAACATATCAGTGAAAATGAGTATTAGAAAATGGGTCACATAAATTGACTAGCTACAGTCATTCAGGTGCAGAAAAACACAGGAATGAATGCTAAAACACAATACCATTCACTTTTAAATCACTGTCATTGAGTTCAAAAAAATGGTGTAGGCCAGGTATAGTGGCTCATGCCTATAATCCCAGCACTTTGGGAGGCCAAGGTGAGAGGACTGCCTGAGCCCAGGGGTTTGAGACCAGCCTGGGCAACTTGGTAAGATCTCATCTCTACAATAAACCGAAAAATTCACCGGGTGTAGTGGTGCGTGTCTGTAGTTCCAGCTACTTGGAAGGCTGAGGCAGAAGGATCACCTGAGCCCAGAAGGTCGAGGTTGTGGTGGTGGTGAGCAAGCCACTGCACTCCGGCCTGGTCAACAGAGTGAGACTCCAACTCAAAAAACAAAACAAAACAAAACAAAAATGGTGCAGAGTTGATTACATTTATTTAAGACCATCTGTACTTAGTTTAGTGACTTTAAGAGCTGAATTAACTTTCAAAATTTTCACAAAATTTGGTAAAGGTGATTTTAACTTCTTATGGTTCCTATGTCTTAAAACAACAGAAAATCATGCTAATGTTTACTTTACTGTTGTTCTGATTCCTTTGACAGCTACTAATGCACTGGGGAGAATGACTAACCAATTCATCCCAACTTGCCTAGGACTCCTCATTTTCAAGCTGAAAGTCCAGTGTCTTAGGAACCCCCTAAGTCCCAGGAAAACCAGAACAGCTGGTCACTTTAGCATTAGGGCAGCATATGGGAGGAAAAGCTTGCTTTTCATATACTTTTTTTTTTTTTTTGTAGAATCTTGCAATGTTACCCAGGTTGGTCTCAAACTCCTGGCGTCAAGCAATCCTCCTGTCTCGGCCTAGCCTATCATATACTTTTAATCTGAATGGCAATCACACATCTAAAAGATATTCCTAACTTGGTAAGGAAGCTAAATAAAATCTAAATTTAGTTCCTCTGATCACATCAGAATGGATTTCACAAAGGATTAGAGGGAAACTTCACAAGTCAATGTTCTTATTCTCTTCTAAAGAATTACAGGAAAAGAGATTCCATAAAGTTACCTTTGAAACCCAGTCTACCATTCAAAATCTTTTAAAATTATTAAGCACATTCTATAATTATATCATTTTCATTCTCAGCACCAAATTGAATAAAGAACTTTTAATGATATGCTATCTGCAGGAAACCTGGTAAAATTAGTAGAGACCTCAAAATGGGTCATCAGAACAAAGTTAAAAGACCAGTGGAAGGCAGTCTTTTGACTTAGGAGAAAAAAAAAGAAAGCTAAATTCTTTTAAGAGCACTGAAGTTTTTTAGAACAATGGGTCAAACAAATAGCCTTAAAGCCTTCGTTATAATCTATTCTATTCTGTACAATAGCCATTAGTGTGTTCTCCAAAAGATGGCAAAACTAACATTATTAGATGCCTATTATATACAGGTTCGCTCTCATGCTTTTTTAATCTCCTTATACCCTTGTTGATTAATCACATTTATCCAGCTTGCAGATGACAAAAAATAAGACTCAGAGTTCATTCACATGATACTGTGCTAGGTGTTAGGCATCAATAGTAAGCAGAAGAGTCATGATTTCTGCCTTCATGGAGCTTAGAGTCGAGAGAGGAACAACAGACACTTAAAAACTCATCACAAGACCGGGTTCGGTAGCTCAGCCTGTAATCCTGGCACTTTGGAAGACTGAGACAAGTGGATAGCCTGAGCCCGCGGGTTCGAGACCAGCCCTGGCAACTTAGTGAGCCCTTGTCTCTACGATAAATCAAAAATTAGCCGGGCGTGATAGCGTGCGCCTGTAGTTCTGGCGACTTGGAAGGCTGAGGCGGAAGGATCGCCAAAGCCCAGCCGATTGACACCAGGGTGGCTGTGAGTGTGCCACTGCACTCCCGCCCAGAGGATTGAGTAAGACTCCAACTCAAAAAAAAAAAAAAAAAATCACAAAAATAATTATGAGTGACTCAGCATGGGGGGAATCAGAAAATGCTCCCTTGAAAGCTGAAGAAAACAAAGGAGGAGGAAAGAGGTGAGGAGAGAAAGGAAAACAGTGTTCTGCTTCTAGGCAGAGGAAATAGCATGCAGAGGTCTTACGATCAGAACACTTAGCTGTGTGCCCAAGATAGCCCAACGTATATATAAGTGGTCAGATTGGGGTTGGGAATTTATGTTCCTCCACCACAATACAGTGTGACCAGCTGTGCTTCAAATCTAAAAAGGACTGTCCAAAAGGGGACGAATTCCCAGCAATGACACTCAGCGCTTCCCAAACTAGTCTGATCCTAAGAATTACCTAAGGGAGCTTGTATTTATATATATTCCCTAGGTCTCACCTTCCTGGGAATTCAAATTTTAACAAATGCCCCAGGTGATTCTTAGGAACAGATAAGTTTGGGAGATGCTAAGTAACAAAGTCTTCAGAAAACCTAAAACCCAAAACATTAATTTACTTAACTGCAATCTCCTAGTCATTTTTAAGAGCCGGGGTGGAGCTCCTTGAAGTAATTTATCCCTACAAGAAGAAAAGGAATGGGAAAAAAAAAAGAAAAAGAAAAACGCTCTAGAGATTAATCAGCAGCCAGTCAAATAAAAATGCTGCCTCTCCTTTCTTCCTGATTTCCTATGGATTTTTACAGTCTCTCACTCTGGATTAAGTAATGTCTTCTCAGTATAGGTTATGTGGCTCCTGTCAAAACAAAGCCCATCCCCACACTCAGAGGCTCAGTAACATGCTACTAATTTGGAGTCATTGCTAATTAAGGAACTGAATACAGTAATGGAAGCAGTAAGATAATAAGAAACTAAAAGCCTTGGCTTTCAGCTGGGAGACGTTAAGGATTTCAAATTCAAACCACCTGAGTTCAAATCCCAGACCTACCACTTACTAGATGGAACATGGGTAAATTAATGACCCTCTCTGAGCCTCATTTTCCCCCATTGCAAAAGGGACTAATAATACCTTCTTTGCAGTTATTCTAAGGAAAGGTGAGATAATGAAGGTGGTGGCCTGGCACTATCAGGCTCTTGACAAATGTTTGTCAATAAATAATTAAACAAGAGTGAATTTATAACCCAGTAAGAGAGGGATTATACCAATAATATGGAGCCAGCAGTTAATAAATATATATATGAAATATTAAAAGAGAGAGTCACAGAACAAAGCACTGATTTAAGCTATATGTGGAAAAACAGGCCCTTGTCAGTATATAGTGGATTGAACTGCAACTTGGCTCTCTGGATATGTTGTTTTTAAATGGGGGTGGAGGGGTGGGAGAGGCAGCATCAATGTGCTGATTTTAAGTATTAGATGTCCTGGGAGTTGTAAGAATTGAACTCAGGTTCCAGAAATGAGAGCAGACTACAAATTGTCACACCAGCTCAAAGGCTGGAAAACTAGGGAGCAGAGTGGTGGTGGTAGTGGTAGGGTTTGTAGGTTACATTAATGAAAGAATGCCCTACAACTTAGAAAGTGCTTTAAGTGATTTCCCTTTACTAAGAAACAGATGACATAATAAAAAGAGAATTTTGATAAAAGGTGCAGGGGGTGAGGTGGGGGACACCAGGGAAGGACACAAGCCACCAAGCTAGAGTCCAGGGTCATGCAGAGAACAACCTTGCCTAAGAAGTGAGGAGACCATAAAAAGAAGGGCAGAGCTGACAGTGAAAACTGGGCTAGTCACCGAGAGTTGCTAGATTAATGACTTAAGGTTTAAGCATGTCCTAAACCAAGCTTGGGGCCATAACAGAGATGACCTCCTTTCTCCACTAAGCTTGAAGAAGCCATAGAATCTTTAAGAGGCACTGCTAATCAGCATATTTATGCAATGGGTAAAACTTTTAATATCCAGGAAAGTTCTCTTGAATTCTCTAATTAAGAATATGAAAGGCTCACAGAGACTTATAGGCATCATGTCTTGAGTTCAAATCCTAATTTTGCATGACTTTGGGCAAGTCATTTAACCTTTGTGAATCCATCCCTTTGTCTGGAAATACTTGCATCTCAAAGGACTTGCAAGGATTAAATGAAATTACCTGTGAAAACTACCTAAGGCTGAAAAGGCATTCAACAGCATTTGCTTCTCTACCACTCAAAACAAACAAAAACAAAAAAATAAACTTTACATTATGGTGAATCCAACGTCTTTAATGACTGTGGGGTTCAGAAAGCTGGTAGACAACTTGTCTATGTGGGAAGATAAACTCTAAAACTAAGAGTAGCTCTGCATTGTTGATGAGTATGCCAGATTTTACTGCTGTAGGATCTAGACCCACAGCTTGATAGGAGGATACAAAGGCCCATATGAGCCAAAGTTCTTAAAACTGAACACTGCTCTTTATCTCCCACCTTCTCTTGATAAGCCAAATCTCTTAAGCTTCTATTGTTTCTCTTCACGGTTACCAGAGTGAAAGTATTCTACGTTTTAAATCCTAGTTCTGAAGGGAGTTAAGTGCATGGTAGGATTCCTAGATATTTATCCTGCAGATATTCTTACACAAGTGCACAAAGACACCTCTACAAGGACATGGTCATTGCAGCCTTATCTAGAATGGCAACGCCCTGCAAACAGCTAAATGCTTGAAAGTTAAATAAATGGTGGTCCACTTAAACTATGGAATGTTATGCAGTCATGAAGAAAGGATGCAGTAAATCAATATATAATGATACAAAACAATAGCTAAGCTATATTCCTGAATTTTAAAAGATGCAGAATAGAGTGGCATATTAAAACATTAGGTAAATGAAAAGGGCTATTTATACAATGAATGCCTATGTACGCATATCTCTGGAAAGTTACCAAGAAGTTGCTAAAGGTGTCTGCCTTTGAGGAAGGAGATTGTAGATGGAATGAGTGAGACATATTATTCAGGGTTTATACTTGCATACTATGTAGCTTTTTTTAAACCATGTGCTTGTTTTTAAATTTTTAATCAATAATATTGAGATCCGTGGTAATAATAAAGATAATAATTACTACAGTAGGTATAGCCCAAATTTAGTTGGATACCTATTATGTTTCACAGGGGCTTTCCTGGCATCATCTCTCAATCATCCTCTGAGGTGGGGGTTACTATCCCATTATTGACCTGAGAAAACTAAGACTCAAAGAGTTTAAATAACACATCCAAATTCACACAGTGAGTAAGGAGCAGCGCCTGGATTTGAAACTGGTTTTGGCGGACTCCAAATCCTGGCTTTTTTTTTTTTTTTTTTCCTAAACTGCACTGGGGCAGAGACTGCAGGTTGTGCATCGAAATACATATCCTCTTCTTCCTGGACAGAATATCAGGCTACATCTCCCAGTCTCCCTAGCAGTTAAGTGTAACCATGTGCTTAAGTTCCAGCCAATGGAATGGAGACAGAAGTGGTAAATGCCACTTCCAGGACTCACATAGGAAAACCTCTTGCATGTGCTCCTCCATGCCCTTTCCTCTTCTGCTACCTGGCTGTGGGTGATGCCCAGTGTCTCACGGGAATGGCAGAGTCACAGGTAGAAAGATCTTGGGCCCCTGAATGATGCCCCACCAAAATGAATAACTTCACCTGGGTTGTTACAAGGGCAAGGAATAGGCTGCCATTATGATAAACCATTACATATGTAACAGTTGTTACAACTGTTTAGCTTACTCAAATGAATACACACAGTGAACAAAGAAAACCAAGAGCAAGAAGTGTAAAACCCCCTTTGTGTTCAACAGTCAATCACTGAGCCAGATACTGTTCTAGGGGCTAGGAATGCAGAGATGAATAAGATGTTCCCTCTCTGTGCAGGAGGGAGGCTCCCTATATATTTGAGCTCTATCACTTCAGGCCATGTCAAAGACATTTCAAAGCAGAGGGAACATGCCTAAGTTTTCATGTGTTTACTACTAGTCAGCCAGGGTTTCAGGACAGAGGACAGGAGAGGCTAGAAGGGCTGGGACTCTGAGGGCAGAGGTCTGATCACTCTCTCAGGTAAGGGTAGGTGACAGCCCCCTGCTGGCCAGCCCCAGAGAAGAGACAGCAGCATGAACCCCTCTTCCAAGACAAAAGCAGGCTTTTCTGGCAGGAGACCAAAGGATGGAGAAAGAGAAAATAGGAGCGGACTTGCTCCCTCAGGTAACATGTCTAGCTGAGGCCACATTCTCACATTCTTCCAGACTATACTCTCTTCCTGAGCACCTACTCTAGGCCAGGCACTAGAGAATCACACACACACACACACACACACACACACACACACACACACACACACACACCATCTGTGTCCTCAAATTGCTCAGGGTTTAGTGAGAGACACGGTCCATAAGCAAATCACTGTCACTCATGGAAAGCAACATATGGAGCAAGGGATACACCGAGTGCTCTGACAACACAGAAAGAAGTGGCTACTTGTGCAGGGAGGGGAAAGCTTTATGGCAGAGCTCATAACTGAGCTGGATATTAAAAGTTCAGCCAGCAGGCAATGGGGGAAACAAAAGCTATTCCCAGTTGAGACCTCGGTGTAAGCAAAGGTTGGCACACAACTAACCTGGGGTTTTGGGATACCGCATAACTGAGGGTGGTGCAAGGAGGGGAGAGCCTGGGGGTGAAGCTGACTAGGAAGCAAGAGGGTGATGTCAAGGGCCTTGGGTGCTTTGCCAGGATGTGAGCAGGGATTCTGAGTGTGAGAACATCAACGTCACCACGCTCCTACCATCTCATCCCTTCAACTCTGTGGACAATGCCATCATCCAAAGTCTCCTTTTAAATGAGACATCCCAAGGAGGAATCACAACTTAATTCTCTGATAACTTGCTTACTGCTACCTGACAAAGGACTCAGGGTGCATTCAAAACTATCTTCAAGTAGGGCCATGTGTCTCTGAGGGGACAGACGAGTGGAGGAGAGGGAGAAACAGATAGAAGGAAAGCAATGAGAGGGCGGCAGAAACGCCAGCACCTCCCTCCTCGGTGTAAGAACCTTTTACTGTTTAGCCTACTCAGATGAATACACACAGTGAACAAAGTGTATTCACCGGGCAGCAAGTGCAGCGCCGTGCCAGGACTTGGGGACAAACAGAGGGGTTGTGCCATCAGAGAGTGTATGATTTAAACAGACACAGGCTGCCGACCTCCATACCACTCTTGCTTGGCACAAAAACAAAGCATCGCTTGTCACACAGAGAAGAGACTCCACAGGAGGGCAGCATAGCGTTGTGGAAGGAGCAGGCGCCTATGATTGGAGACCAAGGACCAAGAGTTCAGTTCCTCCCCTAACTGGCTTATGTCTGGGCACTCCATTTCCTCACCTACAAAACCGGCAGCACAGTCTCTGCTTGTCAGTGTGGCTGGAAGTATGAAGTAAGAAAACCAGTGCCAAATCTTCTAGCCAGTGCCTGGCTCAGGGCAGACCCTGGCTGATGGTATGTTCCCTTTCCCTCAGGAAGAAGGCATACGTGTGAATAGCCTCTATTATTTTATTTCCATACGGCCTGAATTTGATTTCACTCTGCGTCTTCCTCCTCAATGAGGTTGAAATATATCATTGGTTACTTAATGGCCCTTCAAGCAATGAGGCCTTTATTAAATAGCAGCATGAGACCCAGGCGATGAGATGCGAGTGGCACACAAATCTCTCCCTGCTGCTTTGGTGAAGACAGCTCTCAGCTGCCCCCGGGGCCTCCGTCTCGCTCTGCCTGGAAGATGGACTTGGAGATGGGCCTCCATGCTGGAAGCCTGGCGACACCACTTTGGGCCTCTCCCCCTTGAGAAAGGAGAGCAGTGGTCCCTAGAGAGGAGAGACACCGGGAAGCCACGCCCTCCCCAGCACTGACCCCTTCCTCCGGAAGCCCCAGCCCTAGGTGTAGCATGGGATGGATAAGAAGGTGCTTGACTTGGCATCAACAAAGACCTGAGTTTGAGTTCTGGCTTTCCCACTTTCAAACCGTGTGACTAGGGACACGTTCTTTGGTCAGTTCAGGCCACAGGTACCTGCTCTGGAAAGTAGAGCTAATGCTATATGCCCTGGTCACCTCAGAGGTTTGTGAGAGGCTTGGTGAGCCTCATTCTGCATCAAGGGTTTGTGAATGCTATTTTGCTGGTGTGCGCACATTGACACAGTCACAGAGTATCATTCCAGTGCTTACCAGATATTAAAGATTGAGGAGGAGCAATTCTCCCTGTCTTCAAGGAGGGTTTCCCTACTTTCAGCTCACCAACCCAACACCTGAATACACTCCACACCACAGTCAGAGGGGTCCTTCTAATATATAAATCTGATTTTCCACACACACATGGACACCTACTTAAAACCTTCCAGTATAGGCTGGGTGTGGTGGCACATGCCTGTAGTCCCAGCTACTTGGAAGGCTGAGGTGGGAGGAGGAGGATTGCTTGAACCCAGGAGTTTAAGCCCAGCCTGGGCAACATAGCAAGACCTCTATCTCTAAAATAGAATTTTTTAAAAAAGACTCTTTCCAAAGGATCCCAGAGTTCTCCCTTGCAGCTCGTCCCGGTATCTCTTGGCTCCTGCAGACCTCTCAGATCTGTTCCCATCACTCTTCTCCCACATCCTGTGCTCCAGCCAGAGGAAAATGTTTGCAGTCCCTTGAGCGCCCGTGTTCTAGATTGCCACCATGCCACCATACATGGTGAGCCCTGTCAGGATAGTTTTCCTACCCCTCACACCAAACCTTGCTTACCATTCATCTCCAGACTCAGCAAGGTGGCCCTTCCTAGAGGAGGCCTCTCTGAACCCCAGTCCTGAGCCATGTGCCCATCCTCCTCCTTCCCCCTAACACTGCACTCCTGGACCCTGGATCCTCATATGCAGAGAGTGGGCTCCCTGAGAGAAGCAACCCACAGGGTGTCATTTCTTTGTCTGTCCAGTGCTTGGCAGGGTCCATGGCACAGCATAACGACTCAAGAAAAGTTTGAAGAGTGAATGAAAACTTGATTCAGTCAATATTTATCACAATCTGATCATATGGTATGTCAGGCATTGTGCACTGGAGCATGAGAATTCAGTCATAAATAGGACAGATGTGATACTTGCACTAGTTGAATTTAAAATCTGGTGAGAAAGAAAAAAATTAAGCAACCAGTAACAATAAAGCCAATTGATACCATGTCAGGGGCCATGAGAGCACAATGAAACAGCATGGAACCACGTTGGGAAGGATGGAACAGGGATGGCTTCTTGGAGAAAGTGAGGCTTAAGTTGTGCTGTGAAGACAGACCAAGCTGCAGGCAGGAGGAACAAGCAACAGTCTATCTAAAAATAGAAACACCTCACCAATATGGAATATAGCTATCTCACTTATCCAGAAAGAAGTAATCCCCCCAGAAGATTGCTTAATAGCCATCTAATTTAGTCACCAAAATATGTCAAAAAGACTATGAATCCAACTTGCCTGTGAGCCCCTCATTTACACAAGCCTCTCTCAGTACCTCCAAGCTAACCTCATCTTGTCCCCTCTACCTCCCCCACACTTGTGCCTACTTCTCCTAGAACTTTCAGCAGCCCACAACATGTCTGCCCCCCTGTGACTGGGACCTCCAAGGCCACCCGTGTGGCTTCTTAGGTCATGCACAAGAGTTCTAGGATGCTGTTCACCGGTAGGCATCTTTAACACATTGGGATTGTTTTATAATTATATTTTAACTCCACAACAAATGGACTATTCGTGATAACAAATATGAATTATTACTTAAGGTTTACCTATTGTCACCATGAAAATGCTTGTGGGCCAGGCTCAGTGGCTCAGCCTGTAATCCCAGCACTTTGGGAGGCTGAGGCGAGTGGATTGCCTGAGCCCAAGGGTTTGAGACCAGCCTGGACAACTTGGCAGGACCTCATCTCTGCAATAACTCAAAAATTAGCTGGGCATGGTAGCGCATGCCTGTAGTTCCGGCTACTTGGAAGGTTGAGGTGGAAGGATCGCCAGAGCCCAGCAGGTCAAGACTCCAACTCAAAAAAAAAAAAGAAAGAAAGAAAAGAAACTGCTTGTGATCTCTGAGGGAATTCTGTGTATTAGAAAGTGTTTTAAAGTATTTTTTTTGAAAATCCTTGTCAATTTAAGCTAGAAATTGAGAAATATTCTCGTTTGGAAAATAAACATCAGATGATTTTATACTTGGGTAATTTTATATTTATCATGAGCGTTTTCTGGCAGATAGCAGTTGAGTGTCTTATTCTAATAAATCAATATGTATTATTCCCCTTTGACAAATTCAATAAACAAAAGATCTTGTTGATCTAATTGTAACTAGAATTGCCTGTGTTTCTAAATAGGGATCTGGTTTTACATCTGATAAATGATTGGATTGGTGAGTACCTTACTTTTTTTTTTTTTAATCCCTCATTGGTTTTAGTGCACTGGCTAAATTGCAGTTCAATCATCTGATATTCGTTACTATACCAGGATATTTCTGATTTCTGCGTTCAAATCAGCAAATATTCCATTAAGATACTATGTAATATTATTTAATAACTAATATTTATCATTGATAATCCATCATTGTAACAAATTTGCTATTCATATATAAATAGCATAATGACTAATTGTTTTTCCAAGGAAGGACACCTTTTTCTAATTCACACAAAAGGACAGGATGAACAAGTAGTAGCTCTGGTTCAAGGACGGGGATGGTGTCTGACAGTGTCTTTATCCTCTGTGCCTTGCACAGACCTTGGGACATAGTAAGCACTCAACACATTTGTTGAGTGAGTAATAAAAACCTTCCAGGTCTCTGAGTCTTAAATTATATCTTTAAGCTTTATTTTTATCATACTTTCTAGAAACACTTCTGCACATTCTAATTGAGTAGTATTGCAGAAACTTTTAGAGCAACAGTTCTTATTGACCAGTTGAAACTTATTAAACTGTCACACTGTGGTCCATTGGCCTCTCCCTTCATTCCCTAGATGCAGAGCACTTTTTCCGAGAACACCACCTTAGGAGTAAGAAGTTTTCACAGCTATAACACACCATCAGAAGAACATCTTTGCAACCTGCCTAGAGAGCCATAAAGTTTAGCAATTTCTGGGAAGACATTATAAAAATCCAGTAAGATGGTAAGGCTTTATTATAAGTAGTCTCAAACAGAGCCCAAGACTCCTTAAGAAAGGAATAAGTGCACAGGCTAAAGAAAGCTATGTTATCATGGAAAGTAAACCCTGCCAAGACCTTAGGCTTCCAGGGGCTTACAAACAGCTGGCTCTCCATTTCTGGCTTAGGCTTTGCAACGCCAGAGACAGACATGACTTCACTGCCTGGAATCCCTTCATGTCATGTCATTTCCCTTTAAGGAAAACAGTCACTTTGAAGACAGTGAAAAAAATAAAAACAAAAAACCCCCAGCACTAGAACCATTACTGATTCCACAGTTCAATTCCATCGGCATTTGTGAATGCATTCTCTGTGCCAGGCACTGGAGTACTCAAAGATGAAAAAGACAGGCTCCCTGTGACTGAATATCTTAAAATCTAGGGGAAGAAACAGACCATATCAATCAATAACCTTCCTCACCCCACACCATCCTGTCTGTCCCAGGTGGCATTGCCTCTTCCCTGCGGTCTACAATAGCATCCTAACTCACCTCTCCACCACTATTCTTTAAGCCCTCCTCCAAAGGGCAACCAGAGTGATCTTTTAAAAAGACAAGTGGCTGGGCTCGGTGGCTCAGCCTGTAATCCCGCGCCTTTGGGAGGCTGAGGTGAGTGGATTGCCTGAGACCGCGGGTTCGAGATTCGCCTGGGCAACTTGGCGAGACCTCATCTCTACAATAAATCAAAATTAGCCGGGCATGGTAGTGCGCGCCTGTAGTTCCAGCTACTTGGAAGGCTGAGGCGGAAGGATCGCTGGAGCCCAGCAAGTCGAGGCTGCGGTGGCCGGGAGTGGCCACTGCACTCCAGTCTGGGTGACAGAGTGAGACTCCAACTCAAAAAAAAAAAAACAAATGTAACTATCTTGTTCCCTGTACATTTAGGCAATTGTCTGGCCTCTGCCTGTGGTCTGGCCCCTGAATGCTTTCTGGCAATACAAGGATCAGATTGGAAACTCCATACCAAGCCAGGCCCTCTGTTTTGTCTTGGTCTTTCTCAGGAAGGGGAAATTAAAAGAAAAAAGTCTCTCCTCAGAATGTCTAACCATAATACCTTCCTGATGCAATTCTGAAGTCAGAATTCCTACTATGCCTATACCTGAAAAAGTCTAATACCGAAAAATTTAGTTTTAAGTGTTCTGGGTTAGTAGAGCCCTCTGAGGCATCTGCACAAGATGAAACTCAGGTCCCAAAGAATTATCAGAGACTAAAGTTCTGAAAGAATATGTGCTCACAATCAAATAAAGGCCCAACATCTAAACCAGAATTCTAAAAAAGGAGAAGAGAAAGATTGGATGAAAGACAATACTGAAAGAGCAATGGATGAGAATTTTCCAGAACTGATAAAAGATACCAAACCTCAGAGACAAGAATTCCCACAAATTCCAAGAAGGATAAAAAAGAAATCTTCACCTAGAAATGTCTTGGTGACAGCAAAGACATTTAAGACAAAGAAGTTTTTAAAGCAGTCAGAAAGAAAAGACACTTTACTAGCAAAACAAAACGTTAAAGTGAGAGCTTACTTCTCTACCGCAAAAATGGAAAAGCGATGAGGGCAAAATTAAGGTCATCTTGGACAAATAAAAGCTGACAGGGTTTATTACAAATCATATTTCACTGAAGGAACTTCTTAAAAATTACTTACAAGAGAAAAAAAAATCATCCCACAAGGATTCCAGGTTGTAAAATAGAAGAGTGAACAAAGCAAATGGCAAATGTGGGTAAATCTAAAAGACACTCAAACTGTGTAAAATAATAAGAATGTCTAATTAAAATATTGCACAGCAAAAGCATGCAAGTCAGAGGAATGTGGCCAAAATGAAAAAGCATCCCAAGATTCTTGTGTTGTTAAGAAGAGAATAAAGATACTAACTTTAGACTTTTAAAATTAAACACACATTTTAATTTTCTAGGCTAATCACTAGAAGAATAAAAATAAAATGTATGACTTCCAGACTAGTACAGGGAGAAAATGGAAAAAGAAACAAAAATTTTAAGACATGAAATCCACAATCATAGAGGGGAATGTTAACAAAACTATTCAATTAGTAGAATAATAGATGTGTCTGAACTAATAGATCAGACAGAAATTGGAGCTATAAAAAGTATATAATACAATGTATAAATTAATCTAATGTACACACGTAAAATATTACATCCAATAACTAAAGAATGCACATTCTTTTCAAGCATACAGGAGACATTTGCAAAAACTGACCCTATAAAGCAAAAAAATGAAAAGAGAAAAGAGAAGAAGAAGGACAAAGGGTAGGAGGGAAGAAGGAGAGAAAAAAGTGAAAAAAATAATGCAATTAAGTTAGAAATTAAAAACAAGATAACTAGAAATAACCTCATATGTTTACAATTTTTTAAAAATAAACACAAATCTAAATAAGCCATGGGTCAAAAAAGAAATCCCCATGAAATATAAAATACATAGAATTAAAAAGTGATTTTTAAAATGCCACATAACAAAACCTGTGAGTGTAGCTAAAACAGTAGTTAGAGGCAAGTTTGTAATCTTGAATGCTTTTATTAGCAAAGAATCCAATTTAATGTTGGAAAAAGAACAACAAAATAAACATCAAATTTCTCAAAGAACTAAAAGTAGATCTATCATTTGATCCAGCAATCCCACTACTAAGTATTCACCCAAAGGAACAGAGGTCTTTATATTAAAAAGAGACCTGCACTGGCATGTTCATCACAGCACAATTCACAGTTGCAAAGATGTGTAATCAGTCTAAATGCCCATCAACTGACCAATAGATAATGAAAATGTGATATACACACATAGCGTATACACACCATGGAATACTAGTCAGCCATCAAAAAGAATGAAATAAGGTCATTTGCACCAACTTGGATGGAATTGGAAACCATCGTCCCAAGTGAACTAACACAGGAACAGAAAACCAAATAACACATGTTCTCACTTACAAGTGGGAGCTAAACTAGGATCTGCAAAGGTATAGAGAATGGTATAATGAACATTGGAGACTCAGAAATGGGAGGAGGAAAAGGGGTGGAGGGACAAAAAAATCACCTATTAGGTACAGTGGGCACAGGCAGGAGTGTTGGGTACTCTTAAAGCTCAGACTTTTTCACCACCATACAATACAACCATGTAACCAAAAACTATTTGTACCCCCAAAGCTATTCAAATAAATAAACAAATAAGTAAGGTTGAGGTATTAAAGTTTCCAACTTAAAAAAAAAAAAAAAACGCCAGGCTCAGTGGCTCAGCCTGTAATCCCACGCTTTTGGGAGACTGAGCTGAGTGGATTGCTAGGCCCGCGGGTTCAAGACCCGCCTGGGCAACTTGGCGAGACCTCATCTCTACAGTAAATCAAAAATTAGCTGGGTGTGGTAGCGCGCCTGTAGTTCCAGCTACTTGGAAGGCTGAGGCGGAAGGATCGCCGGAGCCCAGCAGGTTGAGGCTGCGGTGGCCGGGAGCAGCCACTGCACTCCAGTCTGGGCGACAGAGCAAGACTTCAACTCAAAAAAAAAACAACAACAACAACAACTCTGGGCAACTTGGTGAGACCTCATCTCTACAATAAATCACAAATAAACTAGCCGGGCTTGGTGGCATGCGTCTGTAGTTCCTGGGCAACAAGAGTGAGACTCCAACTCAAAAGAAAAAAAAAAACCCCAAAAGTAGAAGAAATAATACAGAGAAGAAAGTCATGAATTAGGAAAAGAGATACAATGGAGATGACCAATAAAGTCAAAAGTTGCTTCTTTGAAAAAAATAAATAACCAAATGGAAATATGTATAAAATACTCTAAGTGAAAGGTGACTTCGCCTAGCCTAGGGTGTTTTGGAGGAGAGTCAGGGAAGATTTATGGAAAGGATGAGCCAAGAGCTGATTCTTGAAAGATGTGTCAAAGTTAGCCAAAGAAAGGGAGGGAGAATCCAAGAAGGAAAAGCATGAACAAAGGCAGAGCAGGATGGCACAGCATGAAGGCTCAAGAGAAGCACGTGCTGTGTGGTGGCAGAAGTGCAGGAAGTTCAAGTCAGGAATATTGGAAGCAAGTCTAGAGAAAGTTAGGGCCAGGTGTCAATTCAAAAAATATGTTCAACTGAATTTCTTACTATATCCCAGGCATTATAGGCTAAGTACTTTACATGATTGTATCTTTTTTTTTTTTTTTGAGTTGGAGTCTCACTCTGTCGCCCAGACTGGAGTGCAGTGGCCGCTCTCAGCCACCGCAGCCTCGACCTGCTGGACTACAGCGATCCTTCTGCCTCAGCCTTCCAAGTAGCCGGAATTACAGGCATGCGCTACCACGCCCAACTGATTTTTTTTTTAATTTATTGTAGAGATGAGGTCTTGCTGCCCAGGCAGGTCTCGAACCCGCAGGCTTAGGCAATCCACTCACCTCAGCCTCCCAAAGGCGCGGGATAACAGGCTGAGCCACCGAGCCTGGCTTGATTGTATCTTTTTATGCTGGCAACGATTTCATAAAATATGGTTGTATCATATCTGTTTTATAGATAAAGAAACTGAGGCTCAGAGCAGAATATGCCAAAAGTTCGTTTGTAGTTTCAAACCCCTATCTGTGAGGGCCCAAACCCCATGCTTTCAGCCACCGTAACATAATTCATCTCAGGTGGTGGAAAGCTTCATATAGAGCCTTTGTAAGGAGTTTGAACTTTATTTTTCAGACAAATATTCAAAATTCCTCCCCAAATCAAAACTCATTAAGAGGTGCAACCAGGTTGTATACCACTGTATGCAACCATAACAGGATTGCATTAGCCACAGGTGTCCAAGGAGTTGGTATACCAGTAACAGGCAATGTTGCAATGCCAAATTAAAGGGACATGGAATTTATTTCAGCCCCTGAAGCATAGTTCCAATTACTACCTAGAAAGCAAATACTGTTCAATGATGAGCCTTGGATGAGTTTATTACAATTTTTAACAGCTTTATTGAAGTATAATTTGCATACCATACAATTCACCCTTTAGAAGTGTACAATTCAATGGATTTTAGCATATTTGTAGAGTTGTGTCACCAATACCACAATCAATTTTAGGACATTTTCATCACCCCAAAAAGAAATCCCAAACCCACTAGCAGTCACTTCCTACTCTCCCCACTCAAATCCTCCCCCACATCTAGCTCTAGGCAACCACTAATCTACCTTCTGTCTCTGTAGATTTCCCTACTCTGAATATCTAATATAAATGAAACCACACAATATGTGGTCTTTTGTGCTTGACTCCTTGAACTTAGCATAATGTTTTCAAGGTTCATCCCTGTTGTAGCACATGTCAGTACTTCATTCCTTTTTATGGCTGAGTAACACTCCACTCTCTTGATATACCACATTTCATCCATCAGTTGATTGACATTTGGATTGTTTCCATTCTTTAGCCATTGTAAAAAGTGGCACTATGAACATTAGTTTTCATTTCTCTTCAGGATATATCAGGAGTGAATTGCTAGGATGGTAGCTCCGTGTTTGATATTTGAGAAACTGTCACACGGTTTTCATTCATTCATTTATTTATTTATTTATTTTGAATTGGAGTCTCTGTTGCTCAGGCTGGAGTGCAGTGGCATGCTCACGGCCACCGCAGCCTCAGCCTGCTGGGCTCAGGTGCTCTTTCCGCCTCAGCCTTAAGTAGCTGGAACTACAGGCATGCACCACCATGCCTGGCTAATTTTTTGATTTATTGTAGAGAGGAGGTCTCACCAAGTTGTCCGGCCTGGTCTCGAACCCATGGGCTCAAGCAATCCTCTCACTTCGGCCTCCCAAAGTACTGGGATTACAGGCATGAGGCACCATGCCCAGCTTCAAACTGTTTTTCAAAATGACTGTACCATTTTACATTCCTACCAGGAGTGGATGAGGGTTCCACTTCCTCCACATCCCCACCAGCATGAACTATCTGCTTATTTATTATAGATATCCTAACAGGCATGAAGTGGGATTTCATTGCGGTTGATTTTTATTTCCCTAATGGCTAATGATGGCATATGACATTCCAACACAGATCTTAATATATTTCCATTTTTAAAGACTGACAAAACCTAAGAAATACCCTACCAAACTTTCAGCAGTTTTATTGCCTGTGTATGAAACGCTTAAGCCTTACCCTAAGGGTAGATTGGGCATGATTGGGTAAGGAGTTAGAAGTGGGGAGAAGGTCAAAGATGGAGAGAAAGGCAAGCTTGTTTACTGAATATATTATTTGGAAATTAAGAATGTATTAAATTACATTTTGATATGGCTGTTTCAATTTAGATGTCAAGACTACACCAAAATAGCCACATCAAAATGCCCTGCTCTGAACTCTTCACTGATGATTAGAATTAAGTATTTGGTGGAGACAGGAACCACAGTTTGGAGAAGATCCATTTATTTCACTTGCTTCTCCAAGAGTTATCATTATATGCTTCAAAAGGACGTATTTATAGGAAGCCTCACACCCTTTTGGAAAGCAATTTGGCCACACCTTCCAAAAACCTTAAAATGTACATGCTCTGTGACCCAATTTCATTTATGGAAAGATCTTAAGAAAATAATATGAAGCATAGGAAAGAAGCACTCTGGAACAATTTTAACAAAGCACTCAATCTAAACATTTAATGACAGGAAAATAAATAATGAAACACATCCCACTGAATGAGATATTTTGCAGCAATTAGAAAGACATTTATAAAAAACTGTATAGCAAATAAAAATGTTTAAATTATAATGTGGGCATTAATGTTAATGATATAATGAAATTATACCAGCTTTGCAAAACATAAAAATATGTGCCCAGAGGAAATACTGCGAAGAAACACTTCAGAGTAAAAACAGTCACTGCAACTCAATAGTGTGACTATAAATGTTTTTAAAATATTTTTTCCAAATTTTTAAGCAGTGTACAAGAATTACTTATATAAGTGAGAAATGTGCTTTTCAAGTAAAACTAACATCCAGGCTCAAAGTCCAGGCCTGCACTAGAGAACTTATGTAAACACTACCTTCCGATGGTCCTATTTCCAAGGAGCCAGGAAACCACACTCTCTTCAGGTGGGTGGTACAGTCCACTGGCACAAGAACTGGCCTGAAAGCCAGGTGAGCCAGCTTTCAGTTCCAAGTTGTATGTCTCTTAACACCTCTGAAGGGTAGAAAAGTTGAAGCAGAACAAAAACTGACCACATACTGATCACCATATACATTACAGACATGATTAAAATGGGACAGCAATCCATAAGCATCATGATGCCCCATGTGATAGTAAGTGGTAGGGATTCAAACCCAAACCTAATGCTCTCTCACACTGACATCTATAAACAGAAATAATGAAATATACACTACTTACTGCACAAAGTAAAAGTCAAGTTAGAGAAATGTGTGTGAAAGTTCCATATAAAATATCCAGTTCCATGGAAAAGTAAGACTTCAAGGCTTTCTACACATCCTGATGATTCACTAGACGTTTCCTAGCACCTGAAAGTAGAATTGTGTTCTTCTGTTGTCTTATGCTAACAAGTCAGTAATAATTAAGGATAGTTTTTAGTGAATGAGAAGAAAAATGTTTTAATTATAATAATATAGATCATACAAGGCAAATGATGTTAGGTGCCTAAATAAAAAATAGGAAAAACATTTACAACACATATATGATAAAAAGTAGCTATCCATAATATTTACAAAGCAATAAGAAAAACCATAAATAAAACATAACCCAAAAGATGAGTGAACAAAACATACATTCAGTCATTTCACAAATGAAGCAATACAAATGGCAAGCAAATACAAAAAAAATAAACTTATGCAAAAGCTCAACCTTGTTGACAATTGGAACTAGAAATTAAAAGAACATGTTTGTACCTATCAGCTTGTCAAGACTTAAAAAATTAATAGTACACAGTATTGGAGACAATATGAGATGGCAGGCAGTTTCACACATTGCTGGATCAACTTGAAAGTAACAATCAAAATATAAAGCGTATATGCCCTTTGACCCAACAATTCTGAGGAGTTTATCCTACAGAAGTATTTGCACAAATACATACTTAAAATGTCTAAACAGTGACGTTTACTGCACCACTCTTTTTAATAGTAAAGAAAAAACATAAAAACATATTCATCAATAAATTGTGATACATCTATAAAATGAACTCTTAGATTGTTATTAAAATGAAATGAAGCTATACATACCAACAAAGAAAGATACATGAGGTACTGCCAAAAAAGCAGCTGCCGGACACAACTACAGCGTTTTGAAAATAAAATACAAATTTCTTATATTTACACTTACATACAACATACATCTTGCATCTCTACATGGGATTCATACCGCAGTGGCCCGAACAGCCTGCTTCTCCTCTTTACACCCTCCCGGTGGGACTGCACAGCCCCAGCCCCTCTGAGGTTAGCCATGGCCATGTAACTTGCTTTGATGGATAAAATGTGGACAGAAGTGATGCATCACTTCTGGGTAGAAGTGTTCAAAGCCAGTGCAAACTCATCACGTGTCCTCCCTCAGTGACTCAAGGAAGCAGGGGCCACAGCGCAAGCCTGGGTCTTTCAATAGTCAAGATGAGGAGAGGCCCCTGCCCTCCCCAACTCCCACCAACCCCCGCTGAGCCTGTAGCATGAGCAAGAAACAAACTTTTGTTGTATTAAGTCACCATTTTGTGGTTTTTGTTAGTATAGCACAATTTAGCCATTCAGATTCAAACAAGAACAAGAAAAAATCTGGACAGATACGTATCAAACTGTAAACTTGGTGTTACTTCTAAGGATAGAATTAGAGGGGAATAAGGAAAGATGGGGGATGGAGGTAGGAATTTTCAGTTTTTATTTTATATTCTTGGGAATTGTATACATTTTTATAAGCACATATTGCTTCTGGAATTTGGACAAAGGTATCTGTAAATAAGATGTCCAGAAAACTGTCCATTGTCGCTTTTTAAAATTCCAATAAACCACAGTGTGACACAATAATAAATAAAAGCTCCCTGTGAATTTATATGGAATAAAATATGAAAACTGGCCTTCATAAGAGTTCTAGGCAGATGTACTGAAGGGCCCTTATTTAAAAAGCAAAACTATACCCAGGGAAGACCACACAGAAGATAAACTGTCCATTCTCCTAGCTTCAAGAAGGATGAGAAGATTTTATTCTGATGACAGAGGCAGATGGGAAAAGGGAAGGAGCTGCCAGAAATGTCTGCTAAGACTTACAAAGCATTTAGAAAAATTACTAGATAATGGTTCAAAAATACCCAGGGAAACAAACATGTACACAAATGCTGCAGAAGCAGCTGTCAAGGCAAGGCACAGTTTGATGTGTGAGAGAAGGAGAGATGTTAGTATTCCACCTGGAATACAGAAATATGACAAATTGTTCTCTCCAGCAAAATAATAACCTTTGTGGAGGAATCTCAGGGCCATGACTTGGCTTCAGAGAAGTGACCACAGAAAAAGAGAGGTTCAAAGTTAATGAAAGCAACAGCAAGCTTATTTGCCTGTTCACACCATCAATTTTTCTGTTATAAAATTTTATCAAGATGTCACAGAAAATCATCAGAGGAAAAGCCAAACCAATAGGAATTCTTATTTTAAAGTACCAGGCACTTTAAAGATTTTCTGACTTAATGCTCATGACAACCCTAGCAGGTATTTTATGCTCATTCTTAGAGATGAGGAGAAGCCTGTGACTCGGAGAGGTAAAGCAACTTGTTCAGGGTCACAGAGTCAGTATGTGACAGTGTTAAGGCTCAAACCCACATCTGGCTGTGGTCTTCCCAGAACAACTGAGAGGACTGCCTAGGAATGAAAAGAAAGAGCAAAGACGCCAGCCCAGGAAATCCGTATCTTTACCACACAGCTGATGGGCACTTTCGTGTACAACAGCCTCAGTTCTTCCCATGAAACAGTCACCATATTTGTTTTGTGAACCCAGAGTCAAAGTATTGATGCCACTCAAATAGCTGAAATGAGTTTCCCAAGGTGATGTATAAAATTAATACACCAAAGTATAAAGATAGGCACCAGGTCCAGAACGGAAACTCTAAAACATTCAATAAGACTTACAAAACCTTAAAAGTATAATTGATTTCACATTGAATCAGGGTTATTTAAAAATTTTTAAATCCAGACTACATCAAGTTGACATTCACCCAAAACGTAGTTGGTCCCTTATCCTGCAGCCATCTTTGAGGGTTTTGTTATCTGCTGTGTCCCAAGAGCCCAAATATAGCCTGGCACAAAGCAGTTCTCAAAATATTTGTTACATGAGTCAAATAAGCTGATCATATCTGTTCTGATTAACTAGGAAGCTATATATGCAGACTAAATCCTATAATAAATTTTCCCCTAGTTGAAAAAATAGAACATGGAACCAACCATGTTGCCCATTGAAGTTGGACTGGATTTTTAAAATGTGGTACATATACACAATGGAATATTATGCAGTCATAAAGAAGAACAAACATATGGACTTCGCAACAACTTAGATGGATTTAGAGTTGATCATATTCAGTGAACAGAAACAGAGAACAGAGTACCATAGGTTCTCATTCATAAGCGGATCTTGAACAACTATAATACTGTAAGAAAGGGATTGGTAGTAGTGGGAAACTATCAGGGGAGGGGGGGTTGGATTGGCAATTGAGGGAAACTGCTAGAGGAGGGAAGGGCATACCTCATCAACAACGGTAGCTGCATAATCAATATTTGTATACCTAACCCTGAATTATAATATAACCACATCTTTATAATAAAAAAAAGAAAAAATAGATCAGATAATCAATGTCTACAATTACCCAGAAGAAGGAAAAGAATCAACATTAGCTGAATACCTACAGTGTGCCAAGCACTGGGTTAAGGCAATTTACAGACACTCCTTCATTTAATCTCACAAAAGTCCTGTGAGATGGGCATCACTAACCCATTGCTTACAGTCTAAGAAATCGAGTCTCAGAGAAGGTCTGTATTTGGAACACAACCAGTTTAGTCACACAAGCACTTAGAGTCAAGGATTTTAACCCACACCTGTCTGATTTCTTTTTTTTTTTTTTTGAGTTGGAGTCTCACTCTGTTGCCCAGACTGGAGTGCAGTGGCTACTCCCGGCTACCGCAGCCTCGACCTGCTGGGCTCCGGTGATCCTTCCGCCTCAGCCTTCCAAGTAGCCGGAATTACAGGCATGCGCTACCACACCCGGCTGATTTTTTGATTTATTGTAGAGATGAGGTCTCACTGCCCAGGCGGGTCTCGAACCCGTGGGCTCAGGCAATCCACTGTCTGATTTCAAAGCCCAAGTTAACTACACGATATACTTTTCCTTTAGAGAAGGCACTTAAACAGTGGCTCGCTACTTTTACAATATGTTCAAGAATAGATTTAAAAGAAAAATAGGCTGGGCGCGGTGGCTCATGCCTGCAATCCCAGCTCTTTGGGAGACTGAGACAAGAGGACTGCTTGACCCTAAGAGTTCAAGACCAGCCTGAGCAACATAATGAGACCTTGTCTCTACAAAAAATTTTTTAAAAATTAGTTGGTCATGGTGGTGCATGTCTGTAATCCCAGCTGTTCAGGAGGCCGAGGTGGAAGGATCTCCTGAGTCCAAGAGGTCAAGGCTTTGGTGAGCCATGACCATGCCACTGTACTCCAGCCTGGGTGACACCATGAGACTTTGACTCAAAAAAAAAAAAGGAAAAAGGAGAAGAAAGCAAAGAAGGAAAGAAAGAAAAATAAATTTCAACCCAAGGAAGCTGATTGAAAAACAACAGAAAAGCCAGGTCAGTGGCTCAGGCTGTAATCCTGCGCCTTTGGGAGGCTGAGGTGAGTGGATTGCCTGAGCCCACGGGTTCGAGACCCACCTGGACAGCGAGACCTCATCTCTACAATAAATCAAAAAATCAGCCGGGCGTGGTAGTGCATGCCTGTAATTCAGGCTACTCGGAAGGCTGAGGCGGAAGGATCGCTGGAGCCCAGCAGGCAAGGCTGTGGTGGCCAGGAGCGGCCACTGCACTCCAGTCTGGGTGACCGAGTGAGACTCAAACTCAAAAAAAAAAGAAAAACAAGAGAAAAATAAAATGAATGATTGAATTTTCACATTTAAACTTCTACTGATATAAAATCAGAATCCAAACACTAGCAAAATTAAGGTACAATACACAGTGTATGTTTTATAACATAGAAAACAGCTTAGCAATTACAACAACTGCAAATTTTTAAAATTTGTAGTAGTTATAGAACTTGAGTATGAACCCCTGGAATACATTGTCTGTGAAAGGACTGTTTAAGGAATTAGTGTGGATTCAGGAAGCTATTATATGTATTGTATTGTTCAAATAACGGTGGTAGTAAATTGTGATTTTTATGTTATGACAAGCTTAACTTGCAAAGAAAAAATTTCAATGGATTAGATGTTAAAATAACATATTTGTAGAAGGAGAACATTTGATGAAATAGGGTATATACTGCTCTTAAATATAATGCCATTTTCAAAAAATGGGAAGCAAAGCATAATGACTATCATTGAAACAAGAAAGGCAGGGAAGGTTAAACTATCCAATTTTTCATTTTATACTCTGCCTTCTTTCAGAAGGAATCTGAGATGGAGAGATTCAAATAGCAGGCTCACATGCCATGGAGGAATAAGGCAACTCAGCTAGTCAAATGGCACAGGCATCGCATCTCCTCTGTGGGCAGCAGCAAGATAGATTTGGAAGGCGCTGGCACCAAATGCTCCCTCTGCCAGGCAGGATATATTTCAACGTGTTTTATTTTGAGTCTTATTTGCACTATTGCTCTCCTGGTTCTGAGTGACTTCACTGTCACTTGAGTTATGGGTCAGATGAGGAGTGGATAGGTTAAGAAATGGAGAGTTATAAAACAAACCTAAAAGTGGGCCTTGGAGCAAAACAGACCACTACTTGAACCCTGACTCCCTCACTTACTTGCTGTGTCTACCTCAGTTTCTTCGATTCTCATCTGAGGAATAATAATGATGATGACAATAATGATAATAATAGAATAACTCCTTGCAGAATGGTTTTTAGCAACGGGTTAGCAAAGAAGATGGTGTAGGATTGAAAACTGGCAACAGGCCCTGGACAACTGTTTGACCTTGGGTGACCCTGTACCAACCTCTCTCAAAACCTCATTCCCTCATCTGTAAATCAGAAGTGATAAGATAGTCTATTTCAGAGGGCTGCTGGGAGGATTAGATAAAATAATGCATAGTAAATGCTCACTAAAATTTTCAGTGAGCATAAAACAGTACAATGTCTAGCACATAACAGACATTTAATAAACAGTAGCTGATGTTATACAAGTTGTAAGTAGAACAATACAGTAAGTGTGTACACATATTCTTTAAAAAAAGGCTGGATACATTTCAGAAAACAATACATGGGTTGGAGTCTCTGAAACAAAGAGCTCATACTGTAACAGATTTATGCAAACTATCATTAACAAAGGACAGGGACTTATGCAAACTGTCATCAACAAAGTCCTGCTATCAAATCTCTCAGAGTCCTCATTCATGTTAGCTGGTGTCCATGGCACTGCTGGGTACACATACACAACCTGCATCTCCAAGGAGGGCACCTTACAACAAAAGTGGCATCTATTCTCTGTGGTATCTTTCTCTAAGGTTTTCTTTAATGAGGGTAGCAAAATGACAAAATAATTGGAAGAGGACCATATGATTCCATAAACACTGAACATCTCCTGTGAGCCAGGAATGCTGCCTGGCTTTCATGTTGCAGCTTCAGTGATGACTCTGTAAACATGACTTAGCTATCCAAGAATAACTTCAGTCTTGTCTACAAGTTTACAGAACTAACATCTGTGAATTTTCCCTTTGAGAAACAAATTCAACATTGTGGACACAGTTAAATTAGACCTGACCAGAATGGATATGACTGAAAACCATCCGAAAGCTGGCATGGTTCATTTGGGACTGAAGGAGTGTGGGCAAAGGAGGCTAGTCTATATATGGCAAGCAGTCTGTGAGCAAATCCAGTCAGCAGCACAAGCTTCCTGGAATGGCCTTCAGCATGTGCCAGGACCTGGGCTCCTTCTCCATCCCTCTCTGCTTTCCCACACACTCCCTAAGCTGCCATCATCCCATCCTGCATATAAAACCTAGTCTACACTCCCTGTCTTCATTCCTACTCTGTATAGAACGCCCTTGAACCCCCTCACCACCCAGACTGGACTGTTACTGTCTATTTGCAGTTCTGTCTCTCCACCTTGGAGTTCCTGGAGGACAGGGGGCATGTTCTATTCACATCTACAACTCCCCACCCCAGGTTCTGCTAAAACAGCACAGAACTGAAGCCTGGCTTCAAAGAGAGTGCCTGTTTCAAACCCTTACTATCTGTGTGACTTAAATGTTCTCATCTGTAAGATGGACACAATAAGGCACTTACTTTACTGGGTTGTTGGGAGAATCAAATAATAGTATATCTGCAAAGCACTTAAAACAGCACCTGGTACAGAGTAAGAGCTATAAAAGGGTTTATCATCATGGTTGTCACTCTTGTTGTTAAATGTATGTGCAATAAGAAAAGTAAAAAAAGGAAGGGAGATTGTGTGCCCTGCAACCGAGCAAACTTCTGAATTCACAGGCTGGCTGAGTGTGGTCCTGTCAAGTGGACCATGTTATACAGTTCCTCACTACACACCCACAAGAGGAGACGGAGCTCTCAATCTAGTTGGTGTTCATGTCTCTGTTTCTCACCTGGGCTACCCACCCACTCCTGCCAAACCAGCCAGCTGGGTACTCCCAAGCCCTGCAGTAGCAATACAGTACGACATGCAAGAGACATTGATGTCCAATCCCTTGCACCACAGTACCCAGAAGTTTCTTCTCTAAAACACCAGTGCTGGGAATTAGAGATGATCTCATCCAACATCACCCCCATACCAGATGGGGAAACACAGGCCTAGAGAGGTTGTGTGTCTGCATTTTGTTAGTACCAGGGTTTTATATCTGTATATATAAAATATATATATATAAAATATATATATATTACTTTTCATGCAGTCAACTTTGTAGGAGGTACTAAGAATACCATAGTCATAGTTTAAAGCAAGAAGAAACTTGAAAGTTTATCTACTCTGGCACTTCTCAAACTCCACATTCTAGGATGTCAAGATGAGATGTGAGCTCTAATGCAAGCATTCCATCATTCGTTTGATGAATATTTATTGAGCCTACAATGTGTTATGTATTAGGGACACAATTCAGACACCAACCCTGCCCTCAAGACCTCACAGACTAATGGAAAGAGTGACATTAAGTAAATAATCACACATCTAATACTAGAATCTTATTGTGAGTGAATTATGATTTTTTTAACCTTAATCTTTTTACTGTTTTTAGAGATGGGGTCTCACTCTGTTGCCCATGCTGGAGTATAGTGGCATGATCATATCTCACTGCAGCCTCAAACTCCAGGGTTCAAACAATCTTTCTGCCTCAACCTCCCAAGTAGCTGGGACTACAGGCATGCGCCACCATACCCAGTGAACTATGTTTTAAAATGTACTAAAATAAGCATCTCTATCTACATGTCAATATGCTTTTCGAGTGGGAGAAAAAAGGCAGGGTTGGGGGTAGAGGATACAGTTACAGGTAGTGCCCTGGAAACTGCCTGCACCACTAGGTTGCCCAGTGCAAGGGTCTCATGTAGATTAGCATTACCACTATGTGGCTGCAACAACAGAGAGACTGGGAACTACTGAACTAAGTACTACCTACCCCACTGTACAAATAAGCAAACTGAGGCCTGAAGAGTTAAGCACACTTGCCAAAAGTAGCACAGCTGATAAAAGTAAGGACCTTAAAATTCTGTACCAAATCACACCGCCTTCCTCCCCAAAACAAGCCCAGATCCCACAGAGTGCCACATGATCATGTCTGCAGCCTGGTCTCTCACCACTCCACCTCCCACTCTTGGATACATTCATACTGAACTACAGGCAAAGCCCCGAATAGACCTCTTCTTGGCCCACGCCACTCCCTCTACCTGGGATCCAAAGTCCACATCCCCTAAATAACTCCAGTTCATTTTCAGTACTCAGGGCTCAGCAGGGGGTTCTCTCCTCCAGGAAGTCCTTCCTGGGGCACCCCTCCTCTTCCTCCCAGCACTTATACCTTCACATAGAAAGATAAAAACGCTCATCACATAATGTATTCATCCATTCAACAAATATTTATTGAGCAGCTTCTATGTGCCAAGCACCTGCAGGTACAGCAGTAAACAAAACAAAGCATCTGCCCTCATGGAGCTTACATTCTAAGGAGGGAAAAAACAGACAGTAAGCAAACAATACATCATACAATGCCAGGTGGAGTTTAGTGCTATGAAAAAAAATAAAGAAGAGCAAGGGCTAGAGACTGCTGGGGGATCACTGGGGAATCTCTCTGGGAGACGGCATTTGGTCAGAAATCTGAAGACGTGACGGTAAACCATACAAATAACTGGGAAAGGAGCATTCCAGGAAGTGGCAGCAATAGCCCTGTAACCACTGCAATTATTTCTCTACTGTGTTTTGTTCCCTGTTGAGCTATTAGGTCCTTGAGGACAAGGGTCACATCTTAAGCATGTTTGAGTCCCAGGGCCCAGCATAGAACTTGCCATCTCCATAGGGGACATTTACAGCATGGGTGAATGGACCTGGGCTGGGATGTATGAGTCCATTTGGACCCATCTCTCCTGGCAAACAAGATCTAGCCTGCTTCATGTCTCTCCCACAGGGCTAAGCTAAGCACAGGCCCTACTTGGGCCAGTTGGCCTAGCCTGACTCCATGGCCTGGTTTGAGCTGATACATTTCCTCTTCATTAGGACCATGGCACTGACAAGTTGTCCAGTTTTACCTCGTCAGGTCCACATATCTCTGGCCTGGACCTGAGGCCCTGTCTAGAAACCCACACACTCTAGAACTGGGAACCCATCCTTGCTTTCCCCAGCATGAAAGTCCTTCTTTGAATCTCAAACCCCAAGGGTGGGGACTCGGACACCTGGAGTCAGACTTCACCAATGGCTAACGCTGTCCACCTGGTAGTCTGTCTTGCCTGATCCTTAAACTTCCCTCACCAAATGACCCTTTCCTACTGGGACATCAATGCTTTGATCACATCAGTCCTGTCTGTGATCATCTCTGCATGTTCCAAGTTCATCAAGCCATTACTGAGTGTCTACCATAGTCAAGGCCCAGGGCTAAGTGCCCGAATCCTCAAGATGTCTGCTGCAGGTCCCTCCTACCATCAGCAGACCATTTGGGGCTAAGTCTCCACACTTGGCTACTCTCAATCAAACTCCTGACACCCCTGAAAGCACATGAAATAACCTACATGCTGCAAATAAAGTCAAATGACTTAATCCACTCAGTCAACTGCAACAGAAACCTCTGGAGCCATCAGTGCCTCACCCTAGCCCCCGCCAGTCTAAAATGGGCTCAGGGATGAATAACTTGTCTTTGTTCACCCTTTCATCTACCACTTAATGACACCTGCTATATGTCAAGCCTTGGAATATAAAACACAGTGTCTGCACTGATGACTATAATGATGGTGATGATGGTGGTGGTGGTGGTGGTGGTAGTGGTGGTGGTGGTGATGGTGGTGGTGGTGGTGGTAGAGGAAAGGAGACAGAAGAGGGTGTTAAGATAGGCTACTATTTATGTTTTGCACGCATGTGCTATAAGACTCTAAGACATGAGTCTTCTAGTTGTTAGTTAGTATTAGAATCTAATACTAACAAAAGAATGAGACTGATATAATTGGCCTCACTCTACAGAGCTAATAGGCTTAAGAGGTGAGGCAATTTGCTCGAGGTCACACAGCTAAGTAGCAGGATGTAGTGAGACCCTAGGTCTGCCTCTAAAACACAAACTGTTAAGCCGCCCAAGAGTTACACAGTAAGTGCTAAAGAAATATAACTTCAATGAGGAAGTGAAAGAGGGAGAGTCCTGGGCCCCAGGGACTCACAAGCTGATGGAGGAGACAGACATATAAACAACTACAATATGAGGAAGAAAGCGCTGATGGCTGGAAACATATAAAGAGCTGTAGGGGAGCAGAGGAGGGGGAGGCTAACTTGACCTAGAGGGGTCTGGGAAACCTTCTTGGAGGAAGTGACTTTGGGGGCTTGGCCTTGAAGGATGAGCAGTTGCGGCTGACAAGCAGGCTCGAGAGTGGCGCACGGCAGGAGCTCAGCCCTCGCTGACCTGGCCTGGGCTGAACCGGGTCCTCTGAGGTCGTCCTGTCCACCCCCCTGTGCCCACGCGGCCGGGCCGGGCCTCACCTCCTTCCACTTGAGCTGGCGGATGCTGATCTTCAAGGCGTCCAGGGAGGTCCTGGCCTTGGAGCTGTCCACGGTGACGGGCCGCGGGGCGCCGCGCTCGCCGGGACGGCCGCCCGAGCTCCGCTTGCAGCTTCGGCCCTTGCTCCCGGGCTTCCCGTGCTGGCAGAGGTTCCGCGCCGGCGCCGGCTTCGGCTTGGACAGGGGCAGCGCGGGCAGCGGCCGAGCAGACACGCGGGCGTCCCCCTCCTCGGCCGCGCGAAGGGGCGCCGGGGCCGGACCCCTGGGCTGCTCCTCCGCCGCCTTGCGCTCCGGCTCCCCGGCGGCGCCCGCGTCCACGCGGACCTGCTCCGCCGCCGCCCCCTCTGCTTTGGCCTTCGCCTCCACTTTGGCCGCGGCCACCGCCTCCGTCTCCCACCGGCCCGCCAGCTGGCTCTCGGAGCTGCCCCGCCGCATGGTGCTCAGGGCCGGCGCCAGTGCCAACGCCGCCGCCGCCGCTCCGCCGCCCCGGCCCGCGACCAGACTGCCGCCGCCGCCGCCGCCGCCGCCGCCGCCACGCGCTCCCCGCCCGAGCCCGTTGCCATGATCGCTCAGGCTCGGGTTGACAGGACCGGGCGCCGCCTCGAGACGGGGCCCGGGAAGGGACAATCCCGGCCAAGCCCGCCCCAGCGACCTCATAGGCGAGGCCACCCACGTGACCAGGCCGGTCACAGAGGCGGCGGCGGCCATCTTGGAAGAGGGCAGAAAGCCACCGGGACCCCGCCCCCAGTCCCGAGAAGCCGCTGACTTTCTGAGCCCGCAGAACGTGGAGAGGGAAGGCGGGAGGTGAGGTTGAGGTGGACGGGTGCTGAGCTTACGTGGGGCTCTTGAGCTTGGGGACTGGGAGGAGAGACAGCTATCTCAAGCAAGAACCTTAGGCACCCCCACCAGCACACTCACTGGGCTATCTTCCGGTCTGACGAAGGAGGCACAACCCGCTCCCCCCACCCACGGGAACCTCCTCAGTCTGATGAGGTCTGATGAAGTCCAGGCCCTAAGGAAGCAGCAGGTGTTCGACTGGAGGAAACCCTTTTCTGGTCTTTTGAGAGTCCCGGGCTGAGAGGGAGCTCAGATGGGGAAGCCTGGACAAGACCTGCAGATTCGCACTCGAGTTGAGGACGTTGACACTGCTTTTTCTATTTTGTCACCTTTTTATTGTGGTAAAATATACATAACAAAATTTGCCAATGTAACCATTTTTAGTGTACATTTTAGTGGCATTAACTACATTCACGTTGCACAACTATCGCCACCATCCATCTCCAGAACTTTCTTGTCTTCCTAAACTGAAACGTTGTACCTATTAATCAATAACTCTCCATTCTCTTCTCACCTAGTCCCTGGTGACTGCCATCCTGCTTCCTGTCTCTATGAATCTGACTATGGCCAGGTACCTCACTTAAGTGGAATCATCCAGTGTCTGTCTTTTGAGACTGGATTATTTCACTTAGCATGTCTTCAGGGTACATCCAGATTGTAACATGTGTCAGAATTTCACTCCTTTCTAAGGCTGAATAATATGTCTGTGTGCATGCACCACCTTGTTTTTATCCATTCATCTGTCAAAGGAAATTTGAATCGTTTCTACTTTTTGGCTATTGTGAGTAACGGTGCTGTAAATACTGGTATACAAATATCTGTTTGAGCCGCTTTCAATTATTTTGGGTTGTCATATACATTTAAAACCAAGCCAAGGAAGGGCTCTGCCCTCCCACCTGAGGGAGCCACATTTGTCTTTTTAGGAAGTGGGGTTAGGAAAGTGTAACAGCATCCCAGACTGACAACAGTGACCATGACTGACTGCACACAGGTGAATTTTGCCTCACTCTGTGCTACAGGCTGAAAGAAACAGAAGTTATAAAGGAAGGCAGCCCCTTTTCCTCCTCATCTCTCTGGTGCCTTGTTCCTTTGCTTTGGCCCAGGGCTTCACTTGAGGAATAAGCTGTCTTGAAGTGTCCAAGTCATAAACTTAAACCAAAACCTCCTTTTTAGCAGCAGATGGCGCTCTCATCTGTTCCCTTGGAGCCCACTATGGCTTTATTTCAGTGTTTAAATATGATCATCACGCCTATAATCCCAGCACTTTGAGAGGCCGAGACAAGAGGATCGCTTGAGCCTGGGTGTTCAAGACCAGCCTGGGCAACATAGTGATACCCTGTTTCTACTAAACAAACAAGCAATCAAAATCGCTGGGCATGGTGGCGCACTCCTGTAGTCCCAGCTATTTGGAAGGCTGAGGCGGAAGGATCATCTGAACCCAGGAGGTCGAGGCTGCAGTGAGCTGTGGTCATGATACTGCACTACAGCTTGGGTGACAGAGTGAGACCCCCAACTCTAAACAAAAACAGGCAAACAAAAAGTGTGATCATTTGAACACCTGCACCAGAACATCCTGGAGTGTTTATGTAGAATGAAGGCTCCTGAGCCCCACCTCTGGAGGCTTTGATGCAGAACATATGGGTAGGTCTGGGAGTCTGCATGCTAAAATAACTCCTCTGCTGACTCTAAGGCAGCCAAAGTCAAGAACCAACGATGGATTCTCTTTCGAGACCTCTGGAGATTCTTGGAGCTGTCCGTGGTACCAACAAGTCCTCACTGCCCCCAATCACTCTCCGCCTCACCTCCCAAATCCTGCCCCTCCTCCTGGTGCCCCGGGTCTCAGGCAGTGGCATCATCTTCATTCAGTCATCCATGCTTGAAAATTGCCAAGTGTTATTCCTCTATCTGCCCCACCCCAAACCAGCCCATTGCCAAGCCTTATAGATTTTACATCAAGGTCTGTCTCATCTTTCTTAGCTCTCTCTCTCATCAGTACCCCAATTCAGGTTTCTCCTGCCTCTGGCCTCTGCCATGCCTCACCCATTCTCCATACTACAGCCAGACCTGCCACTCTCCTGCTTAGAAACCTCCTCTGGTTTCCCACCATCACAGATAAAGTCCAAGCATGTTAATTGTTCTAAGAGACCCTCCCCAATTACCAGTTCTGAAATCCCCACCCCACCCCTGCCTCCATACACACTGTTCCCCCCGTCTAGACTTTCCCTTCCTTCTTGTCTCTACCTTGAAAGCTTAGACTCAGCTTGGGTGTCTTCTTCTTGGACAAGCTCTTCTCAGTGCCCCAGGCAGAAATTAGTTACTCTTTCTCCTCTTCTGCAGTCACACATGATGAATCACTCTCTGCCAAGTCTATGTGCCACATTGTCTAGAGATAATCTCAGCCTCCTCCATTCTCCTGGGCGGAAACAAACCCTGTCTGAATCACCTCTACAGCCCTATCTCCTGGGGCTTGGACATAGTGGCCCTCAGAAAGTAGTATGAATGTATTAATGAACAAATTATTTCCAACCTCATTCGTTAAATCTGGAACAACCATCCACACTGAAATCTCCATTTTGGCTTTACGTCCCAAAGCCTTCTGCCTCAGAACACATTCCCTTTGCCTAGAACATTCTCTCTCTAGATCTCTGCCTGCTTCAGTATAAATGATACACCTGCAGAGCTCCAGCTCCATCTCTATCAGGCTTCTTCAGATTAAATCATGATACAAGGGAGGAACACAAGAGTAATCGCATGGCAGTATACAGTCAAGTGTCAAATGAGGCACAGAGTAAAAAATAAAGTTGACTCAGGAGTTCGAGGAATGGAGAATCTACTGTGAATTAGAAAGTCAGACCAGGCTTCATATGAGAGACAGAATATTATCTGAGTCTTCGAGGTAGAGTAAGAATCTGGCATGCAGAGAGTTAGGTGGGGTGGTCACAGCAGAGCTGTGGGCAGGGGCCTCACGGGGGTTGAAATGCAAGTGTGCTCTGCCCACCAAGCCTCTCCCATGGAGACTCTGTCACCAGATTGGGGTGCTTTTGCCCGTTGGTTCAAAGGCTCTCAGAGCTATTGGAGGCCCTGTACCGAAAGGGGAGATGAGGAAAAGGTGCATCTCAAGCAGACTTAAGAAGAAGGTCATCATCAGCCTCTTTGAGGGGGCAAGGGGCAGACTGGACTGGTTGAAAGGCAAACCTTGGAAGGGAGGACAGGAGACAAGTCCCATTTGAGCCCAATTGTCAGACTGTCATTGAATCCCACAGCACCATTAGCTTCTCAGAAAGTTCTAAAAATGTTCGTAGAAAACCCCAACTGCATGTGAGACTCCCCCAAGAGAAGTTTCAGACATGGCTGCTGAGGAGCAAAGAGCAGGCCAGAATTAGGGACTAAGGATTACTTTCAGAAATTACACAATGGGCAAATAAAGTCGCTGTCTCCAGGAGTGCTCTCTCATTCCTCACCATCGCTTATAGCCAGAGTTTTACTTGTGTGTTTCCCTGTCATGGTCTGTCTCGCCAGCCAGAGGCCAGCAGCCAGAAGCAAGGATGCATTATTCTTGTTGACCACAATATCCCAAAGCCTACTTCAGTGCCTGGAAGAGAGTAGGCATTCAATAACTATCTCTTGAATGAATGAATGGAAAGTTAAACTGCTCAGATAGTCAACAACAAGGAAATAGTTAAGTGAATGATGGCAAATGCCGTCAGTGACAGCTTTAGCCGCTTGGGAAAATGTTGATGATGTAACATTAAGGGAACCGGTGCAAGCTTGGTAATTACAATGCTTAAAAACTGCTCTGCGTAAACAGGGCTGGAAGAATATAGAGACAAATGAGAACAGCTGTGGTGCTGGAGACACGAGATCTTGCTCGAAATTTTCCTCTCAATTTTGGCCAACTGTAGCAACCCTGTGGCTCTTCCTACCTTTGAACCCAGCAATCAGTTCCATTTCTAGAGATTGCTGCTAAGAGTCAGAAAGACAAAGACATGTGCAGCAATCTATTCTTGGTGAGCAACCTCTCTGAGACAAGCACCATCCCAAGCACTTTGCACACCATACGTCATGTCATTTAGTCTCCGCACCAGCTCTGGGATGGGTCCTATTGTTAACTACATTTTACAGATGGCGAAGGAAATTGCTACTCAGAGAAGTTGCCTACCCAAGTCACACAACTAGTAAAGGCAAAGACAGGATGCAAACTCAGAGTGGCCTGCCACCAGCGCCTGACTCCCAACACCCACTTGAAATCCCACACCAAGGCTTGTCCACAAAAATACTCCACATACATTTAAACATCAAGTCCATACACATGTACCTACATATAGTTCAATATATATGCACACTAATCCTCAACTATGTCTAAATTAGATACAGAGAAAAACACTGGAAGCACACATGCCAAAATGTTAATCGAGATTATTCTGGGTGATGAAATCAAGGGCGATTTTTCTTCTTTATTCTTTTCTATATTTTCCAAATTTTCTACGATGAGCATGTGTTGCTTTGGTACCTAGAAACCAATGTATTTTTAAATTCAAAAAACTCATCTTAGTTGTTTTTATATCACTTTTACAGCTAGTCTATTTGTGGGGAAAGAGAAAGGACAGGACAGTCCAGAGGAGAGGGGTGTGGGCAACTTTTACTCCAGCTGGTGGTTTCTACCCGCTCAGTATCGGGGGGTTGCCACCAGGTGGCAGCCGAGGTCCAGTTTTTAAGAGTTGGAGGATGAAGTCAGGGGTAGGTCCCAGGGCAGGCGATAAGCATCTGAGCAGCTCTGGCTTGGCTCTGCAAACTCACACCGTTTTGCTCCTCTGAACTTTTGCTACCGAGCTCCGTCTGCCTGGTGCACCCTCCCCCACATCCCACCTGACCCCCCCCCCCCCCCCCCCGTCTGCTCAGTTTATCCTTAAGGCCCAGATACAAAATCTCCTCTTCGTAGGGTCTGGCAAATCACCTGGGAGCACTCAAGGTCCTGGAAGAGGGAGCAACCACTCTTTTTTTTTTTTTTTTTTTTTGAGTTGGAGTCTCACTCTGTCGCCCAGACTGGAATGCAGTGGCCGCTCCCGGCCACCGCAGCCTCGACCTGCTGGGCTCCGGCGATCCTTCCGCCTCAGCCTTCCGAGTAGCCGGGATTACAGGCGCGCGCTACCACGCCCGGCTAATTTTTGATTTATTGCAGAGATGAGGTCTCGCCTGCCCAGGTGGGTCTCGAACCCGCGAGCTCAGGCAATCCACTCACCTCAGCCTCCCAAAGGCGCGGGATTACAGGCTGAGCCACGAGCCCGGCTAACCACTCTTAATAAAGGAACAAAAAGCCTCACGTACAATTTCAGGTTAACTTCTCTTCAAGTAGGTTGGGGTTTTTTTTAATGACAATAATAATCGTTGTTCACTGAGCACATCTATATGTCCAGCCCTGTAGTGTATTCAAGCATTTAATTTAGCATTCTCTTCCCCAAGGACAGTTTGGCATGGAGGCTGAACATGGATTCCAAAACAGACTGCCTGGGTTCAAGTCTCAGCTCTCCTGCTTCCTGACTGGTTATGCTTAGGTGGATTACCTGGCCCTTCTGTGACTCTTTCCTTGACTGTACAGAGGTAAAAATGATAGCTCCTGCCAGTGTTACTGTTGCTTTGAGGATTAAGTTAGCCACCACATGGAAAAGCATTTGGAACAGAAATGGCCAACATATCCTAAACCCTCAAGTAACCTGTTAATTTCTGTTATGTCCCTGGGTCCCTGTCGACTTTATAATTCCCTAGAAAGCAATTATTCATTCCCTCCTCTCTGATCGGCTTCTATGACCTTCCCACCCCCATGCTGAGCTACGTTTCTCTGTCCCAGATAAATCAGGAGTTCCTAGGGGACTGGGCTGTGACAACTTCAGTGCCTGGGTCCCCAGCACAAGGCCTGATGCAGAATAAGTTATGTTCATGGAATTGGATTATTTAGCTGGGGACTGTTGCCTCTGATTTTACAGTTTCGTATCTAAGTTCTGCCAAGCAGTGAAGGATGAAATTACGAAAACAAAATGGAGTTTTGAAGTGTTTATCGAGGGAAAACATACACACAGAAAAGTTCAACTGAGTTTCATACAATGAACATATCCATGAAACTAACACTTAGATCAAAGAATCAGAACATCCCAGCACCTTGCCAGCTCCACCCCAGGGTAACTACTTTTTAGGCTTCTAAATAGCATGGATTTTTTTTTTTTGTTTAAAATATGATCAATTGTAACTGGCCTCATGTTTTAAAACTCCGCACCTCCTACGTTATCTGCTCGATCTGGAGAGGCATAAAAATGAGAAGTATTTTTAAATTCATCGAGGGAGAGTGGAATCCACTGGGAACAAAAGTCCACAGGGGGTGGGACTCTGCTTCATGACAGAGGTTTGCAAACCACCATGTGAGATCTGTCAAATGAGTGCCCCTTTCCACTTCTGCCCACCAGGGCATTGAAGTGCCCATGGTATGCCCTCCATACTGGGCATGAGAGTCGGAGAGGAAGTCCAGGGGAGGCGACAGAGCCCAGCAGAGTCAGGAAAGGCCCAGAGTGGTGAGCCAGGAAATTTAAGCGGGTGTTGGGGTGTGGGCAGACACAAGTGATAAAGATTTGGTGAGGCTGGCAAAGTCAATGTCAAAACTCCCTTCCCACAGCAGTGGGAGTCCCCAGGGGGGTTTTAAGCAGAGGACTGGCATGGTCAGAATCCTATGGCAGAAAGAATGCTCGAGCATTGAGAAATAAAAGTAACTGAACATTTATTGAGCTAGACACTGTCCTCAGCCCTTTACCTGGATTATGGAGTTTAATGCTCGCAGCAACCAAGGAGGTCGATAGCATCGGTGTCCCCGTTGTAAAGTTCAGGAAACAGCCCAGGGAAAGCAAGTGAGAGCCCAAAGTCACACAGTTGGGAGGGGTGGAGTCAGTATGTCAGTCAGGGGCCCAGAACCTGACCCTTACCTTGGTTCTACCTTGGAAGGATGCTGGAGGTTGGGGGGTAGGGTGCTGTATTGCAATTAAACAGCCAGAATTTATCGGTTTGGGGCTGTGGGAGGGACAGTGGTGGAGATTGCTACTTGGACACAGCAGCACTTCCCTCTGGCCTGGGTCTGAGTTCCTCTTGCCAACCCGACTTCAGAGACCCCCCAGCCTCGTCCTTTCAACACTTTCACTGGTACAAGGAAGACTTGGGAGGGGGCAATGAGTCTGGTGTCCCACTGTCCTTGTCTCTATCCTGAGACTCCTAACACTCTGTGGGAGGGTTCCAGAAGCCCTAGAGACACTGGCACCCTCGAGCTACCGTCCTGAGGTTGGGGGGTAACTCCAGCCATCTCCAGCTTCCTTCCCTCCTAGGCCTCTTCCTACAGGGCACCCCTCTCCCAGGGAGATCAGTTTGAAGTTGGCATCAACCCTGACTTGGCACCTCCTCATCTCAGGTAGGTAAAGGGCCAGCAGGAGACCTGCAGACTAGTACCTCTTATGGAGCCCCTGTCCTAGGAAGCCTCCAGGAGAAGGCTAGTAGGAGACAGAGGTGCTTGTAGGCAGCTGTACCTGCAGACAGACATCCTAGAGGGAAGAGAGGTGAAGAAAGATGCTCTAGGGAGAAAACTGAGCTGTAGATGGAGGCCTGGTCTTGTTGGCTCCAAGAAAGAGCTCTAGGAAAGGAAGAGAGGAAGAAGAGAAGGAGGGAGGGAAGAAAGGAAGGGAGGGAGGGAGAGAGTTCCCAATATGCTGGGAACTTGACCTAAACAAAGCTTCACAGCAAAGTTTCTAAGGCTCCATAGTCTAGAGCAGGAATCAGCCAACTTCTGTAAAGGCCGTACAGTAAATACTTCGGGCTTTGTGTCAAAACTGTCAAAACTACCCACTCTGCCTCTGTCATGAGAAACCAGCCATAGACAACATGCAAATGAATGAGCTGGCATGGCTGCATTCCAAACTTTATTTACAAAAACAAGCAGAAAAGATGCTCAACGTCATTAGCCATCAGGGAAATGCAAATTGAACCACCATGAGCTACCGCTCCCCATCCTCTATGATGGCTGGAATCAACGACAGGGTAAGTGTGAGCAGGGATGTGGAGAAATTGCAGCCTCGTACACTGCTGGGGGACTGCAAAGTGCTGCAGCCGCTCTGCTCTGCGATCTGGCAGCTCCTCAAATGGTTAAACGTAGAGCTCCCAGAAGACCACAACTCCACTTCTAAGTGGCAAGGGAAATGAAAACCCGGGTCCACACACACTTGCACCCAGATGCCATAGCAGCACTATTCATAACAATCCCAAAGAGGAAACAACCCAAATATGCATCAACTGATAAATGGATACATAACATGTAATACCTCTGTTCCATAAAATATGATTTGGCAATAAAAAGGAAGAGAAGCTTTTTCTCTATAGATTTGCCTATTCTGTACATTTTATATGAATGGAATTCTGCGATGTGCAGTCATGTGTTTCGCTTCTTTCTCTTAGCATAATGTTCTAAAAAAACTTCCATGTTTCCTACAAATCTTGCTTTCTGAACCCCTGTCTTCTTTTTTCTTGTTTTATGTCCTCATTTTTGCAAAGCACTTTCTAAGTATTTCCCCAGAAAGGGCATTTGGAATGTAATTTTTGAGGCCTAGAACATCTGAAAATATGATTTTCGCTTCATGCTTGGTAGCTGGATTGGGTCTAGAATTCTCCATCATGTCGACTCATAATTCTGAAGGCATGGCTCTACTGGCTCCTATATTCTCACGCTGTGGGAAGTCTTATCCATTCTGTTTCCCCTTCCTTATATTTTCACCCCCACCCCAATGTTCTAAAATGTAAAATGATGTGACCTGGTATGCACCTTTCCTATTCATTAGGCTGGGTACACCTGTTCTGTTTGGAGATTAATATCATGATATACAGAGAAATTTCTCATATCATCTATTACTCCATGAGGGAAAAAATAAGAAAGCGGAAGACACGGGATTCAGAAAACAAGATTTGTAGCAAATGTGGACCTTTTTAAAAAGAAATGAAGAGCTGTTACATGAACCTGAAGAACATTATGCTCAGTGAAAGAAGTCAGATGCATGTAATTACCACACGTTGTATGATTTCATTCATATAGTGTTCAGAATAGGCATATCTGAAGAGAGAAAGTGGATACATGATTTCCTAGGGCTGGGAGGCATGGGGGACTGGAAGATAATAGTTAAGAAGTTCAGGGTTTCTTTTTTTGGATGATGAAAATTGATTGTGGTGGTGGATACACAACTCTGGCAATACTAAAAAAAAAAAAAAAAAAAAAACCCAAAACAGTGAATTGTACACTTTAAAACTATAAATTGACCAGGCATGATGGTTCATGCCTGTAATCCCAGCACTTTGGGAGACTGAGGAGAGAGGATTGCTTGAGTCCAGGAGTTCGAAACCAGCCTGGGCAACATAGAGAGACCTCATCTCTACAAAAAAATTTTTTAAATAGCTAGGTGTGGTTGCACACACCTGTGGTCCTACCTCTTCCGGAGGCTGAGGAGGGATGATCACCTGAGCCCAGGAGGTAGAGGCAATAGTGAGCCATGACCATGCCAATGCACTCCAGTCAGGGCAATAGAGTGAGACCTCAGCTAAAAAAAAAAAAAAGATACAAATTGTATGGTATGTGAACTGTGAATTATATCTCAAGAAAGCTGTTTACAAAAGTAGGCAGTGGGCCAGATTTGACCCACCTGCCAGTTTGCTGACTCCTGATGTGGAATAATCAGACTGCCTGGGGTGGAATCTGCACTCTTCTTTATGATCTTGAGCAAGTTTTATGATGTCACTGCTCACTGCTTTCCTCATCTAAAAAGTGGAGTGATGATTATAGTATCTTGGAGTGTCATGGTACAGATTGAGTTGAAATATGTAACACAAGCCGGGCTCGGTGGCTCAGCCTGTAATCCCGCGCCTTTGGGAGGCTGAGGTGAGTGGATTGCCTGAGCCCGCGGGTTCGAGACCCGCCTGGGCAGGCAAGACCTCATCTCTACAGTAAATCAAAAAATCAGCCGGGCATGGTAGCGCATGCCTGTAATTCCGGCTACTTGGAAGGCTGAGGCGGAAGGATCGCCGGAGCCCAGCAGGTCGAGGCTGCGGTGGCCGGAAGCGGCCACTGCACTCCAGTCTGGGCGACAGAGTGAGACTCCAACTCAAAAAAAAAAAAAGAAATATGTAACACAAAGAAAGTGCTGCATAAATGCTGGTGATTATGATGGTTTCCATTTTAGAGATGAGGAGACTGAGGCAGAAACATAGGAAAGCCTTTATCCAAAGTCCCACAGTAAGTGTCAGAGCCCAAGTTCAAGCTTCAGTCTGTCCAGCACTAAGTCCTTATCCTTTCCATCCCATCATTCTATCAAGCTGTCGTCTACTGGCCATTTCCTAACTCACTGATGTAGCCTGGCCTGATCCTGCACCCTCTGGGCTTCCATCTCCCCTGTGCCAAGTAAGGCATTTGACCCCGACAACCCTTAAGAGTTCGTTCATCTGTGACATTTTACAAATCAGTGAAGAAGACATTATAGAAATTCCAGGTATCTGGTGAGTCTCCACGCACCGGGCATCTGTGTGCTGTCAGGAAGTCCAGGGGTCTAGATTTCCACTTCCCTTGCTGGGCTTGCATGCCAGTCCCCTGTACATGAGGTGATGCAGGATACTCCACCTGCAGGCCACAGAGTGGCCAGGCTTGTTCGGCAGCACACTGGAAATAAAATAACTGACTTGGCACCCCATTGTGTTCTCCAGGCACTCTGACCTAAAAGATCAAGATAAATTGAAAGCCACTGCACCTTCTAACCAAATCCTGCTGTCTTAGAGAGCTGTCAGGATTTAGCAATATTTTACAAAGGCTGATCGCGGTGGCTCACATCTGTAATCCCAGCACTTTGAGAGGCAGAGGCGTGAGGATTGCCTGAGGCCAGGAGTTTGAGACCAGCCTGGGCAACACGGTGAAATCTCATTTCTACAAAAAATTAAAAATGTATCTGGGTGTGGCGGTGCACACCTGCAATCCCAGCTACATGGGAGACTGAGTCAGGAGGATTACCTGAACTCAGGATGTTGAGGCTGCAGTGAACCGTGAACGTGCCACTGCATTCCAGCCTTGGCGACAGAATGGCACCCCAACTCCATTTTTTTTTTTACAAAGCAATCATCTGTGTGCAACCAAGAGAGATGCCTGACTCAGGTCAAGAAGCAAGGGCTATGGAGATGGATCCGTGAAGTTGTGCTAGGAAAGAAGGATACCACTGGCCGCTCAATTTCAGTCTCACTTTGGAAAGCAAGCTAAAAGTAAAAATAAACAAAGGAAAACAAACTCCTAGTATTCCCAAGAGGTCCAAGTTGAGAAGAAACCCTTTTCCTTGTTGGTTTAAGGGGTGAATTGGATTGGTCAAGATAAATACTCAGGAGCATGCTCCTGCCCCAAGATGTGGCCTTCCAAGTGCCTCCGGCTTAACTGATGTTTCCTGTATTCCTGCTTTCTGTGCCAAGGTCTGTGCTGAGATGAGTGAGACAAGGCCCCTCTGGCCTGGGGATGCTGTCTACCCACTGGAAGCCAGGTACACCCATAAACAACAGCCGAACTTGAAGCGCTGTCACAGGCCACAAGATGGTCAAGTTGGGCCTCTTAGCCAGAATGACCTTCGAACGGGCTCCTGAAGCTGGGAGAGTTTCCTGGGCAGATGGGGAGGGATGGGAAGGGGGTCTTCTAGGCAGAGGGCCTGGCTTGTGCAAAAACAAGTGTGAATCAGCCTGGTGTAGTCGGCCGCCTACAGGAACGGTGTTATGGCTGGAATATCTATATAGAGCAGGGTGGAGGAAGACAGCTAGGAGGCAGGCCGGGCCAGGTTATTTGGGGTCCTGCAAGCTAGGAGAGGGAGTGCTAACATAATTCTGAGCTCAGTGGGGGGCACTGAGGATTTGGAACCAGAGCAGGACAGGGTTAGACTGACGTTTACCAACATCTCTCTCTGGCTATGGAGTAGAGAGAGGATGGAAGGGCGGAAGGCTGGAGGTCGCTGACAAGAGCCTGAACTATATACACACTCATTCAACACATGCTCACTGGACACCTACTATGTGCCAGGCACTGTTCCGGGTGCTGGGCACAGTTTGGACAGTAGGGATGGAGAGAAAGGGGCAGGCCTAGAGATGTCTGGGAGATAGCATGGGAAGAGAGAATGTGAGGTGGAAGTCCAGGTGACACTCCAGATGTGGCTTGCCTGACTGAGGGGTGGATGAAGGTGTCACTGACTAAAATGAAACTAGAAGGAACATCAGACTTGGGAGAGAGTTCGAGATGTCTGCGGAGCCAGTAGAGACCTCACCTAGCCTAAATTCCATGGATGCTGTGGGGACAATAAGCTTGGCTGGTGGGTCGCCAAATATTGCCACTGCCTTCAACTTTGCTTGGTCTGTATTTCTTCTTCCTGGTATAGCCCTAGGGTAGAGGGTGAGAGAAAGGGGATGTCAAAGGGGCTCTCGAGGTATATCCCGGAGGACTGAAAAAAACCTGTGGGGATTTGTTTGTTCAGAGGAGACGGGGTGGGAGAGAGGGGAAACCAGGCATGGTTGAGGAAGCTGGGGAGGCAGGAGACTTTGATAGGCTGCAAACCCCTAAGGGAAGCCATGGAGCAAGGGACGTGTTTACCTTGCAGCCTCGATTTTCTGTCTGTAAGTGCGACTGAAAACTATTGAGGGTTAAAGCAGACAATTCAGGTAAAATTCTTAGCAAGAGGCCAGGCCCAGTGATCTGGCTGATCACTCAGTGACTGATTTATTTGTTTTCATTAGTCTGTTTGACCCTTGAAGCCAAGCTGGAGACCAAATCACAGAGGTTCCGGGGATGCCTATGGGTAGAAAGAATCTTCCAGGGCCAGATGTTCTGAGAGGGAGCAGGGTGGAAGGAACTGGAGACAGGGAGACCAGAACAGAGGGGTGGAGGAGACAAGGGGTCCCCAAGGACAGGCATGGCCTCCTGGCCACATCTAGATCTGCTCAGTACCCACTATCCAGAGCCTGGTCACAGTGATAACACAGGGCTGCACATTGTCACACTCCCCTCCCACCCAGCAGCCCCCATCCTCCTGGGAGCAGGCATTGATTGGGGAGCGAGCCAGGCGTGGGAACTCTAAGAGTGCAGAGACAACTTGGACACCCTAGGGGTGAAGGCTCATCTCTGCACCAGGAGGATGATGTTTAGTGAGGAGTCTGCTTGAAGCCTAAAGCCTGCCCCACCTGGCCCTGCCCCACCAGGCCCTACCTTGGCAGTCAGCTCTTGGGCAGCAGGGAACTGACTAGTCTCCCAGAACATCACCTTCGGGAACAGCCAGCGCCAGAGTCCCAGAAGATAGACAAAGTCAGCAATACCCCACCACCAGCTCAGCATGCAGCCTTGACCAGACATGCTGGTTCATGCCTGTAATCCCGGCACTTTGAGAGACTGAGACAGGAGGATCGTTTGAGGCCAGGAGTCTGAGATCATCCTAGACAAATACAAGACCCAGGCTCTGCAAATAAAAAATAAATTAATTATCTGGGTGTGGTGGCATACACCTGTAATCCCAGCTACTCAGGAGGCTGAGGTGGGAGGTTCGCTTGCAACTCAAGAGTTAGAGGCCAAGCTGGGTTCGATGGCTCAGCCTGTAATCCCGCACCTCTGGGAGGCTGAGGTGAGTGAATTGCCTGAGCCCGCGGGTTCGAGACCCGCCTGGGCAGCGAGACCTCATCGCTACAATAAATCAAAAAATCAGCCGGGTGTGGTAGTGAATGCCTGTAATTCCAGCTCCTTGGAAGGCTGAGGTGGAAGGATCGCCAGAGCCCAGAGGTCGAGGCTGCGGTGGCCAGAAGCGGCCACTGTACTCCAGTCTGGGCAACAGAGTGAGACTCTGACTCAAAAAAAAAAAAAAAAAAAGAGTTAGAGGCCATGATCGTGACACTGCACTCCAGCCCGGGTGACAGAGTGACACCATGACTCAAAAAAGTAAAACATACAACCTTTTCAAGAAAGCCACCCCAAACCAGGAATTCAGGGCAGGTCCCCAATAGGTGGATAGAGACACCTGGCCCCTGGCTTCCTGGGCCCGGCTGTGGTCAGACCCCGGTGAGGTGGGGGTTGATGATGCTTGGAGGTGGGGTCTCTAACCAGCCATTTACTGTCAACCACCTGCCACTCCCCATTGAGTATGAGCCGGAATTGAAGAGGATTCCCCTGCTTGGGGGATGCCAGTGACAAAGGGCCCTGCATCCCCTCCCTAACTCCTTTCACACCGTCCACTCCTCTGCTCTCCTCCCAGTTCTGAGTCTAACAGGAGGGTCACATGTGTTTGGAGGCCAAAGTAATACAGCTGGTCTCTGTTTCATTCAGCAAGCACAAGCTGATGTCAGCCCAGAGCCAGTCGCCAGACTAGGCACTTGGGATCCGGACAAATCCTCTCACTCACACTGGCTCCCAGAGCATCACAATTCAGTTCTCCTGGGATGCCTCCAGCAATGTCTGTCTGGGGGAATTCCACCCATCCCTCAAGGCTGGATTTAAGGTCACCACCTCCAGAAAGCCTACCCCGATGGCACCTCCATTTGTTTTCCAACATCCACCTGAGCCAGAACAATGCTCCTTCCTTGGAACACCCGCATCCCTTTCTCTGACCATCGTCTCAGGTTTATTCGTGGCAGGGTGCCTCCCCCAAGAGGCTCTGAGATCCTGAGAGTAGACCTGAGTCTGAGTCATAGCCAGCAGAGATGCTTTTCAGCGCCTCCTGCGTGCTGTGTGCTGTGCTTGGTGCCGTACGCTCTACCTCTGACGCATTGCTCAAGCACTGTGAGGTGAGCACTGAGACCATCCCCAGTTACCCTTAGGGAAACCAGGCTGCTACTTGACAAGCCAGTCATGGAGCCACCGGGACCTGAGCACAGGCCTGTGTGATGCCACAGCCAGGACCTCATCTGCTTAGCCCAGAGAAAATAAGGAGTGAGTAGGGCCTGGCCGGAGGGTCCCGGGCTCTGCTGTGTCATCCGCCTGGAGCCCATTCTGCTGATGCCAGCTCTGCTCCACCTGCTAGTCCAAGATTTAGCCTCTGTTTTCAGAAGGGCCCCTGACCGACTTGAGGCCTCCCTGCAAGGGCATGGTATGAATTGGGCTTCCTCTGAGCTGGACCCCTCGACGGCTAGATCTGGGGTCTTATCCAGGACCCAAACAACCTGGCCCATGGTGGCCAAGGTGGCTGGCCATGCGGCATCTGCCACCCAGACCTGAACCCGCTGCCCTTCCCCGGATCCACCACTTGCTTTCCATCTTTGAATGACTTGTGCATTGAGGACCCCAAGCTCAACTGGTCACAACCCTGGTCCTCAGATACACTTTAGGGTGGCCCACAGGCCCTGGACGATCTGCCCCCCGAATTTGCCATCCTCACACTCCCTTTCTCAGGTCCCAGTCATTACTCCCAGCACTTGATCCTCCCACATGCTGGCTTTCGCTCCTTGGCGACATGACACATGCAGTTTCCTCTTCCAAACCAACTCCACTCACCCTCCAGGACTCTGCTCAGAAGCTCCCGCCTCAGGGAGGCCATCCCTAATCTCCAGAGATGGTTCCACAGTGACTCAGGCTTTCTCATTGTTCTCATCACATTTGACATGATCATGGCCTCCTCCATCAGCCTGAGAGTGAGCTCCATGCCAACAGGGCACTGTCTCACTACCCTCCAAGCCCAGCACAGAGCCTGGCACACAGTAAACATGCTGAGTGCAGAATGCAAAGGTTCAAAGAGGAAGGGAGGCATGGAGGGATGGATGCGTCATTCTTAAATGAAGATCAGGAAAAGCTGCCCACCGATAGGACTGGTATCTGTGCTCATTTTCAGATGGGCAGGGCAGAAGGGCATCCCTGGAGAATGGAGCAGACAGGACAGAGGCAGAGGGAGGCCAGGTTATTGTCCCCACTGGACAGTTGAGGGACCTGAGGCTTCGCTGGGTGGCACAACCTGCCAGAGCTCATTCAATTGGCAGCAGCAGTGTGTGAACTGAGTTCCAACGCAGTCGGTCTGATTCCACGAGCTGTCTCCTGCCATGTCCACTGCCCACCCATGCCATCCTTCAGCTAGAGTCCTCCAAATGACTCAGTGGAAAGAGGCTGAGCTCTGGGGTCAGGCAGCGTCCACCCCAGAAACCTGATATCCCAGGCTGAGCCAGACCACAACCGAAGAAGCAGACCAGAACTCAGGGAAAAGGGAGCTCTGGCCAGTTAGGTGTGATCCAGGCCCAGCAAGGACCCCCTGGATGGGGGTCTCTTCTGTGCTGCGCCAGGCCTGTGCTCCCCCATCACAGCCCTTCCCCTCAGAGCCCTTGTTCCTTCAGCTGTGAAATGGGGCCAACCCTGCCTACCTTGAATAGTTCTTATCAAATTAGGAAATGGAAGTAAAATACAAAGTGTCCTGCAAATGTCAATTGCTGATATATTAATCTTTTTCTGTCTGACCCCCAGAGCTCAGCCTCTTTCTACTGAGTCATTTGGGTGTGGACTCCAGCTGGAGGATGGCATAGGTGGGCTGTGGGCATGGCAGGAGACACAGCCTATGGAGTCAGACCAACTGCATTGGAACTCAGGCCCTGCTACTGCCAATTGGGTGAGCTCCAGCAGGTCATGCCACCCAGCGAAGCCTCAGGCACCTCAACTGCCCAGTGGGGACAATAACCCAGTCTTCCCCTGCCTCTGTCCATGCTGCTCCCTTCTCCAGGGGTACAAATAGTTTTTGGTTACTTGGTTGTATTGTACAGTGATGAAGAAGTCTGGGCTTTAAGTGTACCCACCACCCCCACCTGTGCACATTGTATCCAACAGGTGATTTTCATCTTTCACCTCCTCCTCCTCTCCTTTCTGAGTCTCCAAATATTTGTATTATAATGACTGTGAGGAATACTGTTTGTTCCTGATTCCCACATCACATTATGCTTTTATTAATAGGGGCATTTGGGCTTTGGGAAGAGGTTAGGTTCCCTCCTGGCAGCAGCAGCCCTTAGCCAGGGGCCACTCTGGGACCCACAGAGTTGGACTCCATCACCCCACCCCTCCTTCTGTCCAAGTGTACTGGCACACTATCCTTGCTCAGGCTTCCTGGTCTTTGTCACTCTTGGCTATACCCTCTTTCATTCAGGCAGTCGCCTTGCTGGCTACCCACCGTGTTCCAGGTTTTAAGCTGGAGGGAGCCAGCACACCCAGGCCCTGCACTGCTGAGGGAAAGGACACCAGCAGAGTGACCAGGACCATGATGAAGGAAGTACGAGTGCCCTACAGGCATGAGGCCCCATCCCACCTCTTTCCTGGCCTGGGGCTGGCTGAACCAGACCCTCGCCAGGGCACCATCTGATCCTGAGTTCCCAGCAGCTGTAACCTGGGACTCGGGCTGGAATTTCAGGTTGTACCAGCCTGCAGTCTGAATCTTGGGGCCTGTGGTTCGGGCCTTCATCACCTCCCCATCCTTTGTCTTCCCCATTAGACTGCAGGCTGCTCCTTAGGGGACTTTCCGTGTGTTCTGCCTGAGGGAATTCCATCAGAATAGCCGTGGGAACTCGCCTCCCCTCAACACACATTTACAGCCAGAGTTGAGCATGTGCATGGGAGGAAGCAAAAAGCAGACTCTGATCTCAGCACAGCTGCCCTGGGAGGGCAAAGCCACTATTACGCCCATTTAGCAGACGGGAAACTCAAGGTTCCATGCAGGCATGCAGACATTCAGCTCTCCCCAAGTGCTGGGGACGCAGATGAGCCCATGCAACCAGAACTGCTGTCCAGTCGGAGCCCAGGAACACTGAGTGAGTGTCATGGGAGGAGAGGGGAAAGGGTGCTTTAGGAGTGTGGACTGGGGAGAGTGTCAGAACCCTGAATGGGGTTGGTTGGCAGCCAGATAATGGCAGGTCAGGACAAAGAGGCAGCACAAGTTAGTCATCTGCCTAACCACAAGTCAGAGCCACAACGGGAACTGGACTTCATGTCCAACTTTCTTCTCACAGCGTCATGCTGCCACACTGCCTGGCCATGCCCTGTCCCAGGCACTGGATGTGTCCACCATGTGCCATGAGAGTCACAGTGCGGACACCACTGTAGGAGCCCAGAGGAGGGAGTTTGCCTCCGCAGAGTGGGAAGGGCCTAGGAGGGCTTCACAGAGGAGGTGATGTGGACACTGGACTTTGGAGTAGGAGTTTGCCAGGTAAAGGAGGGCTGTCCATGTAGGAGTAGGGAGTACAAGAGCTCTGAGGAAAGAGTGTGATGAGCATGTTGGGGCCTCGCTGTGGGGAGTGAGTGAAGGGGGCATAAGGGGTGGGCTCTCGACCCCCTAGCCCCGTTGGACTTGGAGGAATCAGGTGGAGGGAGGAAGAACTGGAACTGAGGCGAGTTGGGAGCTGGGCTCTGCCGCTTGGGAAGGGACCAGCTGCCAGTAATTGAGGCGCGTTGTTGGCTCCTCCATTCATTCCGTCTCTCTCGGATGCTGATTAGCAATTGTTCCTGAAGCTTCTTAAGAGGCCCGGGGATTGCAGGGAAGGAGGGGGCGCCTGGAGAAGCTGCCAGGTTTCGATGGAGGGATCCAGGCACAATTTGGGAGGCACAGGAGGCCCCTGGACCGCAGCCCCTTACCTCTAACCCCTCCAGGCTCCCTCCCTTTCCAGCCAAACCAGGGAGATAGGGGAGGAAAAAACACCTAAAAATATGGAGACAGACTGAAGTACACTACGAGGTAGAGGCTTTTAAAACCCATGGCATCAGGGGCTGAATGAGGTAATGGAAAAAAATCCTTGGATCATCAGACAGACCTAAGTTCGAGTTTTACCTTAGGGCTTATTTGCTTTTTGACCTCAGGTTAGCAGCCTAACCTCTCTGATCCTCGGGTTCTTGGTTAAAGTTGCTATGAAGGTTTAGGGAGGTGATTTTGGCATAGAGGCTAGGAAACAGCAGGTGCTCAGTAAATGCTCAGTTGAAAAGACTTGGGAGACTCAATGTCTACCTTCATTTTCAAATCTCGGTGAGGCTGTTCTGGACAAAGTCCTGATGGGGAAGAAGTATCTAGGGAGAGGGGCTAGCTCAGCATGATACAGAGGAGAAATTAGCACCCTCTCCCCAACTACATACTCAGGTGCAAAGGCCCCCTCAGGGCTTTGAGTTGCCCCTTCCAGGGCTAATGTCCTGGGCATAAGATGCACCTGAGGGAGAGCAGGGACCAAATAGCAGTCAAGCCTCTCTCGGTCCCTCCGTGGTGTCTTCACGCCATCCTCGTCTCTGTCACTGTCTCTGTGTGTCTCTCCCTACATCTCTCTGTGTCTATGGGCATGTTGCTTTCTGTCTCCGTGTGCCATGTTTCTCCCCACTCACCTTTTCCAGGGTTGCTCTGGGTCTGCATGTCTATTTCTGTCTTTGTTTCTGCCTCAGATTCTCTGTTTCTCTCTCATTCTTTCTTTTGACATTTTTTGGTCACCTTCTGCTCAACCCAAACCAGAGATGACTGCCTGAGTCTAAGGATTGGAAAACCACCACTTTCCCCATAACGTTCCAACACCCCGCCCAGTCCTGGCTGCAATTTCTGGCTCTGATGTTGTGGGGAGGATGGACCCTTTACTTCCTCTGTTGTGGGGCCTGGTTTTGGTAAGAGCAGAGGCATGCACAGCCACCATGTGCCAGGTAAAGAGGTGTCCTTGGCTCCCCTCCTCCCACGCTGTGGCATTGGGCCATGAAAGCCTTAACTTGAACTCAGGTCCCCTCTTCCTGCTCTTGCCCTGGGTCGGGACTCATCCTCTCAGCACAATGTGCCCTGATGGCCTGAGGCTAATGTCTCCCACCTCCACAAGGGTGAGCTCCTGACCTGTTCCTTCCTGCTCAAGAAGCTCCCGTGGCTCCCACTTCCTTTAAGATAAGCCCGCACCCACTCAATGGAAACTTCTGCAGCCCCTGCCTCCCAGTTGCCCACCCTCTGCGGCCATAACTGGGGATTCCACCATGCCCCAAACATGTTCTTCCCTCTCCTGACTTCTGTCTTGGCATTTGCTATTCCTTCCAGTTGGCATTTCTGCTTCTCTGCCACTTCTTGTCCCTCAAAGCTGACTATAGTGATCTACCCTCAGGCAAATGTGGGTCATTCTCAGCTCTGTGCTCCCCAAGCCCTGGCCATCCTTCTGCATGACCCCAGTCACCCTGGCTTGTTCCTGGTCTGTCTCCCATCAGACTGTGAACCCCCTGTTCTGGGGTTGCACGGAAGAAGCACTCAGTGCCTGGGCAAATGAGCCCACCGGACCCAGCAGGGTCTATCTGCAGCCCCTGGGCTTCATGCCAGGCCAGCCTTCCTCTGCCAGCTCCCTGGGGCACCTGGCCCAGGCTCCCAGAGGAATGAAGATGTTCTCTACCTGGCAGCCTCCCAGCCAGAGCCCCTGGGCTGCTATTTGGTGAGCAGCAATACCAGCTCCTTTAGAGCCACTCATGTGCCCCACAGGGGCCCCTGAGTTCACGGGCCTGCAGGAAAAGTGCCACTGTGTACAAAGAATCACCCACCAATAGACGGGGTATGAGGTCCAGGGTGGAGGGGTTGGGACTTGCTGACAACGGGATTCACCCAGGCATCCCATGAGCTTCTGCTCTCTGCTGCCCTCTGACCACCTCAGAGAGGCTGGGAGATATGAGGGGAGGTCCCCAAACTGGGCTTTAGCTCAGCTCCCAACCTTGGGCCATGTGACTTTCTTTTGGAGTCTGTTTCTTTGTTGTCTCAGGAGGGGCTGAGACCCTATGGTTCCTCTGACACTTGCAGCTCTGACATGCTGGGCTGTGAGACCAGGACGCCCCCAAAGTCTGCCCTTTGGTTAACATCACCCTAAACAGCCACCATCTGCCTCACCAAACCCCTGTGTGCAGAAGCAATGTGTGTGGATGAGGCGCTTATATTGAGGATACATGGCTTTACTCCACTCTCGGCCTTCCAGAGGCCAGTGCTCAGACCCAGGTGGTGCTGGCCTTGCCTAGGACTTGTTCCAAGGGAGATGCCGAGGGCAGTGGGGCAAACATGCTCTCAGAGGCCCCAGCTTGGGCTCAAACCCTGATCCTGTCACTTTTCAGCTGAGTGACCATAGGCCAGGGCTTCTCAGCCTCAACACCATGACACTCTGGGTGGGATGATTCTGTGTTGTGTAGGGTGTCCTGGGTACTGTAGGGTGGTGTCTAGCAGCTCCCACGTGGCACCCATTGAGATGTGACAACCGCAGATGTCTCTAGTCACTGACAAATGGCTCCCAGGAGTAAAACCACCCCTGGTTGAGAACCAATGCCTTAGACAAGTCACTCAGTTTTCTTTGGCCTCAGTTTCCCCATTAGTAAAATGGGAATTCATGGTGACAAGGATAAAAGCTAACTTATAGTAAGTGTTTACTGAATGTAAGAAATTTTTCTAAGTGCTTTATGTGTTTTATGATTCAATCCACTATATCATTACTGCAGCTCTTTAGAGCCTTTAGACGAGTATGAATCTCCCCATCTTCCAGGGAAGGGGGATAGCATGACTTCCCAGGGTCACACAGCTGAGAAGTGGCAGATTCAAGCAAGTCTGCCTGGCTCAAACCCGGGCCATGACTTTGATGCCTAGCCCAAGCCCATGACCTCTATGCCTGACACGCAGGATGAGAGTGGAACTGAATGAGGTAGTACATGCAGGTGCTTTGCACCAGAATCGTACCTTCACGTGCAGGGTGAGTACTGGGCCAGGGGCTGCCTGCTGGAGCGTGGCCCTCATGGGTCTCTGTGCCCCATGGCAGGCTCTCTCTGCCTCTGCAGGAAGTGTCAGGGGAAGAAGATGAGTATGGGTGTCAGTGGCTGGCATGGCAGTGATGCCAAGGAAACCAGAGGTGACTGCCCCGCCCTTTGATTACACGGAACTTTCCAGGCTGGGCCCACAGCTGCACAGTGTTGAAAACCAATTGTGATTAGCTGCCAGCACTTAGTAACATTGCCACTTGTGAGACCTTACAGGAAAGTCTGCACTACTGCTTTCCTTTAAAAATGTGGAAGAGGGAGTGCACCTATATGGGTGGATTAGAGCAAGACTCTGAGGTCAGACTACCTGGATTCCAACCCCAGCTCTGCCACTAGCCAGCTGTGTATCCTTGGCCGAGTTATTCAACCCCCTGTGCTCTGGTTCCTTCATCTGCATAATGGGGATAATGATAGTACCTGCCTCAGGATTGTCATGAAGATTAGACAAGAAAGTGCCTACAAATCACTGGTTTAGAACAGCGCTAGGCACAAAAGAAGCATCAACGTGTTTGTTGTTGTGACTTGTGTCCTGTTCACAGTATTCAGTATTAGGCGATGCTGACCCACGTTCTGTCCCAGGTAGAGCTGAGTCATGGCTGTCCTATAGATGAGGTGTCAACTCTTGCGTAGACCCCTCAGATCCAGGCAGAGGTCCTTAACAGGACAACACCATATGGGGGCCTGGCTCCTTGCCGTGTGACTTTGCACAGTCACACCCTCTGTCTGGGCTGGTTTCTTCACTGGGAATGGAAGCACAGAACCTAGAAAACATTATGCTACGTGAGAGAAGGCAGGCACAGAAGGCCACAATGATGGAATTCCATTTACACAAAATGCCAGAAGAGGCAAATCCATAGAGACAGAGAGCAAGTTAGTGCTTGCCAGGGGCTGGGGGCATGGGAGGGGTGACTGCTAATAGGCATAGGGTTTCTTTCGGATTGACAAAAATGTTCTGGAGCTGGACAGGGAGATGGTCACACAACCTTGTGAATAGTCAAGTGTCGCTAAACCGCAGGGGTGTGCTCTGAGAAACAGGTCATTAGTCGATTTCATCATTGTGTGAACACCATAGCATGTACTTACACCAACCTAGATGGTCTCCTACATACCTTTGCTCTGTGGTCTAGCCTGTTGTCCCCAGACTGCACACCTGTACCGCATGTCACTGTACTCAACATGTAGGCGATTGTAACGCAACGGCAAGTATGTGTATATCTAAACATAGAAAGGTTTCAGTGACAAGGTGGTGTTACAATTTACGGGACCACCCTCGTGTATGCAGCCCATCATTAACCAAAACGTCCTTACGTGGCACATGGCTGTATATTAAAAACCAATGCATTGTGCATTTGAAAATGGCAAGTGATATGGTAGGTGAGCTATATCTCAATTTTCAAAATTTCAAAGTGCAAGTGTCAGTGCCCGCCTGGCATGGACATGATGAGAATCAAATGAGGAATGGGGCCGGGTGTGGTGGCTCACGCCTGTAATCCCAGGACTTTGGGAGGTGGAGGCAAGAGGATTACCTGAGCCCAGGAGTTCAAGACCAGCCTGGGCAACTTGGTGAGACCTTGTCTCTACAATAAATCAGAAAATTAGCCGGGTGTGATGGCATGTGCCTGTAGTCCAGCTACTTGGAAGGCTGAGGCAGAAGGATTGCCAGAGCCCAGTGGACCGAGGCTGTGGTGTCCATGAGTGTACTCCAGCCTGGGCAACAGAGTGAGACTCTGACTTTAAAAGAACAAACAACGAGGAACAGGCTGAAGTGCTAGGCCCATAGTGAGTGTAGAGAGGGCACCTCCTGCGGCACCCAGCACGGCCGACTTGGGCCTCTTTGAATCAGGGCAGCTTCCTGGCCTTTTGCCTGGGCTCCTTTCTTCCTGTTTCTCTCTGTGACCAGGATCTGGCTAGAGCTCTTGTGCCTTCAGAGGCCAAGGCCATAACCAGCCCTGGCCCTGATCAAGCACTCTCTCTACAGGGCAAGGCTGGGCAGCTTCCCTGTAGGTAACCACCGGCCCCAGGTCCCAAGGAGAGTCCAGCCCCATGGCGAACACCCCTGATTGTTCCAGCACCCCCTGCTCCTGGCCTGGGTCAGGTCATTTCCTGCATAGGAGGCTGGTCTCACAGTCCCTACCCTGGGGTGCCCTTCTTTTATGCCCTGCAGAGGCCAGAGCTGTCGGGTGAGGGCTTGGCACCAGTGGTACACAATCCTGCCCACAGGTAGAGAGGCTCCTCAGCTCAGCCTCAGCCCCTGGGCATATGCCTGCTAAGCCCAGTGGCCCAGCTCCCCCTAGGCCTGGTGGCTGCCTTGAGCAAATCAGGCCTTGTACCTCCCCCTCCAGAATCTTCTTTGTGTGCCTCAACCTCCAGGACATGATACATTTGTCTACCTCACCAAGATGGTGCCCAAGACACCTTCACTGCCATGGGTCCAAGCGAAGGTAGAGTTCCCTCCTCCAGCTGCTCCCCACCCACCAAGGGACAGGTCTCCATCTGCTCTGGACACCTCGGAGGCCTGGAGGATAATCTGTGCTCTGAGAAAGGCATGTTTCCCCTTGTGCCTCCGTGTTCCTCCAAGTGCATTCATGAACAAGTGTTCACATGCACCTCAGTGTGTGTACAAACGTACATATGTATATTGCATGTTTGTCAGCACAGGGTTCTGTGCATATCTGTAGAAGGTCTCTCCTTCCACCTGTGTCTCTGTTCCATTGCAAATGTTCACACATTGGCACACACCTGACTACACCTGTATACGGTCCATCTGTGTGGCTGCACTTGTGTGGCCGAGCTATCTATCTGTACATATCTGGGCCCGGCGGCGGGGGGGCGGTTGTGCTCGGGTGTCCCCCATGCCCATATCTGTGCATGTTTCTTTTTCTGTGTGTGCAGAGCTGAGCAACATGGCAGTGAGAACCATGGCTTGGGCCTTCATGGTTTGCCACAAGCTCAGACTCCAGCCCTCACTGCACACAGCAGATGGTGTTGGCCTGGGTCAGGTCATTTCCTGCACGGGAGGCTGGACCCACAACCCCTACCCCGGAGGTACCCTTCTCATATGCCCTGCATCACCATCACCAAAAAGGCCAGCACCAGTGCTGCCCCAGGGCTCTGGAGATCCTGGAGGGCCCAGACACACTGGTGGCTCCAGGTCCCAGGCTCCTCAAGGTACCACAGACAGGTCAAAACACAGCATGGGGCGGGGATTGCATGGGATGACACAGCAAGCCAGGGCACTGGGGGTGGCTTGGGGTCGCTCCACTGGGCCCTACCCCAGGCCTCCTCTGCACACTCTCCTGGGGCTCCTGGAGTTGGGAGAGCCACAGCTGGGGAAGGCAGCCCCGTAGGTACACAGGGATAGGTGTGAGGCTGCACACAGTGGGTGAGGGATCAGAGGAGGGAGGAGGAGATACTTCCTATCTGAAGCGCCTCCAGCTCCCACGCCAGGGCCCAACTCCCAGCTCCTAGCACTTCCCCCGCCGCTGTCTTTGGGGCACCCAGCCACGCCCCAGCAGCAGCAGGTAGAGGAGGCTGAGGCTCAGGTGACAGCGGCCAGCAGGTGGGGGGGAGCTGAGCTGTGGGGTGCCAGACCACCCCTTCCCATCCCAGCTACCTGGGCTTCAGGAACAACTGTGTGAGACTCAGCCAAGCACTGGGATGGCAGCCCTCAGGGAGGCCACACCTGCCAGTTTCCTGCACCAACCACTGGCACCTGCAGTACCTGGCACAGCAGGCCACCTGGGAAAGAGAGGGGTGGAGAGCCAACCCAGCCTGATGTCTGGAAGGCAGTGGGCTAGGAAGTTGGAAACCGAAAGGGCCTGCCTGGTGGGAGTGGCGGGGGTACTCAGAAAGATAAGGAAACAGCAGCTCCGAGACAGAGACTTGACAGGCTGCTTAGGGAATGACAAAGCCCTTATGAGTCCTTGGATTATACTTTCCCACCCCTAGGCCAAAATTTTGGTACCAAGACCCAATCAAGTCAGATTCATCCCCAGTTCCCCTCCAGGGATGGGCCCCCGAGGATAGTGGTTGGCCCAGGATTGCCTGCCCTTCTTTGCTCTGATCCCAGGACCACCCTGGGCCCATAAGATGCTGTCCAGAATGCTGGCTAGGCCCCACCAAAGCCCAGAGAGGACTGACCACTTGCCCAAGGTCACAGAGCAGGAGCACTGGCACTGACCCTGGCTGACTCAGCTTCTATGGGGAAGGGAGCCCTCCAGGTAGTCACTGTGTCCTCCAGCAGACACTCCTGCTCCTGCTCTGGCTCTGGCTACCCTGCCACCCGCCAGAAATGTCAACTAAGGCTGCACTTTGTCAAACATGGAATGAGACTCCAGCCCTGACTTCTCATCTCTGGCTGAGGCCACCAGAAGCCACCAGCACACCAGCTCCTCTGGAGATCTGATTGTGGGACCAGCGCCAGGAACCAACTGTCCTTACCCTCACATCACCTTCTTCCCAGCTGTCACCAGGACGACTCTGGGTGGTGTCCAAGGATAGGGCAGGGTTGCCTCCCAGGACAAGGATGGAGCTCTCATGCTCTCTTTCCTCCATTGTCCCGATCTCCCCTGAGGCATGTCACACAGAGGATTAGCAGTGACTCACAGGGAGCCGGCATCTAGCTTTCCCGCTGGAACTCTGCCTGTGGGGGCAGAGGGCACAGAGAATAGGCAGCTCCCCCGCACTCCCCATGGAAGAAAGCTGGAAGCCACCTTCAGAGACAGGTTTAACCCAAGCTGGTGGAGTCGTCTGGTCTTCACCCAGACTGCCTTGTGCACTGGGCTGGGTGGGGGATGGGGACTACAAAAGGAAGAGGATTCCCAACAGGGCCCAAGAGAACATCATGCCCAACTACCCCACTTTGCAGGGAAAGAAACTGAGGCCCAAGGAGCCCAAGGACACATGGGAGATAAAAAGAGTATCTGGAAACAGTTTTTAGATGCTGAAGTATGGCCTGAGGCATGACCTGTTATTAGGCTGCCTCCTTGTGGTCAAAGGGAGGATTGCTGCCTAGCATCCCCGCTGCTCCCCTCCCTGCCTGGCGTCCTCAGTGGATTGGTGTCTTTTCTCCCTCCTAGTTCAACGCACCTCAGTCCTTCCCTAAGGTCATATCCCTTCCCTGTCTCTTAGTCCGGAGGATCCTCAAGGGTAAAGGCCATCTGAGTGTCCCAGAGCAGAGACACCTGGAGGTTGCTGAGTGAGCATCTGTACCAGGGCCCACCTGGCAGCCCACAGCCATGGGCACCATCTTTCCTTTGCCCTCTGTTTTCTCCATCACTGATCAGATCCTCTTTCTTGGAACTCCCTTTCCGAAAAAAGCAAATAGTCCCATTAAAAAGTGGGCAAAAAGCCGGGCTCGGTGGCTCAGCCCGTAATCCCGTGCCTTTGGGAGGCTGAGGTGAGTGGATTGCCTGAGCCCGTGGGTTCGAGACCCGCCTGGGCAGCGAGACCTCATCTCTACAGTAAATCAAAAGATCAGCCGGGCGTGGTGGCGCATGCCTGTAATTCCGGCTACTTGGAAGGCTGAGGTGGAAGGATCGCCGGAGCCCAGCAGGCAAGGCTGCGGTGGCCGGGAGCGGCCACTGCACTCCAGTCTGGACCACGGAGTGAGACTCCAACTCAAAAAAAAAAAAAAAAAAAAAAAGTGGGCAAAAGACATGAATAGACACTTCTCAAAAGAAGATATACGGGCAGCCAACAGACACACGAAAAAGTGCTCAGCCTCACCAACTGTCAGAGACATGCAAATCAAAACCACACTGAGATACCACCTAACCCCGGTAAGAATGGCCATCACTAATAAAACAAACAACAACAGATGCTGGTGAGGATGCGGAGAAAAGGGAGCGCTTCTAGATTGCTAGTGAGAATGCAAACTAGTTCAACCTCTATGGAAAACAGTGTGGTGATTTCTAAATGAACTAGAAATTGACCTTCCACTTGACCCAGCAATCTCCCTACTGAGAATATACCCGGAGAAGTTCAAATCATTCTACAAAAAAGATACTTACACATGCATGTTTATTGCAGTACTATTCACAACAGCAAGAACATGGAACCAACTGTGCTGCCCATCAAAACCGAACTGGAGTTTTAAAATGTGGTGTATATACACAATAAAATATTACACAGCCATAAAGAAGGACAAATATATGGACTTCGCAGCAACTTGGACGGATTTAGTATAATACTCAGTGATGGCTGGGCTCGGTGGCTCAGCCTGTAATCCCATGCCTTTGGGAGGCTGAGGTGAGTGGATTGCCTGAGTCTGCGGGGTCAAGACCCTCCTGGGCAACTTGGCGAGACCTCATCTCTACAATAAATAAAAAAACTAGCCGGGCGTGGTAGCGCGCGCCTATAGTTCCAGCTACTCAGAAGGCTGAGGTGGAAGGATCGCCAGAGCCCAGCAGGTCGAGGCTGCGGTGGCCGGGAGCGGCCACTGCACTCCAGTCTGGGCGACAGTGAGACTCCAATTCAAAAAAAGAAAAAAAAATACTCAGTGATATATCACAGAAACAAAGAACAGAGTACCACATGTTCTCACTCATAAGCAGACCCTGAACATTTACCATAAGAAAGGGATTGGCATTAGCAGGATACTGTCGGGGTGGAGGTGGGGAGACCCAACATCAACAAGGGTGCCTGATCTCAAACCAGGCAAAGTGGGAACCAAAGGGAGGCCCAAACTTTACCTGTACAATAAAATCTATTTTTAAAAAAACCCCCAAACCCCCTGCACTTCCTAGTGTTCCTCCTACCTCCCCGGTTGTTCCTTCTCTGACTTTTGTGGGCTTCTTGTTTCCCTCTGCTCCTGACTGCTGTTGTTTCCTGAGCCTCTGGACTCCTCTTCCTGGATTAGGAGCTGGGCCACCTAGCAGGTAAGCAGGTAGATGTCTTAGAACACCATCAGGACAGGAGCACCAGACAAGGAAGACGGAGAGGAGAATGTCAATTTCTGTGAACCTGCTGGTGACAGCAAACCTTTTGCAATGCATATGTTACATTTTACAATTCAGTCTCCTTTTTGACTCATAGAACTGGGGTGAGTAGACCACCTTTTTGGTGATTAGGAGTTCCCAGCGCCCTGCCTGGGTGGCCTCATCTACCTGCTAATAACCCTCCAACTCCCACATGGATGTCTCCAGGCCTGATTTCAGCTGGCTACCAGACACCTCCCCTGGATGTCCCCTGGCTCCCAGGCTCCACAGAGTCAAATCAGACTACTCCTCTCTCTGGCCCCCTTCACCAGCACTGGCACCTCCCAAGGTCACTGACCCACTGAGCTTCAGGCTCACCTCTTCCTGCTCCTTGTGCACCACGGCCAGCCCCTCACCAAGGCCCGGTGAGGCCATCTCCTTAAGAGCTCTGGGATCAGTGCCCTTCTTACCACCCCACCCTTGCCCCTGCCCTGGTCCAGGCCACCACCATCCTCCCAGCTGACCCTCCTGCGTCAATCTCTCTCCCCCTTGGCCGATGCTCGCATGTCCATTTGACCATATTGCTTCCCTGTCTGGGCCTGTCTCCAGATCCCTATTCCCCTGAATAAAGTCCAGGTTCCTCGGACTGGTCTTGAAAACCCCCAAGAGGTGGCCTGGATGCCCTCCGCAGCTTCCTCTCCTGTACCATCCAGGCTTCCACACTGGTGCTCCAGGCACTGAGATGCTCTCGCGGCTTGATGGCCGATGAATAAGCTAAACCGGAGGGTACCCAGACTGGAGTGGGGATGGAAGGCTGGACATAGCTCTCAGGGTCCTTCAAGCCAGTGATGACCTCTGGGGTTGTTCACTCTGCAGTGGGATCCCGGCCCAACTTGCACACCACCCACAATGCGGAGCTCCATCCCTCTCACCATCCCTGGACCAGTCCTACTATGAACAAGTTCAGTTCCTGGAGTACATGGGCACATAGGGGCAAGAAGCTGCTGATCTTGAGACCCTTGCTCCCAGGGACACAAATTCCTTTTCCTCTCTGAAACCCATCCCCGGGAATCCCAGTGCTCCGAGTCTGGGTCTGGGAGCCCCCATCACTGCTCAGCAGTGGCACGAGGAAGCCAGAGCAGCCACCAGAGGGCAGTGCTGCCCCACGCACGGCCCCTGGGACTGGCCTGCCTTTGTGTCCTAGACTGCGTGGGCCTTTCAAGGAGAACCTGGCGTCTGGGTTTGTGTGTCTGTGGCTGTGTGAGTGTAGCACTTTATGTGTCTCTGGGCAGGGGTGTTTGTCTAGGCCAGTTAGTATACGTGGTTGTCCATTTTTGCTCACATCTGAGTCTCCCACTGCCCATCCCAGGAAGGGGTGCCCTGGTCACTCCATGGGGCCCCAGGAAAGGATAGGGAGGAGAGCAGTCACCACCCTCACCCTCACCACACATCCCTAGCCAACTCTGGGCCTCAGGGACCTGTTCATTAGGGCAAAGCTTCTGAGAGACCCACCAGTTGTCCCTGTGGGATCCATATGGGTTGGAAGACCCTCTCTCCCAGCCTCACTCCCCCTCCTGCCCACCAACAAGGATGGGGAGAGCATATCCCATATTGCAGTGGAGGTGTGTGTTCGTTTGATCAGCCCTGGCTTGAACACCAGGGCTTCCTGGTCACCCAGTCCGGGGCCCCACACCTCACAGGTCATGTCCTGGAGGAAAACACTAACGTACCCTGCCCACTGCCATGCCCGAAAGACATGCCTGGGCACGAGGGTGCTCAGGGGAGGGTGCCGTCCTGTTGCCTATGGGGGGTGGGGGGGGAGGGAAGGCTTTTCAGAGCTGCACTTGGGATGAATCTGGGGGATGGGAAGGGTGAGCCAGCAAGAGAACAGCGTGTGCGCAGGCAGGGAGGTGTGAGGGCACAGCTTGGACATCCAGGGTGCCTGGACCGCAGGATGGGCGGGGCTGATGGGGAAGAGGCGGCGGAGGCAGCGGGTAGGGAGGAGCCTCTCTGCCAAGCAGCCTGGTTTTGGGACCCGCCAAGCCGCCCCACCCGCAAAGCCCAAGGCAGGAGTCTTGGGATCCGCCTCAGAGCCCCGTGGCCCCCACGGAACAGACAAGCCCCGTTACTGTCCCTGCTGTCCCCAAGGACCCAGGAATCTCTGCAGCTGGGGATGGAGGGTCTGACATTCATCCTCATCCGTATGTTTCAGGTTCCAGACCTGGGAGGCGCGCTCGGAGGAAGCGTGTCAGACACACAGCGAAAGAAGAGGAAGAGGAGAGACCCGAGAGAGAAATGAAGAGGGAGAGAGGGACAGAGACAGGGAGTCAGGAAGGTGCGGAGGGAACCGAGAGAGAGACGGGGTGCAGGGAGGAGGGCTGGGAAGAACTTTCTCGGCCTCCCCGCGCGCCCCCCGGGCAATCAGGCCGGCGGGAGGCAGGTGGTCCAGCAGACAATGGCGCGAGGAGCGCGGAACCTGGGCCTAAATTTGGCGTTGCCTTTGCGGGGCGCGGGGCGCCCGTTCATCGCCATGCAAAGGAGAGACGAAATGAATATGCAGCGCGGGCTGTAATTGGGCCGCCGCGGCCGCCGCCGCCGCCGCCGCCGCACTATAATTTTCCAAACAGGATCTTGCAATCAGGGCCTTATTCATTAGCGCATAAACAATTTTGTTTCTCGGCACTCGAGCCTGTCAATCACGCCGAGAGGGAACATCTTGGCCGGAGGCGCGGGCCGTCGCGCGCTCCCACGCGCCCCCTCGAGCGCCGCCAAGCGGCTTTGTGCCCGGGAGGCCCTTGGGTGCTGCGCGGAGCCGGAGCGAGCGCGCCCCGGGGTCCCCAGCCAGGCAGATGGGGAGTGGGCGGCCGGGGAGAGCACCGGTCTGGGGGTCCACCGCCCCAGCTTCAAATCCTGCCTCTGGCCTGCCGGCTCTGCCCGTGGGCAGCGCCCCTCTACCTCCCCAGCCTCAGTTTGCCGCTCTGTAAAATGTGCTGACTGCACTCACCCTGCAGAACTAGAGGAAGCATCGGGTGGAATAAGGGATGGCTGGGAGGCTGGGAGGGGATGACGGGGAAGGGCCCATCTGGCTCCTTCTTCTATTAAAGGGGGATCAGATCCCCATGGAGAGCTTCTCCTCCCTCTTGCCCCACCCTCATGGGGGGGGGCAGGCTCCCAGGACACTGTCTGTGAGGATTCTAAGTGGGTCTCCAAGAGCTGGGCTCACTCACACCCCGGAGTGTGCGCACACATCAGCTCCCATGCAGGCCAGGGAACTTATGACTCTACAAACCAGTGTGCGACTGTGTCACAGGCTTTGTGCTTGCGTGTGGTTTTGTCTGTGTGTGTCACGTATCTGTGTGCGTGTGTTTGCCCAAGCCCTCAGCAGACGCACCTATGTGGGTGGGGTGGGGCTGCACAGTTGCTTGGCTCCTGGTGAGACCTGGGAGCTGAGTGTGGCTACCCGGCTGTGGCTGGGTGACAGGGACTGAAGGTGGCTGTGAGTGAGCTCTGTGATGGTGTGTGTGTGTGACTGTGGGGGCAGGGCTTTTGGGGTCCAGGTGACCTGGCAAGGCCATGGAGGTGCAAACACGGAGGGGGTGTTTCACCCAAGATGGACGACAGCTCTGTCCTCCTGGGCCACCCCTCCAACAGTTTCCACTTCATCAGTTGACAAGGGACCCCAGGCTGGGGAGATCAGCAGCCTGGCTCTGTCCTACTACCAGGCCCTTCGGTGGGGAGGGCTCACTTCTCAGTCTCTCTGACCACCTTCAAAGTCCTCAATACCTCCTTCAAGCAGTACTGAGACTCAGTCCCATGACCCTTCCATGAACAGCCCCAAGGCCTCTGGAATTTCAGGGTCTAATGTTCTACTCCGTTCAGCTTCACATAGACCATAGCATGTCAGAGCTGGACAGACCCATTGTATGGATGGAGAAACAGAGGCCCAGGACAGAAAACGGGAAAGACACAAGTGGGGAGCACAACCAGAATTTGAACTCCTGTTTGGCCCCAAAGCACGGGGCAAATGCCTGATTCCCTCCTTCCCCCAGCCCTCTACCCCCACACACCAGACCAGGTCGAAGGGCTAGCAGGCCAAGAGCAAAGGCAATAGGCCGTGGAAGTGTCCCATCTCCCACTCCTGCCCCCACCCCTGCCTCCCTCCTCCTCTGCTGTGCTCATCCCTGCCCCCTCCGCAGTCCCCACTTTACACAGAGACAAAGAATTTGAGGATGTACAGGCAGCCGACGGACAGGCCATCAGTCTTTACCCAGACACCCTCTTCACAGCTCTAGCCCCAGCCCGGATACCACCCCATCCGCTGGTCACCCCAGCACCGGGCCAGGAAGGGAGGCGGCCCTGGAAGGGGCTGTGGGGGAAGGCACGAAGTCCGGAAGCCCTGAGGAACAGTCTTCAACCTGTGAATCCGGCCGCGCCTGGCCCCGTAGGCTCCCCGCCCCTGCGTGTCCTGATGCACGGCTGACCCCAGCCTGCGAGGGAACAGGCTGTCTATGTGGCAGTTGCTGTGACTTCTGGGGAACAGCCCATCAGCACCTCCACGTGCTGGGCGGAGGCCAGAGCCAATGTCTGTAGCGGAGGAGGAAGCCAAGGTTTAAAACCCAGCTGTGCCACTTCCTGGCTGGATGACCTCAAGCAAGTCACCAAGCTTCTCTGTGCCTCAGTTTCCTCATCTGTTAATAAGAGCCATGTAACTCACTCGGCGCCCATTTGGCACTCGGTACTTAGTACATGACAGGATGAAGGAGAGTTCAAAGGAAGAAACAACCCCATCCTGGGTCAGATTTAGCTCTGGAGCCTAGACCCCAGGCACATGTTCCAGAGCCTTCACTCATGAGAATCCCTAGTCCCACCTGCTGAAGGGTTTCCAAGCAAAACCCACGTGACTTTGTCTTTCTTGAAAGCCAGTCCCTTTCCAAGCCATGTGTGACCCTTCTTATGGACCATGTGCTTTCAGGGCCATCACGGGGCCCCTCCTGGGAGGCAGGCTACTCTGCCCATTTCATGGGGGCAGACCTCAAAGTCTTGGGGCTCAGAGCCTCTTTCCCAAGGTTCTTCTCCAACTGGGAAGAAAAGAAGTCAGAACCTGAACCCATGCCTTCAAGCACTGAAAACAGCATACCCTGGTCCCTGCTTCCACCCCTCTGCTGCCTTGGGGGTGGGTCTTCAGGCTGGGGACACCCAGGCTCTTCCCATCCAGCCTCTGGAGCTGCCAGGTTAGCAGCATCGCCAATCATTGCCCCTTCTGCCGGGTTGCTGGACGGAGTGTGCTGTAGGAAGAAGATGGCCTAAATTCAGGTCCATCAGGAATTGCTGGTTCTGAGGCCCCAAGTGAACATCAAAGCTCAAGCTGGTTGGGAGGAACCAGGTCTCCAAGGATGTGTAGAAACCTAGAGGCATGAGTTTCCTTGGAGAAATTCCTCTGTAGACCCCACCTCGTCCCCAACATCCTCCCTCTTGGAGGCTCTACTTAACCTTGGTTTTTCATGCAACATGTGTGACCTCTAGAAAGTCCAGCTGCTCTGAGCATAAGCTATAAGTTTTGTCATCCATGAGCTGGGAATAGTATCCTAATAAGAATTACTACTCCATGCCCAATGCACCAGTCTAGTCCTAGCACCTAGCACAGTGCTTCACACATAATACAAGTCTATTGAGTGAGTGAATGAATGAATGGGAAAAGAGAGCAATGGAAAAAGGCTTTCTTTGACTTGTGTGGCTGCCTTTTCTCCAACCCTGGCCTCCATCAGCTGGTGCTCCGAGGCCTCTCTTACACCCAATACCTCACTACTGGTGGCTGGGTCCCAGAGCCTGGGCCCCTGCTATCCAATGAAGTAGCCTCTGGCCACATGTGGCTATTGAGTATGTGACACGTGGCTAGGCCAAATTGAGGTGTGCAGTACGTGTGGAATACACAGCAGTTTTTAAAGACCTTGCACCCAGGAAAAGGAATGTAAAAATCTCATCGATAATTTTATATTGATAACCTGTTGAAATGATAATATTGTGGACATATGGGGTTAAGTAAAATATGTAATGAAAACTAACTTCACCTATCTCTGTTTCCTTTTTTAATGTGCTACTAGCAAGTATCGAATGACTTATGATGTGCATCTGTGGCCTGTGCTATATTTCTATCAGACAGCAGAGGTCTGGGAGATGCTGCAGACCTCAACCCCTGAGGGGTCAGGTGAAGACCCTGGACATTCAATTATAATGATCCCAAATCCCATCTCAATGCACTCAGGTCCAGTGCACAGTATGTGGCTTCTGCCTCAGTTTCCCCTATCCAGCCCTCCTATTCTTTCTGGTCCTAGCCTCCTGTATCCCACCCCATGGCCTTCTATCTGAGCTAGAAAGGCACCTGCCCAGGGTCATGCCCATCAACTCAGAAGTCCTTGGGGGCCTCAGGCACATGCCCACCATCTGACCACCGCAACCTCAGCCAGCTGGTCATTTCACCTTCCATACCATGCTCTGCCCTTGCTTTTCACTCCTGCCCTTCAGCCACTCCTCTAGTCCAGTCCTCATTCATTCACTCAGCAAACCTCTGCTGAGCACCTGTGTGCCAGGCAGCGTCTTCATGCCTACTGCACCTCTGTTGTTGTGAGCTGAGTCCTAGTGGGGAAAACAAACAAGCCTTAAAATAAGTAAATGAGGCCAGGCACGGTGACTCAAGCCTGTAATCCCAGCAGTTTGGGAGGCCAAGGTGAGAGGATTGCCTGAGCCCACGAGTTCGAGACCAACCCGGACAACTTGGTGAGACCTCATCTCTACAATAAATCAAAAAATTAGCCAAGCGTGGTAGCATGCGCCTGTAGTTTCAGCTACTTGGAAGGCTGAAAGGGAAGGATCACCTGAGCCCAGCAGGTCAATGCTGGGGTGGCCGTGAGTGTGCCACTGTACTCCAGCCTGGGCAGCAGAGTGAGACTCCAACTCAAAAAATAATAAAAATAAGTAAATGGTGCGTGGAGAAGGTGTATGTGCCAATGAGAAACAAATAGAGCCAGGTAAGAAAAATCAGCATCCACACTGGTCTCCCAGCCTTCAGTCTCACCTTTTGGCCCATCCTCCGGGACTGCTGACTGGGTCTCAGGTTCGATCATGCTACCTCCTTTCTTCAAAGCCCTCACCAGCTCCCCAGTGCCTCCAGTGAAAGTCCAAACTCCTCACCCTGGCACGCAGAGCCCAGCATGATCCAGTCCTGCCAGCATCATTCCCCTGCCAACTTCTCCCTGGCATGCTTTTTAGCCCTGCCTTTTCCTCTGCCAAGAATATCCTTGTTGGATTCCTTGGTTTGTTCTCATCCTCAGAGGATTCTCTCACTGTCCCAAGGTTCATGCCCAGCAAATGTGGATCTCTGCATCCTGGACCTCTGTGTACCATAGCTACATGCCTGCTGCTGCCATAGCTCACACACGTGTGTGTTGATTCTCTGTGAGCAGGCAGGCCACATTCTCATGTGTCTCCCCCTTTGAGAGGCCTAGCCAGACACTGGGGCTGCTCAGGTATGTCTGACTTCCTAAAGCCTCAGCGGGAACAAGTGCTGCGATTCAGGAAGTCGCCATGGCAACCAGCGGGTCCTGTGCCATCTCCTGCAATCAGCACCGGGACCTGGCCACCCGCTGGGCTTCCTGGAGATTTGTTCCCCATGAAGCAAAGATGAGGGGAGGGGGTGTAGGGGGAGTCTCAACCCCCTCCCCTTCTTCCCTTGTCTGTCCTCCCTCTTCCAACCTAACAGGGCAGGGTTGCCAGCCTGGGATCTTGTGGGATTTGGGAGAGGGCTTCCCTGGACAGGAAGCAGGGACTGGAGTTCTTGTTTTAAATAAGCCACTGACATCGTGTGTGGCCTTGGGTAGTTCCCCTCCTCTCTATGCACCTCTGTCTCCTCACCCAAGAGCTGCTTCCCTTACAGGGTCTCTGTGGGGTCTGGGGCAAAGATGTGGCACGTATTAGGTGTTTGACTAATGCAGACATGGAAATTGAAGGTCTAAAACAAGCCCTTGTCTTTACAGGGTTTCAGGACACTCTCCATTTGTCTGTCTGCAGCAGCTCTTGAGGTGGACTTTTTAACAGAAGAGAAGCCTAAGATCAGAGAAGCGAAGCAAAGGACCATGGTCACCAGCTCCAACTGGTCGGAGGAGACTGGGGATGCTGGAGAGCCCTAGGAGAAAGGTAGTCTGGGATGGATGGCACTTGGGATCATTCTTTCTCTACCAGCACAGATAGGTGACCCTGTTTTCCTTCTGCTTCCTAACAAAAGTCTGGCCTTCATCTTCTGGACTGGAGCTGGGGAGGGGAGAGGGGAGCCTCCCAAATCCCAGTGCCTTCCTCAGTGAACTCAGTGAAAGGGAGACAGGAGGCCTGGGTTCTGATGCCAACTGTCTGTGTGTCCTCAGGGTCACCTGCCACGTCTGAGCCTCCCTTACCTGATGCTCTACATCAGAAGATAAATCAGATGATCCCAAAGGCATATTACACACACACAGGCTGCTGTTCCTTCTAGATTCAGACAAACTCATGGGCCATTGCAACCCCAGGCTACAGTAGCCTATGAGTTTGCCAGAGGCCATGGCATAGACCTCTACTACCGAAGAGCTTGCTTCGTGCACGCTCTTGGAGAGGCTGGAAACAGAACAGCGTCTTTGTTCTCCCAGCTCCACCAAAGCCTTGAGTTTCTTCATTATGATGCCTCACTATCTATTTCTCCATCTCCCTCCAATTCTTGCCAGAAAAGTAAATAAAATGGCACCAGGTACTTGCCACAAACCTCGTGTCCCTTTTGTGCCCATGACTCCATTTAATCCCCACAACCACTCCGGAAAATAGGCCGCCCTGCCTGTGTTTCATGGGTTGTGGAAATGAAGGCAAATAGAAGTAGAGTGACTTGCTGAAGGCCACACAGATAATAAGTGGCTGAGCTGGAATTTGAACCCAGGTTGCTCTAATCCTAGAGACAAGTAGAAAGACCATCCTTGATTCTGCTTTACCTAGTCGCCTTGTCCCATTCTCAGCGACAGCTCTCCTGCATGAGACTCCTCTTCCAACACTTGCTAGAGCCCCAGGTGCTGCCCAGGGCATCCCTTCCTTCTCATCCAGTCTGGAAAGCTGCTTAGACCCAGAATTCAGAGGCAAAAGATCCCTTTGAGATGAACCAGACCAGCCCCACTTGACCAGTTCTGCTTCCACACAGATGAAAAGACTGAGACCAGGCTTGGAACCCAGAATTAAAGGTACAGTGTCGGGGAGAGGGGGATGGGATTAACAGAAGCAAATATCTTTCTGGGGATGGGAAAACACCTCTTATCAACAGGGTGCCTGAATGAAACGTAATTGTACACCTAACCCTTAACTGTACCCCACAAAACCATAATAAAAAATATTGACTAATAAAAAGAAAAGAAAAGAAAATAACACATATATTTCATATTTTAAAAAAATAAAATAAAGGTGCAGTCTCCCATCCAACCACAGGATGTGGTGAAAGGTGAGTCCCACCCAGCAGAACTCCAGGCGCTGCGGGCTCTCAGAACAAAACGGATCAGTGGAACTCCGGGATGCTTCCTAAGGTAGGCAGGTCTGCTGCTCAGGGCTTGAAGGTAAGGAATTGGACTGGCAGAGTGGAGATGGAGCAGACCAGACAAAGGTGGGGGTTGGGTGGCCTGGCTGAACCGAGGGGTCAAGCAGCCTTGGCTGGGCTCCCATCTCCAGCCTCAGGGCCAGCGCGTGAGGTGGAGCTGCAACATTCAAGCAGCTTCCTCCCCTTTGTTGGGAGTGATGTCGCCCATTTCCTGGATGTCCAAGAACCGGCTTCAAACAATAGTGCTGTCAGGAAGCCAGGAAGGGGCTGCTGCCCTGTGCCTGGTCCTGCCGCATCCCTCCCCAACTCCTGAGACCTGGCCAGGCCATCCTTTATGCTTATCTCTTTGAATCTCATGCCTCACTCTGCAACCAGCTGGCTGTGTTTCTGTGGGCAGGATACCTAACTTCTCTGGGCCTCAGCTTTCCATCTGAAACTCAGGAATGTATTCTTACCTAGCAGAACTGGCATGTCAATCACAGGAGGTAATGACAACAGTAGTGGTGGTGGCCAAACACCATACACAGAGAATGCATGTGGAAATGCATGGTACTTGGTAGGCTTAAGAAATGCAGGTTGACAATTTCTATGACTTGGAGTCAACTTATGTTTATTTTGGGGTTTTATTTTTGTTTTCTGTTTTGTTTTGTTTTTTGAGTCAGGGTCTCACTGTCACCCAGACTAGAGTGCAGTGGTTTGATCATGATGATCATTGCTCACAGCAGCCTTGATCTCCTGGGTTCAAGTGATCCTTCCATCTCCTGAGTAGCTGGGACTATAGGCGCATGCCACCATGCCTAGCTAATTTTTTTCATTTTTTTGTTGTAGAGATGAGGTCTTGGTATGTTGCCTAGTCTGGTCCCAAACTCCTGGGCTCAAGCAATCCTTTGGCCTCGGTCTCCCAAAGTGCTGAGATTACAGGTGTGAGCCACTGTAAAATACTTACTAAGTGTCACGTGTTTCCATGTTCATTGTCTATGTGCACTATGTTAAGACTAATTAAGACTTACAGTTTTGGAGTCAGACAACATTGGTTTTAAATCCCAGTTATGCCACTCACTAGAGTCAGGTGACTTGGGATAATGGCTTAGTCTTTCTGAGTTTTGGTTTCTTCATCTGTAAAATGGAATCAACAATAATACCTATTTCATGAAGTCATTGTATGAAATAAATGGGCCAATAAATGTAAAACACTTCGCACAGTGCCTGCCCTAAAAGATGTTGGCAATTATTATTATTTCCACCAAGGGCTTCCACAGACCTTCTTTCATGTCTCTGCTGGCACTGCTCCACCTGCCCCCAAGCCCTTCCTCTCTAAAAACTGCACACAACTCTGCACAACTCCTTAATAGTCTACGGCGAGGAAGTCGGAAGTCTAGGCTCAGTCCTCATTTCACTACTATGTGAATCCTTCCGATCTTTGGGCCTCAGTTTCCCCACTTGTGAAGTAAAGGGCATGTGTTGGTTTCTGAGGGCCTTGTGACTCTGATGCTCCATGCATTAGTCCAGTCCTCTGCTTGATTCCAGACATCAGACTTGCCACTGAGTCACAGTCCACACCTGGCATGAGAGGGCGTCTGCATCCCTAGTTCACCAGCAGGCTGGAATTCTCCCCAGAAGAGGAGAGCTGTACAACTGGCTCAAGCTGTCTCCAGGCTTGGGAGCTGGGTGGCTGCTTTTGTCAAGAAACATGGTCTTTTCATTAACGCCATTGTCCGCCAATTAGTCCAGTGCTGACTCACAGGGGAACACCGTGCTGGGGGCCTTAGTTCAGGCAGTCTGTGGTTGGGGTATTGTGTTCCGTTGGCCCCTCTGCCTTCCCTAGAAAATCTCAGCTCCCCTGCCAGTCCAGTTTGCCTCCTAACCCACTGCTGGGTGCACCTGTCAACATGAAGGTGTACCTACTTGGTGCCAGGCAATGCACAATTATCTCTTGGTGCTGAATCAGCCAAACTGCCCCATGGCAGTGCTGTTGTTATCCTCATACCTCAGAGGAGAAAACTCAACCTCAGGGAAGTAAAGTGTGGTTCTCAAATCCCACGGAAGACCGAACCATCTCATTAGTCACCAGACAAAGTGGCCATTTGGACTGTGTTTGCCAAATGAGCTCAGAGCTGTGTGGTCTTGGGCAAGTTACTTAACTCTCCATTTCCTCTCCTGTCCTTCCTCATACTTCCCTCACCAGTTGTCTGGCTCACCATCTCCACTGACCACTCAGAGTGAAGCAATGAGCCCAGGCTTTGGAACCAGTCAGGCCTGGGTTTTAATTCTGTTTCAACTGTAGATAAAATGCATACAGTCCCTGCCTTGAGAAGGTCAAGTCAAAAAAGGGAGGTAGAACAGTAAACAAATAATCATTATGTCATTTCACAAGGAAGAGAGCCACATTTCATAGAAATTTCCCATGTCAATGTAAAGAGTCACTTCAGTCCTTTTAATGGCTGCTCAGGATTGCTTTGTGTGCCTCTATTGCAACTCATTCAACTGCTCTGCCACTGATGCCACTGAGAACCTGATTTAGGTTCTCTCTTTCTCTCCATTTTTTACCAAACAATGCTGAACGAACAACCTTGTACACAGCTTAACATGCTTGAATCAGAGCTTCTGTAATATAAATTTTTACAGGTATGGAATGGCACACTCTATATTTTGACAGATGCAGCAACTTGTCTTCCAAACATAATATATTGAGGCATCAATTTATACTCCTACCAGCAGGGTGGGAGAGAACCCATTTCCTCATGTCTGGATTAATACTTGACATTATCAACTTTTTATATTTTTGCTGAACTAATAAAATGGCATCTTGTGGTTTTAATTTGCATTATTCTGATTATTACTGAGGTTAAACATCTTTTAACATGCTCATTGACCATTCTGATTTTCTCTTCAGCAAATTGCCTGCTCGTAGCTGTTGTTGATATTTCCATTAGTGTGTTTATGCCCCAACTTTCTGCTTCAGTTCTATCTCAAGTTTTTGATCTCACTCCTGCCCTTTGGGCTTCTGATACTCAGGTCACCAGTATTTCAAGCACTGCTTCCCATTCCTGTAGATTAATCTTCAATTCAGTTCTCTGCGTAGCACCAGTCGCCAGTGTCATCAAGTCTGAATCCAGGAAGGCAGACAAATTCAGATTGAACTTGCCCAATCAAAAGGCAGTTCAAGTAAGGGATGATCTCCAAAAGGTTTCTTTTTTCAACTTTTAAGATCAAAGCCTTCATAATAATCCTCTAAACAGACTCAGCCTCAAATGACAATAAAGCTACATGAAACAATTTCTAATGAGGGAAATGGATGATGAAATCTCTGAATCTCCTCCACATCTTGTCCTTCAAACATCAGCGTGAGCGACCTATTTAAAGCAAAGGCCCAAAATGCCTTTCTCATTCTAATGAAATTTCCAGAATGAACTGCCCACGTGATTATCTCTACTTCAAGATAATCATCAAAATTCCACTGTCTCCCTTAAAAAGTTGGCTAATAAAGAAACTACGTTTCACATAATTCCCTACATAGAAAACAGCCTAATTGCCATCTTGGTCCAATTCTTTATTTTACAGTTAAAAAAAATGGCTCAGAGGGCCAAGGCCACATAGCAAGATGGAGCCCAGCACAGGAGGCCAGTCTTGTCTTCTTTGCCTGGCAGCCCATCATGCTGATGTGGAAAAAAAGATTCTAAAGGATTTTTCTGGAAAGTTCTTGAGCTCAATTCACCACTGGGAACTTCAGATCCTTGGCAACAACCACAGCAATTCAAGGGTGCTGCATGATCAACAATCAAATAAATAAATAAAGCCTTTACATCAAACGATTGTCATATCGCATAATACTTTTGTTTCAAATGGCAAGTAAGAGGAACATTATCATCATTTTCTTTTTAGCGTCAACTCTTCCACCAGAGTAGCAGAATTGATTAAAGCAAGGCTTCCAGAAAGGGCATGCCTGCTTAATTTGCATTCAACCCTCAAATTAAAGGAATACCGGCATGCAATTATATTTCTTATTACCATAGCCTAATTTGACCTTTTACACATCCATCCTCCCTTCAGTTCACAGACAGCATTTTTACTGAGTCTGTGACAGGGATGTCCGGGCTTTTTAAAAACAAGCAAACAAACAAACAAAATCTTGAAATTCTCCTTTCTTTCTCTAATGGCATTAATCATTAAGGTAGAATCCCAAGCCTCCCTTTGGATAGAAAATACCCTTGTGTTTATTCTGCATAGAGTGATATGCGTTTAATGATTAACTAGGCTACTCTCTTTTGGAGAGGTGATGGCTGTGCAGCTTTCATTCAACAAACAGTCATCAAGCACTACGTCTCAGCCACTGTTACACAAAGAAATAGACACAATGGTAAACAAGAGGCAGTTCTTGCTCACATGGAGTACAATTGTGTAAATGTACAGGATGCTCCTGAACACAGAAGAAGATGTGATTCCCCTTGCGGGGGACATCGAGGAACGCTTCACAAAGGAGATCACATTTGAGCTGAATCTCCAGAGGAGGGTTTACCAAGAAGAAGTGCAGGGTGGGAGAGAGACCTTTTGAGCAGAAGGTACAGCAGGAGGAAAGACAGAGATGTCTGAAAGACCAGGGGAGTGCTCAGTGTGGATGGAGTGTGGAGGGACAGAGGTGAGAGATGAAGCTGGAGGGCTCTGACTCAGACTCTGAGGAAACCGATCGTCACATTGAGAGGTTTGGAATTTACTGTGACTGTGGAGACACCTAAGGCAGGAGATGCCCGTGAGAATAAAGGCAGAGGTAAATATGCTGTGATCTGCACTGGACTTTTATACACAAAACTACTCTCCCTGCAGACAAGTTTCCTTTCTGTTCCTGAAGCACACTGAACCCTGCCCTGCCTCAGGATTTTGTTCCTGCTGTTCCCTTAGACTGGGATACTCTTCCATCAGCTTTTTCACTGTCTGACTCCTTCTCACCCTCCAGGAGGAAACTCAAACACCACTTCCTTGAGAGTCTTTCCATGGCCTCTCTTCTTAAACATATGCTACCCTCCCCCACCTGACATGATTCAAGATCATATTAGCCCTGTTTAGCTCCTTCTCAGGATTTACCACAATCTGGAGTCACCTCGTTTCTGTATTTACCTGTTTATTGTCTCTGCCACTGGAAAGAAATCTCCCTGAGGAGAGCCCCGTCTCTCTTGTTTACTGCCCATTCCTAGAATGGCAACAAGCACAAGGCAGGCTACAAAATAAATGCTGATCAAATGAATTAACTAATGAATTAATGGATTTCCAAAATTCTAGCTGCAACTACACCCTTCTTTCTCCCACTGAACAAAGCATGTATGAGTATAAATGAGTTAGAGTGGTACTACTTATTACAAAATCTCTATGTCCAAGGTTCAGACCCCATACCACTAAATCAGAATCTTTGGTGGTGGGATCCAGACAGCAGCATTTCAAGGTGCCGGGTAATGCAATGTACATTCAAGGCTGAGAATCTGATGGCTTTGAAAGATAAGAGTGTGGCCATTGGGACCATATAGTCCTCATGTGTTTCCCAGATCTATGAGTTTTCATATATGAAGCCTTGGGTGTCTTGCTTAGCTACTCCCTAATCTCTTGAATCTGTTCTAATTTATTTTTTAGAAGTAAATACATTTACAAATTTAAATATCTTACCTAAACCAATTACTTGTGACACATATCACAAATGATCAAGATACATAAATACATCACAGCCCCAAACTGAGACTTGTTACATAGTAGAAGCAATTTTTATTTTTATTTTTTTATTTTTTTTTGAGTTGGAGTCTCACTCTGTCGCCCAGACTGGAGTGCAGTGGCCGCTCCTGGCCACTGCAGCCTCCACCTGCTGGGCTCCAGCGATCCTTCCGCCTCAGCCTTCCAAGTAGCCGGAATTACAGGCATGCACTACCACGCCCAGCTGATTTTTTTGATTTATTGTGGAGATGAGGTCTCGCTGCCCAGGCGGGTCTCGAACCCGCGGGCTCAGGCAATCCACTCACCTCAGCCTCCCAAAGGCGCGGGATTACAGGCTGAGCCCGGCTAGAAGCAATTTTTAAAAACCTAGGTATGTCAGGATCCAATTCAGGGCACAAGAATAAATCATTGCAACTAGGATTTGACACCTACAAATATGGCAATTTAACCTCAAAGAGTTACTCGTATTTCTTCATATAAGAAATTTGTTTGTTTATAGTTATGTAGCAGGGAGGGTAGTTGAAAGTTATTTGGAACAATAAACCTGGTGTTTAGTTTAGTTAATCATTTCCTGGTAGTCTTATAGATCACTAGGATGTAGAAATATAAATAAGATAGAAGTCCAGCTCTCACAGCATTGAGAACAAGAGAGCCAGGACCATGACAGGTGTTACTTGAATAGAGTGTTATAACAGTGCTACCATTTATCAACACTATACGATACATTTCATGTGTGTAACCCATTAAATACCCATAGCCATCCCGGAAGGCAGGTACTATTATTGCCTCCCCCTACCCTTTTACAGATGAAGACTTTATGATACAGAAAGGCTAAGTAACTTACCTAGGGTCACACAGCCATTCAATGACAGAGCCTGGATTCAAATCCAGACAGCTGAACTTGAGAGCCATCATGCTCACCCATCACACTATACTGTCATGGGAATGAAGGCACAGAAAAGACCACTTTCGACTGTCGGAAAGTGACACTTTCTGGAAAGGTCAGCATTAGTGTTTGCCTTGAGAGGTGGGTAGACTTCCAAGAGGCAGAGATGGGGAGGGAGAGGATTGTTTCCCAACAAGGGTATAGTGTAAGTGAAGAGTTAGAAATAGGAAAGCACTCTTAAGAAATGGCATTTTGTAGAGTGTAGGGGACATAAAACGAAGTAAGACAATGGTGGAGAAAATGGGCTTGGCTAGCGCTAGGTTATGAAGTGTCAGAATGCCAGGAAGGATTTAGGCTTTAGGGAGCCTCTGAAGGTTTTTGAGCAGAAGCAGCACATGAAACAAATTGAAGGAGGGACTGGAGTGGAAGATGGTGATGGAGACCAATTAGGAAGTCATTTTAATAATCCAGGCAAGCCGGGCTCGGTGGCTCAGCCTGTAATCCCGCGCCTTTGGGAGGCTGAGGTGAGTGAATTGCCTGAGCCCGCGGGTTCGAGACCCGCCTGGGCAGCGAGACTCATCTCTACAATAAATCAAAAAATCAGCCGGGTGTGGTAGCGTGCGCCTGTAATTCCGGTTACTCGGAAGGCTGAGGCGGAAGGATCGCCGGAGCCCAGCAGGTCGAGGCTGCGGTGGTCAGGAGCGGCCACTGCACTCCAGTCTGGGCGACAGAGTGAGACTCCAACTCAAAAAAAAACCAATAATACAAATAAATAAATAAAAAAAAAATAATCCAGGCAAAGGGAACAAAAACAGCCCAGGAGAGTGACAAGAGGATAAAAGAGGAAGTAGCAAATATAAGAGATTATAGAAGAAACTCAACAGGGCTCGGTGTTGGACTGGAACTTGGATAGTGAGCGGAAAGAGTCAAAGATGCAGCTCATGTTTTGACACTGAAAAGATGGAGATACTATTAACTCCAATAGGGAAGACAGGGACAGGCTTGGCAGAGGAAAGAAGGCAGATAAATTTCCTTTGAGAATGTGAGGAATTCATCTCATTATTGTCAAGCCAAATCAGCAGGAAGATTTTCTGACTATTATTTGAAGCCCTGCTTGGGGATTCTTCACATTAACTGCTTTCCAATTGTTCTGTGACCTTTCACCTACTGAAATTGAGACATGCATCTGTTGTGAGAGATTTCAGAAATTATTTTCTTTACTTACTTGGACCCTTCTGTCCTAGAAGGCTATGATGTCGTGTAATTTCATCAAGAGTACAGGAAAGCCAAAAGTTAGTTTCTTTGTTCAAGGAATTCAAAGCAAGGTGGGGAGGGAGGGAGGCTAGAACTGCTGTCCAAGTTGGGCAAAAGTTAAAACATCCTAGAATTGAATTTGAAGCCATTAACAGTTTAAAACATGTTGCTCTGATTCTAAAGAGGTGAATTAACATTTGAAGGGGAGTGACTGGTACCAGACACTGCAGCAGGATACATTTGTCACAGAGTTTGCTCAGAAAGACAGTATAGTTTATTCCCTTTCTACCCAATGTAGGGCCCATGGACCACCAGGATTAGCACCAAGAAACAGCTTATTAGAAATCTCAGGTCCTACCTCACACCTGTTGAATCAGAATCTTAATTTTAATAAGATCTCCAGATCTTATATACACCAAATTATTTTGAGAGTATGGACTTTGGAATCAGATATCTGGACTTAAATTTCAACTTAGCCACTTACTAGCAGGTAACCTCCTGGACCTGCTTCCTTGTGTATAAAATCCATGGTCTTACATCTTGGTTTCACATTAGATTAGCCTGGGAACTGTCAAAAATTCCATGCCCAGGCCACATCCCAGATCAATTAAATCAGAATCTGTGGAGGTGGGATCTAGACATAGGACTTAAAGGCCCTCAGGTGATTCCAATATGCATTCAAGGTTGTGAGTCACTGATAGCTTTGAAGGACAGGAAAATGGTCATCAGAACCAGACTGTCATTTGTACCCTGGGTCTACCGCATCTCATATATGAGACACATACGACATTTGTGAAATGAGCATGACATTCGGCATCTTGCTCAAAGCGCTCTGAGCATGGGAGGAACTGACACACATAAGGCACTTGGCACAGTGGTCAAGAAGTATTTATTATTTATGCAAGACCCAGCTTCCTTTGCAGAAGGAACCTGGGAAGCAATGTGTGGCTTGATGTATCATATAAATGTCAATCTGCAGCCATGCCCATACTTTACCCATCAGACGTGACTTCCAATTACTTGGACACCAGGAGGTTAAAAGATTTTGCCTCAGCTATTTAAAAGATGTGAAGAACTATTCTTTTTCTTCATTACACTGGAAAATCTGAGGCAAAGAAGGTTGGCAAGGAGCTTTTGCAGAGCAGGTTGAAGTAAGTTCTATCCAAAATGCTTCATAGGGTCAGCATGGGGTAGGGAGGGGGACGGGGATGTGGAAGATCACACAATACTTTTTTCTTTGAACTGTCCTAATGCTGTGGGCAAGACCCTGTGCCTCATTTGTCTAATGCCTCACGGCAATATCTCCACTTAAGACAATCTAGAATGAGAATTGGAAAAGCCTTTAGAAAGACTCTTGTCCAACTACTTTTTTTTTTTTTTTTTGAATTGGAGTCTCACTGTTACCCGCTCCCGCCCACCGCAGCCTTGACCTGCTGGGCTCCGGCGATCCTTCCACCTCAGCCTTCCGAGTAGCTGGAATTTCAGGCGCACGCTACCACACCCGGCTGATTTTTGATTTATTGTAGAGATGGGGGTCTCGCCAAGTTGCCCAGGAGGGTCTCGAACCCGTGGGCTCAGGCAATCCACTCACCTCAGCCTCCCAAAGGCGCAGGATTACAGGCTGAGCCACCAAGCCCGGCTTACTTTAGGGCTCTGCAAAGAAGGAACCAAGGCCCAGAGATGAAGATGACTTAAGCAAGGTCATATGCAATTTAAAGCCAAGGGCTGGGCTCAGTTGCTCAGCCTGTAATTCCAGCACTTTGGGAGGCCGAGGTGAGTGGATTGCCTGAGCCTGAGGGTTTGAGACCCACCTAGGCAACTTGGCGAGACCTTGTCTCTACAATAAATCAAAAATTAACCAGGAGTGGTAGCACACTCCTGTAGTTCTGGATACTTGGAAGGCTGAGGCGGAAGGATCGCCGGAGCCAGCATGTTGAGGCTGCAGTGGCCAGGAGCATGCCACTGCACTCCAGTCTGGGCAACAGAGTGAGACTCCAACTCAAAAAAATAAAAATAAAACCGAGAAGGTATAAAGGTACTCAGTCAAATGTAAAGGAAATAGCCTAGTAGTGAAAAAGGAATTGAATGAAAGGGGGAGAAAAGATATAATAGTGCTTTGAACCAAAGAGCTTTATAAACACTTGTGGCCTTAACCTGCCGGGGAGGTAGATAAGCATGTGCCCTTTAGTTTGTCCTCAAATTCAACCTCTCACAAGAGGTTAAGAAACACACCCAAGGTTGGAATTGACACTCAGAGCTCCAGACTTCCTGGCTTTGGAGCTGGGAATTCAGCCTCCACCTCCCTTGTCTATCAGGAAAAACATCTGGGTTCTAATGCTCAAGGATGGCATATCAAGGGGAAGTGGTGGAAGTTCGGTCCTTTAAGAAACTTTGAACAAGACTGCAGAAGACACAGCCAGGAGCTCCTCCCATTCCCTGAGTCACAGGCTCACATGTTTCTTCACTTCTATCCTGAAGGTTCCCCTTGTATGACCTTTAGGGAAATCTAATTGCCTGAGATGTTGGATGGGAGAAAAGAGAGTTGAGACTTCAAAATGTGTGAACACAGACATATCCAGAGCAGCTGCCTCAGGTAACAAAATCTTTCCTTTATAGTCATTTCTCCCTGATTTAATGTGGCTCCCTAGCCACAACAGTGAGTGCCTACTTAAAGCAAAGCAAGAAGAATATGCAGGCCAAAAGGTCACATAAAACATAATCAAATATAACTGTTTCCGTTAAAATTTTTAATGGACAGGAAATGGTATAGAATAACTGCCAAGTCACATAAATTAACTTTTTTGTTAATGTTTGTGATCCCGGAAAGAACACACTATCAGTCGAAGCAAACTGCATGGGCATTTTCATCAGTCGTTGTCTGGGCGCGTGACTGAGGGTGGGCCATGGACCCATCCTTATGTGGTCCAGAAAAAAAAGCGACTGCCATGTTTGGCAGGCTTCAGATCTCCCTCAATTTCAGGGTTGGGATCCGGTCTTGCTCTTGAGTGATAGGGATTCTCCGGTAAGGGTCGATCTGTTTTCACTTTGGTGACCTGGGAAGGGTGGAGAGAGGAAAAAAGCAAAGTTGAAAGTTTGGCTGGAGTAGTTAGCAGCCATAAACACGCCTCCCATTGTTTCCATTCTGCTGCCCCCAACTGTTCCCCAACTTAAAACCCCAGCAAATCACATTCACATTCATTTAATACTTAAACACTTAAGAAAGCCTACTGTATGTCATTCCATATGAAAGAAGCTAGGGATATAGAAGGGAACAAGATAAACACTGTCTTCAAGGGGATCACAGTCTAGAGTGAGGGAAATAGACAAGAATACCAAGACTCCTAATTACTATATTACCTAATTACCATAATGGAGACACAAATGGGAGTAAGTACTCTGCACATTTCATTCATCTGAAGGCTTGGATATTTCTGAAGAGGTAACATTTAGCTTAATCTTGAAATCTGAGCAGGAGTCAGCCAGAAAGATGAGGGAGGAAAAGACATTCTAAGTAAACAGTACATATGAAGAGAGATAGGCATGTCTTTAGAATGGCTAAAGCAAAGGGTACATGAAGAATGGAGGGAGATGAAGCATGGAGGGAGATGAAGCAGCTGACCAAGCACTTACTGTTAGAAATGATGTTGAGCACATTATTCATTCTATCTTCACATGCCTATGAGGTCATCGTGTAGGGGTTCACTGAAGCCACCTAGCTAATAGTGGAAGAACTAGTACAATAGGCCAGATCTGCCTGCTTCAAAACCTGTGCTTAGCCGGGCTCAGTGGCTCAGCCTGTAATCCCGCGCCTTTGGGAGGCTGAGGTGAGTGGATTGCCTGAGCCCGCGGGTTCGAGACCCGCTTGGGCAGCGAGACCTCATCTCTACAATAAATCAAAAAAATCAGCCAGGTGTGGTAGTGCGCGCCTGTAATTCCGGCTACTTGGAAGGCTGAGGAGGAAGGATTGCCAGAGCCCAGCAGGTCGAGGCTGCGGTGGCCGGAAGCAGCCACTGCACTCCAGTCTGGGTGACAGAGTGAGACTCCAACTCAAAAAAAACAAAAAACAAAAAAACCCAAACAAAACCTGTGCTTTCCAATACCATGCTACACACCAGTGGGAAGGACTAAATGACAGAGGGTGATGAATGATGTGCAGAGGTGTTTGAATTTTAACCTGACAACAGGTGCCACTAAAGCAAGGAAGTGACTAAATCACATTGACAGGCTGGAAAGTGTTTAACTGGAGAGAGGTGAGAACAGAAGTGGGGAGCTGAGGCAAAAGGCCAGGTAAGAGGTAAAGAACTAAACTGCAACAGAGAGAAAATGTATTTACACTCACACTATCCTCTGATGGTCCACAGAAATCAGAACTAGAAAGCCAGTAGAAACTGTTCTCATTTTAAAGATAAAGAATAGGCCTAGATAACTGGGAAGACATAAGGCCACAGTTATCAACAATCTTCTGATTGCTACTCTACTAGTCTGAACTCTAAATCACCCCATATAATATTACCAGATTGGCTGGGGACAACGGCTCATGCCTATAATCCCAACACTTTGGGAGGCTGAGGCGTAGGATCACTTGACCCCAGGAGTTCAAGATCAGCCTGAACAACAAAGTGAGACCGCATCATCACAGCAAAAAATTAGCCAGGTGTGGTAGTGCACACCTGTAGTCCCAGCTACTTAGGAGGCCAAGACAGGAAGACTGCCTGAGCCCAGAAGGTTGAGGATGCAGTGAGCCCTGATTGTGCCACTGTACTCCAGCCTAAGTGACAGAATGAGATCTCGACTCAAAAAAAAAAAAAAAAGACCAGATTAATCTTTCTAGATGTATAAATTCAGAAACCATTTATTGTGAACATAGCTAATAATCACACTATTATTATTATTACCACCCTATGAGGCATTATTATTTCTAGTTCACGAATGAAGACCAGGGAGGTTGACTTGCCTAAAATAAAGATACACGGTAATGTCAGAACTGGAGCTGCAACCCACATCTTCAAGTTCAGAATGATTTTTTGTTTGCTTTTAAAACAGATTTCCCATCTCCCTGCTATAATTAGAGATTACTGGTGGTTCTGTATTGCTTGACAGAGTAATTCCAAATGCCTCCTGCTGGTATTTGAAGCTCCTTTAAGGAATTAAAAAATATTTATGAAATTAATCTAGAAAAATGGTTCTGAAACTTCAAGTAATACAGAACTTAAGGACAACTTATTGAAGAAAGAACAAAAAAGCAATTCCCCCTTCTGCACCAGCACCAAAAAGGAAAGGTGCAGATGCATGTGGTCAAACTAAGTACTAGATAAGTAACTTTGGGAAGCCTACTTACCCATCAATTTCCCATCTGTAAAAGAGGTTATTAGTAGCTCACAGGGTTATTGGGATAGAGTACTATATGTAAGTACTATACATAGTAAGTACTCCAAAGTTATTTTCAGTATTATCAGGATGATGAAATGAGTGAGAGTAATTCTGCCTTAAAAAGTCAGAAACACCAGGCACGGTGGCTCATGCCTGTAATCCCAGCACTTTGGAAGGTAGAGGCGAGAGGATTACCTGAGCCCAGGGGTTCAAGATCAGCCTGGGCAACATGGCAAGACCTCATCTCCACAATAAATCAAAAACTTAGCCTGAAGTTACAACTACTTGGAAGGCTGAGGAGGAAGGATTGCCTGAGCCCAGGTTGGGGTTGTGGTGGTCGTGAGCATGCCACTGCACTCTAGCCTGGGCGACAGAGTGAGACTCTGACTCGAAAAAAAAAAAACAACAATATAATAAAATAAATAAAAAGTAAAAAGTCAGAAAGAAATACTTTCTTTTGTATTACTTTGTCACCTAGGCTGGAATGCAGTGGAATAATCACAGCTTATTGCAGCCTCAACCTTCTGGGCTCAGGCAATCCTCCTGCCTCAGCCTCCTAAGTAGCTGGGACTACAGGAGTGCACTACCAGGCCCAGCTAATTTTTTGTAGAGGAGATCTCGCTGTGTTGCCCAGGCTGGTCTTGAACTCCTGGGATCAAGCAATCCTCTAACCTCGACCTCCCAAAGTACTGGGATTACAGGCATGAACCACTGTGACTGGCTGGATAATTTTTTTATTTTATAGGGTTTTTTTTTACATTAATACAAAGATTCAGGAACAAATATACTTTAATAGCATGACTTATTCATTCTCCTTTCACAAAAGTCAGAAATGAGAAAAGGTAGTTTTATTTGTTACATGTATAAATTCCATAGCTTTCCAATTTAGAATTATTGGCTATTTAAAATAATATGTTCAGTGCATCAAAAGATCTCTGAAGTAAAGATAATCATGCCAGATACAAAAAAAAAAATGTGTAAGTCATTACACAAGTTTATGACCCAACTATTCACAGATGCTATACACAAAAAAGAAGGGAACTAACATTAATTGTGGACATATGTGCCTAGACACTATACTGGGAATTCATAAAGGCTTTCCAATGAAATTATCCCAGAAAAACAGGAATTATTCTTGACCCCATTTTGTAGACGCAATAGGACAGAAAAAATTTGTTCAAAATCCCATAACAACTAAGTAGTGGAATGAAGATTCAAATCTACTATCTGACTCCATTCAAACCAAGAGTTTTTTTCCCTCCATTCTTTGCTATCTGCTGCTCCAGAGGGAATGGAGGGTACTGAGGCTGAAGAAACAGGGATGGGTCAGATCATAAAGCGCCTGAATGCCAAGATATGTAGAGGATGCTTTATCTTGCAGGAAACAGGGAGTCTCTAAAATCTTCAATTTCAGAGGATGCATTATCTTTTAAAGTTCAAACTGATCCACCTTACCTTCCCTCCCAGAAATTCATGTAGCCCAGGTTAAGAACTACTGTCCAAGAATAAGGTAACAGAAGTGAGAACAGTGAGAGGATTAATGTATTCCAGGAGATGCTAATCTATAGGAATTGATGGCTATACAGAGCAAAAATGAGTAGGGAGTTAAGAATAACATCAGGTTTCTAGCTCTGATGTTTCAATAGATGATGGTGTCACAATACATAGGAAATACAGAAGAGAATGAAAACACACCTCATTTTTTTTTTTTGACCTAGGGTTTCACTCTGTTCACCCAGGCTGGAGTGTAGTGGCACTCCTGGGCTCAGGCAATCCTTCCGCCTCAGCCTCCCGAGTAGCTGGGACTACAGTTACATGCCACCAGCTGATTTTTTTTATTTTTTGTAGAGATGAGGTCTCACTATGTTGTCCAGACTGGTTTTGAACTACTGGGCTCAAGCAATCCTCCCACCTTGGTCTGGGATTACAGGTATGAGTCACTGCACCCATTCAAGAAAACATACTTCCAAAACCACAGGCATGTACTTCTTAAATCTTAGGGATGTTCCCCAAAAAAGGTGGCATAATCCTGATTCTATTTCCCCAATGAACCTCACAATAATCTCAATGATGTTTTCAAATGACAGTGTTTCACTAACCCTTTGTTTATCCACCTACTCCCTTCTGTTCGCCAATTAGCTAATTAATTAAAAACAAATCTGCACATGCTAGAAGATCTATTTAAAGGAATAGCTCTATTTTAAAAACTCCCTTCTGAATTGTGTATAATCACTGTCTAATTAATCTGGTAAATCTGATAAGTGCTCATATCATATCTGTATTCACAGAGACCCTTTTCTGACCACCTCCTGTCTTTGTCTCACCCCTGAGTCAGAGAGGGAGACCTCCAGCAGGAGCCTTTTTTTACCTTCGACAGTTCTCCCAGGTCAGGCCGCACCCAGCCCAGTTTGTCCAGCACACACTCGTCAAACTTTGCCTGCTGTTTGCGACAGTGACGAAATAACTGCAAGTTGGAATAATCAATGCAAGTCCAATATTCTGTAAAAGGCTCCGCACAGTGACGCTTTATCTGCCTGGAAAAGAGGGACAGGTAAGGGCAGCTCTTTGCAAAACAACAAAAAACAGAAAAAAAGGGAAAACATAGGTACAGATCTCAAATACATAGCCTTACTTTTAGCAAGGTATGGGAGTAAATACTCCCACTTCACAAGACAACTTCAAGATCCTCAAGTTGAGAACCAGTAAGTAAACAAAAAAGATTTCTGAGGTAAAAAACTTAATTTTTTTATGTAGCAAAAAACCAGTATAGCCTAAGGCACATGTATTTTTCTCAAAAGGGCACTCCTTACTTGGGGCTTATTTATTCTTTTCTTTAGATTCAATTTTAAAGAGTATCAGCTTAGCAAAATTATAAGAGAAGGAGGCATAATCAGAGATGGGCATGCAAACATGAAGCAGAGGTGACAAACAATGGCAAAGGAGGAGACAGAATTATAAAAAGCAAATGTACAAATTAATAAGCAAAAGATTCTGTGATCATTCAGTAGAGAGGCAAACTGCCCTCCATTCCTCAAAAGCTCCAGGTCTTTATTCTATCAATGCATAAAACAAAAATAGATTAGTAATCCTTATTATCAAGAACAAAGTTATATTTAATGCTCTCTGTTAAGAAGTAGGGTAGGAATATGCTTCATATTGTGGCCATCAAAAATAGCTGGAGAAAACATAACTTTTGTGTATAAAAGGGATAAGTTTTAGTTATTTTGCAAAATATCCCTTCTCATCATTTGACTCTGCTAGAATGTAAATTCAAGCAAGAATAAAATACCATCATTTTACGTAAAAGCCATATTTGAGACAGTGGAAGAAATTCGGAGTACTCATTCCCTCAATGGAATAATAATTATGAAGTGCTTACTTGCTGTGCTCCAGAAATCTAGCTATGGTCTCAACATATGAGTCTTAGTGTAACATGTCTCAGGAAGAAAGGATCTCAGAGATGGTCTAAAGAAGTACATAGTACAAAATCTGCTTTTCATTCCTGCCCGACAGTCACTCAATTCCCCTAACCCTAACCCTAACCCTAACCCCTTCCAGGTAGTCTAAGCATAACCTGCACCCACCTGACCTCTATCTGAGATCATTCTCGTAGAAAGCTACCATTTCCAATGGGAGTTTTGTATTCCTCCAAAATGCCGCAGCAGAAGTGCTGCAAACAACCACTCTAGTAGCACAGATTCCTATTTCGGACCCTGTTACTCACACCTGACAGGTAATATCTACTAATGCCTATAACCAGCAACTTCAGCAATGAGAAATTCCTCTCATGAAAGCAGCTGGGAATTTGTGAAATCCAAACATTCCCATTTAAAACATACTACCTCTGAGCCATGGAAAAAATGCTTTGCCAAAGCTCTCTGAGGACATAAAAACATTTGGCCGGGTGCAGTGGCTCAGTCTGTAATCCTAGCACTTTACGAGGCAAGAGGATTGCCTGAGCCCGAGGGTTTGAGACCAACCTGGGCAACTTGGTGAGACCTTGTCTCTACAATAAATCACAAAAAATTAGCTGGGCGTGGTGGCATGCGTCTGTAGTTCCAGCGACTTGGAAGGCTGAGGTGGAAGGATCGCCTAAGGCCAACAGGTAGAGGCTGTGGTGGCTGTGAGAGTGTCACTGCACTCCAGCCTGGGTGACAGAGTGAGACTCCAACTCAAAAAAAAAAAGAAAAGAAAAGAAACACTTTTTAAATAAACACATACATTCAACCTTGCTAGCAATCACATCAATGTAAATTCAAGCATAATAAAATACCATTTTGCACCTACCAAATATTTAAATAATATGCATACCAGGATACAGTGCTGAGGACAGTATAAACTGATATAACTTAAAAAAAAATAAAGTTCAAGAGCTATAAACAATGTTTAAAGCCTTTTATAGGATAATCTCACTGCTAGAAAATGTACGTCAAGGAATTAATTAAAAGGTCAAAAAGATCTATACGCAAAAGTAGTCACTACAGATTTATCCAAAACAATTAAAAACTTAAATCTACAATGATGTTCAGTAACAGAAAGTAGTCAGGTATATTATGGTTGATTTATCTATGGATAGCATATTACAAATCCATTTAAAATGGATCATGAAGACTATATAGCAACTTGAATCTTCTCAATAGTTTCAAGTGAAAAAAATTTTTTTAATGTATATACACTAAGATTATAACCACAAAAATATCTTTCCTTGGGGACAAAGACAGCAGAAACAAGCAAGAAGGAAAGAAGTAATCGTGCTAAGATATTTGATTTTTTTCCTCTATTATCACTGTAGTGGACATCTGTGGTTTCTGCCTACCCAGCAGTCATTCCCTATTATTTTGTAACATTCTTCTAATGTTCCTGTGGGGAACAACTGTTCCCCATCTCTCAGCAATGTGGTTTGGATGAAGCTAAGTATATTCCATATTTCAGATCTAACCAATCAGAGCATTTTATCTCTTGGAGCAGAAATAATTCAATGATATGTATACAGAGTCAGCCAGCCAGGACAATCAGACTCAGACCAGCAACCTCTGCTCACTTCTGGAGAAATGACACTCTTTGTCTAGGTTTGCTAAGCAAGTAAACTAGCAGCTTAAAGTAGCCAGTGGCCATTTTTGCTGCAGCAAGGGGACTCTCTTTGAAAATAAGGTCAACAAAGGAGAACTAAGGGACTTAGTTCTGGGAAGAAGAGGAGAGGCAAAAAGACATCAAGTAATTGTGAAATTATTTAAGACACTGAATCCACTCCTGCCTGATGTCAGGCCTATTTCTGAACTTCACAGTTATAAGAGCCAATTAATTCCCTTTGAATTGAGTTTCTATCCCTTTGAATAGAGTTCTGACTAATCTGGTTGTTAAAACATTTTTCTACAATTATACAATTTAGATTTTTTTACTTAAGTATCAAGCACAGTGGCCTATCTAAAACCTGACTCTGAACACACTTTTCTTTCCATCATAATTGTCTTCTGTAGTAATAGTAACAACTTAGTGAATGCCTGCTAACAAGCAGTGCAGATTGTTTCTACATGCCTTTTCACATTTTTCACAGTAATACTGTGAAAGTATAAGATAGGTTTTATTTGACAATTTGGAAACTAATATTCATGGAGATTAAAGAACTTTCCAGATAATAAAAACAAAACCAAAAATAACTATCACGTATTGAGTGTTTACCTTGGTCTATCTGACTTCAAAGCCTATGCACTTCCTACTAAAATTATCCTTCCACCTAATTAGCTGGACATTCACTTATTAATTTAAGAATACCTTGATGGCCGGGCTCGGTGGCTCAGCCTGTAATCCCGCGCCTTTGGGAGGCTGAGGTGAGTGGACTGCCTGAGCCCGCGGGTTCGAGACCCGCCTGGGTAGCAAGACCTCATCTCTACAATAAACCAAAAAATTAGCCGGGTGTGGTAGCGCATGCCTGTAATTCCGGCTACTTGGAAGGCTGAGGCGGAAGGATCGCCGGAGCCCAGCAGGTCGAGGCTGTGGTGGACAGAAGCGGCCACTGCACTCCAGTCTGGGCTACAGAGTGAGACTCCCACTCAAAAAAAAAAAAAAAAAAAAAAAAGAATACCTTGATGTTCGAGACCTGCCTGGGCAACTTGGCGAGACCTCATCTCTACAATAAATAAAAAAAAATTAGCTGGGCGTGGTAGCGCACGCCTGTAGTTTCAGCTACTCGGAAGGCTGAGGCAGAAGGATCGCCAGAGCCCAGCAGGTCGAGGCTGCGGTGGCTGGGAACGGCCACTGCACTCCAGTCTGGGCGACAGAGTGAGACTCCAACTCAAAAAAAAAAAAAAAGAATACCTTGATGTTTCAACCAGACAGACACTGATACCAAAAGATTTTTACCTAAAGAACTCCAAAGCACACTTGTTAACCAGCTTGCCTTCCTCTAAACACCGCCTTGGATCTTTCTCCTCCCAGCGGCAGAGCATAAACTCCTTGTTGGGTTTATCACATTGAGCTCCATAATGATGGGCTGCTGCTTTAAGCACAGCAGAACTGACTTTCACCTGAGGAAAAAAAGACAGGAGAAAAAATATCACTCTCTCAACTTTACCTCATGCTGGTCAAAACAACACAAAGGTGGCACTGTTCTGACTTTACCAAGAAAACTATAGACCTGGGGCTGTCATAATAATTCTTTACAGTCTATAGTGCTTTAGAGATCACAAAGTTCTTTCCCACACATATTTTCTTTACCTTTACAATAATCTCATTAAGTTGATGTTACTATCCCCATTTTAGAGCTGAAGAAATGGAAGCTCTGATAGAATCTTTAAAAATTTATGGTAGAGAAAATGGAAGCTGTGAAGGAGAATGGGGCTTCTGAGATATGAGGGGGAACCAACTCTGGGGAGCTTTGCTGAGTTTCTGCTCCAGAAATAAAATTAATAGGATAAGGACATATGAAACTCCCAGAGGACTAGGAATTATAGAAGACAGGAGACTGGAAAGGATCAGAAGGAGTATCTAGTCCAGCCAGTTATTACTAATAATAAAGTACTAAATCTGCAAATTTATAAAAATTATAACTTGGAGCATATCCAAGCTTGCCATCTCTATAACTAAGCCTGCCAGTCTCCTCCATTCACATTTCAGTACATTTTCTTAAAAAACGTAGTATACTTACAGCAAACTCAAGAAGAACTGCAAACAGTCCAGGGCCTATCTGATAGCTGCAACAGCAAGGGTCCTACTGGTCTCTTTTCTGTACTACCTTTTCTTATACCAATACCACAATATTGTAATTACTGTAACTTAAGAAAACATTTTTTTAATCTGGAAGAACCATCCTCCTTATTCTTCCTTTTCAAAATTGTCTCAGTTATTCTTTCAGATGAACACCAATAATATACATTCAAATTGCATTAAATTTAATTATATATTAAATTGGGGGGCAATGGCCACTTTTATAATATTGAATCTCTCCTCAAATTGTATGTCCTCAGAGAGACTTTCCCTAAGTATCTTGTGTAAGCTAGCTAGCATCAGTGGTCACTCATGTAGTCTATGTGCAACTGTTAGAATATAAGCTTTAAGAGGGCAGGGATTTTGTTTTCAACAGAGATCCAGTACTGTGAAAATATCATTTCTTCCTAAATTAAGCTATGGTAATTAAATGTAATGTTTACTACGGTACACCAAGCAAGCAACCAAAATAATGTCCAGCGCAAGTAGCAGTTGAGTGCCCATTCTATGTCAGGCAATGGTGATACAACAGTTACAAGATATAAGAATACATGAATTACACCTCCTCATCCAGAACACAGTATTTCTCTCCATTTATTCATTCTTGTCATTTTTGTCCTTCAGTTAAAATTAGTTTTCTTACCACAGAGACTTTGCACATTTATTATTTATTACTCAATATTTTAGCATTTTTATACTATCTAAATAGAATATTTTTTTCTATTAGCTTTTCAAACTGTTTACTGCTTGTCTATATACTGTATATTCTCTGTAGCCATCTTACTAAGCTCTTGTCAGTTCTAATTCCAAATTCAAGAGAATTAATGGAAAAACTACTATTTACAAATAAAAGGGTTCCCTTTCCTTCTGTTATTTATACCTTTTTTCTTCCTATTCTCTTTTCCTATCTTACTGCTCTGAACAAACCCTCTAGGACAATACAGATGAAAAGCAATGACATTTGGTAACCTTGCCTTTTTCTAAACTTTAAAGCACAGTTTGATATATTTGCTGTTGGTATCTGGGATGTAAGTTGTTTGATTATTCCTTTTTAAGTAAGTTTCCTTCTAACCCTACTTGGCTTTGCTTTACTGTTGCTCTTTTCTCCACCAGGAAAGACTGAAATTTTTTGGATTCTTTTTAAATTAATCTATAAACGTAACATAAAACATTAACAGATTTTCCTAAAGCTGACCTACTGTATGTATATCTAGAATAAAATCTAGTTTGTCATAGTGTATCATGCTTTAATACAATAATGGATTTGGATTGCAAAATTAAAGACTTTTATGAAAGAATAGCCCATAATTTTATTTTTTATATACTTAACACAGCCAGGTTACTAATAAGATAAAAGGCAAGGAAAGATGAAGAGAGTAATTCATCCACACAACTCATCTACACACTATAAAAGGAGGAGAATAAGCTTATGACTATGTCTACTAATGTTACAACTGTTATAATTATCAAAGCAAAGGTAAAGTTATGATGGAAGTGAGGTCTGCCATGATGATTCTAATAAATTTATGTTAAAACTCTGCAAAGTTTTTGTATTCGTTTCTGAAAATAAAATTATTTATTTAAATCAATTGTATGGTATACATTTACTAGCTTTACTACCTGTAGATAGCTGGGAGAATTTAAAAAATCACCATCCAAACTTTTTTTAAAGCTTAATATATTAAAAAATGAAGTAGCTATATTTTATTTCCCTGCCAAATGCCTTAAAATATCTTTAAATGGCTGATTTAATTCTTCAA